>OX235264.1:98719274-99919274 GCA_944472135.2 Trichobilharzia regenti
TATATAAGACAGAAGAAACTTTTCATACATTCTTTAAAAGTCAGTTTCTTTATGTTGTATTGATTCTTTAATTAGCCTATCTGTGATTGTCATTGCTGCGAGGATAATGCCCATTATCATGTTTATTGTTCGGTGAATACCTTCCATCCTGTCCACGGTAATCATAATATTTATTATTATATTTTCTCGGATGATACGATGCATACCCGTATGCATCACCATAATGTATATCATGCCAATTTCTTAGAATATACTCATGCCTTCTATAAATATCCTCTTCTGTTTCTTTGTGCGGTTTCTCTTCGTTATTATCATGAGGCTGTGTATAATTAGGATGTCTTCCATCTGGTTCATAAGGTTTGTAATAGTTATGATTATCATGAAAATCTTCATAGATATCGTAGTCATTATAGTAGTCATATTGTTGATGTGGATGCGCATTAACGCTACCGTGTGCTTCATTTTTATTCTTCCCCTCTTGAGGATTTGTATTATCCTTTTTATTTTCTGAATGTACTTTATTATTATTATTATTATTATTATTATTATTATGTTTTCCATGATAGTAATCATACTCATTGTCAGCATAATAATCAAATGTCCCGCCTTGAAAAGAGTCGTCTGAATCATTAGATTTACTGTCATTGTCATCTTTATCGTCATCTTTTCCATCATCAAAACTTTTTTCACCATCGTGAAGGTTAGAAAAATCTCGGTCATTGTCATCCGTCAACTTATCATCTTCAATGTCAAAACCTTCATCAGCATCATAATGGTGTCCAAAAGACGTGTATGTCTGCCCCCTTGCTGCACCGCCATTCCCTCTTTGAGCATCAAATTCTCCACTAAAGTAAACAAATAATAAGATGGTTATAAAGAGAATATTAATCGAATTCATTATATATGTATCTTTTCCTAAATTATTTCATATGTTACACAGAGTCTACAGCAATAATTTTTTCATTGACATGCATGAACCTTTGAGGATTATTTCAGTTCGATTCTATTCCTTGCCTATTTACTCATATATATACGCATGCAAAAGACTACAACTGGAAATTATGCTAAGCACTAAAAAATGCACTCAAATTAAAACATCTGCATATATATGTATTCATGCTTTAAAACGCAGAACTTACATAACTGCGACGTTGTTTGTAGACAAAAACTACGGAAAAATTGCATTTTATCAGGGCACTTGTTTTCTCTAGGCTGGATAGCTTATTAACGGAGATTTAATTGTCTGGTGGTTAGATGACTTTATACTGAAACAGCCTTAATGAGTTGAAAGTTGTTTCCTTCATTTCTTAGTTTTTTTTTGCGTAATTATGTATTCGCAAGTTTTCTTGTAAAATGTTAAATCAATCACATTTAGTTAGAGTGCCGATTTTGTGATTAAGGGGATTTTAGAATAAATGTAGCACTATTGTTGTTAATGCCCTACTTCCAAAGTAGTGCAACATAGGCCATCAATGTAGTATATCTACACTACATTGGGATCTCTGTCATCAATTTCGATCAGCCTCACGAACACCAACGAGCTTCCACTCTCCCACACTACATACCACCTGTTTTATTTCAGCCTTCTCATTCGAATTCCACTAAAAGGCCCGATGTGCAATGTCATTAAACGGTGTCCTCAAGGTATTCCTAATCCATAACTTCTGTCAGTATATTTTTCAGGCAAAAGGTTGTGGTCTGTTTCTCATTACCGCCAAAGTTCCTTATCGCTAATTCCTTATGGTCTGTCATCTGTTTTTCGCTATCGAGACGGTGAAGGCAGCTGCTGACCAAGGTCTGAAACAGCTTGCTCGGAGTACTCTTCGTCAAATGTGTGGCGACTTGTCGAACCATACAGAGTAACGGATATGACAGAAGTGCTGGGAATTCCTTACGTCAGTTGTAGCAGACTTTCCAGCTCATTTCAGAGCAGTGAGGGCATGTCGTGCTTTTACGACCCTGGTTGGCTAAGCTCTCCATTAGGGCCAATTTCGGCAGTTTTATTCCTTTCTTAGACTGGAAATGTTCCTTTGAAATATGTAATCGAATAAATGGATTCTTATTTCTATTATGTCGATGCTACATTAATTATTCTTGATTAGAAAGCCGACAAGAACAAGGCGCTAATAAAATTTAATGATGAACATTCGTCGCTAATTTCTACTTATGTAGAAAGAAAGGGCGGTAGATTACGCTTTCTTGATGTTCGGTTAAGCAGAAGAAAGGATAGTACACTCAAGAGACATATCTATAGAAAAAACACTAAGTGAAAAACTAACTATATACTCCTTCCTTCAGTTTCATAATTATCCTATACAAAATCATTATGATCGGATGCTTTACGAATAGAGCAAGAAGGATTTGTGCTGATGATTCCATAGAAATAGAATCAGGATATATGCAAAATGTACTACTTCGAATGCGTTATCCTAATGGATTTATAAGGAGACACATAAGCAGTGTATATGATAAAGAGAAAATGAACACATTTAAAGGGGAACAGTTGTTCCTGTAATTCAGTGGTGATGTGCCTAGTGAAGTTCTACATCGAAGATTACCTGGAACTAAAAGACATACATATATTGTTGCTACCTTGTCCTTGTTATATTTCAGCTGAACAAGTGAAATATAAGCTACCTGGCTGTACCACTTCTGTGAGCATTTATAAGTCAAGCTACTCAAGTGGAGAATATTATAAAGGACTGACAACTAGAAAGCTTAACAAACGCATTACTAAGTGTCTTCCTGGCTTGGAAAATGTCAAACTAGATTCAAAAGAATCCCTATATTTTACCATTTGATTGATAACGATTACCCAGTGGATCGAAGAAGCGCCTTCAAGGTTATCCTAGTGCATTCTATCGAACCCTTCGAATAGAATTTCAAACCGCCTTTTACTTATAGCCGAAGTTATGAGAATTCAAGAGAACAATCCGGGCTTTTCTATACAAAAGAGATCCATTCTACCTTTGTCTCTCTCTCTCTCTCTCTTTGATTTAGATAAATCTAATTGAAAATTCCACCTCTTTCTTATTCTTTATTTCTTTCGTACTTTTATGATGTTCGCATAAATTCTGATTATCGATCCATTTAACTTTTAGCATTAAGTAACTTTTAAGATTTGACCTAACTTATTTAATGCAATATCTACGTTACCACATTACCTTAATTCTTCTTATTACCACCCGTATTAGCTACTTGTACTTCTTTTTTCATTACTGACATTATTATTGCCATCAATGTAAACATCGTTTCCACTGACATATTCACAAAATTTAATACATTATTAAGTCGTCTACTGGAACATGTTTTAAATTTAGACCTATTGCTATCACCTCCCATTTTCTAAAAGCTATGGAAAAGCTACTCTTACTCGATCTTCAACCTTCACTTAAAGCCTATAACGATCCCAAACAACTCGCTTTTAAACACAGTAGAAGTACTTTAGATGCAGTTGCAGTCTTGTACCATAACATTGTCTCCAGATTAGACAGGGGGGCTAAATTTGTTCGCTGCACCTTCCTAGATAACCCAACTGCTTTCCACTCAGTACCTAGGGACATTTTATTAAACAAGCTTTCTGAAACTCAAACTGACTGTTGGGTTGTCAAATGGCTGCATTCTTATTTCTCAGGAAGAAAACAGTACACTGTATGTAAGTGAAAGTCGTCCACTTCATTGCATACTGAGGCTGGTGTCCTTCAAGGCGTTATCCTTTCTTCTTTTCTGTTTTCTTTCTTCTTGCATGACTTGCCTCACTCTGATGACGAAATGAACTTTGTTAAGTATGGCAATGATCAAACTATTTCAATGTCTGTTAACTTCCAGTTAGACTGTACTAAGATGAACAGCTTTCTATCAGGAATGGTCTTCGTTTAACGGCTTCAAACTAAATCCTTCCAAATGTCAGACTGGTGATTTCAGTTTCCGATGTAAACGAAAGTTAAATGAAGCCGTTGGTTCCTATGACCCTTGCAAAATTGATGATACTGATATAGAAATCAAGTCTGAGGTTAAGTATCTTGGATTGATTTTTTCTTCTGATCGATCCTGGTCTTCCCGTGTCTTAGAGATTTCGAAAAGAATATTTCGTCTGACTTTTTACATTAAGAAGTTAAGGCACTCAGGCATAACTCAACACTCCCCTCCTGTTACAGTTTGTCAACTCGCGTATTTAACCTATTCTTCTTTTGGCTGTTCACGCTTGCTTATTCTTTCCTGGATTGCTTAAAATAGACTATGTCATCCTCCGTAGAACTCTGAAGACTGTCAGTAGGATGAGTGGTATCCCTTGGGCCATATCGTTGACATCGTCACTGATAGGCACTTGATGTCATGTAACAAATTTGCTAGAGGAACTTTGTCAGACTCTGAGCACCCACTCACTATACTCGCAGTTTCGACCTTGTGTCTCCTCAGGTAAAACAAGAAGTCTTTTCAGGAGGCTTTATGCACGTACATCTAAGTATAAAAATTCCACTATACCACATTTGGTGGCACGTACTTTATGTGATGAAAATAGTGTTAGGCATGAACCAACTAACTAACTTTCCTTGCACTTTAATAAATAAACCATTTCCTCCACCCTTACAACATCAAACTTTATTTTTATTGTACTTCTCATATTTATAATCCTCTCAATTTTTGTTTTTTTTGTTTATTTTTTCATAAGTGTTAACATCACTTAAGCTGTGTTATAACTGTTAATTTTGTATTTCCCCTCACTATACAATATCAACAGAACATTAGATTTAATACTCTATAATAACACGCTAAAGTTTCCAAAATGAATCGGCAGTACTATTTGAAACAAACTCACTGTTGTTGTTATTGTTATTATATTTAATATTCTCAATTCGTGCTTCGAATATTTTTGACTTTATATCGTAAACGTGGACATATTCCTCTGGTTACTTTTGTTTTAATTTTATTTATATTTAAGTAAATCAGATGCAATATTGTGAGAAACGCTGAGAATTGCATTCTGTATTATAAGTACTGTTCTTGGAATAAAGTACATTATTATTATTCTGATCTACAGACTCGCCGTTATTGGTTTTATATATATATATATATATAAAGCTTTGTACATTGAATTCTGAAGAACACTTAACTGAAAACAATACTGCTCGCTTAAACTGTAGGAAATAGTCATTTATATACGGCTGAACTTAGGGGTGAGTATATACGTTGTCTCGTGTTATATTTTCCGCGACTAATTTTTTTTCGTCTTTCATTGGCTAGAATGGTGGCGGTCAATTGGAGTTTGAATTGTCCTTGGGTGCGTGCTGTCGGGTGCTGTATTTGCGTGGTTGTGTTTGCGTCGTTTGCCAGCATATGTGATTACTGTAAACGTGTATGAAACTATTGTAACGCTTTGTTTTTCTTTGTTTGTGCATGTACTAGGCATTATTTGTCGTACAATTCGTTGTTTGGTCTATTGGTTGCTTGCGATGTCAACGAACCGGTGGGTTCTTGTGTTTTTCTGTAATTTAGGTTATACGTGCGGCATTTTCTTGATGGTTATCGATCATCCCTGTATTTCAATGTTGTTTTTTTACGATTTATGTTGGAATAGTTGTGACATAGATGGATCCTAATTGATAACTTTATTTTAGTCCGTTGCAGGTAGTCAATTCGAGTGACAGGAGCACAGATTTAAGTGGAATTTTTGCTGAATACATACTTGGAAAGCGTTTCTTCAGCTGGGATGAATTTGAGAAGTCATTAGCAGAATTTCAAAAAGTGAGGAAGTCATATAATGCTAACAGTGTAGTTATCCTACACTCACTATGTTCATAATTGCAGCAAAACGATGCCGGATGCCAGGTTTAAGTACGCTTATGTTGGTTTTAAATGCACTTTTGGAGTGAATCGTACAAGACGTGGATTGAAATTGAAAAACAAGTCGTAAGAAGAAGTGTAATATGATTTCATGAATATTGCAGGTCTAAATGTTGCAATTGCTCGTCTTCATTTCGCGTGGTTTTGCATCATAGTGAATACATAATTGCTTCCCACAATATGGTGCATAACCATCCATGCAGCAGGGTGTACATGCAGAATGACCCATGGTATAGACGACTAACAGTTGAAGAGAAAGAAAATATTGAACCACTTCTTCAGCAATCCCACTCATCCGATGAAATAATAATGCATGTTAAGGAGAAGTACAACAAGGATATAACTCGCATTGACGTTAAAAATATGAAAGCCGCAGTGAATAAAGGTAACGTTGACGTACTTGTTACATACTTAAGGTATTTCGAGTCGTCGTGACATTTTTGAATTCCTAAAATCCCGTGGGAAGTTAATGGAGTATTATTCCGATGAACCGATCAGGAATTCACTAACAAGAATTTGTTTTGCAACTTATGAGCAAATGGAATTGTATAAACAGTTCCCTGAAGTTGTTGGTATCGACTCGACGTATAATACGAATAAGGGGAAGTAAGTTTACCAATTCATTAGTCAACGTGCAGGTATTCTTTGTTCCAGCTACTTGTGACGGATAATTTTGGTCGTGGACGACCAGTTTTATTTGCGTGGACTAGAAAAGAATTCAAACGAGATGTAGTTTGGATATTAGACTGTTTCCGGCAAATAATGGAAGACACCTCGAAAACAGAATCCTTCATTATGGATTGTGCGCAAGCTGAAATAGCAGCCGTCAAGTTAACGCACAGACAAGCGCACATTGTTTTGTGTTCTTTTCATGTTTGCCGAGCTTTCTGTCGGAAAGTAAGTTTTTCAAAGCATACTTTACATTTTATTCGTAGACAAGAAATCCCATTGTGAAGAACTACTTATGCCGTCTAGTGCAGTGTAAAAGGAGATCAGAGTAATGCCTCTATTGTTCTCATTTTGCAGATTTAATTTCTACTTCAGAGTTATTAGCAGATTGGACGCTAATGTCAGTCAATACCTACAACGTCGTTGGATGCATCGACGAGAATTGTGGGCGGCCTGTTTCAGAGATAACGTGCTGACTTTTGGGAACGATACAAATAATCGTGTCGAGAGTTCCCACAAGCAGATGAAACGGTTTTTGCAAAGATCTGATAGTCTGCATAAAAGTATGCTAAAGGTGTATAAATGGCATAAACGAAGTTTTTCAATAATACAGCAGGAGGCGAATATTGCTCAATCACGATGCTTCACGTATCCCTGTTCACAAAGTTTAATCCCAATTATACGGTTGCTTACACCATACGCCGCGAGGAAGGTAATACGTGAATACCAATTGCGACGATGGGCTACTGTTGAGTTCGAATCCGTTGATTATGTATTTTTCAAAGAAAATGGGAAAACAGTGCAGGTTGATCTGAGTGCTTGCACCTGCACGTGCTTTACATTTCAGACCTGTCGGTACCCCTGCCGACACTTGCTTTTGGTCCACTTAAGAAAGCCGTATTTCACAGGTATATTTGCGTTTTTATGACTACGTTTTTAATGTATAATGTAATGTAATAATCAGTTCATAGTTATCTTAACTTTTTTTGTTCCACCTTTTGTAGTTAACCATGTGATGCATAATTGTAAACAATGGACGTGGTCACGCAACTTGTTCGCATCTCAAAGTACGTCAGCAGTTATCCCTCGAAATCGAAGTAACATATACGATACCAAAAAGAAGATTATCAATGCGGGTATGGACAGAATTAATGACAAATTTGGAGAAGTGTTTGCCAATGCTTATGCAGACGGAGTAATCGCAGGAATCAATCGTGTTCTTAATATGTAAATAAACTAAATTTTTGTCATAATGAAAATAAAATTTTCATGTAAATTTTGTTGTCTTTCAATTCATGTGTTCACTTTGTGAGCACGGCATGCTAGACCGGTGCTCTCTAGGACTTTCACTACTAACAATACGTAAGTGTAATTGTGTAGGAACGATGTCGGTCAGCATACGTGTTAAATTATAAGTATTTCAGTTAGCTAACGTGCATAAGTATCATAGTCATATACAAGTCTTTAGGGACAATAGTAGGCATACCTTAGGCACTGCATTCGAGTCCCAGTTCTTATACGGTTACGTGTATTCGAAAGTATTGCATTACTAATGTTTCACTTAAAGCGTGATGTCAATCCATATGACTAAGGCTGTTGACATGTAGCGTAAATTCAACTCTACACCAGACGAATTATTGAATTCGTTGAGCTTTAACAATCGTATTTAGATTTAGCTTACACTAAAATATGCCACCAATTACTTCGTCAGTTCTTATTAATAAGTCATGTCTGCACCTAGTCATCATGACAAATACATCTAAACTCAGATATAATAAGAAAGGTCTGGTAAGCAGGATATTAAATGTATTTAATGAAAAAATAATAACAAGCAAATGTGTTTACGCAGTCGATTGTCGGAATAATTTGTGCAATGTCGAATCTCTGTGACTGGGGTGATTGACGTTACCAGATATCTACAAATAAGTAAACAAAGTGTTTTTTAAATAGCTGAAGTAAGGAAGAAGTAATATTAAAGGTAAACGATTTATATCTGCCTACCTTTGCTGAAAATGGTTTATTCTCCTTTCTCATTCTTTGGTAATGACATCATTATTCTGGGGTTTTCACTGCAACACACATTATTCCTCTTCTAAAGGATAGCAGCAAGCATATAGTAATAATTTCAAATTTCGTTTAAACCAATGTTTACAATGAATGCATGTCATTTCTACAGGCGCAATAAGTTATGTTATAAACTGCAATCGTGAAGTATCATGAATTATAAGAGTTAAATTGTAAACCCTTAATAATGAACACCGTACATTTGGCTAAGTGCTATGTCGTTGGAATGTGAGTATACATCTGCAATGTTTAATGCCAACCATATTGGTGTAAGGATAGAAAATATGATGTTTTCTATGAAAATACAGCTTTGTTCCAACACTGCTGTTGTTGTGTTTCTAATAAAAGCAAATAGACTGTAAGCATAAAGGCATATCCAGTTAACATAAAATGCAGTGTAATAGTGCACAAATGAAAAGACCATAGTGAAGTAGATAAGTGATACTTCAGTGAGAGGTAAATTGAAAGATCTGCAACCTTATAATATGGAAGACAACCTGACATGTAAGATGTCTCACAAATTTCAATAGGGCCTGTGGGGTACCATGGATGGTTTGGCGTCAATCGCAGCTTTGGAATAATGAGTTACAAATGCTAAAGGTAACAACCAACGAAACTGCAGTAGTATTTTCTAGCTGTTCAGCATTTTTTCCTTTAATGCAGTTTCTTATCAACAGTTTGCAGTATTCAGAACATCACAAGTTGCTTACAGATAACTTGTCTAATAATAACTGCGTTAAATATATGAGCCATAAGTGCATCTTCCACATCTTTCATAGCCACAATTAAGTCATTAAGGATCTCACAATATCTTAGTGATGTGAAGCAAAATAATTTTTAAGATTGATATAACCTATGTAACAGGTGTAGTAGTTGTACGACACAGCCGCCAGCTACTAATCGACATAAATCTGGTACTAATTTTAAGTACTCTGACATTTGAGAAGGACTATTTATACTATTCTTCCAGACACAATGAACACTGATGTCAATATACTCTGATGCCATTTCATGCACTGAGCAATTAAGGCCTTGTGAAATTCCATGTGCAAATGTCAATTAAACTATTTTCACATCTTCGCCCAAGCACTTTTAACTAGGAACTTCATCTAAATAGATATAATAACCAGGAAATTCAGCAGCCTGTCTCATTCATCGCATAATGTCGTCAATGTGTTATGGAATATTTCAGTCATCCCGGATGATAACAGAAAAGTTTAACATGTTCAAAGCACACATCTAACCTATGTCTGCATGCTATTTATCTTTCATAGGCCAGATTCTCATAGATTCACTGGAATGACAACAGCCATTGACTGCAGTATATTTACAACCTTAAGATCTGAAACAACTGGAAAATAAACAAACCCTCAACGCACTATAATGCAAATAATAGTCTTTCTATGCGAACTTTCTTAAAAAGGATGACTTCTTCATTGATAATTCGTCCGAGCTATAATATACAATTTTACGCTCTACTAAGAACAAAATACAGCAAAATACTGCCATCCGGCTACATAAGTCTAAAACTAGTCAAATATAATCTATTTCCAAAAAAATAGGTGATTATAACGTCTGTTGACGTGAGCGCGGTAACCGATGGCATTGCGCGATAACACCTGGTGTCGGCCTATATCCTCACTCGAACTTAGTTGGGCAGAAAATTGCATATCCCGCTCCAGATAACTATGGTAACATCCCACTGCTAAATTACTAATAAGGTCTTAAGTATTCAAGTGTAGGTTTGCAGGTATTTGATTGGTTTCAGGATTTAATCATGAGCTGACACTAGTTAGAGAACCATTGGAAAACCTGGGAGTACTGGACAGTTGTTTCGTCCTCGTTTGGGACTCTTCAGCAGTACGCAGTCACTGGGGTTCGAACTCAGGGCCTTCTAGTCACAAGGCGAGCTCGTATACCGTTAAGCCACTGGGACCCGATCCAATGGCCAGCCCATGAATTCTAACTTCTGCCAATTCACGACATAGCGCGACCGCTAGCCAATGTCTTCGGCGAGTATTTGTCCTCACACCCGACCGGCTGCACCCTACTGGTCACGACTTCCCACTGGAACCCAGGTAACTACCTACCTGAATAGGGCCAGTCGCCAGTGAGCATCTCATTGGTATTCAAGTGTTGGTGTGTAGGGAACCAACACAAATCTGCACAATTCTATTATTTGTCCCTCCTAAGGGGAATTTTACTTCGCTTATGAATTAAGTTTTTTTTAAATATAATTTAAAAAATATGTTACAGTTAGTTTATTTACAAAAAGTATTAGTTTGCTTTAAGAAATAACATTTTATATTCGCTTGTAACTGCCATCTTTAGATCTTTTTTATACATGGACTCATAGATCTGTAATCGGATCAATAGGATGGAAAAAATTCATAGCGATGTCTTCTTTTCTTTCTATTCCTATTCCTTCTCGTTTCTGCATTCCGTTTGTTCTGTTTGACAGTCATAGATTCATGTTTCTTTTCATATCTTTCATTATTAGTATTATACATATCAGGGGTTTCTTGAAGCTGTACACTTGTTACCACTGGATTTTCGGAAGTCTTTTCATCAGATTTCATATTACTTTCCTTATCGCTCGTATAACCTCCAGCCTTTGAAACAGAGAAGTCTATGTCACCATCACTCTGGTCATCATCTGAATCAAATACTCCACTCTTAAAGAAATCGTCATCAGCATTTGTATTGTTTTTCTTGTCCACTGACTGCTCAGAACCAGACCATCTTTCATCTCCTTTATAATTATTATTATTATTATAATCATCCTCTTGAGCACGTTTTTCAATAGTCTTAACAAAATCTGCAAAACCACTGTGACCGTAATCTCTCGAGTTGTTTCCGGCATTGGTCGCATGCACTTCACTCGATATCCCGTTATTATTCACCGCATTATATCGGTTAGTAACGTCAAAATTACTGAATTCTTTAGTGAATTGATCATCTTCCTCGTCATAATCAGATATATTTAGTTTAGGATCACCATAGCTGCTGATTTCAACTCGTCTTTCCATTTTAATTACTGAATGACAAGTTACATATAAAAAAATAATTTCTAATAGAATAAATGCGAAACTTTTCATCTTGTCAATTTTTGATCCTGCAAAAAGTTTTAATGCATAAAAAACCAGTGAACATTGAAAACGTATGCGCTGAATATGAATCAATCTACCGAAGTATTTATATAAAACTTTTTTTATTCTGAATCCACGCATTTATATGCATATAAAAATAAATACGTAAAATCTTATTCATCATGTGAGAGAAACTGCACTCAAAGTAGAAGCCAAAATATGGTTCAGTACATATATATGTATAGACCAGTGAGAAATATAAATAATAAGGAATTTCAAGTTTCCACATTGCAGTAATACACAGAAGAAAATATCTGGAATTAATTATTAATAAAGCTGGAATTAGAGTAGCATTCAAACTAGCCTACTCACTTTTTTTCCTTCACGTTCCCAGTGGAACATAGGGCTTCAAGCTAAATGGCTTGAAGTTTCTGTAGCAGTGGTGTCTATTTTTACAGGATGGGGTTGCTAGCCTCATGCCTAACCTTTCCTCTTCGCCAGCATTATTTCTAGCTTAGCGAGGTAAAAGAGTGCGTCGGTGGCCGGGGATCGAACCCCGGACCATGTGCATGGTCGGTGAGCATCCTAACCTCCGTGCCGCCGACGCACAACTCACTTAGAGATAGTTATTGTTGGCTTAAGGGCTGAATGTACCCAGTTAAGTAGGATTGTGTAATTCAATAAATATCATGTGATGACTGGGAAGTCAACTATGAAGGTCAGACTTGTAGATCATTGTCAGTTAGATTATCGGAATATAAGAATTTAGTTAGAGTTAGAATATCTGACGATGCCATTTTAGGCAATCTCGAGAAAATTTCGTGCATTGCTATAGCTCCAATTACATATAAGCCCACAATAGGTTAGAAGGATTGGAAGGTAATACGTTTAGGCGGAGAGAGAAAGAGAGAGGTTAATCTCCCAATCCTTTTCCATCATATCAACCGTAGACACACGCGACAGTAGTGAGACAACACACACATGAGAAGACAAACAAAATAACAAGGGAGATTACAAATAAACCACATGAAGGATGTTAGGAAGACGCGGGAATACGGTGATATAACTGTGAGCAATAAATTGTACTTGAAAAGTCATACATTTATTAGAATAAGGCAATAAGACAATATCTTCATTTCACCAGTTTTGTTTCTATCCAGTATAAACGTTTCCTAGTGAAATGTTTGTTTTCAAGGGCCCAAAAATTAGGCACGAGTGATACATTGATGCATGAATTTCAACATATACATTCAGTTTTATTAGCTAATGGTTATCCGGAAAACTTTATTAATTATCACAGTAAAGAAAGACCACATCTCGAAAAGACTGCTTCTGTACCAAAGAAAGTTATCTTTATTAACCTACCATTCAAGGATGACCAGATTATACAGTTGACAGCTCAAAGACTTCAGTCAACCATCAAGCCCACATTCTACGCCGCCGCATCTCTTTTTCTCACATGCTGAACATTTTCGATCCCTGTACCAAAGATTAAAGGACAAAATTCTGTGGACTCTACTTCAAACTGTATCTACAAGTTCACCTGCAGCTGCGGTGACACACACCTATATAGGTAGAACCAACAGAATGTTCCAATGTCGTCGAAAAGAACATGTTCCAAAATGGCTACTAAATAATATAGAAAACCCTAATGTGATTAATCTGAATAGAAATCCATCATCATCCATTACAAAACACTTATTAATGTCAGGTCACTAAAATCAGTATTAATGACTATTTCACAATTATTTCACATAACTCTAATTCAAGGTTATTGAAGGTGATAGGAGCACTTTGGATTAATCACATACAACCTAAAGTGTGTGTACAAAAAACAATCTTTGCCCAACATTGACTACATGACCTATTTAAATATGATTGATCATATGTATGTACTTTTGTTTTTTTATTTACGAGTTGATCACGAATTGATATCAGGTAGAGAACCATTGAAAACCAGGGAGTGCTGGACAGCTGCTGTTTCATCCTAGTTTGGGAATCATCGGCAGTACTCACCCACTGGCATTCGAGTAATTGTCATGAACTTTATTTTATTATTGTTAACCGTGTTAGTTGTAAAGCGGTTGTAAAGAAAATATGAAATGATATCCTCTTGCGAAATTTGTCTTCTTAATGCCTTATTCATATTTATCAAAGGGATTAATTGTTTTTATTATATATTTATTAATACAGTATCACTGTGTGTTAGATCAAATAAGCCTACATAGTAAAAAACTATACTATAATGTAGATGTTCAGTAACGGAAATGCACGCAAACTATGCACGTGTTCTGGGTTCAGTTCTCGGTTGACGCCCTAATAAAACTTGCTCAGCCAAGGATAAGCCCAGTGAAAGACAGAAGGCTGAAAGTAAGGCTAACAATCTCATTCCACCATCAAAACAAAACCACCGATACTGGCACTTCACAGGTCAAGTTCAAAGTTTCATGTTCTACTCGGAACGCAGGGAAATGAAAAAAAAACTTATATTGAGACAGAAGTATTCTGTGCTTCGTCGCATTTCATAATATTTTTTTTCAACTTCTAAACTGTGCTTCAATGACTTGATCGAAAATGGCTATCCCGAAAACTTTATCAAGAAACACAAGACAAAGAAAGCGGAAAAGGACTTCTCATTATCTGTAAACAAGAAGCCTCTTTATATACGACTACAATTAAAGAGCAATATACCAAGTGAGATAATTACGAGGAAATTAAGAAAATCAGTTCAAAGAACTTTTAATGCTGGCGAACTACACGTCTTATTGTCTACGCGACCGATGGTGATTCCTCGACTGAAAGATGAAGTGCCTAAACTAGCTACTTCAAATTGTATCTACCAATTCAACTGCTTTCTGAAGCGAGTTATATCGGCCGTTGCTCTAGGAGCTTAATTTTTCGTGATCGAGAACATCTTCTAGTATGGCTAGGTACAGATGTGGTGAAAACCATCAACAATTCGAAATTGGACCATCTGGTGCAAAACAGCCACAAGGCCAGCGTGGAAGAATCCTTCTCTGTAATCTACCGGGTGCCTAAAAAATTACCAAAATAATCGAAGCACCGCATACTCCAAGACATCAGAGGCTATTGCGATCCGCCTCAAACAACCAGAGCTCTGTATTCAAAAGAAGCAATTCCAGCCCCTACTATTGTCCTGGCCTTCAGTGGAAACTATAAACTCATGAATTTGTAATATTATCTTTCCTAATATCTCCGACATTCAGCTTATTTTATGTTGATGCTATTGAGCTATAATCTATCAATATTAATGATTCGATGTTATTTAAATGACATTAATGTTTTCCATAACACTAACTGATTCATTCACTATAATGTATATATAACTGCATAGTCTGATGATGAAGGGGTTATCGAAGAGGGTACTCTTTGTTCAGTATTCATTCTTTTGAAGATTATTCTATTGGTAATACTGGTAAAAGAATGAAATGACTGAGCAAAAACACCACAAGTAGACAATGACGACTGCTCAAAGTAATACGAAGAGAATCGTAGTGATAATATATGACTAACCGATCCTAAATTATTGGCAAATTTGTAAGTCATTATCAACATGGATGTCGTCTTGTGTTCTCAAGGTTTTACTATTTGATCATGATTTCATAAACTTCCTGTTCAAGAAGTCATAAAGTGTAACCATGAATTTATGCATTGTCACATGGTAAAGGTCAATGAACAATAAACAGTTCCCACAGTTTGAATTAGGACTAAAATATATATATATGCTTGTAAAGCTTCTCATTTTTCCTTATTAAAAACTAAGAGTTCCATGTCTATTGATTGTTCCTTCCATTGTGATCGTTTTAACAAAACGAACTGTCAAACAGGAAGCATTTTATATCAACTTTTAACACCCTAAAAACACCTTTTTTCGTATCATTTGATTCTTATCAATTAGAATTTTACATATGCGTTGATATTCCTCACCTGCCATTAACTATTTAATTTAAATGGTACATAGAGAGCTACACCAAGCCGTCAAATGAAATCTGATTGTAAAGGCATAGATTGGGGGTCCGAGAGTGGTAAGGAGATCATGTAACCAGGAAATGAAAGCCTATAAGCAGTCGCGAAGTCAAGTAAAAGTGAATAGGAGTGTGTCACTGAAGTCCTAAATTCTACTCGGAACTTATGAAGTGAATAATAATTGTATAAAAGTAATAAGATATCGAATTATATATCGTGAGAAAAATGTTAGAAAAAGTTCAGTTTACTTTTCAAAAACATGGTAAGCAAATACCCTAAAAACTGCAATAACGAGTTACTTCCCTATGAAAAAATCTCCCTCCCTAAAACAGGGTTAGATGGTAACTGTAACGTCTGAATGCAAATGATATTGTATAGGAATCCAGTTATTTTGAAACTGATGACTTCTGAACACGATCGATAGGTGCTATCTTGACGTGGTGGTCAGGCTTGCACATCGCCATGGCCCAACAAGCTACACTGGCAGGAGCCAATGTTCCTGCGTGTCCTAATATGTCAGGAAGGTTGTTAGTGTAGTGTAAGAATCTTTCTTACACTAGGCTAGGGGTCTGTGGCGAAGTCGTACTGCTGGGGAATAGGGGTGTAACAACACTGAGGTGTTTCCCTCAGATGACCAGCATGCCACCTATGCTGTCTCTCTGCTCTGGAGAAAGGGGGTTAGAATAGGTCGATCCGAAGATTTTTACATCCCGACTTACCCTACGGTGGTCCGTAACCGGCAGTCAGTTTACTAACACGGAACCATACCAAGAAACAAGTTCATACAGGCCATGTGTGACCGGTCTCAAGGAGTTGTCCCCTGGGCTCTGCGGTCACGCAACACTAACCCTCTTTCTGTTTCAGCTACCCGAAGATTCAAGCAACTTCCATGATGTGGGCGGCCGGGCAGTAACAACCGCCCACACACTTCCAAAAGCACAAGAAGCCTTCTGAAGACAGATGACTTTTGAATGCTTAACTAGTAGTTGGATATTAAACCACATGTAGATTCTTGTTTTTGCACTACTAAAACTGAAATCCACAAAATACTCTTCATTATTCTTGGGCTCGTCTACTGGATACATCCGGATCAAAAACAAGAGACGGTTTTTCAAAAGGAACTCTTACCTACTACTCATCACCAGTGAGGTGGGTATACCTATTGCTGCTAAGTCATCTTTAATGCCGTGGGTATTATTTGAGATCTCCCTTTGATATATCTGGCTGGGTCGAAGCGACCAGCATCCTTCCGGTATTTGAGCTGCTTAAATGGATGCCTCAATGCCAAACAGAATTGCTGAATACGAAATACTTATTTAGTACAAGGCTAGTATATGAATTTCCAAGGTCAGTAACCTAATGTAAACATAATCAGAATTGCTTGAAAATTACAATTCACACAGATTTGTTTTCAAACATTTAGGTGCTTATTTCTATCACTAAATCGTTGAAGAAGAATATATATTCGTTGATGTATTTGTATGAGGAGGGTATGAACTGATATGTCTCTCCGAGGAGAGTCGAACCGCGTATATCGCTTATAAGCTTGGGGTCAAATCAGCCAAACGGACATCTAGTGTATAGGTCACTTCGATTTGGCTAGCAAGCGCTACTACTTAATGTGTGTAGCCCTCACCTACTCATTTCAGTCAGTCAGTAGTATAAAGTGTTACGTTTTTTCGTTTGCTTTCTGAGCTTTAATCTATGATATCCAACAGACCATATAATTTGACGTGAATAATTTTGGTTTCCAAAAGAGACTGTGACGAGTTCTCACCTCAAACTGTTTGATTTGTAAATGACGAATTTGATTTGTTTTCAAGTGTTAGTTACCCACAAAAGTCCATCGACAGACGTGGAAAAGGTGGTGTGGAAAAAGCGAATTGCTGCGCAGTAGATGAAGTCTATTATTCTACAGCTTGCCGTCAAAAGCGGTCGCATTGCTGGCAGAATGAGACAGAAATTGAACGCTACCTTAAAAATAAAATTCAAAACCTCCAGGCTTGTATGGGCGTATCGAACCACCAGGTGTTTAGGACACTCAGAAGTTTACAAACCAAGCAGGCTTTGTTTTGCTGAGGAGATAACTGTCAATAGGGTTAAAAACAGGGTTGTTTCCTCAGAAGGAGACAGCTGTGAATCTCACACTACCTTGGCGATTAAAAATTACATAACAAAACATGCCATGTATAATATAGTATCTTCTCTCCTGTTTTGTAGGACGTTAATCAGCCTATTCCGTTTCAGCTACTTCATAAAAACATTTTTCCGTTATGTGGTTATACTGTTTCTGGTTAAACTTCGTTTCAAACCAAAAATTTCTACCTCTATCCTAAAGAAGAGTAATGGTCTAATTATCCTATAAACCATCAACCCTTTAACTCTTAATAATTCAATAGCTGACATTATTCAGAACTTATGCCACTCTTATTTCCTGTCAAGTACTTCTTGTTATCGAGCAGAAAGTATATTCAAACCTTTATTACACTTTAAAATTCTGTATTGTTCACGCTGTTAGCCGGTATTATGCCAGCACACTTGATATTCTTGTTTTGCCTAAGTTTATTGATTGGGAGAATTGTATGAATTTTTATAGGGATTCGACTTGTTTCGATTTTGATCACGAACTGGCTTCACTCGGTGAAAGCTTCACTGAAAACCAGAGATCGCTGAACAGCTATTTCGTACCAGTTCGGGACCCCTCAACAGCACACACGCATGTACATATCAGAAGTTGGGTATGGAAACTTCAGTCTAAGAAGCAAGCTGATTGACCTTTCAGTTACTGAGACGGAATACAATAGTCTATGAATTCTAACTTCTGTTAATTCATGAAATATACAGTGCCTCTACCAGCCACTAGCTGAGGAGGCCGCTGAGTGACATCGGGCCTGCGTCAGGCCATTGCTCGAGTGGAACCAGGCTGAAAGGGAAGCGGCGAGTGGGTCATCAGTGCAAGGGTGACATGGAGGAGGTCGTGTGAAGAGAGAGGAGTTGAAACAGTATGGACTAAAATGGATGCAGGTGAAAAGTACAGCATAAGAGAGAAGCAAGTGGAGGTGTGCAGTTGAAGCCCAATGTTCCACTAGGAACCCAAGGGAACAATAATAACAATAACTATCAGCCGATGTCATCGGCAAGTGATGAACACCAATGACTTACCATTAGGACTCCAGTCACCAGTCACCATCAGATTAATTCAAAAGTTAGTTTTACAAATTTGATTAACAAAAGCCCCTGGATTCCGTCCCAATGGCTGAATAGTCACCACATAATCTTTATGATCCTTGGTTTGGTCTGGGATGAGGTGATGGATAAGTTCTACTGAAGATTCTTGAACAACGTTTTGATTTCATATCTTTCCAAAAATGCCTACAAGTTGTGTGTGACTTATTATAACTTTCACCTACCATTTTATGTGATGTGTATTCAAATCTGTCCCTACAGCTTTATATTGTTTGATATTATCTTGAATTATAAACTATAGTTTGGCTTATCCTTAGGGGAACACATTTATAAAATACTTGAAAACTGAAGGGATTTAAATGGGATTTGTGTTAAAAAGTTTTAATGCTTTCTCATTCTTAACTCAAAATTAATGTAAACGAATATTTATATATTTTATATATATTTAAAATATGTCAGTAGAACAGTAGAACACAAGGCTTCAGGCTTAAAGCTTTTGAAGTTCCAATAGTCTTGGTGTCTTTTTATGTAATGGGGTTGCTAGTACTACTTCCAGTCTTCCCTCTTTACCAGATCTACTACCGGATGAGCTAGTTTTAGGAAAGCATTGGCCGGAAATCAAACCCCGAACCATCTGAGTGGTTGGCGAGCATTCTACCAGCGAACAACCGATGCAGGGACATGGCAGTAGCAGTAAATGATTCGTAAATTGTTGGCCTATAGTTTCGTAATCGCTCAGCTTTGGGTGCTGACCTTCACTGTTTAAGCTAACTGGTTACTCTGAACATGAATATCTAGGTGCCCACATCATCTAGCACTCTTTCATATTACGTTCGGTTGTTCGTAAATGATCTCTTGACACTAAGGCAGGTACTAGTGTTTGACAGTACGGATTCCGAAATAAACTTCGAAGGATCTAACTGTTGTTCTGCATTGGCCAACTTAATGTTTTCTAGTCCAAGTTGAATAGGTAAAATCAGGGTTGAAGTACACTATAAAAGTACTACTGGGTAACTCGTGTTTTTCCAAAATTTCATCTTCTAAGTATGGTTAGCGCTATGCAATAAGTTAGACTGTGTGGAATCCTCGTGAAGTAGCTATCTGTTCCATGCAACACGCATTAATTTGATAGTGTGAAATATTCCTATATTATGAATTAAAAGTCAATCTGAACGAAGAATATTCTTTTCAATAATTTCCCCTCTTCAGGTTCTTACAATTATAAAATATAATATTTGTTGTCGTTACAATAATGGTAGCCAGTTATGCGGCGGCGGATACATTTTTAACGTAGAATAACAGATCAGCAGTTATCGGATGTCAAAATAAATGGTCGTATTTATGTGACAAACGTGCTAGGTTGAAATTGATTACAACTCAAAGATGTCTTACCTAACCTTATCTCTTCTTCATGCATATACCATTTCAACTGTTCCTGAGGTTCAAGTTATATAGGGCGCACGATTAGGCAGGTTCATCTACGGGTTCGAAAACATTTACCAGCTTGATCCATCAGGGAGAAATTAAGTTCATAAAAAACTCGATTCTGTCACACTTGGTCGATACTGGACATCGTATCGATGTCAGCACAGCTTTCAGGGTCATATACCGAATTCCCAATTCGTTATCACGTACAGTTCGCTTACGTCTCCTACACATAGTTGAAGCTGTTGCAACAAGATCGACTAAACCAGAAATTTGTATACAAAAAGAACACGTCCAGATGCTGTTCCTACCGTGGCTAAACTTGGATTGATGTTTTTTCTTCTCACCAAGAGTGATCCTTCCCATTAACCCTCTTGGTTTCTTTCCTTTGCTTATTATTACAAATGTTATTCGTCATAATTTATGCCCTTCATCCTGCCAGTACTGTTGAATTTTTCATTTATACTATCCAGACTTATTATTAGTGATATTATCTCTTTTCTCAATGTATGCCTCCACCTGTTTCATTTCACATATTCGTTATTTCATTATGAACCTCTTAATGCAGTCTTACTATCGCCTCCTATTTAACACATACCACTTAGTGGCTAGTACCACTCACCCAGCTGACACCTTTTATAACCTTGAACTGACTGATTTGTCAATTTTCCTACCCCACACTGTACAATTCTATTATGATTAATCACCACCATTGTCTCCTGTTTTACAATATTTTGTAATCAGTTTCAGCCCAGCGCGCGTTTGTCACACAAATACAACTATTTATTTAGACACCCCATAACAAACTAATCTGTTATTCTACGTTAAAAATGTATCCGCCGCCGCATAACTGGCTACCGTTATTGTAACGATAACAAATATTATATTTTACAATTGTAAGAACCTGAAGAGGGGAAATTATTGAAAAGAATATTCTTCGTTCAGATTGACTTTTAATGCATTAATCTGAAGTACAGCCTTAGGTTTTAGATAATAAAAAATGACTTTTGTCCTTCCAAGTTACTCATACTTAACTATACTCAATTTTGGCAATGGTATCTGAGGTAATAAATAGCTAAAAAGCCTTATTTCATCTCCTATAGTTGCTTGATCTTGTGAATTATCTGACGTAGAGGATAATGACTGAAAATTCTTTGTAACTTGTGTCACTATCCTCTTTTGTGAAAGAACTTTATATAAATATGATGGCGCAGTTAGAGAAAATGAATTTGCCGCAAAGAAGCTCTTCACTTAACTACTTTTTTCGTTGTTTTTTTTCGTTAACGCCTAAATAGGTAATGCTCACGAAATTTACGACAAACTGGAAAAAAAGACAGAATTACTTCAACTGCTTCATTCTTTTGGAAAAATTTGAATAACCTTCGAACATTATACGTGATTCGCTTACATAAACGCATACTTAGTGTAATAGAGAAGATTTTGTTTAGCTTAAGTGGATGATTTCGATGTGTTCACGTCCTCTAAGTTGAGTGGCTTAATTACTAAGCTTTCATTGTCCTCTTTCGAAACAGCATCTTGCACTGAAGATGTTGTCTAGAAAGACAGTGAAATGTTTCACGAATAAACCGACCAGCTCAGAGAACATAATCACATATCAAAAACACGCTTTAGTATGAAACGTTCGTTAACATCATTAGACTGAAGAAGAATTTGGTATTGCCTTCATTTTGCCCTTTTAAGAAAGAATAAGTCAACAGTTTTCACTCATACATATATATTATAAGAAACAAATATTACAACTGTAGATCATTTGAATCAATGATCACAGTTAGTTCAGTTTCATTGAATGCTTTACTGCCACAACCTTTAAATCGGACTTCAAATATTTAGTGTCTGTAATCTTAATCATCACCATCTGTCGTCTGATCGTCTCGGGAATCATCGCCATCTTCTGCTTTGTCTTCCTCCGTTTTCTCATTGTCATATGAGTAGTAATCATAAGAATCATAGTCATCATATGAATCACCATATCTATTGTTGTAACGATAATATTTTCTCTTGTTCTTCTTGCCTTTCTTTTTATCACCCTTTTTCTTTTTTTTGTTTTTTTTACTTTGTCGTTTATTTCTCTCATTTGATGGGCTTTCAGGTTTTTTGTTTAATTCTTGTGACATGCCTTCACCATCACCCCCACCACTGATTGCCGTCTGTTGATTCGCACCAGCACCATCACTGCCTGCAAAATGATCATCTGATTCCCCAATATGATCACCATTATCATGATTATCTTGTCCTCTGGGACCATTGTTTCCACCTTGTGGACGTGGACCATTGTTTCCACCTTGAGAATGTGGACCATTGTTTCCACCTTGAGAATGTGGACCATTGTTTCCACCTTGTGGACGTGGACCATTGTTTCCACCTTGTGGACGTGGACCATTGTTTCCACCTTGCGGATGTGGACCACCATTCACATTTTGATAATCTGGTATGTAATTACCATATCTATCATATTTCCCATCTGTTTTATTAATTTGATCCCCGTGTACATCACCCATAATTCCAAAACCTTCTGTTTTAGAAATTCCTGGATAATAGTAATAATTATGATATTGCCTTTTAGGTATATATAACGGTTTTCCATCGAATACGAATTCTTTAACTTGTTTGTCATATCTATAGAAATAACGATCACGATACCGAGGTCGTCGAGGTGAATGAGGTCTACTGTCACTATTATTATTATTATTACCCATATTCTGACCTGCATTATTATTTCGGGCATTACCGTGACGTTGATCACCGTCATCTTCATCGCTTTCATCATCATCATCTAACTCATCGTAATAATAGTTATCATGATAATAATGGCGATTAGGAGGTGATGGTCGATAGGAATAATAGTCATCATAATAGTCATGGTTATGCTCACCATGGCTGTTGTCATGATCATGTTGACCAGGACCATGATTTTGATTATCTTGTTCACTATTATGACCATTTGAATTTCCTTCAGAATTTTGTGCTCCTCCTTCCGCTCCTGCTGCTCCTCTTCCTCCGTCACCTTCTCCTTTGCTTCCATGTCCTTCATTATTCTGTGGTATGTTATCATAATAATAATAATAGTTATGATCTCTTGGCTTGTAGTCATCTGTGTAATCATAAAATCCAAGAAAACCTTTGTCGAATTCGCTATCAAAATATGAATCATATTCATAGCCATGATGTCCATCATTAGAGTATGGATCAGTTACGAAGGCGTATGACGATGTTAAAAAGGTGAATAGATATAAACAGAAAAGTTTCATTGTTGTTGTTGGGTTTTATAATTCAGTTAGCTATCTTAGTTTTTATTTAATTTCTATTAATATCACAGAAAAGAAGAATCAGCATAGACAAATGAACCAAAATATAACAGAAAGGACAAAAATTAAAGATTGCACTTTCATTTATATATACATGAATGAAGTAGATAAAATGCGTCAAAATGTTGATAGTTCAAATGAAAAACTAATGCACTTTCATTATACCATAAATTACACACTTTTACAGTGAGTGTAAGGCTTAAATTTTAAAAAAATGGTTGTAAATTAATTTAGATTATACTATTGGGTTTGAAGTAGCATACAGTGCTTCAACAGCGCATCTCTTTACCTAACCTTTCCCTGTTGTCATTTCTAAGTATTTCCATAAGACTCCACAAACGTCCATTTCTTCCTCACACGATCTCTTCCATGTCATCCTTGAATATCCAAACTCCGTTGTATCCTATTGAGAGGGAACAGGATGTGATGCCACTCAATGGTCTCCTCAGTGTGTATATCCAGTTCATGAACACTTTCGTTCAGATAACTGTTTGGTGATAGGTTCTTGATTTGCTCATTGTTAGAGTTCTTTGTTGCTCATCCTTTCTGGTCCACCACTTGACCTTCATTATCCAGCTAAGGCGGTTGTTGATAAGTGTCTCCAGTAGTCGTGTAGCGGTTAGCAGTCTGGACTTTGAATCCAGCGACCCGAGTTCAAGTCTCGGCGAGGCGTCAAGCTAAGCACTTTGGAAAATCTAGTACTGCTTCTTAAACTTGAACCCTCGCTTAAAAGTTTTGAAGACCCTAGACAATTTGCATATAGATAGGGTAGGAGCACTTTAGACGCTGCAGCCGTCTTACACAACAGTATCGTCTCATCATTAGATAAAGGTGCCAAATACATTCATTGCACGTTTCTCGGCTTCACTTCTGCTTTCGACTCAATACCTAGATGTCTCTTGCTAAATAAGCTCCCGATGACACAAACTGAGTCCTGGCTCACAAAATGGTTGCTTCCCACTTCTTAAACAGAATGCAGTACACTGTTTACAAAGGTAAATCCTTCTTTGCTGTGCTCACTGAAGCTGGTGTACTCTCCTCACTTCTATTTTCTTTCTTTCTTTCTACATGACTTACCATCTTCAAATGACATTAATTTTTGTTAAATATCCTGACGACCTGACTGTATCTTCCCCTGTCAAATGTCAAAGTGACTGCTCCAAACTAAATGGCTTTTTATCAAAAATCAGCCAGTGGTCTGAGGAAAAGGGTCTAACCCGAAATCCCTCTAAATGCCAAACAGTCAATTTCACCTTTAGGCATAAATCTGACTGACCTAAACAAACTGGTTACCACTCACGAGGTGTGCAGCATAAATGGTACTGAAATAGAAACCAAGTCGGAAATTAAATAACTACGCGTCATTCTATCTGCTTATCTTTCCTGGTCGTCTCATATCTTGACGATTTCTAAGAAAATATTCCGTCTTACCTTCTACATCAAGAGGTTAAGACATTCTGGTGTAACCCAACCCTTACTCCTACAATTTGTTAACTCCCGTATTCTGCCTATTATTCTCTATTGTTCCCCCTTAGTCTTTCCTGGGCTATTGAAGAAAGACTATACCTTATTACGTAGGATGTTAAAGGTTGTCAGCAGGGTAAGCAGTTTGCCACTTAGCCAGCTTGTTAATATTCTGGTGGACAGGCACATGGACTCATGTGAAAAATGGGCGGAATCCATTTTATCTGACTCACAACACCCTCTACATTCACAACTCTCCCCATGTATCTCTTCAGGCCAGACCAGACCAGAAGCCTATAAAGAAAACTATATGCTCGCACTAGAAAGTACAAAAACTCAACCATACCCTACTCAGCTCGTGTTCTGTGCCATAAAGAAAGCATTAGGCGTGAAGCTTATGACTTATTAAATAGTCAGTAGAACAACTGGATCTCATTCTTTCCAATTCATAGCATTTATAGGTACAACGTTTTCTTTCTTTCTTTTCCTTTTCTCACTATCTCTTTTTTGTTTGTTTTTTATTGTGCTGTTTTGCTTCTCTCTTCCTTACAAACTCTACTTAAAACACTCTTCTTCGTTCTTTCACACTCTGTATATCTCGATCTTTTTGTCACCGCTCACGCCAGTATATATGCTGGCATCTACTTTTCTAACACTTTCAGACATTCTGTTCCTTTTTGGCCTTGCTACCGATATGCCAATATGGTGTTGTCAAAACTAACTGAGATTACCTTAATCTATGTAGAACTTTAGTTATAGTTCATGTACTGAGTGGATGCACTGCTGTAGTAAAATGCTGAGAATTCCATTTTGTATCACAAGTACTGTTTTGGAATAAACCAAATTATTATTATCATTACTTCTCGTGACAGAGGTGCCAAGTCTTTGACTGGTATGGGAGCACTAAATTGACACTTGTGCGAGGTCGGCGAGCATTCTGTCGGTGGACTGCCGACGCGCAAAATGAAAATTAAAGAATAGATTTCATAGACGTATCAAGTAATCCGCAACTACTTCATACGGAACCGAGCTCAGACATGCTATGCATAAGTTGTTGTTACGATAAAAATGGGAGCTTAATATGGTTATATGAAAGAGGTAGGGTAGGTCGCCGCTGAAATATGTAAAGCTTGTGTGAGAAACGCTGCAAAGAAGTCAAAGCAGCCACTTCATGTCATATTGTATACACCAAAAGTTTCAACATTTGAAGCAAAACAAAATCGACAATTACTATCAAATAATTTACATCAGCTCCGAAAAGTACTCCAATAGTTTGAATGAATACCAGCATTGTCTTAACATTAACTTGTGATCAGACCTGAAAGCTCGCTTTATCCTACAGACCGAAATGACAATGAAATCTTTGCAGTTAAATCACTTGTGTCAAAGGATGTAATATCACGAAAATCATTTAGCTGACTTACAAAGCAATAAGCAAACAGTACCAAGAGAACTTTTGAAAAGATTGAATACAATAAAGAGAGATGGTATGGTGAATATGATCAAATACCATTTTATTTAAAAGCTATCAAAGCAATGCCATACTTTATGTAGATTTTTAAACCATATTATCTGCTTTCTTCAAAGATGTTTACAGTTTTATAATGGATCCTCACAACTCAGCTTAGTATACCAGTTTCTTATTTCAGCTGCCTGTCCTAAGACTGAAAAACAGAGGGAAAGTTGAGCGTAGGGACAACCATCTTACCCCTTACAAAAGTACTATTTATCTTACTTTTTTATTTTTGATTACAGCTTGATTTCATACTGTATTTTTGGTACAAGTATGGAATTTTTAGCATGGATATCGGTAGCCCAAACTTTGCAGGTTGACCATAGATATCAGGTGTGCATCGTTAGGGGATCGAATCTCGGACCATTCTCTATTGAAACTTCAAAGCACAGGAATATTTCAAGGGTAAACTTATTCTTATCTGGAATTAGTCAGGTCGAATGACACGACAACGTGAAAACCTTCAGGAAGCTAGTCGACAGATTTATTTTCATTCGATGAAAGCAAAGAGATGCGGAATATTCATACCACCTTCAAAGCTGGAGAGGTAGCTCAGATTGCAGAAGAAATGAGATATGCAACAGAAGTGCTAGGAAGATGTGATGCCAAATGAAATGCAAGTGGCTCCTCCAAATTTTCAACATTCTACTCCCGCCAACCAAATGATACAAACAGATACATTGATGGGATCATCAACAATATGGAAGATTTCATGAAGTGAGAACCAATCTCTTCCAGAATAATGACCACTAGTTTCCACCAAAAAGGAAGGAAAATGACAAGTATCCAGTGCCACCGACCAACAAACAACACGAATAGAGAGCAGAAGGAAGACTTCTACAGACAATGGCAAACAGTAATAGACAAGAACCCAGTCAGATGACCAAATTCAGTTCATTTGAATGCCGAACTAGGAGCAAGCAATACAGGATGAGAGCTCACCATTGGTCACCTGACTCTCGTCTCAACTACAGGCGACATAGATGAGGACATGAATTGAAACTAAGACCGGAAATACGTTTGGGGATCTACAACATTATTCATAAGAAACAAAGTATAAATGTGTTGAGCACTAATGTCAAGTTAGGACTTTCACAGACTTTGATTGACATAATAAGTACCTTAATTGGGTCACTATGGGGTCATTGAAATCGTGTTTCTCGTCCTTTGACTTAATACTGACTTGCTAAGGTTAATCTTGAACTCAGTAGTGATATTTCTGAATTCAACATAAGATAACGTAGATTCGAATTCCATAGGGCACTCCATTTCCATCGGTATAGCAGATCCACCTTATTGATGACTTCAAAAAGCTCGAAACCTAGGTCGAGGGCCGCCTGTTGATTGCTTACCATCATCTAACAGCAGTATTAAATACTTGCTGAATAAAATAAGCAATTAGTAAAAGGTCTAAAACTATTATCATTATAATAGTTTCTATGTCATAAACGTTATTCTGTTCGTCAAATAGAAAGACAATCTAAGATCAAGTGCATATTATAACAAGCAACAGCGAATATTTTTTATAGATATTATTGTGGATCAAATAAAACAAAAAATAACTAGCAGCAATAGTGCATTCCATCTTAAATTTTGAAAAGAAATTTTAAAAATATCAAACATATTGTGTATTTACAGTGCAACACTTATCTTCCTATACTCTCTCTTTCAATGTTTTTTTTTTAAATGCCTATTGTAAAGCAAAATAAATTACGCATCTAAAATATTCTATTATAAACTTTGTTTTCTTATTATTATGCGCTTAGCTTCCGAATGAAAAATAAGGCTACAGCAGAGCGTCATTCATTTCTTTCTGTTCACTGTAGTCCTCCACAACTGCCCGTAGGCTTCCATCTCCTATTTACACGATCTCTTCCGAGTCATTATCAGATGAAACGAAACTTCGTCTATCCTTCAGGTTTCCCTTTAGAGCATAACGCGTGATGTCACTTGATGAGCTCCCGATAACGAATTAACTACTGAAATGTTAGTCATTTACTAGGGTTAACATTTTCACTTAAAGGAAGACTATGCGTGTGAAATAGCGTAATTTAGGAAAAAAGACCAGACTGAAGCAAGAAATATGCATTCATTTGCAACTAGTTCCTTATCATCGGCTGGCTCTACACTAATATATGTAGCCTTATACATCTAAAATGTTTTATCAATAAAGTGGTAATTTTACTCAATCAGTTAATCAGGTATAGGGGCGAAATCAACAGGTCAAAGGTAATTAAAACATGCGAACATGCGTAAAATGATGTTACATCTCACTGTATTTACCAATTTGAATGTACATGTGGACACACATAAGTAGGGAGGACTCAGCGACCTCTGCAAGTAAGCGCTGACTTCAGAGCAAATTCCTAAATGGCTCTAAAAACAAACGGAATCTTCAGAACCCATTATTGATGAGAACAAGAGACCTAGCTCTTCTATTGCGAAACGTATTATAGAGACAGGACAAAAAACTGACGTTAACAAATCTTTTAAACCTATCTACAAAACGTGTTTGGGGCGTATCCTAAAGTTTGTGGAAGCCCTTGCTGGCAAAGTGAAAGCTTAAACCACCTTTATGCGATCAAAGCAACAATTTGTCCTCACACTAATCCTTCTTTGGTAAATTTTGTTTTGATACCGTAGTAGATGTACTATTAACTCTGCTATTTGGTTTAGTGGACTTCATTGATATTTTGAATTTCACTAGGTCCTTTTAACTTGACCCAAGTCTATTTTCTCACCTCATATTATTACTATTTTATCCTTTGATACCTAGAGGAACATGGGGCATCAGCTGCGCACCTCCATTGCCTTCTGTTTTCTGACAACTTTTTCACCCCGCTCCAGGTCTGTCCACATGCTTTCATTTCCTCTTCACATGACCTCCTCCAAGACACCCTTTCACTGACGACCAACTCGCCGCCTCCCTTTCGGGTTCCACTCCAGCAATGGCTTGTCTAGTGATGTCACTTGATGGTTTCCTCAGAGTATGGCCAGCCAATCCATCTCCATTTCTTTCTGCCTATTTGTTTCACAATCGGTTCCTGATTGGTTCGCTCCCGGATATCCGTGTGGCTGATGTTTTCTGGCCATCTGATCTTGATTATTGAGCGAAGACAACTGTTAATGAAGGTCTGAAGTTTGTTTGAGATGCTTTTAATGACACTCAGTGCAATCTCTGATCAGTATATTAGCACTGACACTACATTTGAGTTGAAAATCAGGATGTTATTTTTGATGCTGAGTGCTGTTGACCTCCACACAGATTTGAGGGTAATGAAAGCTTGTCTTGCTTTTCCGATCCTTGCTTTGATATCCTCGTCAGTTCCGCTCGCCTGCAGTTGAAACGATGCTTCCCAGGTCGGTTGGTAAAGGAGGTTGTTTCTTTCAGGATCCTCCCATATATGCTGGCTGATTGCTGTCTGTTGTTGTTTTTGCTGTTGATGTTGGCCGGGAATCTTCATCACTTCTGTTTTCTCTATGTGCACCTGAAGTCCTATCCTCTGTGGATGCTTCTTCTACCAACGTGTTGATTTTCACTTGCATATCTTCCAGTTTGTGGGAAATCAGACATATATCATTGGCGAAATCCAGATCCTCCAAGTCTTTTGTGTGAGTCCATTTTATGCCTGCTCCCTCGTTGGCTGCCGTTGTCTGTCGCATTATCCAATCTACTGCAATCAGGAAGATCATTGGTGATAGTAGATAGCCTTGTCGCACTCCCGTCCTCACTTCGAAGCCTTTCGTAAGTTTCCCGTTGTGGATTACTTGGCATGCAGCATTGTCGTATAACTGTTGGATGAGATGTATAATTGTCAATGGGACCCCGTGGTAGAGAAGTAGTTGCCAAATCACCTCTCGATCGATGCTGTCTGATGAAGGCCTTTTCAAAGTCGATGAAGTTGAGATAGGGAGGTGACTGACATTCCAAGCTTTCTTCAATGATGATCCGTAGAGTGGCGATTTGATCAATACACGACTTGTTTCCCCTGAATCCAGCTTCCTCCGGTCAAAGTTTTTCATCTAGGGCTTGTTTGTTTCTCTCCAGGATGATGCGGCTTAGTATTTTGCTTGGAATGGACAGAAGCATAATTTCACGCCAGTTTTTGCATTGACTTAAGTCTCCTTTCTTTGGTAGTTTGAATAAGTATCCGTTTTTCCAATCCTCGGATACTTTGCCCCCTTTCCACACCTTCTCCAGCAGCGGCGTCATCAAGTCCGCTGTTGTCTCTGGGTCTATTTTCAAAGCTGGGATTCCATCTGGTCCTGCTGCTTTCCCAGCTTTTAGCATCTTGATTGCATTCAGGACTTCTAATTTCGTCGGGAAGGATTTGAAAGAGGATTCTTCATTCACTTATCTAGGGAGCATTGTCTCAACTACAGGAGGAGCGGACGAGGATGTCAAATCGAGAATCGGGAAGGTTAGAAACACATTCATCAGCCTGAAATCAATCTGGAAATCTTCGTCACTCAGCATCAACAACAAAATTCGGATTTTCAATACAAACGTAAAGTCAGTCAGTTCTTCTATACGGATCAGAAACTTGGCGGGTCACAAAGAATATTTCCAAAAGGCTGCAGACCTTTATTAACAACTGTCTTCGCTCAATACTGAATATCAGATGGCCGGAAATAATCACCAATAAGGAATTATGGGAAAAACAAAGTAATAACAAACCGCCCAACAAATACGCAGGAGAAAGTAGAGATGGATCGGACACTCGCTGAGGAGACCGCTGGGTGACATCCCGCGCCAAGCCCTCGAGTGGAACCCGAATGGGAAGCGGCGTGTGGGACATCCAAGGGTGACATGGAGGAGATCGTGTGAAGAGGAGTTGAAAGAAGATGGATTAACATGGATGCAGGCGAAAAGTATAGCAGAAGACAGAAGAAAATGGAGACGCGCAGTTGAAGCCCTATGTTCCACTAGGAACCCAAGGGAGCAATAAAAATAAAAAATAAATTTTGTCGGGGGTGGGTTGACTTCCACTGGTAGTTCTGCTTCCGTTGTTGGTATTGTTGGGAGTGTTGTAGGTGGCGGACGATTTAGGAGTCTTTTGAAGTGTTCAGCCCAGTGTTTTCTTTGTTCCACCTCTTTGGTGACTGGTTTAAACTGTCATCCTTCACTGGCTTATTTATGTCGAAATTTTCGCCGATAGGAACTTAGTTGTTTCGTAGAATGTTGCAGCTTGTTCTGCTTCGTTTGCCATGGTTTCATAATATTTTCTTTTGTCTTCCCTGGCACTCTTCTTCACTCTTTTGTTCAGTGTATTGTAGCTTGCTTTCAACTCCTGTTTTTGTCGCTCGTCGGTGCACTGGATAATCTTTTGTTTCACTATTCTTTTCTCTTCTATTAGTCTCCAAGTGTCCGTAGTGAGCCACTGTTTGTCCTGTCTCTTCTTTCTGACTAGAACTTCCATGCAGGTTTGACTCCACACCCTTTTCAAGTTGTCCCAGTGCTTTTCGACGCCGACCTCTTCGCTAGTGTTGATTTGTGTCTCGGCTTTTTCCCTTATGTTTGCAATGAAGATGTTCTTCGTAGCCTGGTCCTTCAGTTTTTGAGTGTTGAACTTGGCTTGTGGTCTATCTGCAGCTCCTGTTTCCCTAAAAACTTTTAATTTGATTTAGTCTGAGCCAACATCTCCTCCTCTTCTTGCTTTTGTGTCCAGTAGGCTGCGTCTCCACTTCCTGGAGCAACATTCAGATGAAGTCAGTTTGGTTTTTGGTTTGCCCGTCTGGTGACACCCATGTAGCCTTGTGGATATCCTTGTGTTTGTATACACTGCCACCAATCACTAGTTCGTTGAAGGCGCAGAAGTAGGCGAAGAGTTCTCCGTTTTCATTCATTGCTCCGAGAGCTTCTCTACCCATGATGAGTTCCCTTCCTGTGTTGTCTGGTCCCAGTTTGGCGTTCATGTCTTCCATTAGTATTTTCATGTCGCCTGCTGGAGTTTCGTCCATTGTTACCTGTAGTTGTCTGTAGAACTCTTCTTTCTTTTTGAGGTCTGCGTTGTTTGTGGGTGTATATCTTTGTATAATTGGCACTTTCCTTCCTTTGGAGTTCAATCTGGCGGTCATTATCCTGGACGAAATCGCCCCCCATTGCATCAGGGCCTTTGTCGCCGTTGGTGACATCATGATAGTCACGCCCTCGGTGTGCGTGTGGTTATCTTCTGGGTGACCGGTGTAGATCACTGACTCACCCGTTGACAATTTGGTGAGTCCGCTTGCATTCCGTCTGTTTTCACATATTCCCAGCACTTGGATTCCGTATCTTTTCATCTCGTTTGCGATCTGGGCAGCTTTCCCTGTCTCGTACATAGTGCGGACGTTCCATTTCCCCACACAGACCTTTTCTTTTGGTGCAAAGAGGTTCATCATACTGAAGTTTCTTTAGCAATTTTGTTTACAGGGTGGGTTTGCTAGCCTCACGCCTGAGAAAGGAATGGTTACATTAAGATAAAGTTTAGAGAGAAGTGACCTTTTGGGTTGCTCCCCTCAAAATCTGAAAATAACGGACAAAACAATCAGAACAAAACCAGCAAAAGGAGAACAGTTCACAGCAAAAAGGACAAAAAGCGACAACAACGATACAATACAACAACATGCACAGTTAACTAAAATGATATCTCAACCATAGACTCCTCTCCTCCGTAAAAAACACAAATGGAAATTTCATTATATTTAGAGACAATTATGAAACATATGTTCAAGGGACCTGTACAACGAAATGTGCCTAATCAATTTGGTCCAAATACTTCATCGAAGAGTTACAAAAATGAATAAAGAATACTGGAGTTTGAAATCAAGATTGTCACTTACAAATAACAAAGTTCAACGTGAAAACACTATGATTTCTTTTGGAAACTCACAATATTCAAAGCACAGCATATAGCCTCTTTCATGACATTATAGCATAAAATATCGATTATTGTGGCTGAGTGGAGGGAACTCACGTCACATAGTACTATTTTCTAGCCACATTGAAGTGATTAACCACCAAACAACCGTTTTGAGGCTCGGTCTAGCACAAATAACTCGACTGTAAGGTACGAATCTGTTCAGTCGACCCAACCTGATCCAAAACGGTTGAAACTGTCTTCCAGTGGTTTAATTACTTTGACATAGTTAGCAAGCAACGCTATTTCACGCGAGTGGTTTTTAACTATTAATACCTACCACTGGTATACACCAGCATCTTGGATTAACTTAAACATAAAATGACAGAACAATCTGGAGTCACATCAAGTAGCAACAACTTAAAATACATCAGGGTGAATACTTTTGATGCGCACAAGTTAATATTTGCATATACGAACAATTTTATTGGTATTAGTAGAAGAAAACATTATGCGGTCTGTTCTCTAAGCACAACTAAATATATTGTAAGTCTCATCTTACATTTTGATTTCATAATATGATAGATGGTTATAAATTTATATTTGGCGTTTTAGACTTTATCAAAATTTCAGATTGACAAAAGGCCTTATAGTTAAATTTTTACTATTCTGACAGCCGACTTTTATTAAAAAACAAACCACAGTATATCTGCCTACATCACGGTAGTGAGATGTAGCTTAATCAAACTCATCCTTCAGTAAAACACAATCATACAATATAGACTACAAGGCAACCATCGAAAATACCAGTCTAGTTGGATGGAAAACGAAATCCCTATTAGTCATGTTAACGTCTAATATGTTACTGTGAATGACGCGACACTCAATACATTTGATGATTTAAAAAACACTACACTTCTCCGAGTACACCAACACTAAGTAGTCGAATTATAGAAATATAGCATGTCAGAAGTTTATACTTTCAATAGAATTCCCGAATTACCACAATATACACTTATTCCACATACTACTTTCATAGTACCACAATTTTTAAATACAATCACTAATACTTAGTTAGTTAGTAAGTCAGTTAGAACTACCCATTACTCACTGCCTGTCTATGAGACACACACTTATTGCACGAGGACTGGTGATACTACCCAGTTGCCTAGACTGAATTAGGTCAGATATGACTCGAACCCGATACCCAATAAATACAATTTCAGTGTTTAAATCAATCAGCTATATGCCTAATAAGCGACAAACAAGAGTTATAAAGTCGAATTTGCATAGCACAGATTCCACACTCTTCAAATTGTATCAATCGATTATTTTACCCAACGGAAGAAAGGCAAGTCTTTACAGCGAGTAGATTTTTATTTACGTTCTCTATTTGTTATATTATTATTATTATTAAAATACAGCTTTAACTGGTTCACTTTTTATTATTTATCATTGTGCTGTCTCAGTAAGTTTCCTCTCCAGACGGACTGAAGCTGGATTTGTCGCTGAATTTAGAATTACCCTTCAAATTGCCGACAACTTCAAATTTAGCCTTCATATGCTTATTACCATACTGTTTCACATGACCCATAGTATCATAATCTAGATATTGTCGTTTTCTACCATAAATATCATAGCCTCCACCTTTACGGAATTTTGTGATTGACTGATAATTCAGACCGTAGTCTTGATGACCAACACCAGTGAATCTGCCTTTCACATCTAACCGACCATGACTAGATTTTGATCCAGATATTATCCCGCTGCCGACTGATGGAATTCCACTTTTGCCGCCTTCAACATATGGTATATACTCAGGTTGATGAGAGTTTTCATATTTCTTTTCTGGGACATATTCTCCATTGTATGTATTCCCTTGAGAGTAGTCATTTGTTGGCTTGTAATCATTATTGTTATATTCATTAGTGTACTTTTCACCATTGTTATAGTCGTTGTTATAATCATACTGATAAGATTCTGGTTTATAATTGTCAGACTCGTATTTATTATTATTATTATATTCATTATTGTTATAATTATAATTGTAGTCGTTATATGAGTTGTCGTAGCCTTCAGTATATCCACCATTATACTCTTCTGGTTGCTGGTTATAATCGTACTTAGGGGGTGAAGGAGGAGGGGAATATTGGCCAGGATACTGTGGTTGATGATTTGGTTGATGAGAAGGCAGAGGAGGTGGAAAAGGCCGATAAGGACTTGGACGATATGCTCCACCACTTAAAACGAACGGCAGAAATGACAACAGAATAACACAAGACAATTTAGTCATCTTCTCGTTCTGTTGTCCCGCGGCTTTCTATTTATTCAAATCACACTTAAACAAATCTCTTTATAGCTACTTTATCCTTATATATACATGTTTATTTCTTAAAAAGTTCACTAGTTTCACTACGCGCGTAATAACTTATGCACTATTGAAAATTGCGCATAAATTATATTGATTGATTTCGCACTTCTTAAAAGTGATCAATACAGAAGGACAAGAGGGAGTTTTCTGTAATTTTTTTCTTTTGAAAACTATTGTTTGAAGTTTTATCAGAGCTGTTTTGTAGCTGGAAAGTAGAAGTAACAGTTTGCAACTTCATATTCTGAAGTATCAATCACCGAACTCTATTCGAATACTGTAAATCGCATTTTATGTCTCATGCACTCCAAGTGAGGCATTGGGCAGTGGAATCGTTTCTACGATGAAAAGTTGTTAGAGTAACGCTAATAATTCCCTCTTTGCAGGGCTTACTACCGGCTGGATAAGGTTTAGTATTACGTCGGCTGGAAATCGAACCTGAATCTCCTCTGGTTGGTGACTATTTAACCACTGGAAAACAGACGTAACAAGATTAGAGAGTGCTTATTGTCACTCTTCTTCCAGCTAGGAACTTGTCAGCAGTACACATACAAAGCCCCAGTGTAGATCGTATTCAGCACTTCCAATTTACAGAGGAGCTTGTTGACTATTCGGCTACTGAAATATAAATTGTTTAGTAAAATTATAATAGAATATTAACCCAAAAGGTGGTAGTTTGCTGATTTTTCGGAGTACAAACTATGGATTTGAAACTTATTCATACTTATTCCAAATACAAGCGCAAATCATTGACACACATGTTCACAAAACTGGCACATCACAATATCTAGATGTGGCTAGGAATATGACTCTGTTGACTGAGGAAAAGACAGATCTAATGAGCTAACGAAAACTTCACCATTCTCCAATAGCAACGTTAATCACACTGACACGTGGAAATAATGTGATGTTGCTTTGATGGTGTGTAGTCGATGACCTCAACCAACCAACCATCCCACTTTAACCAGGGCTAATGTAGTAATTTATTGTAATAGGAATATTAGTATTTCGAGATGACCGAATTACAAGAATCCAAACAAAACCCAGAGAGGGCAGAAATCAGGAATTTGTATTTAGCGGAATTATTATGCAATTCATATAAGAAACATATCAACAGTCAACAGTAAGTATTTAAACAATACAGAGATAGAAATTGTCAATCACCACATCCGCCACACCTCGAATATCTCCTCGCATATTTATAACGATGTCTCGGTTTGCTTGCAAGTAGCTTCGACCTAACTGATTCTGTGATATTATTTTCATCAGTATTATCTGGACCTATTTCTGAATTATCTACAAAATCAGGATTATTAGCGGAATCATTAAAATAATAATTGGAACGACCTACTTCATTTATTGTCACTTTGTCCAGGTGTCCGTTATGAACTGAGTGATCTTTGATGTCTAATATCTTCACCACTCGATTTCCCATTTTTTGTAGTATAATTCCAACAGAAGGTCTATAGTCATTCCCTTTGTAATAATGTACATTAGAAGTCGTGGACATCAGATGCTTTTTGAGAATTCGAGATTTGAAAAGTTTTGCAGGACTTTCACGGGTACTTGTATGCTCTGCATTCAACAGACGCAGTCTATGCATATGCAGTAATTCCTCAATTTTAATCAGTTGCTCTCTCATCTCATTCAGGTCTTTTCGTGTTTTCGACAGTTCACATTGTAACTCAGCTACCTCATTTTTGAAAACAGTTGACACTTGAGTTGCCGAACTTGTAGTGGAGGTTTTCATCGGATTAGCTTGAGTATTTTGAAAGGTTGAAAGACACATTGACTCCATTTTACTAGACAGATTGGGAGAATTATAAGAATTTTGAGCAACATAAGTATTCGAACTTCTGCAAACAGTCTTGATGTGTCCAACTTTACCACATTTGTGACACTTAGCACCCCGAAAACGGCAAGTGCTTCGTAGATGTAACTTTCCACAGGAAAAACAAGGTTTAATGTTTTTGATCTCTCGCTGCATTCTATTACCTGTGGACGGCAGTTTGGATTTCCTTCCATGAACACTTGTATTTTCGACTTTAGAAAGCATAACATCAGACACTGACGTAGTGGGAGCAGAGTATTCATTATGGACATCTTCATATGTAATACATACATCTTTAGCAGTTTGAAACGTACAAGAAGGAATCTGAATTAACTCTTTCTCTAATTTAGGAATATTGATTCCAGCAATTAGACGATCACGTAGTTGAGTATGCAGCTGATCTCCAAAGTTACACTTTGAGGCTTGAATTTGAAGTTGAAGAATGAAGTCTCTAATCTTCTGGTTGGGAGAACGTACCAGTTTGTTGAAGTGAGCCCTCTCTCTGGTCTCAAATGTAGTCACATGAAAGTGATTTGTCAGAAGTTCACGGATCTTGTCATATGACAGAGAAATGGGTTTATCTGGAAACGCCAGATTCTTCACCAGGCTATACGCATCTGGTCCAATAGTAGTAATGAAATGTGCTGGTATTTTGTCATCCCGAACATTCTTGGCAATGCACCACGCATCGAAGCATTCCAAATAATCAGCAATCTCCCGCGGAGTAGCATTTACAGGAAGTTTTCCCAGGTTATTTAGTTCCATCGCGACGCCAATTTGTAGTAATTTATTGTAATAGGAATATTAGTATTTCGAGATGACCGAATTACAAGAATCCAAACAAAACCCAGAGAGGGCAGAAATCAGGAATTTGTATTTAGCGGAATTATTATGCAATTCATATAAGAAACATATCAACAGTCAACAGTAAGTATTTAAACAATACAGAGATAGAAATTGTCAATCACCACAGCTAACTATCTACTAAGCTGAGTCTAGAAGTATTATTATTATTGTTCCCTTGAGTTCCTAGTGGAACATACGCCTTCAACTGCACGTCTCCACTTGCTTCTGTCTTCCTCTTGCTGTACTTTTCACCTGCATCCATGTCAGTCCATACTGTTTCAACTCCCCTCTCTTCAAACGACCTCCCCCATGTCAGCCTTGCACTGACGACCCACTCGCCGCTCCTCTTTCGGCCTAGTTCCACTCGAACAATGGCCTGACGCGAGTGCGGTCACCCAGCCGCGACCTCCTCTGCAAGTGTCCAATCCATCTCCACTTTCTCCTGCATATTTGTTGGTTGGCGCGAGATCCAGGTCTTCTAGGTTCTTCATGTCGGTCCAGGATCGATATCTCTGTCTCCTCGTTTCCCACTCACTGTCTGACACATAATCCAGTCCACCACAATTAGGAACATCATTGGTGATAATAAGCCAGCACCTTTGTCTGACTCCTGCGTATACTGCAAACGCCTCGCTGAGTTTTCCGTTGTGGATGACTTGAAATGTTCCGTTGTCGTACAGCTGTTGAATAAGGTTGATGAATATTTGGGCTACGCCGTCGATGTATATGATTGCAGAGCATTTCCCTATTGATCCAATGCCGAAAATTGGGCCACATATCACCGGGAAATATCAGAATGGTTTAACCGATTAGAACTTGTTACCAGGCATTGTAGAATTTCAATTTTTAAAACAGGAGAACTTGACAGATACGTCGTTTTTTATGGTTGCTTTAGTTTTTGCTCAGTTACCTAGAATAGATCTTTAATGCACCAAGATATCAGCCACAACCGTTGTATGTGAACGCTAGTAATACTCTCCAGTTTCAGTTTGGATTAGGCGAAGAGGGACTTATTGGCTGGGAACAGAGTCCTTCAACCAATGGGCTTCATCTGCACTACTGATTTATCGGTCACTTACGAAACACAGATATTTTACTGAATAATAAATTTTCCTCAGTGCCTACTGAATTAAATTCCAGAAGAAGAACATCATAGTGATTTAATATTTCGTAATTCTTAGTTTTTTAGATAATATGGTATTATAATGAAAATCATTGATATGGTAATTTACCTAGCACTTTTGTGAACAGTCTCGGCTAGATGAGACTGATTCTGTCCTTTCCATATTGTTTCTTTATTTCCTTCACGTTCTCCAGTGGAACATAGGGCTTCAAGCTAGTGGCTTGAAGTTTCTGTAGCAGTGGTGTTTATTTTTACAGGATGGGGTTGCTAGCCTCATGCCCAACCTTTCCTCTTTAACAGCATTACTGCTGGTTGAGAGAGGTAAAGGAGTGCGTTTGTGGACGGGGATCGAACCCCAGACCATGTGCATAGTCGGTGAGCGTCATAACCGCTATGCCACCGACGTACTTCCATATTGTAGATATCACTTAACTATGAGCGATATAAGTCATGAGCCTGTATCAGAAGGACTAAAAGGATTAGCAACAAAAAACTCTGGCAACCAGACAACAAACTTCTTAATTTCGTTTTAGTGTCCTTATCTTTACCCTACCTTCAGTAATCTTTACTGATTACCTACTTGTAAATGAACTAATAATCTAAACTGTCTACATCTTTCTTCAACCTACAATTTTCCCTTTTACACTGTTATTAGTATTACTTCTACTATTTCTTTAGGCGGTTCACTTAAGTATCAGTGTTTAGATATTCCAATTATCTCCAAATTAGCATGATTGTGTATACTACTAGTTAGCTGATATTGGCATTAGGAAAACACTCATGTCAAACCGAAGCGCTTGTAGTAATATAAGCATAAAGCAGACACTTTGCTCGTTTGAATTCAAGCTCATCTCAAGATGTGCTTGGCATGACTGAAGTCAGACAACCATCCGAAATTAAGCTATCTACTTGTTTAAATCCTAGAATCGAATTCGAAATTCACAAACCAAACTGAATTCACTGCAATTTCATTTTAAAACTGAATTTATTCACACCGCACAATATGCGATCCACTATTTCTGGATTTGCTCTTGATCTAAGAACATTGGAGATAATAGAAAAAGCAATAAATGAAGCTGCATACTGTAGAACTGATAAACAAGGGGTATTATTGGGCAGCTTTTCAAAATATGTGTTAAAGTTCACCCTAGAATGAAAAACAAACTCTTATTTTATTTTCTTTAGTTACTAAGAAGACAATTGCAGCGAAGAAAATTTTCTTTTCGACGAAGTCATCGTCTAGACTGTACATTCGTGTATTTATATCAGTTGCATGGGAAAGTTCCAGAATAATTTCCGGTTAAAGGTCAAATTAATAAAAATTACAATTAGAAGTTAAAATGCCATAATAAACACGGGGACGGATAAAACTCAAACAAAGTAACATCATCATTGCTAAGAAGATTGACATTGTGCAACTGGGGGTTAGAAATGTAGAAATAACAAAATAGACAGGATGTTTGGATAAAATGCTGAGAATTCCATTCTGTATTATAAGTACTGTTTTTGGAATAAAGTAAATTATTATTATTAAAAAAACTAATGTGATGAATAATTGCTCATGCAATCAGGGATTAAATATGTAGAAATAATAAAATGAAAAAATAATCACGATGTTCGGATATGAAAATATGGTAGTGTAAACAGGGATTAAGAAAAACTTAAAAATAATATGAATAAACAGGAAGTTTAGATAAGAAAGGCGCTGGGATGGTCATTACTAAAAAATTGCCTGTTTATGATGGCCATGGCAAGGACAGGGGTTGGACATATTTCTTTTGGATACAAAGGGTGGTTTTGAGCTTTTGGATAGCCAGCGCCTCGGCTATGCTCAGATTTCTTGTTTTCACTTCCTTTGATAGGTTTGATTGAATCTTGTATATTACATTGAAAAACTTTTCGAAAGGCGCTGAATGTCCTGAATTGACCAGATGTTCTGTCACCGAACTATATACACATTTTCGTTCCCCTTTTACTAGCCAGACTGGATAGTTTCCACGAGCGCATTTTTCAAGTCGGTGTATGGTACGGCCGATGTACTCAGCTCCACAAGACCAAGTAAACTGGTATATGCTCGCTGAGGTAGCCCAATGCGACAGGTTGTCTTCCATGTTCTGGCTGAACAGTTTCTTGCAGGAAAACATCAGTCGAAGGCTCGCAGCGAAGTATGTTTTCCTCAGCGATTGAGAGAGCCGTTTACGAAGGATTTCTGCTTCAGTATCACCTTTGAATTCTAGATTAAGCAGAATTATTTTCTTTGGAACGGATTGGATTTGTTCGGAAGTCTTCTCAGATTTGAGATTCTTGTCTGTGAAACTGAGCGGGAAACTGTTTTCCATCAGGGATTTTTGGAGATTAGGCGGTTCTTCTTCAATCACTTTCTCGCTGCATATCTTCCAAATCCTCGAGGAAAGAACGTATATCAGGTTCGTCTTTCTGCTTAGGGGCACGAAGCTTTGAAAGTTGATGCATTCTCCATTTCTTGTAGGCTTTTTGCAAATGGACCTTTTCAGGGAGTTGTTGGCGTTTCTTGTCAGATGGACGTCCAGCAAATGGAACATTCCGTCAAATTCAGTCTCAAGTGTAAAGTCTATGTTTGGGTGGGCGTTATTGAAGATTTGAAGTAGGTTTTTTAAATCACAATTTTCATCACGAATAATGAGAGTATCATCGATAGTTGGTTTGTAAGGATTAGTTTTGTTTTTTACGAGTTGATCACGGATTGATATCAGTTAGAAAACCATTGGAAATCAGGGAGTACCGCCAGACAGTTGCTTCATCCTAGTTCGGGAATCATCAGCGGTAAGCACCCACTGGGCCACTGAATCGGGTCCAAGTGGCTGAATGGTATACGAACTTGTCTTGTAACCGGAGTGCCCTGGGTTCTAGCCCTGATGGTGGATGCGTACTACCAATGATTCTCGAACTAGCATGGAAGAGCTCTCTGGCAGTATCCCCTGATTTCTAATAGTTCTCTAACTGACATTAATCCGTGATAACCTCTTTCTGATTATTTTTTACCTTGGGATATTTAAAATAAATTATGTATTGCAGTAAAGATACTTTAATAAATATTTTATCATCACCAGAACAAGAAGAACAATATTTGTGGTATAATATGTGTGTACTTGACTTCAAGGCTTTTGTTCAACTGACGTTATAAGACATATTGCAAATTCATTCAAAAGTAATATGATCATGAGTGAAATACATTTTGGACACATTCATTCTGATTTACTTGGATAACTTAACAGCACGTTTATTCTTACTGCTTTTCTTCAGCTGCAGTCATTCTAACATCTATCTATATGGGGTTAGTGAAATAAAAAGTTACATATTTCTCTTCTTCTGAGAATGAAATAAGCGTGAAGTTTGCAGTTTTACGAGGCTGTGAAGCAATACAATGAGATGATACTGCAATCGTCAGAATACCTTGGACCCAGGTTTCGTGCTAGTTGGCACTCAGCAGTCATCAAGGCTTATCTGCAGTCAGTCAGCGGACCTGTCTCCTCTCTAGGAAAGCGAGAAAACATGAGAAAGGGGACGTGAAATGTCCGTACAATGTACGAGACTGGTAAATCTACCCAGGTAGTCAAAGAAGTGAGCAAACAGGACATAGAAATTCTGGAGATCTGCGACAGCGGATAGAATGAATGTGGATTATCAAAATAGTCAACTGGAGAGTCAGTAATCTACTCCGCTCTCCTTTCCCAGACGAAAACCATGAACACACTGAGGCAGTGAGTGGCTACATCGATGTTACTAGTGGCAGTCAAAGCAGTCAAATGCAGTGGGAACCAATCTCCTCCTCAACGATTATGACAACAAGATTCAACTCAAAAGGAAAATTGGAAGGTCACAATTGTCCAATGCCACGCAAAGTGCTACAAACAACGCGGAACAAGAGAAGAAGGAAGATTTCTACAAATAGTAGTGGACAACAGCCCAAATGGCGACACCAAAATCCTCATAGGTCATAAGAATGCCTATCGAACTGGGAGCAGATAATACAGGAAGAGAACTCATCATGGGTCGAGAGGCTCTCGGTCGGAGAAATGAATGAAAGCAGAGAGTTATTCACAGACTTCTGAGCTTTCAATCACTTGGTGATCGGAGACAGTGTGCACAAACACAAGGATATACACAAGGCCAGCAACATGGATTCTATCTGATGGACACACCACTAGCCAGACATACTTCATCTCAATGCAGCTCAAGGAAGTAGAAACGCAGCCAGTTTACTGGACAAAACATCGAGAAGGGGGGAGATGTGGAATCAGACCACCATTCAGTTCAAACAACCTTCAAGGTGAAGCTAAAATCCCTCAAAGCAAATGAACACAGGTCTCTGTAATTCATTATGGGTAAATTTTTGTTTGGATAAAGTCTCACAGTGTTATACAGTAATGTTTACTGTGAGACTTTATCAAAACAAAAATTTACCCTTAATGGAATTATACTCTACCAGAGTGCACAAGTTTTATTCTTATATCTCTATAATTCATGTTCAAAATTCAGAAAGTGAAGAACAAAACTACGAAGGATACCTTCACTACGGATCCGATCAGAGTAGAGTCGGAGAAACTATGTGGCATCACTGACGAAACCTGTGCAGAAAAACATTGGAACTAAGGTGTACAACTTACTTTTGGGAAGGAAGAAGAGACAAGACAAGGAATGGCCCTCAACGGACACCTACCTGGAAAAAGCTAATACAAGAAAGGATAATAGTTGGTGAGAGAGAAGATGACTCAGTGCAGAGATGGACAGTAAAAGGAGAAGCTGAGTCTAATGTACACTGCACTGAATCAAGAAAGACGGGAAGAAGAGTCCTAGGAAAGACAAAATACAATTCTACGTTACACTGGCCAGCAAATGAAGCAGAACAGGCAGGTGGGCCGCAGGTACAAGAGACCTCAGGACATTGTTTCAGATAACCAGGTCACTCGCTATCCAGGAACAGATCAACCCAGATGATAACACTAATAAAAGATGTTCAAGGGAACCTGATTACCAAGGAGAAGAAACAAAGGAAACAATGGACTGATCACTTGAAAAGACTCTTGAATCGACCATCACCTGCAAGTCGCCCAGAAATCCCACCACCAGCAACAGAACTAGTTGCCTGTGGACACCAATCCTCCAACGAAAGCAGGAATCCTGAATGCGATCATGCTACTGAAGTCCAGTCGGGGAAGCAACAGGACCAGACGGAATTCCCCCTCCCCAAACCCGAAGCACTGAAAACGGGCACAGAGACTGCGACAGGTGTTCTCACGCCATTATTGCAGAAGGTTCGGAAGCAAGGGAAGGTGCTCACTGACTGGAAGAAAGCCTGACTACCTTGTCAAGCTACTAAAGAAGGGCGACCTAGAGCTCTCTCTGTGCAAGAACTGGTGTGAAATCATGCACTTGACAACGCACATCAAGCAAAATACTAAGTCGAATCATCCTGGAGAGAATAAGAAATACACTGGATGTAGAACTCAGTCCACCACGACAAGCTGGATTCAGGAAAGGCAAATCATGTGCTGATCAATTCGCAACTCTACGCGTCGTCATCACGCAACAAAGCATTAAATGGCAGTCAAACATTATTCCACTTCAACTTCATCGACTTCAGAAAGGCCTTCAACAGACAGAGTTGACCACGAAGTAATTGGGAAACTGCCTAAACCCTACGGCATGCACTGCTTAAGTCTTTATCAACTTCATTCAACATCCAGCTATATGACAGTGGCACATGTCAGGTGATCTACAACGGGGAACTCAGCAAGGCGTTTGAAGTGAATACAGGAGTAAGACATGCTCGCTGCCTATTATCACCACGGATGATATTCTTAATTAGGGGTCAGACTGTGTGTGGGGAGCGAGGAAACAGAAAACGCTCTAGAAGACCGATAAGAAGTTTCTAGAAGATTCGGATTTCATGCGTGGATGATTTATGTTTAGTATCACACAACCTTGAAGAATTACAGGCAGGCGAAAACCAACAAAGCGATTGAAGAAGTATTTAGCCAAGACAGGACTGCAGGTGAACATACAGAAAACGTAGGTGGTGGAGATAACCAACAATCCGCAAAAACAACAACAAGCAGCATCAGCCATCATAAACGGAAGAGATTTAACAGAGGTTACCTCCTTTCCTTATTTAGGAAATATGGTTTCAACCACAGTTGGCAGAACGGACGAAGATGAAGTCAAAGCCATCCACAATCGAAAAGGCGAGATACCCACACCTTCATCAATCTGAAACCTGTTTGGAAATTTTCTGAACTGTACTCGACCAGCACAAAAGAGCAAGATTCAAAATTCTCAACACCAATGTGAAGTCGGGTGTTGGCCAGCGTGTCAACAAAAGAATTTCCATCAATTAGTGGCAGACTTTTATCAACAGCTGTCACCTTCTCTGGCTGCATACTGAAGATCAAATTAGCAAAAAAGAAAAAGTCTGGCAAGGAAAGAACCAACCAACAACCAATTGCTCAACAAATATGCAGGAGAGAATGGAGATTGATCGGGCATACGTTAAAGAAGCCGTCGATTCACATCGTGCACAGTTCAGGCCATTGCTCGAGTGGAATCCAAACGGAAGCGATGAGTGGGTTTTTGGTGGGAGGATGACATAGAGAAGATCGTGTGACAAGGAGGAGATGAGCAATTATGGCGAACCTTGGACCCAGCTGAAGAGAACAGCAGAGAATAGAAGAAAGTGGAGATGTTTTGTTGAAGCCCTATGTGTTCCACTTAGGACCCATGGGGATGATAACAGTGAAACATTTATTCTATAAATTTCTCATGCTACACTATAACAATTCCTCATTCAATTGTTTTGAACGATTTCAAGATGGTGACGGGAGCTTTTGAAAATTATTTGATTAAACTTTCAGGTGTTGGTGTGTAGGGATTTGATTGATTTCAATTCTGATCACTAACTCATATCAGTCGCAAAACTTCAAATTGATCAAATCCCTGCAAACCAACTCTTGACAATAATTCTAGTAATCACTAGCAAGTGACTACAGCATGATGTTACGTAAGGTTATGGGGGGAATCCGCTACCAGCGGCCTTCGTCAAGGTGGGTATGATGACAATATACTCACCTATGATCTTAGCCGGTGGTTTTGTTATATGTCGCGAAATGGCGGAGGTTAGAATTCATAGGCTAGTGGGCTTCTTATCGGCGGTTGAATGACTAATTAGCCTGCTTTATAACCTGAAGGTCTCAATTTTGACCTCCAGTGAAGTCATGAGAGCGTATTGCTGAAGAATATCGACCTATGACGAAACGACTACTCAGTACTCCCTGATTTCCGATGGTTCTCCAACTGAACTCAGTTTGAAATATATAATTAGGCCAGCATACTACTCACAAGTAGCTAATGTCGGCACCACAAATTATAATTCATTCTTAATAAATAAATAATTCGTTGAAAACAGAATCATAAGAAGATCAGTAAACACTTAGCTTAATTTATCGCTAGCTCCAACTCTATACCACCGACAATCTTTCAAGGCGTACTCTTCAAAGACTTGTTATTGTGGATGCATTTAATTAGGGAACCAATGCATTCTTATCATACAACACTAGGGTAATACTTCAACAAAATAGGTTCAGTTGTCTGTGAAGCGTTGAAGATTAAATTGTTGACTTTAGCATACCCTTATTCTGGACGCAGACTTTTATTCTACACTAAAACGATTTGAGCTTTGTTTTCTTCGTGAATATCTCATTATTATTTAAAAGCCAATGAAGACCATTGGGTTTTTGTGCGTCGGTAGCACAGCGGTTAGGACACTCGCCGACCATGCATATGGTCCGGAGTTCGATCCCCTGCCGACGCACACCTGATATCTATGGTCGACCTGCAAAATTTGGGCTACCGATATCATATGCTGAAAATTCCATACTTGTACCAAGAATACGGTGTGGTTTCAAGATATAATCAATAAATAAATAAAGAAAAGAAAAATAAGTCCTTTTGTAGCTTTCACTGTTCTCTCATTAACTTACAAAATGTTGCTTTAACAGTTTCCATTTTATAACTCTGATCCTTGTAAGATGAAGATCGTGTGTTCTTCCCACAGTGGGTTAATGGTTCTGTGATATCAGTATCCCAAACTAGAACGAAGCAACTGTTCAGTGTTCCCTTGCCTTCAACTGTTCTCCAACTGATACCAGTTCGAGATCCAAATGGAAATCAATAAAATCCCTGAAAGCCAATACGTGAAGATCAACTTTCCACGGTTGATGATATCTGTATGCAGCGTATTTTCGCATAATGAGGACTAACGGTTCTCAAACATTTGGTTCCCTTGATAAATTTCGATAGAGAAAGAAAGACCAGATTTGCAGTATTAATGATATCAATCTACTTTACAGGTTCTCATCAGCTGCAATCCACTACCTACAAACAGCGGGAAATGAGGAAACAGGCATTAAATGGACCCATACAAAAAAAACTTGGAGGATCTGGACTTCGCCGATGATATTTGCCTGATTTCCCACGAACTGGAAGATATGCAAGTGAAAGGCAACAAGTTGGCAGAAGAAGCATCCAGAGAAGATAGGAATTCAGGTGAACATAGAGAAAACAGAGGTGATGAAGATTCCTGGCCAACACTAACAAACAACAATCGGCATAAATGGGAGGAATCCGAAAGAAGCAACCTCCTTTACCAACCGACCTGGGAAGCATGGTTTCAACTACAGGCGGGAATGATGAAGATATCAAGGCGAGGATCGGTAAAGCCAGGTAAGCATGCATTCCTCTGAAGTTTGTGTGGAGGTCAACAGCACTCGCTACGCAAAATAAGATCCGGATTTTCAACTTCGATGTGAAGCCAGTCTGTTGTGATGCTAGATCTTTGTCTCGAGGCAACTGCTTAACTACTGACCAGTGCCCACTTAACTGGTAAAGCAGAACATGCGATAATCAGCGATAAAACCAGAATCTTTTATTTATGACAAAAGTGACTGTATTTATACAAAAATAAGGTAGACTGGAAATCAACCAATCCGGTTGAGAGTTTGGAATTGTACAAGCGTCCAATCAGAAAGCAGAAACAAATGCATGTCAACGACACGCTAATAACTTGATAATTGCATGTGTTTTGCCTCTTCCTAACACCTCCCCTTTTAAGATAGGGCTACCGGTAGCTTTTGTATCGCGGAATCACTTGTAGGTACTTTGGAGGTCTTGGTTGTCGTTGTGATCTCCTTGGCTGCTGGGACACTAAGCCTTTGTTTCGCCTATTTTGGCCATGTGACGTTTTCGGATCCGTCTTATCTATCAATAGCTCAAATTGTACGTCGGCGGACTTGGAATCGTTCAACTGTTTACCAACTAGTCTATTTCTTATTTGAATGGCATGCCTGACCCAAATAAGGTCTCCAACCTTGACCTTGTAAATGACTTGGCCTTTTCTTCCAACGATCACTCCAGAAACCCATGGGCGATCTCTCCGTATGTAATCACGAACCAGTACCGACTGACCAACCATGAAACTTCTTTGCTTGGTGCCATGACGTCTATTGAACCAAAATTCACTATTTCGACCACATTTGCTCCGTCTTGATGGGATCGGGATAATTGTATCCAAAGTAGTACGTAATCTTCTTCCAAACATAACTTCTGCGGGAGATGTTTGATTTGGGCATGATGGGTTGGTTGTGGTTCGATAAATGAAGAGGAAATTGTGCAATACATCCTCTATCGATCCCTCCCCGTTTGACTTCTGAAGTGCGCGCTTGAGTGTATCAACAAAACGCTCTGCTTGTCCATTTGACTGAGGATGGTAAGGCGGGCTGCGAATATGCTGAACACCTAGCCGCTCACAAAACTGTTTGAATTGTTCAGCTGTAAACTGAGGTCCGTTATCGGAAACGATGATCTCTGGAACACCAAATCTGCTGAAAAGCTGAACCAACTTATTTAATGTTATCGTCACTGTGGTATTTTGCATAATGAAAACCTCCGGCCACTTGGAATACGCGTCGATTACCACGAGAAACTGTTTGCCATTGATTGGGCCGGCAAAATCTATGTGGATTCTTGACCACGGTTTTCCTGGGTTGGGCCACGGCTGTAGGTCTGTCTTGATAGGCATTTTCAAAGCCTGAGCACAGCGAGAACATGAGCGAACCATCACTTCTAATTCACGATCGATATTTGGCCAGTAGACGTAACAGCGTGCCAACGATTTCATACGGCCAATACCAGGATGCGTAAAATGTAGTTGACTCATGACTTTTTGTTGGAGACTTCGAGGCACGACCACACGTTCGCCAAACATAATGCAGTCATTGACCAGGGATAACGAATGTCGTCGTTGATAGAACTGTTTTAAATCTGGACAATCAATACGCGAGGGCCAGCCACAACGCAGATACTGTTGAACTGACTGTAATGTCGGGTCACGCTGCGTCTCTCGTTGAACCATGTCGGCTGAGACAGGTAAAGTGTTTATTGCCGTCATCAATACGTGGCACACGTCTTCATCGACAGAAACGCCGGCGATCACAGCGTCCTCCTTTGCGGGCTTGTTATAGCTGAGTAAACGCGAGAGGACATCTGCATTCCCGAAATCTTTTGTAGATTTGTACTTGATCTGAAAGTCGTATCCTAGTAGCATAGTCGCCCATCGTTGGAGTCGATTGGCTGTATAGACTGGAATACCTTTCTTGGAGCCAAAAATCGATAATAGTGGTTTGTGATCAGTAAAAAGTGTGAACTTTCGGCCAAGCAGCATTTTGTGGAACTTTTGAATCCCAAACACGAGCGCTAATCCTTCCTTTTCGACCTGACTGTAATTCTGCTCTACCTTTGTCAAGGTTCGCGATGCATATGCTATTGGCTTTTCAACACCGTCTGGAAACACATGTGAAATGACAGCGCCAATACCATAGTTGGACGCATCTGCAGCTAATGTTATATCCAGCTTTGGATTGTAATGTGTTAACAGCAGGTCAGACTGGAGTAATTTCTTGACCTTGATGAAAGCTTGTTGGCATTCTTCTGACCAGTTCCATTTAGCATTCTTCATGAGCAACTGATTCATTGGGGCCCTGAGACGATGTAAATCTGGCAGGAACGCACTATAGTAACTGATCATCCCCAGGAAGGACTGCAACGTACTGAGATTATTAGGGGCAGGCATCTGTTGAATTGCTGACACACTGGAGGGGTCGGGTTTGCGACCATCTTTGTCAAAAATGAATCCCAGGTACTTCACTGAAGTCATGAAAAAATTGCACTTATCCGGACGTAAATGGAAACCGGAATCACTGAGTATTGTCAGGACTTTATCCAACCGATTGAAGAGTTCGAATTGAGTTTCTCCTGTGACTATGATATCATCGAGGTAAACGGCCACTCCCGATACACCAGCTAATATTGCATCCATTATCTGTTGGAATATAGCAGGAGCAGGTTTAACACCATATGGAAGTCGCTGGAACTGATACAGTCCTTTGTGAGTGTTGATTGTCAGAAGCTCTTTAGAATCATCTTCGACCTCGATCTGTAGGTATGCCTCAGCTAGATCAAGTTTACTGAAGTATTTACCGCCATTCAGTTTGACAAATAGATCTTGCGGTACTGGTAGTGGATACGGTTGATCTTCAAGGGCATTATTGAGTCCTGTTGAGAAATCAGCACAAAGTCTGATGGTACCGTTTGCTTTCTTGACAACCACTATGGGGGCTGCCCAGGATGAGTAATCGACTGGCTTGATTACGTTCAACTTTTCTAAACGATCCAGCTCTGCATCAAGGGACGATAATGCGGCATACGGTACTGGGCGTTTTGGTCTAAAAACTGGTTTGGCATCAGGTTTGAGGTATAGTCTGGCTTTTTGTACGGTACAGCAACCCAAAGACTCTTGAAAAACGGCAGCGTGTTTGGTGCGAAGATGACTGATGAACTTTGCGGTCGAGTTCGGATGCATCAACATGTTGGTAGGACTATCTGAGCACTGTACATTGGAACAAACTGAGTTCAGTGGGACATCCCAGAGTTTCATCTTTTCGATCCAGTCAATACCAAGCAAGTTCAAATCATGACGATTGGTGATGTAGCATGTTCCTTGGAACGAGGTCGACCGGAAAGTTACGTCGCATTCAATCTGGCCAGATAATTTCATTACGTCACCCGACGCGTTTCTTGCAGTATGCTCCGTTCTCTGATAAGGTGGACACCCGAGTGCCCGCCACGTCTGGGGAGATATGATTGTGATATCAGAAGCAGTATCTAACTGTAGTCGAACTGGCTTCTGGTTGATAGAAAGTGTGACAAACTTTCTTTTTGACTCGAAGTCAACTTTGAAGGTAGCGAAAAACAAGCTGATTTGAGGTTTCGTCGACCGAGATCGAAACTTTCGTGACTGTGCCATCGTATTGTGAGATCGGATTGATCTAGGTTTCACTGGGGGACAAAATCCTTCCTTGTGACCATACTTGTTACAGATACTGCATTTATGTCTTTTATACGGGCAAAATTTACCAAAATGCCACGATCCACAAAACCAACAATTTGTGGGAGGCTTGTGTTTGACTTGCAGAGAATTGTTTGACTTGACAGCCTGAACAGAAGTAAATTCATGAACTTGACCGTCCTCAATCAACTTCGTGTCATGCTTTAGATTGATGATTCGCTGGCACTCAGCAGTTACCTCCTGTAAAGTCATGTCCGGTTTGCGTTCAATCTCTGCAAGGATTCGGGTACGAATATCACTGTCAACTGAAGATTTGAGACCGCAGACAAAGATCAGGCATTTAAACTGGTCATCCGTAAGTGATCGAATTTTCGATCGCTCGCATTCACGATTCACCTTACCAGCATAGGTGAGAATATCATCTCCTGGATCTTTGGATATCTTGAAACAATTGTAACGGATACTGAAGAGAGATAACTGTTCACCGAAAATATTGGTTAACGTTTGAACGGTTTCTTCAAAGTTGAGTTCTCTGGAGTTCTTTGGTAGAATATGATTGACATATTTGTTATGTTCGGCTGGACCAAGTTTCCGAAGGAGTAGTCTCACTTTGGCCGAATCATCTAGGTGAGCGCATTCAACCCGGAACAGATCTTCATAACGTCGAAACCAAGCTTCAAACGTCACGCCTGTTGAAGGTTCGAAATTGAACTCTACAATTGAACTCCCAATAGATTCGGTTTTCTCTGAGTTGGAACTGCCGAGATTTTGAATTGAAAACTGCTTTGTAAGTTTTTCAATCAAGCTGAGCTGGCAAGCTTCAAACTGTTGCTGTTGTTGATGAAGGAGAAGTTGCATTTGTTCAAATGAAATTGTCATTTGGAAGACAGGCTGGATGTACACTGGATGATCTGGGTTTTATTTGACTGTATTGAACTGCAATGGATTCGAAACCCCATCGCCAATTGTTATGATGCTAGTTCTTTGTCTCGAGGCAACTGCTTAACTACTGACCAGTGCCCACTTAACTGGTAAAGCAGAACATGCGATAATCAGCGATAAAACCAGAATCTTTTATTATGACAAAAGTGACTGTATTTATACAAAAATAAGGTAGACTGGAAATCAACCAATCCGGTTGAGAGTTTGGAATTGTACAAGCGTCCAATCAGAAAGCAGAAACAAATGCATGTCAACGACACGCTAATAACTTGATAATTGCATGTGTTTTGCCTCTTCCTAACACAGTCAGTGCTACTATACGAGTCAGAGACTTTGCGCGTCACGAAGGGCACTTCGAACAAACTACAAGCCCTCATCAACAGCTATCTTCGCTCTATACCACTCAAGATCAGATGGTCGGCCAGAGAAGATCAACAACGAGGATCTCTCGGAACGAACCAACTAGAAACCGATTATGAAAGAAATAGGCAGGAAGAAATGGAGGTGGATTGGCCATACTCTGAGGAAACCATCAACTGACATCACACGCCAGGCCATCGCTCGATCGGAACCCGAAAGGGAAGCGGCGAGTTGGTCGTCAATGCGATAGTGACATGGAGGAGGTCATGTGAAGAGGAGATGAAAGCATGTGGGCAGACGGCGAGCTAGGTGAAAACTCTAGCAGAGAACCAAACGCGATGGAGACGTGGGGCTGAAGCCCTATGTTCCTCTAGGAATTAGAGGAAATAATAATAATGAAATAGTACCATTTAAACAGCGGAGAAAAACCAAGAATGACCGCTACTTGTGATCGTTAGGACTCAGCTAGCCTTTTCCCACTAAATAAGTCTCTAAGTACTGTGCAATTATCATGTTATAGATTCGTCTGCAAAAAGTTTTGTTTGTTTATTTGTGATAAGATCTCATGTGAATTGTACACAGAATGACTGACATTCACTTAGAAATGCTTCCTCTAGAAAGTTAACAGGTTATATGAAAGGGTGTTTTCATTTTTCTTATTGCCTACCGCTTTCTACGCTTAGTTCAAAAATCTTGTCAGGTTACGTGTTTCACTCTGTCTCTTACTAATACTTTCGGAAACCGTCTTCTAATAAGCAGTAGTTTGGTATTCGTCCGTTGGGTTTCTATAGTTCTTTCTAACTTCAAGGTTAATTCAGTTCTCGTTTCGATTCCCGTAGAGGTCCATTGGCTTACGTTGACTAATCGTTTTTGTGTTGGGTAGAAAAACGATTCAGCTCATTATTAACTCGGAGGATTGTAAACATTGACACCCATTTCTACTAATGCTATTTCAAATTCGTTTAAATAAATTTAATCCAAGTAAGTAATGATAAAATGTAACAAAATAATGAGGTGATTTATCGTCCCACTTTTGCTTAATCAACATAAACAGTTAAAATTGATTAGTTTACTTCTTGTTTACCTTTAGATTTATCAAATACTATATGAGATGAGTATAACAGATGTAAAAAGTGATATATTAGAAGATTGTATTATATATTATGATTGCTATTTTCATTAAATTACCATCATTTTTAATACATTAATGTTTCGCGATTCTAGGATTGTTCTTATTTTTCTTTCCTTCACGTTCCCAGTGGAACATAGGGCTTCAAGCTAGTGGCTTGAAGTTTCTGTAGCAGTGTTTACTTGTACAGCATGGGGTTGCTAGCCTCATGCCCAACCTTTCCTCTTTACCAGGTTTTATCACTGGCTTAGTGAGGTAAAGGAGTGAGTCGGCCGGGGATCGAAAGTCGGACCATGTGCATGGTCGGCGAGCGTCCTAACCGCTGCGCCACCGACTTATTACCATGTTCTATTATGCAACAGTAATTAATACATGGCTAAATCGATAGTCTTGTAGTAGAATGCTGGCCAGCCACGTCTCAAATCATCACGGTTTGATTCCTAGCCGATGCATTCTTAAACGTAGGCTGATTAAACTTCGAAGCTCAAGCTTGAAGCCCCGTGTTCGTCTTGGAAAGCAGAGTAGCGAAGATATATATGTATATATAAACCTCGCCTAGATTACCAGCTTGCTAGTTTTCTAGCCGGACCCAAGCCCGGATAAAGAGGGAGGGTTTGGGCGTGGTGCTAGCAACTCCACACACAAAACTCAACCAAACCGCTACAGAAACTTCAATACACCAATACATTAAAAGTTCTAAAAATATAAACAGTAACCTTATTTTGATTGGACACTAGTAACTAGTGTGACGTTTCTAGTCCTTTCTTTGGTGCAGACTGAATTTTATCAGTCACGTTTGCAATGTGACCACCATTCTAGGTAGCTGGACATCACAGTGCACATTGATTTGGTGATATTAGATGGTTGGAGGCAATCGGCCACAGGAAGCCTTGGACCTAGGTTTTGTACTAGTTGGCACTCATCAACAAGGCGTATCTGCCACCTTGAAGGAATTCATGTCCCTTCTGAGATTCGAACCTTACTTTTCGCTGGAATCGGGGAAGTGAAATGATGCAGGCTGGTGAAAGCTTTCGGGAAGCCAGTCAGCCGATTTGCCTTCTTTCGATGAAAGCAAAAATAAGGATAGAGACGTGGAATGTTCGTGCAATGTAAAAAACTGGAAAGGCTGCCAAGGTAGCCGCAAAAATGAGAAGATGTGGAATAGAAGTGTTGGGAATCTGTGAGAGCAGATAGAACGGATGTGGTAGGTACCAAATGCCAAATGGGGAGACAATAATCTATTCCGGCCACCCAGAGGACAATCACGAGCACATCGAGGGAGTGGCCATCATGATGTCACCAACAGCAGCCAAAGCTCTCGTGCAGTGGGAACCAATCTCCTCCAGGATAATGACAGCCGGGTTCAACTCAAAAGGAAGGAAGTTTACAATCATCCAATGCTATGCGCCTACAAATATCTCACGGCAAAAAAAGAAGGAGGCGTTCTACAGACAACTACAAACAGTAATGGACAATGTCCCAAATGGCGATATCAAAATCTTCATAGGTGATATGAATGTGAAGCTGGGAGGAGACAGTACAGGAAGAGAACTCACCGTGGATGGAGAGGCCCTCGGTGAAATGAACGACAATGGTGAACTCATCTCAGACTTCTGCGCCTTCAAAGATTTGGTGATTGGTGGTAGTGTGTTCAAACACAAGGATATACACAAGACGACATGGATTTCACCAGATGGAAACACCAAGAACCAAATAGACTTCATCTCAATTTCTAGAAAGTGGAGACGGAGCCTACTGGACACAAGACCGAAGAGCGGAGCAGATGTGGGTTCAGACCACTATCTAGTACAAGTGACTTTCAAGGTGAAACTAAAAGCCTCGAGGATAGCTGGGGATAGGCCACAATGCAAGTTCAACACTCAATTACTGAAGGACACAACCACAAAAGACACTTTCACTGCAACTGTCAGAGAAAAGCAGGAAACACTACGCGACATCACTGAAGAATCAGGCGTGTAAGACCACTAGAATTCTCTGAAGGTGATTTTCAAAGAAACGTGTTCAACGGTTTTAGGAAGAAAGAAGAGACAAGACAAGGAATACCTTTCAATTGACATTTGGAAGTTAATATAGGAGAGCAGAATGGTGAAAGAGAAAATGATTCAATGAAAGGACGGGCAAGAGAAAAAGACGTTGAGCTTAACTTACACGGCACTGGAAAAAGAAGTGAAGAAGAGTGCTAGGAAGGACAAAAGACAATTCTACGACAACCTGGACACTGAAGCTGAAAAGGCAGCAGGCAAAAGGGACCTGACCACATTATACCAGATAACCAAGTCTCTATCTGGAAAGAGATCAACACAAGTGAAACCTATAAAAGACAGCAAAGGGAACCCAATTACCAAGGAAGAAAGACAGATTAAACAATGAGCGGATCACTTCAAAGAACTCTTGAACCGACCATCACCTGCAACCCGTCCAGAAATACCAACAACAGCGCGTACATAACTGCAAGTTGACACCAATCCTCCAACGAGAGCTGAAGTCTTGAATGCAATCAAGCTTCTGAAAGCTGGAAAAGCAGCTGGACTAGATGGAATACTCGCTGAAGCACTAAAAGCGGACCCAGAGACGACAGCATATATTCTGACTCCATTATTACAAAACGACTGGAAGGAGGGAAAGGTGGCTACTGACTGGGGAAAGGTTACCTCTTGAAACTACCAAAGAAGAGCGACTTAGGACTCTGCAAGAACTGCCGAGGAGTAATGCTCCTGTCGACGCCAAGTAAAATCCTGAGTCGCATCATCCTGGAGAGAATAAAGGACACATTGAATACAGAACTCCGCCAGCCGGAACAAGTTGGATTCAGGAAAGTCAGACAAATCATGTTCTGATCAAATTGAAACTCTACACATCATCATCATCACAGAACAAAGCATGGAATGGCAATCAAACCTCTACCTCAACTTTATAGACTTTGAGAAGGCCTTCAACAGTTAGCGTTGATCGTGAAGTAATTTGAAAATTACTCGAGTACTACGGCGTACCCCAAATATTCATCAACCTTATTCAACAGCTATACAACAACGGAACATATCAAGTGATCCACAAGGGAAAATTCAGCGAGGCGTTTGGAGTAAACACAGGAGTCAGACAAGGGTGCTGGCTTATTATCACCAATGATATTCCTAATTGTGGTGGACTGGATTATGTGTCAGACAGTGAGTGGGAAACGAGAAGACAGAGATATCGATCCTGGACCGACGTGAAGAACCTAGAACCTAGACCTGGATTTCGCGCGTGGGTGATTTATGTTTGATGTCACACACACGAAATCAAAGACTTACAAGCGAAAATCGACCGACAAACTGGTCGAAGAAGCAGCCTGCAAAAACAGGACTCCAGGTGAACATAGACAAGACGGAGGTTATGAAAATAACCAACCAACAACAACAACAACAGGAACATCCAGTGCCAATCACCATCAACGGGAGGGATTTGAAAGAGGTTACTTCATTCACTTATCTAGCATTGAGCATTGTCTCAACTACAGGCACTAGGAACCGACGAGGTTGTCAAATCGAGCGAGAATCGGGAAGGCGAGAAACGCACACATTCATCAATCAACCTGAAATCAATCTGGAAATCTTCGTCACTCAGCCAGCATCAACAACAAAATCCAGTCGGATTTTCAATACAAACAACGTCAAATCAGTCAGTTCTTCTATACGGATGAGAAACTTGGCTTCACAAAGAATATTTCCAACAGCTTGTTGCAGACCTTTATCAACAACAACTGTCTTCGCTGGCTCTATACTGAAGATCAGACGGCCGGGCCGGAAAGAATCATCAACAACAGGAAACTATGGGAACAAACAAAGCAAGAACCAATCGCCTAACCAACAAATATGCAGGAGAAAGTGGAGATGGATCGGACACTCGCTTGCTGAGGAGGCCGCCGCTGGGTGACATCGTGCGCGCGTCAGGCCACTGCTCGAGTGTAACCAGGCCGGAAGAGAAGCGGCGAGTGGGACGTCAGAGCAAGGGTGACATGGAGGAGATCTTGTGAAGAGTTGAGGAGTTGAAACAGTATGGACTAACATGGCTGCAGGTGGAAAGTACAGCAGAAGACAGAAGCAAGTGGATACGTGCAGCTGAAACCCTATGTTCCACTAGGAACCCAAAAGAACTATAATAATATATATGTGGATGGACATTTGTAAAGTTTGATATTTCTTGTATATAGAAACCCTAAATTACAATCAGTAATAGTATTGTAACAACAGAAGGCAAGACGCGGAATCCAAGGTATATTTTCCATTGATCAAACAGCTGTTTATTGTATATACAGTTTATATTTGTCAGCCAATCACTGAGCACGTGATTTCCGTTTACATAAAACGACATGAAATACAATGTCCAAATGTACACAGTATTCTGTTGCCAACGCAATATTCTGTCTCTAACGTCAAATAGAATGTTCATATAAATGTATCGTATTCTGTTGCTGCTGCCGAATTGAACTGTGGGAATATGCCAGAATAATACCCCGTTGCCACACATTGTCTGTATCACACCACCACGATATTATTCAGACAATGGTGACAAGCAGCGAAATGTAAACTGTACATTTCGTTTTGTTTGGGATTCCACAGCAAGATGCACTTGTAGACCCCAGTGGCTTCTGATGTTCTCACTGAGACTCGAACCAAGCATCCATTTTAAATTACAGGGCATTACACCCATGGCCAATGGCTACAAATAATAATGATGATTGGTTTTAAAAGACTACATAGATGAGGTAGATCAGTCAGCGAAATTATAAAATAACTCCAAAATACAATTAATTTCATATGCTATTACGAAAGAGTATTGTGAAATATGTAAATGTTAGTTTAATTTATCAATATTAACTGATTAAAAATACCCATTTAATTTATCAAAAGAATGGACTCTGAACAAAGAATACTCTTTTCGATAACCCCTTCAATCAGGCTCCAGAGTTATATACATAGATTATAGTGAATGAATGAATTAGTGTTATGAATTACATTAATGTTGTTTAAATGACATTCAATCAATAATAGTATTCTCAATGGATTACAGCTCAGTAGCATCAACACTAAATAGGCTGAATGTCAGACAAGTTAGGAAAGATAATATTACAAATTCATGAATTTATAGTCTCTACTGAAGGCCAGCCAGGACAGTAGTTGTGGCTGGCTGGACTTGCTTCTTTTAAACACAGACCACCGGCTGTTTGAGGCGAATTTCAATAGCCTCTGTTGTTTGCAGCATGTGGTGCTTCGATGATTTCGGCAATTTAATAGGCACCCGGTAGATGATGATAGAGAAGGATTCTTCCACACTGGCTGGCTGACTTTGTGGCCGGCCGGTTTCGACCAGATGGTCGAACACCGAACTGTTGATGGTTTTCACTACACCTTTACTTAGCCATCACGGGAGATGTTCTCGAGCGAGCACGATAAATCAAGTTCCTAGAGCAACGGCCAATATAACTCGCTCCACCATCAGCGCAGTTCAATTGGTAGATACAACTTGAAGTGGCCAGCTAGTCTTGGTACTTCATCCTTCGGTCGAGGAATCAACATCAGTCGCGTAGAAAATAAGACGTGTAGCTCGCCAGCATTAAAAGTTCTTTGAACTGATTTTCTTAATTTCTTCGTGATTACCTCACATGGTATATCACCCTTGAATTGCAGTCGTATATATAAAGAGGTTTCTTGTTTACGGATAGTGGGTAGTCCTTTTCCGCTTTCATTGTCACATGTTTCTTGATAAATTTGTTCGGTTAGCTATTATCAATCAAAGTATCATATACAGTGCTTAATTCGTCTTCGATTACTTCTTCTGAGCATATAGCTCTAACTCTGTGGCTGAGGGTATTCACTAAATTTCTTTTTACTTGATAGGAACGAAGCTGTGAAAATGTGTATATTATCCTGTCCAAGTACTTTTTCTGTCAGATTTCTTTTCATGCTACCATCTGGTTTTCTTGTAAGTAGGACATCCAGGAAGGCAATTCTGTCTTGGCATTCCTCTTCGCATGTGAATTTCATAGCCGAATGTACTTCATTGGATTCAGTAATTATTGTACTCATAAATGAACCGTTATCCCAAAAAATGAAAGTGTCATCCATATACCGGCAATAAAATGAGAGCTTACTGATAAGGTTGTTCAAAGGTCCATTTTCTAGCTTCCTTAGAAAGAAACCAGCCAGAATGGGACCCAATGGGGAGCCCATCACCAGCCCGTCCACTTGCCGTTTTCTATATATGTAAATCCAGGTGAATGCACACTCGAAAACCGATACGCTATTATCACACGCCTAACACATGCAGCGAAACAAATAACTTTTTGCTCATTAAGACCACCTGTTCACGTACTGAAACATCGAAACTTGAAAAAACCTATACTTGATAAATGTGAGAGGAAGATTCTGTGAAACTTCGAAGAAAATCAACGCAATGAAACCAGAATGCACTAAGGTGAACGAAAAGTGAGTCCCATACCAGGACGAAACAGCTGTCCAGTACTTATTGGTTTTCAGATGTCCTCTATATATGATCAAGTTTGAAAAAGGAACAGTTAGACGGCAGTCGCTTCGCCCTGGTTTGGAACTCTTCATTAGTACTCACCCACCACAAGGGTTCGGATTCAGGACCCTCTGGTTACAGGTGGAAATCGTAGACCACTAAACCACTGCGACCCGATCCAATTTCCCATGAATACCAACTTCTGCCAATTCACGACATAGCGCGACCACTGGCCAATGTCATCGGCGAGTATTTGTCCTAACAACCAACCTGCTATACCTCACTGGTAATGACTACTCACTAGAACCCATGTAACTGCCTACCTGAATAGAGCCAGTCACCAGTGAGCGTCAAATCCCTGCAAACCAACACCTGAATAAATAAGAGTCGGCGGACATTTTCAGAATCTGAAAGAATGCCAAGAAGTGAAAGCACCTGAGCCACTAAGAATGGTTTAAAGGCTGATGGTGTTGACCTTCACGAATAGTACGAAGTATACTAACGCAGGATCTAATAACCACAACCTCTATAGTATTCGTTCCGCATAGAGCAAAGGCAAAGCAAAACATGATAGTTGATCATCCAAATTACAATATATATATATATTGCGGGACCAAATTGAAATGAGAGACAATTGCTGAGCTGGCTAGGGATCGTGCACGAACGTGACATTCAAGAGTACCAAATGGCATGGATGCTTGACCGGAAGCCTTCAGCTAAACAAGTTAACTTAAACAGTGAGGGTCAGCATCCGATCTTCAGTGATAAGTGCTATGGTCAATAATTTTGCGGAATTATTTACCTCTACAATGTATATCAAGAGTCTGAAATTATTGATTCCTAGCCTTCCAAGCCAACTCCACCAGTTACTCCGCACTAATGGACAAAAGCCTTCAATTTCTTCAGATTTCTACCGACAACTGTCGAGCATCTTAGCCGCTATTAATTAAGACAAAATAAACTGCCACGCGTCAGATGTCCCAAAGGGATATCATACAGGAGCCAACCAATATGCAGGTTGAAACCTGTCGACTAAGGCTACTTCGTCCCTACTCAGCTTTGCAAATAAATGAAGTGATCAACACAATCAACCATTTCACTATCTATAATACTTAATAAAATCAGTTATAATATAATTTTAATGTATATTTTTTATCATCATGCATCAGTCCTCCAGAAAAGATTGTTGTGTGAAAGGCACAGTGAAACAAAACATAAGGATGATAAGAATATGAAAACAAAACATGTAGTTCAGCGAAGAGACTCTTTTCCGCGGTGAATTCATTTTCTTACCTGTGCAATCGTAAATGTATATAAAGGTTATTTTGTATGTATGCATACATTAACTTTGTCAAACGAAAATACAATTAGCTATGGTTATTTTAACTAAACAGGTGAGAATTAATAAGTTTTGGGTGAAATTGCGTCAAAAACTTGGGTGTTAATGAAACTAGGATAGTGACAAAGGTGATGAGTTGTCACAAACAGTTGTTAAAACGTAGTTATGTAATTGCCAAAGCTCTGGCCATAAAGAGATTTAAAAATTAAAGGATCGGAGCTGTGCATACAGTAGAGAGTTACTCAACCATTTCTATTATCATGGTAACAACTTTGTTGGTTTTGATGACTTAATTTTCTTTGTTTGCCTGTTTCTTTAATCGCCTATAATTCTTGTATTGATTTAGAACTCTTACGTAATTTCGTATTCTCTACTTTGTTTCTATGTTCATCCTGAGTACAACTCACTCATCAAACTATTCATATTAATACGTAACACCTTTTTAACAACTGTTTGTGACAACTCATCACCTTTGTCACTATCCTAGTTTCATTAACACCCAAGTTTTTGACGCAATTTCACCCAAAACTTATTAATTCTCACCTGTTTAGTTAAAATAACCATAGCTAATTGTATTTTCGTTTGACAAAGTTAATGTATGCATACATACAAAATAACCTTTATATACATTTACGATTGCACAGGTAAGAAAATGAATTCACCGCGGAAAAGAGACTCTTCGCTGAAATAAGTATTTTGTTTTGATTAAAGACTGGGTGGGGATTGTTCATGAAAAGAATATCTCAAATTATGTATATGTATATATATTTTCTCCCTTCACATTCCCAGTGGAACATAGGCCTTCAAGCTAGCGGCTTGAAGTTTCTGTAGCAGTGTTTAGTTTTACAAGATGGGGTTGCTAGCCTCATGTCCAACCTTTCCTCTTTACCAGCATTATATCTGGCTCAGCGAGGTAAAGGAGTGCGTTTGTGGCCAGGGATCAAACCCCGGGCCATGGGCATGGTCGGCGAGCGTCCTAACCGCTGTGCAACCGACGCACATAAGTTTTAGCTAATCAGACTTTTTACCCAATATGTTATACAGACGCTAACGGTTGTATTATGAAGTTGGGTGATTGATTTCAAAATAGGAATAGTAATAATAACATAAATAAGAGAGAATATAAGTCATCTACAGTTATACCATATAAACAGGGGACATCTGAGACCCTACGTAGGATTCTAAATTCATCAGGAATTAGGGTGGCATTCAAACCTGCAAACTCACTCAGGGACAAGCTCTGTAGGTTAAAGCACCCTGTCGGTTGATCCAATTAGACAAAATAATATAATTTACAAAATACCCTGCAATAACTGTGAGGTCAACTACATAGGCCAAACTAGTAGGTCAGAGGTAGTCAGATTGTCGGAACATAAGAATTTGGCTAAGGTAGGAATGGTTGACCCCGAGAAGATAAGTAATTTAGAAAAAAGCTCAGCAATTGCAATGCACGCATTAACACACAACCACACAATAGGGTGGGAGAGGGTTAAAATTCTAAAAAGTAATCTAGGTAGATGGAGATAGAGGTTGATTACTGAATCCTTGTTCATCGAGTCTACACCAAAAACATGCAATAGGAATCAGTCATCACTCATACCTGAAATATGGAAAATACTATTACCAATCAACTCAAGTGAAAATCAAGAGAAAAACAATGGAACTATACAAATGAATTTAGGAAGTCGTGTGATTACCTTGATATGATTATGAGCAATAAATTGTGCTCGAAACGTCATTAGTAAACATTACTGTATAACACTGTGAGACTTTATCAAAACAAAATTTACCCATAATGGAACTGAGTCTTTCTTCATCAGCATGCTAGCTAGATATGGTACACCTTGAAGAGGAGATGGAGGAACTTTCTCGGAAATATTACTGATGGAGTAATTATCAGGTGGATGTGGATGGTGAAGAGAAGCAAGTGGGCAGCTGCAATGCAGTGATTGACTTCATTCCGCAGTGTCTGCAGATAGAAAAAACGCAAATGTTATCAATGGAATGAAATCAAGATGAAGGTAGTTAATGAACAGAACTTATTCTGCCTATGGAAGTATATATATATATATATATATATATATATATGACTAATGAAAAATATACCTTGGCTTCCGTGCCTTGCCTTTCGTAGCAACAGAATGAAGATAATCTTAGATACCCAATATAGTATAACAATTATAAACTATGCTAGAATGTGGCTTCTAGCTTAACTATCATCTAATCAACCTTTCCAACAAAAACTGACAGTGACTAATGTAACACGACGGATAAATTACAAGTTTAATGTACGCAAAAAAAACTGTTCTCAGTGAGTAGCGACATGGTGATAAAAATCTTATGACAATCATCAAACTAGATTATGGCTGAATGTATAATCCACAGTTTATATAGAAAACAAAGATTGACTGAGAATTACGTAGAAAGAAAAAGGATTGAGCAGCGAAGAAATATTTACTTTTCAGTTACAATTATAAAATATAATATTTATTGTCGTTACCATAATGGTAGCCAGTTATGCGGCGGCGGATACATTTTTAACGTAGAATAACAGATTAGTTTGTTATGGGGTGTCAAAATAAATAGTTGTATTTGTGTGACAAACGTGCGCTGGGCTGAAATTGATTACAAAATATTGTGAAACAGGAGACAATGGTGGTGATTAAATCATAATAGAATTGTACAGTGTGGGGTAGGAAAATTGACAAATCAGTCAGTTCAAGGTTATAAAAGGTGTCAGCTGGGTGAGTGGTACTAGCCACTAAGTGGTATGTGTTAAATAGGAGGCGATAGTAAGACTGCATTAAGAGGTTCATAATGAAATAACGAATATGTGAAATGAAACAGGTGGAGGCATACATTGAGAGAAGAGATAATATCGCTAATAATAAGTCTGGATAATATAGATGGAAAATTCGATTGTATTGAGAGAATGTTTGCATAAAGGGCATAAATTATGACGAATAATAATAGTAATTGTGATAATAACATTTGTAATAATAAGCAAAGGAAAGAAACCAAGAGGGTTAATGGGAAGGATCACTCTTGGTGAGAAGAAAAAACATCAATCCAAGTTTGGCCACAGTAGGAACAGCGTCTGGACACTTTTGTAGTGTACGATGAAGGGTTAAGTAGTCATTTGATTTTGAACAACTTCAATAATGCTCACTCAGCGGTCCATTTCACCTACGAAGGAGAATACAACAATTCTCTGAACTTCATCGATGTCCTAGTAACGAGAAGAGAGGATGGTTCCGTCAAAAGAATCATATTTAGAAAGCTAGAGATCAAAGCTCAGTATACACACTTCTTTAGCTTCGTATCTATAAAATACAATCGTAATCTGACCAGGTGCTTAGCATTTAGAGCGAGCTCCATTTATTCCGAAGATTGTGTAGAGGAAGAATTCCAGGTCATCCGAGACATTCTAAGCATGAACGGATATCCAGAGAAGTTCATTAAAGCCTACATAGGTTACAATAGTCGTAAACATGAACTGGCAATGGTGGAGAAAAAGCCTCTGTTTTTACGTCTACTATTCAGGGGAAATACTCCTGCGGAGATTCTATCGAAACGTTTAACCAGGGCGATCAAGAAAACTTTCTATTCCACACGTCTGTGTCTGTCCTTCAGTAGCCATCCAATGTTTACCCAGCAACTCAAAGATGTCTTACCTAACCTTAGTTCTTCTTCATGCATGCACCAATATTATTATCACAATTACTATTATTATTCGTCATAATTTATGCCCTTTATGCAAACATTCTCTCAATACAATCGAATTTTCCATCTATATTATCCAGACTTATTATTAGCGATATTATCTCTTCTCTCAATGTATGCCTCCACCTGTTTCATTTCACATATTCGTTATTTCATTATGAACCTCTTAATGCAGTCTTACTATCGCCTCCTATTTAACACATACCACTTAGTGGCTAGTACCACTCACCCAGCTGACACCTTTTATAACCTTGAACTGACTGATTTGTCAATTTTCCTACCCCACACTGTACAATTCTATTATGATTTAATCACCACCATTGTCTCCTGTTTTACAATATTTTGTAGTCGTTCTCAATTACATCCTCATCTCTGACTGTAACCTAACATAAATAGCATTTTTATTACAATACATAACATTTTACCAATCCAGTGGAGATATATCTGTTAACAATGGTTAGACAGCATCAACATGTCAGAGGGTCGATAATTAACGAAGAAAATCAATACACACAATTAAAGGGTTATAACAGGTGGATTGCATAATGCATAATTTTGGAAAAATGAAGAGTAATTAAAGAATAAGCGAGTGTTCAAGTCGATTACGTAACACAAGTAGAGAAAAATACAACGATTTGAATAATGATAACTTGTAATTAAAGATGAAATAGTCATAAGAATAAAAAGAATTTGAACAATTATAATTTTTAAAAGGTTTAAGGGTGGAAGAGCGAAGTAGTCCAGTTTATGTATTCATAAAACTATGACCAAGATAAGGAAAGTGGATGTACAAATTTTTTATGAACACACTAGTTTGGCTTCTTCAGGTGATTAAACTCTCGTAAAATTTGGCTAGTGAAATAAAGGGAATTCAGCCTTTGATGGAGATCTTAATCTATAAAGCGACAGTGACATTTTATTTCATTATTCAAACCATTTTTCGGAAGTCGTAAATTGGGCTTTAAACATATTTGCATTACAATATTGATCATGAACTGAGAATCCTTGAACACCGAAGAGTACTGGGTGTCTGTTTTGTCCCTGTCCAAACCCCTTCAGCACCACGCACCCATGACACCACCAGGTGATGAATACAATACCCTCAGGTCATAAGACGAGCTCGTAGCCATTCAGCAGCACGGATGAAATCCAGTGGCCTCTTCAATTCTAAATTATGCCATTTCGCCAATAATGTTTTAGGTGGGTACATTTTACTCACATCAATTTTGGTGGTACCCAGTGGTTACAGCTTCTCACTCGAAATGAAGACAAATTCATCATGTGATCGGTTACTAGTGAGCAGTAGATTTCCAGAAATCTAGTATTTCCAGTCTCTACTTTAACAGATCTTTCTAAATCATATAGAAGAACTGATTTGACATTTTTTTCCTTCACGTTCCCAGTGGAACATAGGGCCAAAAGCTAGCGGCTTGAAGTTTCTGTAGCAGTGTTTAATTTTTACAGGATGGGGTTGCTAGCCTAATGTCCAACCTTTTCTCTTTACCAGCATTTTTTCTGGCTCAGTAAGGTAAAGCAGTGCGTTCAGTGGCCGGGGATCGAACCTCGGACCATGTGCATGGTCGGCGAGCGTCCTAACCGCTATACCACCGACGCACTTCACATTACTGTCGGAAATTCAAATCCTTCTCATTATGCTGTTTAGTTAGTGAATTTTGTCGTTAGGCCAACTACCGAGACTTCTCAAATCTTTCAAACTTAGTGGCAAACCTGAAGTCAGTTGGTTGATGAAGACTAGCAGTGGTATGCAGAATGCGCGTTTCGTCCTATTTGACACTCGTCGCTGGGGCACACCTGCATTCCCCACTGAATGACAGTGTTCCCAAATAAGACAAAATGTGCGTTATCCTGGATTCCACTGCTAGTCACTATCAACCAACTGACTTCAAGTCACATGACCGAACATCATTGTAGCGTCTGTACAAGAAGCCGATATGTCAACCTGAGACCGAGCATTTCAGTCCGATCAATCGATGGGGAAAATCTAATTCTCATTAAATCAGTGATAAACAGCAAATTTCTTTTCGTGTTATTTGTAATTGATGATGCCATCATATTTCACTAATAGTTATTTCCTTAAACTACGGTTTGCATACCACACTTCTGCTGAATAGAATAAAAAAAATGCATATTTTTAAGCAACATCCATATGCATACATCAGCTCACTTGTTCATGTGGAGCCAAGTACATAAGCCGTACTAGTAGGATGCTGTCTAGATACGCACAAAAACATCTCACAATATAATTAATTATCGAAAGGTGAAATTACACTAAATACAGTAGTTCAATTTGTTGACAACCCTAATCTTACAAATTATTCCACATCAATTGAAAATCTTTTCAATTCATGTATAAGGTGACGCCGAGACATTCGAAGGGTTTACAGCTATATGTTTTTATCAGAGTAGAAGCTCTTGATATAAACAAGGGGAACCCAGAATTCTGCAGGCAGAAGCCATTTTACCAGTCCCTGTTACTATTGTGACTTAAAACTTTCATTAACTCGTATAATAACTTGGCATTCATTCAGTTTTCGTCTTTGTCGTATTCCTTCCGCTCCAACTTCTAATTTTAAAAAATTATTATTCCCTATAATTCCTAGAGGAACAAAGGGCTTCAGCCACGCGTCTCCATTGCGTTCGGTTCTCTGCTAAAGCTTTCACCTGACTCCAAGTCTGCTCACATGCTTCCATCTCCTCATCACATGACCTCCTCCAAGTCACCCTTGCACTGACGACCAACTCACCACTTCCCTTTCGGGTTCCACTCGAGCGATGGCCTGTCTAGTGATGTCACTTGATGGTTAATTTAGAGTATGTCCAATCCATTTCTATTTCTTTCTGCCTATTTGTTTCACAATCGGTTCCTGGTTGGTTGGTTGGTTCGCTTATTGCCAGAGATCCCTCAACACTGCTGATCTTTTCTGGCTGGCCAGCTGATCTCGAGTAGTATTGAGCGAAGACAGCTGGTAATAAAGGTCTGTAGTTTGTTTGAGGTGCTCTTTATGACGCTCAGTGCAAGTCTCTGGTCCGTTTAGTCAGTAGTACTGACTTCACATTGGAGTTGAAAATACGGATCTTTTTTTTGATGTTGAGTGCTGTTGACCTCCCCACAGACTTGAGATTAATGAAGGTTTGTCTTGCTTTCCTTATCCTTGCTTTGATATCCTCGTCAGTTCCGCTCGCCTGTAGTTGAAACGATGCTTCCCAGATAGGTAGGTAGGTAGGTAGGTAAAGGAGGTTGTTTCTTCCAGGTTCCTCTCATTTGTGTTGGCTGATTGTTGTTGCTGTTGGTGTTCACCTGGAATCTTCATCATCTCTGTTTTCTCTACGTTTACTTGGAGTTCTATCTTTGATGCTTCTGTCAACTTGTTGCTATTCACTTGCATATCTTCTAGTTTGTGGGAAATCAGACATTTTAAATATACTTTGCATATACTCTGGATTATTTAACCCTTTGAAAAATGTCCTTGTTTGAATAAAGCAAGAATGACAAATTTACCAGGATAATCTGGGGCTCATTTTTTCTTATTACTTCCTGGATTCTTCTAAACTTGTTACAGCTTGAACAATTAAACTTAAAACATCTGAATATACTTTTTACAGTGATAGGGAGCAGTTGATTGGAACTAAGAGTAACATTGGTCAGGAATGGTGTAATCTGTTAAATAATTAAGAATGAGAAGGATCGTCTATTCTCTATAGTTGGGTTTGTCAGGGTTAGTTATGTTTTTATGAGTTGATCACGGATTGATATCAGTTAGAGAACCATTGAAAATCAGCAAGGAGTACTTCCAGACAGCTGTTTCAGCCTAGTTTGAGAATCATCGCCAGTACGCATCCACCACCTGGGTTAGAACCCAGGACCTTCCGGTTACAAGGCAAGCTCGTATACCGTTCAGCCACTGGGACGCGATTCAATGGCCAGGGCATGAATTCTAACTTCTACCAATTCGAGAGTTAGCGCGACCCCAACCAATGTCGTCGGTGGGACATCCATCCTCACACGTGACATCTGGATGAACCTCACTGGTCATGACTTCTCACTAGAACTGACTCCAGGAAACTCCATCCTGTAGCAAGTCACTAGCGAGCATGAGATTAATTTTCTATAGATTGTCTATTCATCGAAGAAATGCATGACCAACCTTGGAAACAAAAGGAAGGAGTACAACAGATGTTTTGTGGGCAGAAACAAGGTTTAGCTAGAAAGAGTATTAAGAAGTAATAGGTGTCGTAACCACAAAACAAACAAGTTTTTTTTTAAAACAGCCAAAAACAGTGGTGAGTTTGAATGATTTATGTTTCGACAAAAAATTGGGGTTTCTAAACAAGACAGAAGATGACCTAGTGAAATTTGTGTGCATTTTTATCACCAAGGCAATGCAAGATTCACCAGTCGCTTTCTGCTCACATAGATTTGGTATTAGCCGTTTGATGGAGATTACCTCAGAAAAACGAAGCAGATTAGGCTTCTTGTGTCTGTTAATTATTTTTAACGCCTTTAGATTGCCCACAACATAACCAGTGTCTAGTAGATGGTGTGCAGTAGCACTGTTTAATGCTTATAGACCCTTTAGTTTGGAGTTCTTCAGGGTATGTTCAGATATGCGGACAATGATTCTACTCTCTGTTCTTCCAGTGTATGTGCTTCAGCACGTACATGTAAATTTGTGGACGCAGTTGGATGTAACATGAGGTGGGAGTTTGTCCATTTTTGACTGTCTTAAACAACTGGTCATTTGATAGACACATTCAAACTTGGCAGCTGGATCTGTTCTTTTTAGGACAGAGTTCAGTCTGCAGTATCGTCACTTTTGAAGGCAACCTGTAGAAAGATGGACTTATCCTCGACTGCGTTGTACTTCACCTAGTCGACACTACATTTTCCATGTTTGTCGACGAACATCTGGAAGTAAGCATCAACGCGCAGTCATTTGTCACCAGTGGATAGCTCTTCCTCGACTTTTTGTTCTGAGCAGACCTTCCTTACAAAATCAAACAACCTCCTTTTTTTGTTACCAAGCGCTTGGCATTTTAAATTTTTTTCCAGTGGTTACCATTTCTGAGCGATGACCTTCACTTGTTGTTTTCGGATTACGTAATTGATTACTTTCCTTGATATGTAAAGTCAGATGTTTTGTTACCAACTGATATAAACAGTTGACCTTACAGACAGTGAAGTCACAAAAAGAATATTCCTTACTGACCTGTGTCTTTCCGATTTGTCACATTATTATTATTTCCTTTAATTCCTAGAGGAAAATAGGGCTTCAGACAAGCGTCTCCATTGCGTTCGGTTTTCTGGCAACGTTTTCAACTGCCTCCCAGTCTGCCCACATGCTTTGATCTCCTCTTCACATGACCCCCTCTATGTCACCCTCGCACTGACAACCAACTCGACGCTTCCCGTTCGGGTTCCACTCAAGCAACGACTTGTCTATTGATGTCACTTGATGGTTTCCTCAGCGTATGGCCAATCCACCAACTGCATTTCTTCCTGCTTATTTGTTGCACAATCGGTTCCTGGTTAGTTCTCTCCCAGAGATCCCTATTGCTGATCCTTTCTGGCCATCTGATCTTGTGTATTTTTTTCTCATACTTTGTTAATCCTGTGTATTCTCTAGATTGCGAAAAAGGGAAAAAAAGCCTCAAGATAACAAGTACACACTCTATACTGTACATTTTGTCTTGAGAAAGATAATCAAGGGAACATGGTATATCCGCTAACTATTATTGTATTGTTCAAGCCTTAGCCATTCAGTTTGAGAAACCAGAGTTATGTGCACAAAAGAAAATCGCCCAACCACTTCTACTATCATGGAAACAAATGCGCTGACTTCTCCTCACCTGATGTTTGTGTGCTTGTAACCTTTGGGACTCTTACATAATTCCATATTATCGTTTATTTCTATGTGCATCCTAATCACATTCAACTCACTCCTTAAACTACTCGTCTTATTGCGTAACTGTATTGTGCTTATTAAACTTCTTTTATGTGTTGATTGACAATAATAACTAGGTTTCTTTTGACAACACATCACCACTAACATCTTACTAATCTTCACCTCTTCCCTAGTTAAAGTTTTCATTATTCATCACAATTTTTTGAAATATCTTGACAATAAATTAAGTCAATGCAAGAACTGGCGCCGAATTATGCTCCTGTCCATCCCAAGCAAAATACTAAGCCGCATTATCCTGGAGAGAATCAAACACGCCAACCTGGGTGAAAAGCTTCTACCGGAACAGGCTAGATTCAAGAGAAACACGTCATGTATTAGTCAAATCGTAACACTACGGATTATCATTGAACAAAGCTTGGAATGGCAGTCACCTCTCTATCTCAACTTCATCGACTTTGAAAAGGCCTACGACAGCGTCGGTCGAGAGGTAATTTGGCTACTACTTCGCTACTACGGGGTGCTGCTAACAATTATACATTCCATCCAACAATTGTACGACAATGCCCCATACAAGAAATCCTCAACGTGAAACTTACGGAATTTTTCGAAATGAGGACGGGAGTAGGGCAAGCAGGCCTTTTACTATCTCCAATGAATTTCCTGATTGTGGTAGACTGGATAATGCGACAGACAGCAGGCAACGCGGAAACAGCCATAAAATGAACTCACACAAAAATTTGGAGGATCTGGACTCCGCCGGTGATATATATCTGATTTCCCACACAATCAAAGCAACAAGTTGACAGAAGCATCAAAGATAGAACTCCAAGTAAACGTAGAGAAAACAGAGGTGATGAAGATTCCAGGTGAACACCAACAGCAACAACAATCAGCCAACACAAATGAGAGGAACCTGGAAGAAACAACCTCCTTTACCTACCTACCTACCTATCTGGGAAGCATCGTTTCAACTACAGGCGAGCGGAACTGACGAGGATATCAAAGCAAGGATAAGGAAAGCAAGACAAACCTTCATTAATCTCAAGTCTGTGGGGAGGTCAACAGCACTCAACATCAAAAAAAAGATCCGTATTTTCAACTCCAATGTGAAGTCAGTACTACTGACTAAACGGACCAGAGACTTGCACTGAGCGTCATAAAGAGCACCTCAAACAAACTACAGACCTTTATTACCAGCTGTCTTCGCTCAATACTACTCGAGATCAGCTGGCCAGCCAGAAAAGATCAGCAGTGTTGAGGGATCTCTGGCAATAAGCGAACCAACCAACCAACCAGGAACCGATTGTGAAACAAATAGGCAGAAAGAAATAGAAATGGATTGGACATACTCTAAATTAACCATCAAGTGACATCACTAGACAAGCCATCGCTCAAGTGGAACCCGAAAGGGAAGTGGCGAGTTGGTCGTCAGTGCAAGGGTGACTTGGAGGAGGTCATGTGAAGAGGAGATGGAAGCATGTGAGCAGACTTGGAGCCAGGTAAAAACTTTATCAGAGAACCGAACGCAATGGAGACGCGTGGCTGAAGCCTTATGTTCCTCTAGGAATTAAAGGGTATAATAATAATTTTTATTCTTATCGGACAATTTTGATGTACACACACACACACACAAATAAGTTTATATAATTCCGAGTGTACAGCTAAGTGGATGAATTCGCTGAACTACGTGTTTTGTTTTCACTGCTGTCTGAATGGTGATCATTCATTAAGTTAACTGTTATCTTCATTAATGTGATCGATTAACACCACCATATATCTCATTTCAGAGATGATTTCACTTAAATAACTCCCCATTCCCTTGAATAAACGCACATCCAGTTAGTATGTCTTCACTTGAAATTCTTTCATATCACAGAAGAAGAATTTCATGCATCATTTATTACGTCATCAGCTGTGTACATCCATTTACAAAAAAAACTGAGTTTATATACAAAGCAATTTTAGCGTATTTGCAAAGGTGAGGTGATGTCAGTTAATAGAAGACACTAAAATTAATAAACAGTGTTGAGAAATTACGCTTATATAACTTATATACGCATAGACACACAGAGAAAGATCACGTTGATGAAAACAAGCCCTTGAAAACAATGGTATAGGACAAGAGGTGGATGGATATTGGTCACAATAGGTAGTAACCAATACATTGCGTAACAATTTCATAAGTTTGACTCTAATCATAGGGATAAAAGATAAACAAAATTAAACTATATATAGCAAAAGTAGGAGGCGGTTAAAGTCAAAGATTACGTAATCATATACAAATGAAGGTAAAAAAATCAAGTTACCATGACAAAGAAAGACTGATTACTGTTTGTTTCTGTCTGAAAACATATATCGGGTTCTAGGCGTTTTGATGGTAATTATTTTCTTGTTTATCTAACTAGACTGGTTGTACAGAATAGAGAAAAAAATATTAAGAAATTAAAGACGGAAAGGCAAAACCTGAACAACATTGAAACAATTCATTGAAGAGAAATCAAAAGTGTACTGATAATTTCTGAATGCTCCACATCATAATCGAAGAAATAGTATGAAAAATAAAATGTGCACAGTATGAATTGCTGAAGGTATTTGTAAACGTTAATCCAAATGACAGTGCTTTTTGTATATTGTATTAGTTGGTTAGATATACTGAGCTGCGGGCTACTGAGAATGTGAATTTCTCGTCTGTCTTATGAACCAATAAAATATAGCAAGAATTGAGCTTTTTGCCTACTGATAATTTTGAACGACTTTTCGACGTCCACCTCAAGATTCGTGTCGAGGAGATGCCTGGCGATGGCACTGTTTAAAGCATTTGTTCCCTTTAGACATAAGCTTTTTGGTACATGTTCAGAAAATCGTAGATATGCCCTTCTTCTTTCTGTCCTTCCGATGTGACTTCTCCCACAGATACATGTAAATTTGTCTATACAAATGTAGTTAACATGAGAAGGATACCTATCGATTTTTGATTGCATCAAAGAGCAAGTTGTTCGACAGACGGGGACGAACTTAGCTGCAGGATAGGCTATGTCTAGTGATGTACTCAGCCTTCTGTTGATCATCGCTGCAATGTTTCCACCTTTATAGTCAAGCTGAACGTAGACTGGCTTTTTACCCACTGTGATTTGTTTCACACTTGTGACTTCAGATCTGTCATACTTGTTGATGAACCTTTGAGGGTACCCACTCCTTTTCAATATCTTTTCAAGAAACTCTAATTCTTCCTCTAATTTTTCAATAGAGCATATTCTCCTCGCTCTGTAGTACAGAGTCTTGACTAGCCTGCGTTTAAAGCTATTAAAATGTAAGTATTGTCATTTCCATGTAGACTTTCGATAAATTGACTTCTGAAGATTACTGTCTTCTAGGCGTTCCATAGCAATGTAGATATATTTAATAATGTCTTTGCCTTGTAAGCAGCTGACTTGAAGGCAACCAAATAAAAGATGGTACCATTTTATTCTGCTAAAACTGTAGTTCTTGCTTTGTTGAAATGCATTAAGGAGAATAAATGTATGAAACAACATGATTGGCATAAATTATGCCTGCTCATGAAATGTATGTATCTCACACCGAGATGAAGATTTCGAATCGAAGTACATTTTAATATGCATTTCATGTCGAACTATTTCAAATCATAGAAATAAGAAAACTTGCTTATGAAATATAAGGGAGAAGTATGAAAAAAAGACAGTAGATAATTATATATGCACAAGAAATGTGTTTCGAAAGCATTTAATTTTTTCAAAAAAATAAAAAATTATTCATATCGCTAAATACAATTTTTTGGTTGTTTTATTTATTGACGAAGACTTGTAAGAATAGGTCGTCGAAATGGACGAGCAATACCACCAAATCGTAATTGTCCAGCTTCTTTACGACCGCCTAAACCACCTCCAAGACGACGAGGTCTCCAACCTGGTAGAGTTCCACTGAAATACGGCTCCAGTATAATCTAAACAATTAAGGCGGGGGGGGGGGGGCAAAATGAAGGGAAAAATACTTTAATTCTCTTCACCACAAAAAATAAGTAAAACACTGTGAAAATGAACTCAGAAGTCAAGGTTTCAGGTAGTCGAATAACCAGTAATTCGGCTGTTTATAAACGGCGTCTTCGAAGCCTTCATGTACGATATTGAGAAATTCTATGATGCAGTTATGCAAGAATGACCAATGTCCACAGTTAACAATTTCTCGGAGGACAGATAACACTCGATATTACGTAATACATTTTCTAAAACGAAATCTCAGCACGGATCCGAAAAGCTCGACCTCCTTTCGTTGACTTACACCATCTCTGGCGTAGGCGTGACATCCGGCTATCAACCAAGGGACGTGTGTACTGCTCAGCAGTTCGCTCCGTCTTTCTCTATGGCTCTGGAACATGGTCAATACGAGTTGAAGACATGAAAAGGTAAACTATTTTTGATCATAGATGTCTACGATCTCTTTCTCACGTTAGGTGGTATAATAAGGTAAGTAATGTTGACGTTAGGTGTAGAGTGTTGGGCAAACAGGGAAAATCAATCCACGAGGCTGTAAAGTTACATAGATTAAAACGGTTAGGTCACGTGCTGAGCATGCTTAACCATCGCCTCCCCCGACGGGCATTACTAGCTGATATAGGTGCAGGCTGAAAATGAGTAAGTGGCAGCCTAACAAAAACATGACATCAATCCATGAAATCCTTGACAGTTAAACTGAGTCAGGTAGGGAGATGCAGACTTCCGGGTTGGGGCCCTCGGGACTGACTCTAGGAATCAATGGCTGGAGACAATAGGTGACATGGCTCAAAATCGTTGTCAATGGCCAGCGCAGATGTATTCAGTCTCTGAAATCTTTCATATTCCTTTCTACTATTACCCATCCTGTTTCACTCTTATACTTGTCAGACTGTATTGATTCTCTTCACTCATCTTCTTGTCTACCTTTGTGTGTGTGTATGGTATTTGGAACGTGGGAACTCGAAGTGCTGCACTTTGGTGCCAAGTTCTATGTTGAATCCAGACAGACAGACAGATAAATACGATTGTTCAACTGTTGAAAAAGATCCGTCGAAAAGTAAAAATTTTCTTCACTGTTATGTCTTCTTTTGTACTGGTTGAGTGATTTGACTTGAACTTACTACACCAATACACAATTGATTAGTTACTTTTGATGAACTTCTCACCTCTTGTCTTGATTGTGCAACTCAATTTTCAATGTATCTGACCGTTAATTCCGTATCATGTTTGAACTTTGACCTCAACGCATAGTAACTTCTGAGAATTATTTATCAATCTTGTGTCTCTCTAATCTTACCCAAAAACCATGTAATCCTTGTAAATGTGTTAAATCACTGAAGATACCCATTGAGTCATAAAGAAAATAAGAGATAATTCAGAGAAGAAAATTTTCTCTGTCGATGAAATCATCTTCACAGGCTGTACAGCCGTATTTATATAACAGAAAAAGTTATTAAGTGGCACTAAATAATTGCTCAGTCATATGAGTCTTGCATTCAAAGGTGACATCATTTCTGGATTGATTAAAAATTGTTTATCTAAATGTATTAAAGGCACTTTCCCTGCAGCTGACTTGCAACTAGATTTTACTGGCCGAAATATGATTAGACAATGCTTCAAGGATAGATTACCACTTATGTCCACATCTATGTCCATTTACTCTTTTACCTGCTCTTGTGGAGCTGATTATATTGGACGTTGTAAGCGTACTCCCCGAAAACGCATAGCTGAACACTATCCGGTTTGGTTAATGAAAGGCAAACGTAGAACTGCAAAATCGTCTATTTGTGATCACCTGTTAGAGTCTGATCATTTAGCTCCAAAAGTTTACGTTTTCTTCACTTATGCATAGCCGAAGCTTTAGCTATACACGTGTTCAAAAGCGTTTTGTCAAACCCCTTTCTTTACCTTGGTCATAGTAATGTTCTTTCTAGTTTTTATTTTATTTTACCACTTGAATTCTTTCCACTTCACTTCACATCTTCATTCTTATCGTAATCGTACTCCTAATTTTTTTAAATTTTTAGACAACACTTGACATTTTTAAACCATTTTTGACATCAATCCACTTATGAAACAATCTTTAATAATTCTGAAATTTATCCACTTCAACTCTACGTCTTGTAACATTTTAATTTTATCGTTATTCTTATCACATATATATGTATATTGACTGAGCAATTATCTAGTGCCACTTAATAAGCTTTTTCTGTAGTATAAATACGACTGTAAGGCTTGAAAATGAGGTCGTTGAAAAGAAATTTTTTTCGCTGAACAAAAAAACTATGTTTTTACTTATGAATATATGGGTATTTATATATACCAAAAATGTATGGTATTCTATTATTGACTAATAATAGGGGGTGATAAAATTGATATAATTGCTCAGAAGTGGCTTTTGAAGTAAAAATAAAAGTTGTAAGTTACATAGTACTCAAAGTTACAAAGGACTCATGGTGGTACTGCAGCTAAGATTCTGGAGAACCGCCTGTTCAAATCACTGAGAAAAACCTTATTTTCGGTTGAGCCACGGAGCGATTTCTACAGCCAACAAATGATCAATGGATGCGTGAAGGATAGACTACCACTTTGGGCCACTTCAATGTGTGTTTATAAGTTCACCTACGCCTGCAGAGCTAGTTATACTGACCGCACAAAGTGCACGCTTTCCAAATGCATCTCTGAACATTATCCGGTATGGTTAGCTAAAGGACAATGCACGGCCGCTACTAGCTCAATTCTCGAAACCTTGGTGAACTCAAGCCATGCGGCTGCACCAGAGTCATCTTTCAAGATAATCTACAAGGTTAGGCCAATCGGCATAAAAGGTGTCAGGTTTCGGCATTTGTGTATGGAGGAGGAGTTGGTAATTCGTCAATATAACCCCGGACTCTGTGTACAGAACAAGTTTGTCCAGTCCATTATTCTATCATGGTCTTAACCTCTTTATTAATTGTTCCCTATAATTTTTTTTATTATAATTTACTTTAGTAGTTAGTTCACTATTAAAACCCTGACATGTTCATTTTGTACATCTTCACACCCTATACACACTTGTTAAGTAGGCACTCAACTACCCTTATTCTCACTTAATAACAAATTTAAACTTGTCAAATTTCTAACGGTTTCTTCCTTTGTGCCATTGAGTACTATGCAATTTACAACTTTTAGTTTTGCTTCTAAAGCCACTTCTGAGTAATTATATCACTTATATCACCCCCTATTATTATTCAGTAATAGAATACTATACATTTTTGGTAAATATAAATACGACTGTACAGACTGTGATGACGATTTCGTTGAGGGAAAATTTTCTTCGCTGAAATATGTAAAACATTCTCTGTACATATGCATAATTAACTTTTAGGTTGTACGTAGCTGAAAAGAAACCAACCAAATAAATGATGGCCTCATCTTATTCTGCACAAACATCCATTTTTGCTTTATTTAAACCTCTACTATGGTGGTAAGAGCCTTTTTGTTTTCTGGAAGGTTATTTTTTTATTCCTTCAAGTTCCCAGTGGAACATAGGACCTCAAGCTAGAGGCTTGAAGCTGCTGTAGAAGATTATTTTTACAGGAAGGAGTTGCTAGCCTCATGCCCAACCTTTCCTCTTTACCAGCTTTATTTCTGGCTTAGAGAGGTAAAGGAGTGCGTCGGCCGGGGATGGAACCCCAGACCATATACGGTAAATTTTGTTTTGATTAAGTCTCACAGTGTTATACAGTAATGTTTACTGATGACGTTTCGAGCACAATTTATTGCTCATAATCATATCAAGGTAATCACACGACTTCATAAATTCATTTGTATAGTCCCATTGTTTTTCTCTTGACTTGATTGGTAATAGTATTTTCCATACTTCAGGTATGAGTGACGAGTCATTCCTATTGCATGTGTTGGGTGTAGACTCGATGAACAGGGATTCAGTAATCAACCTCTCTCCACCTACCTAGATTACTTTTTAGAATTTTAACCCTCTCTCACCCTATTGTGTGGTTGTGTGTTAGCGCTTGCACTGCAATTGCTGAGCTTTTTTCTAAATTACTTATCTTCTCGGGGTCAACCATTCCTACCTTAGCCAAATTCTTATGTTCCGACAATCTGACTACCTCTGGCCTACTAGTTTGACCTATGTAGCTGACCTCACAGTCATTGCATGGTATTTTGTAAATAATATTATTTTGTCTAATTGGGTCAACTGCAATGCATGCGCTAACACACAATCACACAATAGGGTGGGAGAGGGTTAAAATTCTAAAAAGTAATCTAGGTAGATGGAGATAGAAGTTGATTACTGAATCCTTGTTCATCGAGTCTACACCCAACACATGCAATAGGAATGACTCGTCACTCATACCTGAAATATGGAAAATAGTATTACCAATCAAATCAAGTGAAAATCAAGAGAAAAACAATGGGACTATACAAATGAATTTTTGAAGTCGTATGATTACCTTGATATGATTATGAGCAATAAATTGTGCTCGAAACGTCATCAGTAAACATTACTATATAACACTGTGAGACTTTATCAAAACAAAATTTAACCATAATGGAATTACACTCTACCACAGTGCACAAGTTTGATTCTTATATCAACCCAGACCATATACATGGTCGCCGAGAGTCCTGACCGTTGTGCCACCGACACACCGGAAAGTTAGTAATAATAATAACAGCTTTATCCTACACAGTATGTTAACACTTGCACAGAATTTTCACCTTATTTAAATTGGGATATATCTACTGTTCGTACCACAAATTCTTGTAAAGTGGTATTCAGCAGTACATCGTTTGACGCTGTGTTGTTCCATCTGTAGCAATATCCAAATCTCAGAGACATTTTTTTATTCATTTCTGTTGAGAAGTGTTCAACAAACTAAAATTGTGTAGAAGTTCAAGTGGCTCCATTATGGATAAGATTTTATTTTGATAAATCACACAGTGTTGTTATACAGTAATATTAACTGATGACTACGTTTCGAGCACAAACTATTGCCACTCATAATCATATCAAGTCACTACTCACACAACTTTTTCCTTCATTTATATACATGTGTGCGTCGGTGGCACAGTGGTTAAGACTCTCGCCGAAAATGCACATGGTCTCGAGGTTCGAGCCCCCGCCGACGCACACTTGATATCTATGGTCGGCCTGCGAAATTCGGGCTACCGATATCCATGCTGAAAATTCCATACTTGTACCAAAAATACAGTGAGTAATCAAGCTGTAAATAAAAAAAATGTGTGGAATTGACCAGATAATGCAATAAAATTCATTATGGGATAATGTACATTCAGAAATAATAATATGAGTGTTATTCATCAACTACCATCAGACAGGAAATAAGATGAGTGTTTTTATGCTAAAAATAAATAAGTAACTTGTTAGAGTGTTGTGATGTGCTTGAATTGAAATAGAATTTTGAGATTATTTATTATCCACCTTTGATTTGACTGACTGACTGGTGGTAATAATATCTTCCATGCACATCTCTGGTATTTGCATTGAGTCATTTCTGTTGCATGTGGTATGTTGAGTGTGTAGACTGGATGAACCAATCAGGATTCAGTAATCAATCTCTCTGTCTCTCTCTACCTACTTATATTACTTCTTAGAATCTTAACTCTCTCACACCCACCCTATTGTGTGGTTGTGTGTTAATGCATGCATTGCAGTTGGTGAGCTTTTTCCTAAATTACTTATCTTCCCGAGGTCAACCATTTTTACATAAGGTAAATTATTCTGTTTCGACAATCTGATTACCCCCGACCTACTAGTTGTTGTGTAGAACTGTTTGTTAACCTTATTCAACTTCTCTAACATATTAATTAACATTAACAATTATGAATATGCTATTATACTCTTTTGTGAGAAAAGGTGTTGTTAGTAAATGAGGCTGTACAGCTAAAAAAAAAGTGAATTCGCCACAAAATCCTGTCTGCTGAATAGCACTCGTTTTTTTTTACATTGATGCCTAGATGGCTATTATTTACCGAAATAAAAAGAGGAAATGTAGAATCCAGGAAGAAGAAAAAAATTCGTATCCAAACTATTTTTTTTCAACATAACAAATAATGTATAATATATTTCATTGCACTTATTAATCGAAAGAGAGTTTCCAATACTCTACAGCAGAACAATAGATTGATGAAGAAGGTGATATGTGTTGAGAGCAAGTAGAGCCAACTGCCTTTTCGATAAGCAATGACAACTGCGGCACAGTTTGACTGAATAAAGCTAGAGGTATCTAGAATAATATACCGCGCTAATCTTAACGTCGGCGAAGTAATTTGGAAACTACTCGAGTACTACGGCGTGCCCCAAATATTCATCAACCTTATTCAACAGCTATACGACAACGGAACGTGTCAAGTGATCAACAACGGAAAATTCAGCGAGGCGTTTGGAGTAAACACAGGAGTCAGACAAGGGTGCTGGCTTATTATCACCAATGATATTCCTAATTGTGGTGGACTGATTGGATTATGCGTCAGACAGTGAGTGGGAAACGAGAAACAGAACAGGGATATCCTGGACCGACGTGAAGAACCTAGAACCTAGACCTGGATTTCGCGCGTGGGTGATTTATGTTTGATGTCACACACACGAATTCAAAGACTTACAAGCGAAAACCGACCGACAAACTGGTCGAAGAAGCAGCCTGCAAAAACAGGACTCCAGGTGAACATAGACAAGACGGAGGTTATGAAAATAACCAACCAACAACAACAACAACAGGAACATCCAGTGCCAATCACCATCAACGGGAGGGATTTGAAAGAGGTTACTTCATTCACTTATCTAGCATTGAGCATTGTCTCAACTACAGGCACTAGGAACCGACGAGGTTGTCAAATCGAGCGAGAATCAGGAAGGCGAGAAACAAATTCATCAACTTGAAACCAATCTCGAAATCTTCGTCACTCAGCCAGTATCAACAACAAAATTCGGTAGGATTTTCAATACAAACGTCAAGTCAGTCAGCTCTGGTTTCATACGGATCAGAAACTTGACTGGCGGGTCACAAAGAATATTTCCAACAGCTTGTTGCAGACCTTCATCAACCAACAACTGTCTTCGCTGGCTCTATACTGAAGATCAGACGGCTGGGCCAGAAAGAATCACCAACAACAGGAAACTATGGGAACAAACAAAGCAAGAACCAATCGCCCAACCAACAAATATGCAGGAGAAAGTGGAGGGAGATGGATTGGACACTCGCTGAGGAGGAGGGCGCTGGGTGACATCGCGAACGCGTCAGGCTATTGCTCGAGTGGAACCAGGCTGAAAGGGAAACGGCATGTGGGACGTCAATGCAAGGGTGACATGGAGGAGATCGTGTGGAGTGGAGTTGAAACAGTCAGTATGGACTAACATGGATGCAGGTGATGAGTACAGCAGAAGACAGAAGCAAGTGGAGAAGTGCTGCTGAAGCCCAATTTTCCACTAGGAACCCAAGCGAACAATAATAATAATCTTTAGGTCCTGGGATTATTGGTATGAATCAAACACGGCAGTGTAAATCCAACGGATAGGGTTTCAGGAATGGCGAGAATCAACAATCAATGACTTTTAATGATATGGTCACAAAATTTCCTAATAAAGTATTATCATAAGCATTATTCTCTTGAATTCCGAGTGGAAGATGTGACTCCAGCAACACATTGCCGTTTCATTCAGTTCTCTACAGCCCCTTGATAGCTGGCTGCATGATTCTCCGTAAACTGGCACTTTCTAATCATACGATCACCTTCATATCACTGTCGCATCCACGCCGAACTCGTTGTTTTTCACTCGACAAAGTGGCTCGTAGTACTACGCAACGGTCTCCTTAGTGTATATCCAATCTATCTCCATTTACGTCTGCATATTTGTTGTGTAACACGTTTTTGGCTAGTTCGTTCCACAAAAAAGGGTTTTTTGTTGTTTATGCCTTCTGACCGCCTATCTAATCTTCATTATCACGCCAGAGAAAGCAGCTGTTGATGCAGTAGCCTGTTATGAATGCTTTTCGTGATGCATACGCCGAAATCCTAAACCAAATAGAGGTGATTTGATATGTGTTGAAGATCCAGATCGTGATCCTCATACTGAATGAAGTAGATTTGCACACAAGATTCAGGAGGAACAAGTCATGTATTGATCATATCACCACACTACGGATCATCATTGAAAAAAGCTTGGAATGGCAGTCACCTCTCCACCTCACTCAACTTCATCGACTTTGAAAAGGCCTTCAGCAAACAGCGTCGGTCGAGAGGTGATTTGGCAACTACTACACTACTACGGGGTGCCATCGACAATTATACATCTCATACAACAGTTGTACGGCAGTACTGCATGCCAAGTAATCCCCAACGGGAAACTTACGGAATCATTCTAAGTGAGGACGGGAGTAAGGCAAGACTGCCTACTATCGCCAATCATCTTCCTGATTGCAGTAGATTGGATAATGCGACAGACAACGGCAACAAACGAGGGGACAGCCATAAAATGGACTCACACAAAAGACTTGGAGGATCTGGACTTCGCCGATGATGACATATGTCTGATTTCTCAAAAACTAGAAGATATGCAAGTGAAAAGCAACAAGTTGGCAGAAGAAGCATCAAAGATAGGACTTCAAGTAAACGTAGAGAAAACAGAGGTGATGAAGATTCCAGGTGAACACCAACAGCAACAACAATCAGCCAACATAAATGGGAGGAACCTGGAAGAAACAACCTCCTTTACCTACCTACCTACCTATCTGGGAAGCATCGTTTCAACTACAGGCGAGCGGAACTGACGAGGATACAAAGCAAGAATCGGAAAAGCAAGACAAGCTTTCATTGCTCTCAACTCGTGTGGAGGTCAACATCACTCAGCATCAAAAATAAGATCCAGATTTTCAACTCCAATTTGAAGTCAGTGCTACTGACTAAACGGATCAGAGACTTGCACTGAGCGTTATAAAGAGCACCTCAAACAAACTTCAGACCTTCATTAACAGTTGTCTTCGCTCAATACTACTTAAGATCAGATGGCCAGAAAAGATTAGCATCACGGATATCTGGCAATGAGCGAACCAACCAGTTACCGGTTGTGAAACAAATAGGCAGGAAGAAATGCAGTTGGTGGATTGGCCATACTCTAAATTAACCATCAAGTGACATCACTAGACAAGCCATCGCTCAAGTGGAACCCGAAAGGGAAGTGGAGAGTTGGTCGTCAGTGCAAGGGTGACTTAGAGGAGGTTATGTGAAGAGGAGATCAAAGCATGTGGGCAGACTTGGAGCCAGGTGAAAGCCCGAACGCAATGGAGACGCGTGGCTGAAGCCTTATGTTCCTCTAGGAATTAAAGGAAACAATAATAATAATTCAGACTAACAAACCTCTGGCTTACTTTTCCGATACCACCATTGAGATTATCATCCATGCCACTTATATAGTTCAGACGATACTGTCTAGATCAGGGAAAGTGGTGAATTCATTTAGATTCTTCCCATTGATAGGAATTAGTGCTTTTTCTAGTTGGTGGTTAGCTATCTGCATCACCTCTGTTCTCTTTATACCTGCATAAAGCCCAGTCTTCGCTGCCACTACTGTCCACCTGTTGGTTTTCACCTGTGCACCTTCGAGTTTGTGTGACATTAGATATAAATCATCCACAAAGTCCATATGCTCTAGAGTCTTCTTGTCAGTGTACTTTATGAGTTCGTAATAATGTAACAGTAGTCAATATCTTTCTATTTTTTCGCTCTGAAATTCGGGACATTTTCATATTGATCTTCATTGAATAGTTTTTTTTTTCATCTCACCTTTCACAATTTTATTTATTGTTGTCTATTGTAACATTTCACATTCTTTATTGCGTTCACATTTTTTTGTGTCAGCTAATTTTCAAGTGTGTAGAGTAATTAATTAGGACCGATGAACTTCTGATTTTAATATTGATTGATTCATTGTCTACTGAATACATTTTGATTGAATAAACTTTTTCTTTTTTTCATTTCTTTACTTACAAGTGGGACATAGAAGTAATATAAGTAGGTAGAGAGAGACAGAGAGATTGATTACTGAATCCTGATTGGTTCATCCAGTCTACACACTCAACATACCACATGCAACAGAAATGACTCAATGCAAATACCAGAGATATGCATGGAAGATATTATTACCACCAGTCAGTCAGTCAAATCAAAGGTGGATAATAAATAATCTCAAAATTCTATTTCAATTCAAGCACATCACAACACTCTAACAAGTTACTTATTTATTTTTAGCATAAAAACACTCATCTTATTTCCTGTCTGATGGTAGTTGATGAATAACACTCATATTATTATTTCTGAATGTACATTATCCCATAATGAATTTTATTGCATTATCTGGTCAATTCCACACATGTATAAAAATGAATGGAAAAAGTTGTGTGAATGAGTGGTTTGATATGATTATGAGTGGCAATTGTTTGTGCTGGAATCGTGGTCATCAGTTAATATTACTGTATAACACCACTGCACACTGTGACAGTTTATAAAAATAAAATCTTATCCATAATGGGACATAGAGTTTCAAGCTTTGAATTTCCAGTAGAGGTGTTGTTTTTCAAGGTGTCAAGTTGTTAGCTACACATTCAACTTTTCCTTTTATTCCTGACTAACTACCAGCCAAGAAATGCGTCGACTAGAAGTCGAAACTGAACATCATGCGTGGCTGGCGAACATTCTACCATTTAAGCATCGACGTAGTGAATACACCACGTTTAAGTAAACTTAATGAATATATCTTATTGATGAAGAGAACTAACATCCAGTAGAGTTTCATGCTTCAACAAAACTGTCTGTCTGTATGTTTTCGACATAGAACTTTGCACCGATGTGCACCAGTTCATTCGCCACATTCCCTCCTTGTACCACACAAAGCAACAGAAGAAAGTACTAGAAATGCATAGTACAGACAGTAAACACAGGTTTGAGACAAAGGAATAGTAATAATGAAGAACAATATAGTTTCATTGAAAATCATAAGTCGCAAGGAGTGGATGCATCTGCACCAGCCATTGAGAACGATTTCGAGCCATATCACCAACTGTTTCCAACCATTGGATTTTACCGTCCCGGGTAACCCAACCAGTCAGGAAGTCTACACCTTCTCACGTGGCTGGCTTAGACTAACTGTTGTAGATTTCATTGACTGGTGAAGCCATTTTTTGTTTTGACCGCCGCTAGCTCTTTTCCAGCCTGACCATATGTCAGCTAACATCAACAAAACTGTAGATAAGATATTCACTTTTCTAAAATAACTCACTTATTTTTTCCCAAATTGTTGGTTAATTCTCTGGAATGAAAATAAACTATACCAAGTGGTTTGGAAGTAGTCGATAGAAAGTAATGCCCCTAGGTCTCGTGTTTATTGGCACTATTCAACAAGGTGTATCTGTAATCATGGAGGAAAATGATGTCCCCCCGTGAGATTCAAACTGAGGTTATCCAGTAATGCGCTATCAACGGCCCACGACTGACCTCCTGTAGTGCACAGATATCATTGAGATATAAATTGGATTGCATACTACAAGTACACTAAAGGTAACCCAGTCAACAGTTCAATAATTATTTCACTTCTATTAATTAACTCAAGGTTAATTAAAGAAACAATTCACTCAAAATAAAAGAAACAAAAATTCGATAAGTAGAACCATTTTTTGTTTACGAAACTTTGATCTTTACTATGTTCAAATATAAATTAGAGATGAACAGAGCAAATAGTGAACTATGTACACTGAAACTTCTGATGAATAAACAAATAACAATACAACTAATCGATTTTCATATCAAAAAGTGTCTCCACACACAATTATATATATATATATATATATATATATATATATATATATATATATATATATATATATATATATATATATATAATTGTGCTTTTTGTTAAATTGATTCTATGTATTTGTGTTACACGCAGATCTTTGTATTTCTTTGAGTTCCTAGTGGAACATAAGGTTCCAGGCTCTGAAGTTTCATTAGACGTGGTAAGGCTGCTAACCTTACGCACAACCTTCACTCTTTTCCTAGTTAACTGACAGCCAAACAAGGTTTAGGACTGACTGATTGACTGACTGATATCAACATAGAACTTTACACCGATGTGCAGCAGTTTGAGTCGCAACACTTCACTCAGCACACACAGCCAGAGAAGAAGAAGGAGGTAAAAAGAAAAGCAAAATAAGGACAGTAAAGAGAAATATGAGGCGAAAAGAATAGTAATATCGAAGAACAATATAGATTTATTGGGTCACAAGAAGCGGATGCATCTGTGCCATTGAGAGTGATATTGAACCATATCACCAATTGTCTCTAGCCATTGGTGTTTACCGTTCTGAGGACCCCAACCAGGAAGTCTACATCTGCCTACGTCATTTAAACTAACTGTTGTAGATTTCATTGACCGATGCCATGGAGAGGTTTTAAAGCCTTAAAGGAGGATGGAGCGAAGAGCTAAGCAGTACAAACGTTCTTTGGTCGACAGTCAGTCGGATATGACGTCTGCGTCTACGCCAGAGACGGCGAAAACTGGCATATGTGAAACTAGCCTTCTTTAACTGTGATGAGATTTCGTCAGCTGCCAATTCGTTGGGGCTGTTTAATGCAACCTCCGAAATAAGTGAAGTGGTCAACACACCCCATCAACCACTTCAATCCCTATTTCTAAGTTGGGAGTCAATGTAGTCCAGTCCAGTCCTATAGGATCATCTTAAATTTGGCGGGAGCGAACCGCATGCCAAATATTCGAGGTGTCAAGGTGTTCAGAAGACTCTGCTGCATTTAGTCAGTGCCTTCACCTAGAAGGACTAAATCATCTGCATATTCTAAGTCAACGGGATTATTCCCTGGTAGCAAGTCAATCCCTGAGTCGCTGAAGTCACTTAGGGTTAAGTCCATGAGTACATCTATGATGGGCATCCTTGACGGACACCACTAGTCGTCACCACTTCAGATGACAACTCGTCATAAGCCCTCACCTGGCTGCTTGAGTACGAGTAGAGTGCCTTAATCAGTGAAATGCATTTCCTCGGGACTCCCTTTACAGCCAAGCATCTCCAGAGAACTTCTCGGACGATAGGATCGAATGACGCCTATAGGTCAACAAATATAATGACTGTTGGACGCCGGTAGGAATGACTATGTTCTAGAATCTGTCGGAGGGTGAAGATATGATCAATACACCCTCTTCCTGGTCTAAAGCCTGCCTGGTTCTCTCGTGTTTGTGCCTCCCGAGCGCCAATTAGTCTATGCATGATTATTGAGCCTAGGACTTTAGATACTATATTAGTCAAGCTAATACCCCTGTGATTATTACAGAAAGACTTGTCTCCCTTCTTGTGTATGGGGATAATCAGTGACTTACACCAACCTAACGGGACTTCATCTGATTCCCAGACGCTGCCTAGTACCTCAGTTAATGCAGACAGTGAACTGTTTCCACAGTACTTAAATACTTCTGGAGGCATTCCATCAGGTCCTGCTGCTTTGCCTCGTTTCAGACTAGTGGAAGCCTTAGTAACGTCAATTAGGGACAATGGACCTGTGCCTACATCTCATTCAAGGAGATGTTGGATGTTAAGTAGTTTCAGCGTGGCTGTAGGTCAGTTAAATTGCTCCTCAAAGTGTTCTTTCCAAAGTTCTAGTCGTCCTTTCTGAGAGCTGATGATGGTGCAATTGTTTCTCAGAGATTTTTTTTACTTAACATTTGCGTTTTGCCGCCTGTTTCCCTGATAAGTCTAAATTGTTGTATGGCGTTACCAATCGCCAGCGCCTTTTCCATCTCTTTCGCTTTTGTCGCCCACTACTGTTCACAATCGTTACGAAGGCTTCTTGTTAGTTTTCGTTTGAGTGACTTTCGCTCCTCATCATACTCGGAGCTAGCCAGAATCAGTCTTCTTGCGTCAATCAGTTCGGATGAGGTGGTAGAATGAGGTTTAGGAGATTCGAACACGGACCACGTGCGTGGTTGGCGATCATCCTACCTTACCAGTGAACCATCGACTCATAATATATGTAGATAGTTATTATTAAATATAAAAGTTCATGGACATCAATTTACTCCTAAAAATATACGAGATTTGTTATTTATTTAATTAAACGCATAAAAAACTTGGTACAATATGGCACCAACAAGGATGCGCCACACAATAATAATAAAACAACATAGATCAAAAAAAGGAAGGAAGGAAAAGAAAAAATATATATAAGTAGAGAACGGATAAAGAACTTCATCTGGAAGGAAAACAGTCATGCTTAACAAGTTCAAACAGTGTTCGTTAGCTATCATCGGGAAGGGAAGAAAGAAGGAAATCGCAACACATTCGCCACTGATTACGATTCTTGGCCATATCCGATAACGTTTCGAGCCATCGATTTGAGCTATCTCTCGGACCCCAACCAGGGAGTCGTGACACACCAACCGATGCTAATCTAGCACAAAAATCCTTCATCCCACGACGCCACGTCATGGACTGACCACCTCTCCGCCTTTTCCATCCCGTCCCAGGGCTGGCTAGCGAACAGAGACCTGTACGGAAGCCTCTGGGGTGACATTCGCAGCACATGTCCAAGCCACCGGAGCCGGTGTTTCCAGATGACGACATTCAATGAATGGTGATCTCCACTTTGTTCAAACACACGCCGCCGAACCTCAGAATTACTCACGCGATGATGCCATCGAACGCAAGCAATCCTGCGGAGACAGCGGTGATCGAACACGCAGAGTCGCCGCACATCCTCAGCTCGGAGAGGCCAGGTTTCACAGGCGTAGAGCAGCGCAGCCCGCACCGAAGCATTGTATACCCGACCTTTGACAGCCAGGCTAACGTCGCGACGGCGCCAGAGGTGGCTCAAGTTGATGTATGCCACCCTAGCCTTCATTATACGGTTGGAAATCTCATCCGTCACCCCTCCGCCAGCACTCACACAACTACCCAGGTACACAAACTTATCAACAACTTCAAGCGGTTCACCCGCAAGAGTGAGTGCAGGTACAGGCTCCTGCCAATCTTGTAACAGTACTTTGCACTTAGACGGCGCAAAGCACATACCATACTTACAGACACTGATCGCCAACTGATTAAGTGCGATTTGGGCAGCCTGCATGCTATCGCACAGTAAGACGATATCGTCTGCATACTCGAGGTCGAAAAGTCTATCTCCAGGTAGCAGATCTACACCACCTTCACGCACATCCTTCAGAGCTGACTCCAGAATGTCATCGATGGCAAAGTTAAAGAGAAATGGAGAGATTGGGCAACCCTGTCTAACCCCACTGTTGGTTGGGAACAGTGGTGATAGTTGGTTGTATGCCCTCACTCTACCTGAGGTGTTTCTGTATAGGGCTTTCAAGATGTTAACAAATTTCTCAGGTACACCTCTCTCTAACAGACAGTTCCAGAGCACAGTTCTGTCCAACGAATCGAAGGCAGCCCTAATATCAAGAAACACAACGATCGTTGGCCTGCAATACGTGTGGCGGTGTTCCAACAACTGACGAAGGGTGAACACATGATCAATGCATCCACGACCTGAACGAAACCCAGCCTGCTCTTCGCGAATCAATCCTTCACGTATTTTGCACAGTCTGCGAAGCAAGACAGCAGCCAATATTTTAGACGCGACTGGTAACAGACTGATACCCCTATGATTGTCACACGAATTACGTCGACCCTTTTTAAAGATGGGGACGATAATGGCTTCGTTCCACATTGATGGTACACTCTCTGTCTCCCACACCTTCCTGAACAACCCAGTTAGAGCCATTGTGAGAGTCTCGCCACCATCTTTAAAAAGAGCCGGGGGTAATTTGTCTGGGCCGGGCGCCTTATGGCGTTTCAGAACTTGGAGTTCCTTACGGACCTCCGCTTCGGTGGGTGGGTCGGTACTAACCGACCAAGGAGCACTCGGGCTAATGATAGTAGACACTGAAGCTGGTGGCCAGCTGAACTGCTTCCCGAAGTGCTCTGCCCAGCGTTCCAGGCGTCTTTTCAGGCTGGTAATTGGAGTGCCATCTGCCTCACAGACCGTCTCGCTGACACCTTGTTTCTTGCCGCCGGTGGCTCGTATGAGTTGGAACAGCTTCCGACTGTTGCCAGATGCAGCAGCTGACTCCATCTCACACGCACGTTCTGACCACCAGGCTTCGCGGTCCTTACGTAAACACTGTCTAATCTTGCGCGTGAGCGCCTTTCGCTGATTGTTGTATTCGCTGCCAGCCGGAATGGACCGGCGTTCATCCATGAGTTGCAAGGAACTCGCAGAAACCCAGTGGTTGTTAGCGGAGCATTCTTTCAAGCCGCAAGCGGCTACACTCGCCTTTTGCATGGCACCTTGCACATGAAGCCAATGTTCATCTATACTACTTGGGGGGTTGCTGGCAAGCATTGTTTTTAACTCATTCTGATATTTCAAAGAAGTAGCAGGTGCTACTAGTTTGCTCACATCAACGCTTAGACGACGGCTTTTACGAACCCCACCAAATCGCAAGACGAACTTGGCACACACTAACGCATGATCGGAGTCCAGGCATGTGCTCCAGAAGGAGCGACAGTCTTGTATGCATCCTCGCCACCGGAAACTGACCGCGATATGATCAATCTGAGTCCAAGCTTGCTTCGCAGAGGGAGGACGCCAGGTAGCGCTACGGCGATGGCTGTGCCGGAAGTTGGTGCTAGCTAGAAATAGGTTGTGATCCGCGCAAAGCTGCAGAAGACGGTCCCCATTATCTGACCTGCGACCATGTAGTCCCCACTGACCACCTAGACGATTCTCCTCTGAGCTTAGACGCCCCACCTGTGCATTCAAGTCCCCAGCCAGCACTACGATATCCCTCCGACCCGCCTGTTTCAAGAGATCGCTCAGTTGGTAGTAAAACTCATCCTTCATTGCATCCGGGCTGCAATCCGTCGGTGCATAGGCAGAGACAACAAATAGACACCGCCTATCTGGCCTACTACTCCTTACTTTCGTATAACCTTCCAGCCTCACAGCACATAAACGACTGTTAATGGGAATCCAGTCGAGCAGTGCAGCTTCGGCTCTAGCGCTCAGTGCGACACCGACACCAGCTACGCCGGATGCCGACGCCACAGGGTCCCCGGATAAGCGCAGGTGGTACATACTACTAGAACTTCCAGATGGAGAGGATAGTCGAAGCACTTCACTGGGATCTTGAATGCGGGTCTCCGAAATGCAGCAGACATCGATAGCGAGGCTTTCCAAAGTTCTTGCCAACCCTGCCTGTTGTCCGATTTGCATCAGCGTCCGAACATTGTAGGTAGCCAGCTTGAACGCGGCACGCGGTTTCAGGATATCCGTGTTAGATGTCACATTGGGAACAACCATTTTGAGGACTACTCACTAACATCTCGAAACGACACGGATAGGCTGGGAATCTCGACAAAGGCGAAAGGCTGTCGAAGGTTAAGAAGCCAAGGTTAGAAAAGGTAAAATACAGGAAACTATGTATAAAAATAAAAGTAAGGTAGGAAGGAAATAAGTTGCTTGAGGGATCAATATTGCTTGGAATCATTTTTACTAGCGCGCGTTGAGTTTCAATGGGAGTTCGTTGCTTTAATTCATTCATTGTGTGCGGGCTGAGATACTGCCCGGGCGCCCAGACCGAAGCAGGTGGTTTTATTAAGGGACCACCCCCCAGCCTTTGACTTGGAGTCTAATCCGCAAGGCAGCGGAGCAGCGTCAGGAGCTGCATTCCCATGGTTGCCGGTGACCCATATGGGTTCATACGGCATGAAATTTTTTTTGTAATTTTGTATTGGACATGATGTTGGATTGGGTAGCTGCTTTTTGTTTAACCGCTATCCAAACAACCTGCCTGGCATGGTAGAACCTCAAGAGACATAAGTCTCAGCCAGTATAGCTTGATTAGGTCATTGCGGTGTTCAAGCCCGACCACCACGTCAAGGTAGCAGCTTTCGGTCGGGATGGGTTCATACGACATTCGATCCGATTGGAAACTGGAGCCCATGTACCCCATGGTAACTGCTTTTAGTTTAACCGCTGTCCAGAAAACCTCCCTGACATGGTAGGACCTGTAGAGACAGAGTCCCAGTCAGTTCAGCTTGTTGGGTCATTGCGGTATTCAAGCCCGACCACCACGACAAGGTAGCAGTTATCGGCGAGTCGATGGTCTAATTGTAGGATGGTCGTCAGTCATACATGTGGCCAGCTCAAACACCAGGAGAATAGTAATATTATTGTTACAATATACTCTAAGATGATTGAGTACAAAGTAGATTTTATTACAGCTAGAGAATATATATAAGCATTGGACAGCCGTTTTTACACTAACTGAACACTAAGAGAGTAACTAATTTTACTTGTCTAGACCTTAGTACTAAATGAATTCTCTTAGTGAATTTCGCAATATGGTTGCCAAACTATGCACGACTTGCCATCGAAACGCACTTTTAGTCCGAGCATATCTCTAAAAGTGTCGGTCTTCAAGGCACCTAAATGACACGGAACATACAGAGCAAATTAGTCAGTCTTTCAAAATAAATCAATATACAAAGAAAGCATGGTTACTTCGGTTCGCAGACACCACTGTCATCAAAAGACTTCAACCCAACCTAAGCATATAGAAAGACAGTGTGATTCACTTTCACTGCCCTGGTAATCATAATTGTTTTTTTTCGAGTGCTTTCGTGTTTCATTTTGTTGCGTAACATTCCACTCAGTCGTGACTTTAATATGCACTCATTGAGTTGAACTCATTATTAAGGTTTCAAATCTACTAAATTAAATTATTTTATCTGTTTTATAGTTTTACTTCACTATTCACCACCCACCCTCCTGAACTTCTTACCATAATATGTATAAATCAACTCTGTTTTGTCTCTAGTCCATCCCTGTTTCCAAGCAAAATCAGAGAAAACTATAAAACTCAAGTTTGAAAGTCGTGTGATTAGAATTGATATGATCATAAACAATAAATTTTGTTCGAAACGTCATCCAGTATACAATACTGCTTCACTGTGTGATACATTTAATAAACAAACTAATATGGAATTATTATTATTATTATCATTGCTACTATTATGACTAATTGCACAATTTATAAAATCCTATAGACAAAACACCATGATTGGTTTATATTTGAATTTTCATTTGTAAACTTATATATATTTTAGAGTTAAGCCTGATGAGATCTAATTGAAACCACAATATTCTTCGCTTAAATGTGTTGTTCTAAATTTTACTATGGGGATATTTAATATATTGTAATCCTAAACTAGGAAACATTCATCGTCGAAGAAAGAGACTGCTTGGTATGCGTAACATAAGTCCAAACCATCTCAGTCTATGCAACTTCACAGTCACATCGATTAACTTTCCCTTTAGGCTTTATCTTACTATTACGCACCACCATACACCGTCTTATACAAGAGATAGAATGTCGACCGCCTTGGTTGAAGACAGTTAACCCATTCACAACTTCAACAGCTACATCGCATAACCGTAAAGAAAGACAGTACAGTACATGATTGAAGATGATTTATAGTCTAAACTATTTTAAAAGATCTAGGTAAAAGCCTCAAGAAGGAAAAACCATAACAAACAATAATAATCAAACTAACCTTTTCACCATTAGGTATATCTAAACCACGATGTTTTTCATTTTTTATTCTTCGATGCGATGTATTCGAAGTAGTGGAGGTGGTATTTGTCTCTGTAGCAGTTTGACTATACCAATTACGCAACACCCTTTCAGCATCAACTTCTGAAGCAAAATGAGCAAATGCATAACCACATGGATAACCAGTGACTACATTATGAACAATATGCACCTTTGGCCATATGCCAACAGCGTCCCCTTCTTCATCATCACTAGCATCATCATGTTTATATGAAGCAAATGGTGAACGACTACGACGATTACGTCTTCGAAATGACTGTTTCTCTTTTCTATGCCTGGTCAGTAATTTATTTAGTGCTTTTTGTAAACAGATTTCAGTAGTATAATATGGTAATCTCCCAATAAATATAATGGCCTTAATTTGGAAGAAAGAAAAAAAATTGTTTAGAATATTATAATCATTATACTATAAAGGATTTTATGTAGATATGATGAGTATTCGTCATTAGCGATAGACACATATTCTTTTTCCTGTGATTTGAAGATTATGTAATGATTGGATTGATTTTCCGGTGTAAAGTCACTACCCCATGCCCAATGTCCCGTGTGAAGTGGTATAACAAGGTGAGCAATATTGAGGTGAGATGTGAGTCGAGTGCTAGGTAGGTGGGAGGGGAAATCAATAGACGAGGCTGTGATGCTACGTCAACCGAGATGATTAGGACATGAGTTACGCATGCATTCCTGGGCATCAATCGCCTTCCTCGACAATGGGCAATATTAGCTGGCTGACATAGGGTCAACCTGGAAAAGAGCTAGCGGCGGTCAAAACAAAACATGGCTTCACCAGTCAATGAAATCTACAACAGTTAGTTTAAGTCAGCCACGTAAGAAGGTGTAGACTTCCTGACTGGTTGGGATCCTCGAGATGGTAAAATCCGATGGTTGGAAACAATATGTGATATGGCTCGAAGTGACTGTTCTCAATGGCTGGCTCAGATGCATTCACTTCGTATGACTTATGATTTGCAATGAAACTATATTGTTCTTCGTTATTACTCTTCCTTTGTCTCAAACCTGTGTTTACTGTCTGTACTATGCATTTCTAGTACTTTCTTCTGTTGCTTTGTGTGGTACAAGGAGGGAGTGTGGTAACTTGAACTGCCGCACATCGGTGGAAAGTTCTATTTCGGCAACGCAATAAGAAGACGTAGTTTATCTGAAACGTGTAATGTATTGGCGCAACACATTTCGGACATTCTGATCACACACGTACATGTCATACACAGTTTTTATAGAAGGCAAGAAGGCATAAATATTTACAATACAGGTCAGATTGTGTACAGGTCACCTTAAACCTGCCTTGGTAATCCAACTTAGAACTAAGGACCAATTTACTTCATAATATTTGCAACCCCTTCTTTGCCTTGTATTTCTCTTTTCATCTTTCTCATCCACACCTTTTGCGTCTCCCTACCCATTATTTGTGACCTTGACCTGTTCACAATCTGACCTGTATTGTGATTATTCATGCCTTCTATAAAAACTGTGTATGACATGTACGTGTGTGATCAGAATGTCCGAAATGTGTTGCGCCAATACATTACACGTTTCAGATAAACTACGTCTTCTTATTGTGTTGTCTAAATTCATAAAGGGAACTAATTGCAAAGTTCTACGTCGAAAACAGACACACAGAATCTTCGCTTTTTCGACGAGTTTCAAAAAGCATTTCTAACAGACTATTATGAACTTTATCAACAGTTATCTTCACCGGCTCCATACTGAAGATCGGATCGCCGGGGGCAAAAGAGATTAACAACAGGAATATCTGCAGTTCAACCAACCAACAACCCATCACCAAATAAGTATGCAGAAGAAAATGGAGATAGATTGGATATACACTACGGGGACTACTGTTGAGTGAATTCATATGCCAGGCTCTAGAGTGGAGCCTGAATAGTGAACAACGAGTTAAACCTCCAACGGTGAGTGAGATAGAGGAGTTTGCGTGAAGAGATGAAAGCTTACCGGTAATCGTAGTCAGTTAAAACAAAAAACACTGCGGAGAATAGGATGAAGCGGATCATAGATGAGATCATGAAAGAAGATCAATGTCGACAAAAAATTCAGTAGACCCGTTCTATTCTGATTTTACAGCAGACTCAAAATGCACAAATTAAACATCCCCCTACGATCAACCCCAACATACAATTTATCCACAGAACTATGCCAAAAACTGAAACATCTGACAGAATCTTAAGATCACTCCACCAAATCTGCAACCTACTTTTTAAAGGAAATCAAGGGCATTCAAATAAACGATCAGGAAATAATAGTATCCTTCGATATTGCAGCATTATACATTTTGATTAAACAGGAAAAGAAAACAGAACATATACTCAGCAACGAACAACAAAATTTGAACACGTTATGTAGATGACACATTCGTGATAATCAGAAGAAACAATTTAGACAAACTAACAAACAACATCTTCAACGACATCAAATTCCAAAGAGCAAAAGGAATTCGAGGTTAAAATTCCATTTTCAGACGTCTTAGTCAAGTAAGCAATTAAAGGAAAATTAGAAAGTCAATCAACTCAGTCAAAACAGCAATAACCCAATAAAACACAAGGACAGTTGCATGTAAACATTATTGAAGAGAGCGAACTTTTATTGCAGCACTCGCACCTTGAGGAAAATTGAAGAAAAATACATTATGGAAATCTCCCAAAAAAAGGATATCCACAAAATGTCATCGAAAGACATCTACTCTTCACATAACTGACCAAATCAAAGGTCCGCCCTAATGAAAACAGAAAGAAAATTGTTCTACCATATATAAATCCCTGCAAGACTTTTCAAACTGCTTGGATATGATGTGATGCGCAGATCAACAAAATCACTTTACTCGGCATTATGTCAACCAAAAGACTGGACAGTGACAGAAGATAAAATCAACAACTACAAGACAAACTGCAACAACTGTGAAAAACATTATATAACTCAAAGTGGACACCTTTTTCGTCTTTGCGTTCATGAACAGAAACTGGCCGTCAAAAGACACGATATCCACTCCTTCAAATCATTGCATAAAGACGACCTTCGTTATGTACTGGTCGAGTAATTAATAGTCCCGACGCAAGAAGGCGGAAATCAGAAAACCACTAGGTTCACGATGATACTTGTATTTTTCAAACAACGAAAAATCAATGTCACACAAGTGTCTGAGCGAATGTTCAAAAATGAACGAATCAATAGACAGTCTTAACATGATTGGTTGTAATGTCATGTGACAACAAGGTCAGACATGTTTGTTTAGTTAGTGGACAGACAAAAACATATTGTCAATTATAAATGAATATCGATCCATATATACATAGCAAATTATAACAGACTGTCAAAACAAACACACATATTATGTGGATACATATCAACCCTGGACACCGATTCGACTGGGACAATGTTAAAATATTAGACAGAGAGAAGAAACACCGAGAATACCGAAGATTTTCCAGAAGCCTGGTATTCAAGTGAATTAGTAATCAGTGGACACATTGACATAGACAAGACCCATCAATCCATAGGAGGAAAATCACATGAACATAAAGACAAACTTCAGGTCAAGGAAACAATCAATTTCAATACAAATAGAAAAGGTGAGAAAATACGCAAAAACAACCAATCACGTTCAAGATTACCAGGAGAGATGACTAATAAACTCATGGGGAACTTTAAAAGCTCACTTCAAATTGAAGTATGCGCTGAAGATGTTGTCTAGTAAGACCATGAAGGCTTTTCAATTAAACCATCCAGCTCAGAGAACACCACTACACTGAAATTATAAATCGTATTGATCAAGTCTGTTACTCCAATCAGATCTGTCATATGTCAAGCTATGTCACACAATAGGTGAGTGTTGAAGATACTAACCAGTTTTTTAGCCTGAATGAGGCAGATGAAACTAGCTTCGAGGCCTGCACACATTTGGTGGAAGTCTCAAAACGCCTTAAGCCAATGAGCCATCTTAATAAGACTTAATATTTAAGTAGAAATGACAGTGTTAGTTAATTGAACGATGAGTAGTGATCTGTTAGTTTGCGTTTGTTTATCAATAATTTAGTTTTGTCTCATCTACACATTGTACATTACCTTCGCTTTAGGAGGCTACTAGTCGAACATTGTAGGGGATGTAGAGAACTAGCTGTAGCAATTGACTTTCAGCTGTTGGGTCCAGAATTCGAACAGACTAAAACTCCGTTCCCGGAATAAGTCTTTCATATTCGAGGCTATGAGCCACACTCGTTGTGTGAAAGCTGGTAGTACTGTCCAGTTATTATAGCGGGATTCGAACCCAGGACCTTTTGACTGAAAGTCGAATGCAGAAGCTGTAGTGAGAGCTGTCTTTCAGCTAAAATTTACGTCAATGTTTACGTCCCGAATCGGGGTCTCGAGATAAAACAATAATAAGGTCTGACCTTGAGGAACTCAACAACCAATCACAGCAGACTTAGCGTGGGCGGATACGATTCATAGATATATCACCGGACTGTCTAAGAAACGGCAACAAAGAGATAACAGAATTACCTGCATCAGGAAAACAACTAATCAGAAGAAAATGCTTCCCTGCTAACAATGACGAATCATAATGTACATAAAAATCTATAAATGTCTCTCGATATTCTCAATAAACGATCTGTTAACTGGCCCTTATCTTCTGTCGTTACAAAGCAAAGGAGCCACATTGCCACGACAGAATGCATCAGCCTTGGCGGCGTAGGTAGCATCATCCGCCTACACGCATAATTTCAATCACCTGATCATTGTATGAATTACGTAAGTTCACTAAACTAAGATTATCGCAGGTAGTCTCACCAACATATGCAAAAATACGCACAACAAAACTGAATATATAACAACCGGTAGCTGCACATAGTCTTACATCAATGATAAAAAACAGATCATAAGTAAGCGAAAGGTCATGAGGAGTATCAGACATATGGTCCATTACCTTAAGCACTCATCTTTCCTAACCGACAAGTCATGGGTTTCGAATCTCACTCCAGCTACTTCATCATGAGTAAACGTGTAGCAGTACAAGCCATCACACAATTTGTTACTTACAGCCTGGTTAATTAATTGATTTGTTTTCTAAAATCTTCAACTACCATCTATGATCCCGTCCATTGCGAAGCCGAACACAAATAGGTTGAGACTTACTATTTATTTGTTGGGCTAAACCTTCTTCACTAGTTAACTGGACTGCAGAGTTTCTTGCTGTTTATCCTTCCTGGTCTGACATCTAATATTTATTAGCAAGTCAGAGAAGGCAAGAGTTGATGAAAGTTTGCAGTAGCCTGCCGGAAATGCTTAGTGTGATGCACTAAGTCTCTCAACCATATAAAAGCATAGACTTGACATCATAATTAAAGATTCCATATCCCTTCATTTATACTTAGTGAATCAGATTTCCACACTGGCTTCCGATATATGAAGGTCTACCTTGTTTTATTACTGATTCTAGCTGGTTTACTTTGACATCCTCAACTGTGCCGCCACCTGTAGTTAAAACAAAGCTCCCATTGGTGGTGACCGGTTTCTTAAAATCCCACACTTATCACTTCAGTTTTGTTGTTTTGGAAGTTATATTGCAGAAAAGATTCGATACACATAATTATATCTTCGGTTGTTTAGCACTGTTGAGGCAGTTGCCATAGGAGTTTTCAACCCAATCCCTGTGTTCAGAAAAATTCTGTTCGAACTCTCTCTCTCTCTTGGCCTTCGCCCCCAACCTAAAATACTTATATCCAAGTGACATTGGATAACTGTAAAATGCCCGCGTAGCCGGAGAAATGTGAAGATATGGCATAGAAGTGCTGGGAATCTGCGAGAGCTGAAGCAATGGATGTGGATTATCAAAATAGTTAACTGGAGAGTCAGTAATCTACTCCGCTCTCCTTTCCCAGAAGAAAACCATGAACACACTGAGGCAGTGAGTGGCTACATCGATGTTACTAGTGGCAGTCAAAGCAGTCAAATGCAGTGGGAACCAATCTCCTCCTCCACGATTATGACAACAAGATTCAACTCAAAAGGAAGGTTGGAAGGTCACAATTGTCCAATGCCACGCAAAGTGCTACAAACAACGCGGAACAAGAGAAGAAGGAAGATTTCTACAAATAGTAGTGGACAACAGCCCAAATGGCGACACCAAAATCCTCATAGATCATACGAATGCCTATCGAACTGGGAGCAGATAATACAGGAAGAGAACTCATCATGGGTCGAGAGGCTCTCGGTCGGAGAAATGAATGAAAGCAGAGAGTTATTCGCAGACTTCTGAGCTTTCAATGACTTGGTGATCGGAGACAGTGTGTACAAACACAAGGATATACACAAGGCCAGCAACATGGATTCTATCTGATGGACACACCACTAGCCAGACATACTTCATCTCAATGCAGCTCAAGGAAGTAGAAACGCAGCCAGTTTACTGGACAAAAAATCGAGAAGGGGAGGAGACGTGGAATCAGACCACCATTCAGTTCAAACAACCTTCAAGGTGAAGCTAAAATCCCTCAAAACAAATGGACACAGGTCTCTGTAATTCATTATGGGTAAATTTTTGTTTTGATAAAGTCTCACAGTGTTATACAGTAATGTTTACTGTGAGACTTTATCAAAACAAAAATTTACCCTTAATGGAATTATACTCTACCACAGTGCACAAGTTTTATTCTTATATCTCTATAATTCACGTTCAAAATTCAGAAAGTGAAGAACAAAACTACGAAGGATACCTTCACTACGGATCAGATCAGAGTAGAGTCGGAGAAGTACCATCAGCCCCAACGGGTTGGTCTCTGACGAAATCTCAGCACGAATACAAGGGGCTCGTTTCGCATTTGTTAGTTTACGCCGACTCTGGCGTAGACGAGATGTTCGACTATCGACCAAAGGGTGGGTGTACTGCTCATCAGTCCGCTCCGTCCTCCTTTATGGTTGTGAGACCTGGCCACTGAGAGTGGAAGACATGAAAAGACTAGCTGTCTTTGATCATAGGTGCCTGCGTTCTATTTCCCGTGTGAAATGGCATAATAAGGTGAGCAACATTGAAGTTAGGCGTCGAGTTCTAGGTAAACAGGGGAAATCAATCGACGAAGTCGTGAAGTTACAAAGACTGAGATGGTTAGGACATGTGTTACGTATGCCAAGCCATCGCCTCCCTCGACGAGCAATGTTAGCGGATATAGGGTCAGACTGGAAAAAAGCTAGCGGTGGTCAAACAAAAACTTGGCACCAGTCAATGAAATCTACAACAGTTGGTCTAAGCCACGTAGGAAGGTGTAGACTTCCAGGTTGGGGTCCTCGGGACGGTAAAAATCTATGGTTGGAAACAATTGGTGACATGGCTCAAAATCGTTCTCAGTGGCCAGCGCAGATGCATCCACTCCTTGTGACTTATGATCTCCAATGAAACTGTTTTTTTCTTCGTTATTACTCCTCCTTCGTCTCACACCTCTGCTCACTGTCTCTATTATGCTTTTCTTGTACTTTCTTCTCTTGCTTCGCGTGCTACACGGAGTGTGGCGACTTGAACTTCCGCACATTTGTGCAAAATTCTATGTCGAAAACAAACAGACAGACAGAGTCGGAGAAACTATGTGGCATCACTGACGAAACCTGTGCAGAAAAACATTGGAACTAAGTTGTGCAACTTACTTTTGGGAAGAAAGAAGAGACAAGACAAGGAATGGCCCTCAACGGACACCTACCTGGAAAAAGCTAATACAAGAAAGGATAATGGTTGGTGAGAGAGAAGATGACTCAGCGCAGAGATGGACAGTAAAAGGAGAAGCTGAGTCTAATGTACACTGCACTGAATCAAGAAAGACGGGAAGAAGAGTTCTAGGAAAGACAAAATACAATTCTACGTTACACTGGCCAGCAAATGAAGCAGAACAGGCAGGTGGGCCGCAGGTACAAGAGACCTCAGGACACTGTTTCAGATAACCAGGTCACTCGTTATCCAGGAACAGATCAAACCAGATGATAACACTAATAAAAGATGTTCAAGGGAACCTGATTACCAAGGAGGAGAAACAAAGGAAACAATGGACTGACCACTTGAAAAGACTCTTGAATCGACCATCACCTGCAAGTCGCCCAGAAATCCCACCACCAGCAACAGAACTAGTTGCCTGTGGACACCAATCCTCCAACGAAAGCAGGAATCTTGAATGCGATCATGCTAGTGAAGTCCAGTCGGGGAAGCAACAGGACCAGACGGAATTCCCCCTCCCCAAACCCGAAGCACTGAAAACGGGCACAGAGACTGCGACAGGTGTTCTCACGCCATTATTGCAGAAGGTTCGGAAGGAAGGGAAGGTGCTCACTGATTGGAAGAAAGCCTGACTACCTTGTCAAGCTACTAAAGAAGGGCGACCTAGAGCTCTCTCTCTGTCTGGATTCAACATAGAACTTGGCACCGAAGTGCAGCAGTTCTATGTTGAATCCAGACAGAGAGAGAGCTCTAGGTCGCCCTTCTTTAGTAGCTTGACAAGGTAGTCAGGCTTTCTTCCAATCAGTGAGCACCTTCCCTTCCCTCCGAACCTTCTGCAATAATGGCGTGAGAACACCTGTCGCAGTCTCTGTGCCCGTTTTCAGTGCTTCCTATGCTCTCTCTGTGCAAGAACTGGTGTGAAATCATGCACTTGACAACGCACATCAAGCAAAATACTAAGTCGAATCATCCTGGAGAGAATAAGAAATACACTGGATGTAGAACTCCGTCCACCACGACAAGCTGGATTCAGGAAAGGCAAATCATGTGCTGATCAATTCGCAACTCTACGAGTCATCACGCAACAAAGCATTACATGGCAGTCAAACATTATTCCATTTATAATTTGAGGAAATTAGATGCAATATTGTCATTAATGCTGAAAATTCCATTCTGTATCACAAGTACTGTTTTTGGAATAAAGTAAATCATTATTATTATTATTATTATTATTATTATTATTATTATTATTCAACTTCATCGACTTCAGAAAGGCCTTCAACAAACAGAGTTGACCACGGAGTAATTGGGAAACTGCCTAAACCCTACGGCATGCAATGTTTAAGTCTTTATCAACTTCATTCAACATCCAGCTATATGACAGTGGCACATGTCAGGTGATCTACAACGGGAAACTCAGAAAGGCGTTCGAAGAAAATACAGGAGTAAGACATGCATGCTACCTATCATCACCACGGATGATATTCTTAATTGTGGTGGACTGGATTATGAGTCAAACTGTGTGTTGGGAGCGAGGAGACAGAGAATACGCTAGAAAACCAATAAGAAGACTCTGAAAGATTTGAATTTCGTAGATAATATATGCCTAATGTCACACAAACTCGAAGACTTACAGGCTGGTGAAAACCAACAAACTGGGAGGAGAGGAGAGTAGTGAGAACAGGACTCCAGGTGAACATACAGAAGACGGAGGTGATAGAGATAACCAGCCAACAGCAACAATAACCAGAATCAGTCACCACCAAAGAGAGAGAGGTTACCTCCGTCACAACTACAGGCGGAACGGATGGAGATGTCAAAATCAGCCAGAATCGGAAAGTCAAGATACGTCTTCATCAACCTCAAACCAGTTTGAAAGTCTTATGCACTGCTCTCGGCCAGTATAAAGAATAAGGTTCAGATTTTCAACACCAGTGTCAAGTTGGTCATTCTATACGGGTCAGAAACTTGCACTGCGTGTCAGTCACGAAAACGATTTCCAACAGCCTGTTGCACACTTTTATCAACAACTGCCTTTGGTGGCTCCGTACTGAAGATCAAATGACTCGGCAACTGACCAGAAAGAATTAGTTACAAGAAACTCTGGGAACAAACCAACCAAGAGCCAATTGCTCAACAAATATGTAGTAGAAAATGAGGATGGACTGACCATGCGTTGAGGAAGCCGTCGAATGACATCGCGCGCCAGGCCCTCTAGCGGAATGCGAATCGGAAGCGACAAGTGGGTTTTCCGATGGTGATATGGAGGAGATGAGAGATTATGGTCAATCGTCGGCCCAGATTAAGAGGATAGCAGAAAATAGAACAAAATGGAGATGTGCTATTGAAACCCTATGTTCCACTCTGAACCCAAGGGATTAATTATAATTATTATAACTATGATCACCTCGATTGTTATCCATTAATTCACACCTCTGATCTTATATTTTATTGACCACATTATTTCAAATGCCTGCAACTAATATTTCACTATGTAAATCTGAAGCCTGATAAGAATGAACCGAAAAGACGTATTTGCCTGTTCTATAATTACTATGGGAATTTTTAAATTATCGAAATTCATCAAGAGAATCAAGTGTATGAATTACGGTAGTATTTACATAAAATCTATATGAAAAATGCCATGTTATTAATAAACAAAAAAAATGATAGTAGTAGTAGTAATTATGAAATCATAACAGTATTAATAGCAGCTAAAAAAACGTCAAACAATAACATGAAACTAATTTTTAGCGGGAACTTTACTCTGATCATAGTAAGGTGAGTGCCTTCAAAAGAGAAGGTTAAGTTTCAGATCCCAAATAGCCAGTGGTTCCGTTAGGCATAAATGGCGTATTTGAAGTCGGTTTGTGCGATATTGTGTAACTTGGTGTTTCATTGTGAAGCTAGCATCCTGACGTGCCTGATATCCTGGGTTGACAAAGGGCTCGAGGATTACCATAGTTTCATCCTCGAGCACACTGCATGCTAGTTTCACAATGACACACCGAGCTACACAATATCGCACAAACCCACTTCAAATACACCATTTATGCCCAACCGAACCACTGACTATTCGCGATCCAAAACCGAACCTTTGCTTTTGAAAGCATAACAAGCATCCACCACTTGCTTTACTATGATCAGAGTAACATTCTTGCCACAATTTTGTTCCATTTTATTGTTAGATATTTTAGTTTACTATGACTATGACATTTTCGACATTACTACGACTGTTTGCTAATAATATTGCATTCCTCAAACAGATTTCATACAAACACTACCGTATCTCCACTTGCTTTTGTCCATTTAGATCGACCAGATGACTTTCCATGCCTATTACGCAAATGCAGCTTCCTTCGCTTTTTTCTGATCTCCAGTTAGTCATTTCCATTCATACCACACAGCACTTTACGTATTACATTCTCTAGAACATGGTCACTATTACCTGAATTCTTTCTTAAATATAATTGCGACTGTTATTTTGATTGGTCATTAGGTAGTTACCAATGTGATATCTAGACCTTGGTGTGGCGCAGACTGAATTCAATAATTTGCGTGTAGCCGCAAGTTCGTCAATCATGTACTGCGAATACAATTCAGTCTAAAGGTCTTAGATAAGGCCTACTGGAGAAATCTGCCATTTTGGGCAACAGGAGGGTGAAATAAGTTTCCCTAAAGTTAGTCAGGTGAGTCAGATATTCCCTACCCACACCAAAGAGACTACCAGTAAGCCACTAGGACCGCGACTGACCACCATTAGGACTTTATTTACACTGATAGATCTGCGGAATAGACGGGACATTTTAAAGCAGGTACAGGAAGAAACTATGCTATTTTTACTTATACCGACTATATAATGAGTCATATAGATTGTTTTAGAAATAATGGTTAATGTCACTCCACAAAGATAACTGATATGCAATCAATGACCTACGTGAACGGAAAGAGAATGTCCGTACAACACCTGGGGAAGTAAGTGAGTACATGTTTCGGCAGTACAGGCGACCCAACTACAAAACTTGTCCATGCTATGACGCTGAATTTTAGAAAGTAAGGATAGTATTTCCTGTCAGCTTGCTTCAGCATCTGACTTCTAGGTTCGAATACTACCCCATCTACCATTCCAGCCACAGAACCATGAGATTATCAGCTGTCGAACAAGCGTGACTCATCGCCCGGTGAGTCCTGTCAATTTAAAAGTACTTCATCTTTTAAGATACAATTGCTTCGTATAACTTTAAGGCTTGCACTGACTTAAAAGGGATTAAATCATCTCATAATTCTATTGATCATGGAATTCGAAAGGACACAAAGTGTAAAAGGTCTCTGACGAACGGAAACAAATTATACCTAATACATCATCTATAAACCAATTGAGAATCATAAATGTCTCACTCAAACATTATTATTTACGCTAACTTGTAGGTGGTAAGTAGACCTTAGAGAAAATTGACTCCCGCAAGATGCAATACACACACCAGTTGGGATCATAAGGACCAACATCTGAAGGACTAATAAGTACCGTATGTTAGGAAATCAACAAACAAAAACAGATAACCATAGTAAAGTATACCTTAGAATTCCAATTATACATCTGGCATTTAGACTTATAAGATGAAGACAAAGCGCGATGTACCGCACGGTCATGTGGTATTGTATCCGTACCGTCTATACTACCAGCAGTTACTGGATCATAATAACCATACTGACGAATATACGGATGCCATTCATGTGAATCATTTTTGTTCATGTTTTTTTTGCCTACCTAAAACAAATGGAGAATGATAATGATTAGGGCCAGTTGCCATTTGAAGACTGACAACAACAACAACAATAAGAAAGTCAATTGTATGTCAAATAATAAATTTATTTTCAACTTCAGATCAATGCTCCACACATTTTTGCTAGGATCAAAGCTGAACAAAGGTTAAAAGAATGAATACAAAAGAAAAAAACGAAAGCTCAAGAAAAGATATGCAAACATACGTGTGTCGATGTGAACATCAATCAGTAAGAAAAAGGAAATTAGATGAATACCTAATGTGCAAGCGTACTGCGCATTAAAGAAACCAACATTTTAATTTTTGAAAAAAAAACAGAAAACTCCGGTAATGATAATCCTTGTGTGAAGCTGTTATCTATTTACAATACATGCCACAAAAACCTAAAGAGGGCAATGTTTCGGCTACTTTTTAATATGAATTGGACGGAAAATCATTTTATGGACAATCTGACACACTTATCAATTCTCACAGTAAACAGTCTCGGATATATATATGTATATAAAGGTTAACACCAACGCAATATGGGTGAAGAACAACTAGTTTGACGAAATCGCACTTCAACAATTGTTCATCTGGAATTAATGCTGTGGATGTGGGATTTGAGCACGCTGGTGATGATGTAGAGATGCTCCTGCATTACTCAAAACCATTCCTTGAGATGGATTTCCAGGCAAGTGAATCTGATTTTGTCCAGCACCTGTGCCACCAGTCTGGCCTCCAGTAACACCAACATTTGGATTAGACTGGTTGGCATTGCCTGTAGAACTGTTATTTGTTCCGTGCTTAGCAGCTGCCGCGGCTACGACAGCGGCTACTGTATTCATATATGGTGAAGCAGAAACAGAAGCGTAGAACTGTGGCGAAAAGTGCGGTGGTGCATGAGAATTGCTACTTCCATGATTGAAGTTTTGAACTAGTGATCCATTATTAGAATGCGAAGAAGACAGTTTTCCACTGACATTATCTAATGACATTCCCTGGGATTGAAATGAACCGTAACCAGGCTGGTTCGAATTAGTTTTGAAACCTACTGAAATACAAAAAAATTAAAGAGACTAATTAGTTTACAGCTTCAGGAACACACCTATAAAGTTGGTTTGAAACATGCAGTACTTTGGCGGTTGAATGGTAGAATGCTAGCCATCCAAGAACGTGGTTCGAATACAATGCTCAACCGAGGCAATCCTAAACCTGGCTTAGCCAATAATAAGCCAAGCAAAGAAGGGTAAGTAAAAAGTCATTAAGACAATTCAACAACTTCTGTCAAAAAGATCTTTATTAGGTACTGTGAGCAATATATCAAAATATATGCCAACCCCCAATAAGTAACTTAAGAGGGGCCTGCTGATGAAAGTCAATAGTTGATTATACGTGACATGAACTGAAATCACCCAAGTGGTAAAGATGTCATTTCCTGTCATCTTCTACATACTGATACCCCTTATTGGCCTTCATAATTCATCTTCGTTTACTTTAGTTTCACTGCATTTCTTCTATCTTTTGTATACCTTCTCAAAAGACAGCAAACTGACCTGAACCATCTGCATGCGACATTCGTCAGCCGACGAAAATGAGTAAGTCAATTTACTGCATCTCAAAAGTGCATATTTCGTCGCGTACCGACATCAGTTGGAGGTCATTTGAAACGAGGGAGCGCGGAACATCCATTTTGTCCAAGCGTGGAACTTTTCCGTGATGAGCACCCCCGACCTCACCCAACAGGGGATCGAATCCGGGACCTTTGAGTAACAAGACCAAACTCGTTGACTATTCAAATCAGTTAGGCCGTAATTCAATGGTCCGTGAATTCTAGCTATATCAATGGGTGGTAGAGTGCTGCTCTAAAGTAATGCCTTCAATGAGTACACAATTCGCCATGACATGGTGAACCCAACTGATCACAACTCAGTACAGTTTCAGGAAAACTATCTCATGGCCAGCGATGAACTAGAGATTGACATTTAGATTATGGGACTTTGTAGGGATGTGGATTTATTTTAGTGTATATTTCTACATAGAAATAAATGCAAATCCCCAGTCCCATAATCTAAATATCATATTATAAGTGTATTAGCAACGCGCGAAATCGCACTTCTAAACCTTGCTAAGCCGGTAGTAAATCTGATAAAGAGTGAAGGTTGGATGTGAGGCTAGCAACCCCACCCTATAAAAACTAACCACTGTTACTTGAACTCCAAAGCTCTAGTTTGAAGCCCAATGTCCCAGTGAGAACACAAAGGAATAAAAAACCGCCCAGCGTCAAGTTTTAATTTTGGTCATAAATGCTCACCACACCATCCACACATTGGCATATAACCATCATACCTACACGGTGTTTGGTAAACTGAACTGCTGCACATCTGTGTAAAGTTCTACATTGAAACAAGTCAGTCAAACAATACTTCTTCAAAATGTAGTTAGTCCTTTTGCTTCCATATTTATGTTACATGATACTGACTTGTTTTATTTTGTTCCTTCACGTTCCCATGGGAACACAGGACTTCAAGCTAGAGGATTGAAGTTTCTGCAGCAGTGTTTATTTTTACAGGATGGGGTTGCTAACATCATGCCCAACCTTCCCTCTTTACCAGCTATTTTATTTACTGACTTAGTGAGGTAAAGGAGTGCGTCAGCCGGGGATCGAACCTCGGACCATGTGCACGGTCGGCGAGCGTCTTAACCGCTGTGCCACCGACACAACATGATATTGACAGTTATGGTATATCCTCTTATGGATTTTGTTATCAATGCTTCTTTTTTATTTGTCCATAGTGGGCTTCAAAAAGGAAAAGCTGTTTCGATCATCCTTAGCACGAACAACACTTCATGATCCCGAACTTTTTATAACCTTTTTAAAATAAGCTTTAATTAATCGTTTATTCAATCTTGAAAAGTTTGGTCGACATAGAAAGCTAAAAGATACTTCGTATACTATAATTGCATTTTTTTTCATTGACTTAATTTCTTCTTATCTAGGTTCAGCAGTTTAAATGTAGTTCAAACACCCGTCCTCGGCTTGCAAAGTTACCAAAATTGACCACCCAAAGTAAATAGACATCATTTGATTTATTTCGCAACACACAAACTTTTACGGGAACAATCTGAATACATCTGCGCTGGCCATTGACAACGATTTTGAGCCATGTCACCTATTGTCTCCAGCCATTGATTCCTAGAGTCAGTCCCGAGGGCCCCAACCCGGAAGTCTGCATCTCCCTACCTGACTCAGTTTAACTGTCAAGGATTTCATGGATTGATGTCAGGTTTTTGTTAGGCTGCCACTTACTCTTTTCCAACCTGCACATGTATCAGCTAGTAATGCCAGTCGGAGGAGGTGATGGTTAGGCATGCGCAGCACGTGACCTACGACATGTTACGCAGACCTAGTCATAGCCTTTGTCGACGAGCAATGCTAAGTAACATAGGATCACATTGGAATCGAGCTAGTGGTGATCAAACAAACACAGAGCAGCAGTTCATGAAGTCTTTAACAGTTAGATGTAGACTATCTGCCTAGTTGGGCTCCTCAGGATTTTAATAATCAATGGCTGGAGATATGGTGGTGTTGCTCAAAAACGTTCTCAATGGCACAGATAAATCCGCTTTATGACCCCCTATATCTAATAAAACCCACATATTCTCATGTTCCTATTCTTTCTCCTTCACATTTTTTCTCTCTTTTGTCTACTTTTGTGTGTGCTACATGGAGTGTGGGAACTCGACTTGCTGCACTTCTATGCTGAATCCAGTCATTTAGTCAATATAGTTACAGGCCAGTCAGTTAACTGACAAGCGCTAGAATAATCACTGTTTACTTATCTAAGCAATATGCACTACGCATACAAAAAACGGGTTAGTGAGGATGACTTGATACTTTCACGTTCTGATATCAAGTCACCGATTCAAGAAAGCGGAATTAACTATTATTTGCGCATCTAAACAAAACAGACCTTGATATCGACCAATACGCTGAATAAATCTAAACAGGCATCGTAGCGAAATAAACAAATTCCATATTAGATAAGTTTATTTTAATAATCACACAGTGATGCAGTGTGTGACTCTTAAGGTAAACTTATCTAATATGGAATTACATTCTTCCACAGTGCCCAAGTTTTACACTTACATTAATAAACAAGCAAATTGTTTGTTTTTTAACATCAGGCATACTTAAAGTACTGCGAGGAAACTACGTTAATATACAACAAACCTTGTTTAGATGGATCACCATACTTCACATCCAGAAGATCTTCGTAATTTCCTACACCACTCTGCAACTGTTTAAGACTGTTGTAAGGTTGTGTTTGATTTGTTTGAGGCTGATGCTGAGTAATCGGTGAAGCACACTGACCAGGATTTTGAACTTGAGAACCGTCGGAATTAGGCTGTTGCTGGTTTAAAAATGGATTCGGATAACCATTCTAGAGAGAAAATAAGTTTATAATGAACGATTTAGATCATTAGTATATATTGTGTTTTTTAAAAAGAATTTCATGGGATTCAACAAATAAGTGGATAAATATACTGAAACCACTATGAACAAAAACGTACGGCAGAAACAATCATAGCATGAACTATCGTGACAGTTATGTGAATCCATAAGAAAACAGCAAATACATGTGAGCTTCACTCTCAACGTAGAACTTAAAAGTTCGACAGTTTAAGTTGTCACACAGCACTAAAAATTACATAGAGGTGGAAAAATATAAAGGAATATAAAGAAACCATTGTAACGGAAATATACAGGAGAAAGAATAGTTACATGGGAAATGAAGCTTCAATGCATTTGCAAAATCACAAAAAGTGAATGCATCTGAGGTACTGGGAACAATTTTGAGTCATTTCGCTAACAATCTCAAGCCAATGAACCCTGGTTTCTCGAGGAACGGAGAAAGCCATTCTTCATCATGTAGCACAAATCGATAGCCAAAGTCTGCATAGACTTATTCCAAGTTTTGGTTTGACCACCCTTGACTAATTTTAGTTCACCTTACATTTTTTGAAGAAGATGGCGATGACTTGACTTGTTCGACATATGTTCTAACCATGTCAAACGATATAGCTCCCGAACCTCATAGAATGACTTACTCTATTAACCTCACACTACGGCTCAAAATGTGTATCCTTTCTCCTGTCATTTGACCAGTGAAGCTTTGCCATCTCATTGACTGACTGGCTCAATATTATTTCATCATCAATACCAATCAACATGGTAGATGGGTCGCAAACATCTATGGTCCAAAATGGCTAGCCTCTTCAGGTCTCTCCTCTTCAATGGCCGTTTTATAGCCATAAAGGACACAGAACTGTCGTTTAGTACTACAAACCAACTCTACATCAAATATTACACAAATTGGTTACTGAAATGCGAGTCTCTTGTATCCATACTAGAATTTTGTCAACAATCAGTCTGCTAGGACTGATACAACTTAAATTAGTGAAGTGTACAGCACACTAGAATACTCAACTTCATGTCGATAATTTAGGAGTCGATGCGGCATAGAACTGCAGCACTATGTTGCATTTGACACTGGCGAATCGCATGCGAAACATAGTCAATGTGTTCAGAAGCCTCTGCATTTTATCATCGTCTTCGCTTAGCAAGACATCATCCGCATACTTAACAAGGCTTTCCTCTGGTAACAAGTCACCCCGTGAGTTGCTCAAGTTGCTTATTCATCAGAACATCTTTGCTGAAACTAAACAAAATTGGGAACAGTGGATATCTCATCATCTTCGCTTGAGAAGTGTTGGACGGCGGTGAGAATGGGGAAAACCTGTTCAAGGAGTATTGGTAGTCAGTCAGAGAACAACTATACGAAATCTGGTGATGAATACGATTTAATGTTAGTGGGAATGAGAAACTGCTACCTTCCGAACGCCTGAGCCACTCTCAAAACGATCTACTACCTAACTGAGGAGCCCATTGAATAAGGTCTTCCAGCTCGTCACAGGAGCTATCTGGAGGTGTTTAGTCCGAACAGAAGACTCGACACGCCACAAACCACCGTAAAGACAGTAATCGCATACGCGAAAATGTAGAGTAGCTAGCATGTTGCCTGACAGACGCAAGCACCTTATCACTTTTTTAACCCCTCTCATCAAGCAGTACTTATTTGCTCTCAGGCTGCCAGTATACAGCAGGTGGATCAAAATACCCATATCCCCGTAAGAATAACTAAAAGGCAACATCAACCGCGCTTGATCGTTGGCATATAATTTTTCATGAATTCAATGTGCTTAACAGACATATTGGTTTGTTTATTAGATGTATCATGCAGTGAAACAGTATTATTTACTGGATGACGTTTCGAACAATTTATTGTTCATAATCATATCAATTGTAATCACACGACTTCAAAACTTGAGTTTTATAGTTTTCTTTGTTCTCTCCTATTTTTCGCCGTAGGGGTAGTAGAATTTTTCAGAAATCCGACTGGATAGGTGCTGAATCATTCCTACCACATGTGTTTGCAGTTGACTCGATAAACAAAGCCTCTGTCATTAATTTCTCCCTCCACTCTCCTATTGAATTAGATTTTAAAACTGTCATACCATACCACCCTATTGTATGGTTGTGTAATTGCATGTATTCTTTTTTTATTTTTTTATTTTTGGTAACAGCTTGATTCCAAAGAGTATTGGTAGTGCTATAGCTGAACTGTTCTCTAGATTTCTAATCTTATTCGGGTCAACTAATCTACATTTCCCTAGGTTTTTATGCTCCGCTAGTGTGAGTGCCCCCGTTCTTCTACTCTGACCTATGTGTTCGACGTGACAATCATTCCAGCTGGGCATTATATAAGCTAAATTGTTTTATTTCAAAGGCCCCACAGAATCCTTTAACCGTCAAAGCTTGTTTCTAATTGAGTTTGTGAGTTTGAATGCCAGCCACTTTTATTCCTGCCTTGTCGAAAATTCTGCGTAAGGCTTCCGAGGTTCCTTCCTTGGATGGAATTACTACTGATTTAGATTCCCTGTTGTTGGTGTTGTCATTAACCTGTGCATGTTTGACATGCATGAGGCCATTAATATTACTATTACCATTATTATCACTACCACTGCTATCACTATTTATTTTTACATTTGCCTACATACTTTGACTAATTTATCAGGGTAATCATTGATTTTCGAAGCTTCTCTTAACTGCCTCATTTCTTGTCTTAGATTTTCCTTGGTACTACTTAACTTTTATGCTTTATTTTTTAAACATGTCACCAACTGATATGATTGTGAACAACAAATTTTGTTCGAAACGTAAATAATACTGTTTCACTGTTTGATGCATCTAATAAACAAACTAATACGGAATTATCTACTACCACAGGGCCCAAGTTTTACACATATATTGCCTAAAAGGTATGTTTGTAGGATAGGTGACATATAACACATTTTTAAGAAAAAGCAACTCTTATATTATTTTCAGCCTAATTCGTAGGTATTTTGAGTTTTGTCACGCCCTTTCTAGCTGACTGCCACCGAACACTGTAACCTGGTTTGCGAATTGAACCCACAGAAGTGAGAATAATCAGCAGAACTGCTCATAGAAAATGAAGACACTATTGTTAGCTGATTGTACGACAGTTCATTTGACTTAAAACCAATTCTGTTAGTGTAAATCCACAGAGTCAAAAACTGAACTATCGACACTAAGTTTACATTTACGCCCAGTTATGGCTAAACGCGTAATGCATGAATAGAGGGAATGATTCCGGCTGCGACTTTTGAATGCTACCCACAATAAAGCCAGTGACAGATAATTATTACACCAAATTGATGGTTGGGCTTGTATACCGCCAACAAGTTACAATAGCTTGGACAAGTGTCCCTCTAGGTCGTACTACGCCAGAAACGTCGGTTAGATGAAAGAATAAAGCCGGTCGACATAAAGTTGCCTGTTGTGTCGAGGAGATCCGACAGCGAATAAGTAGTGCTTGTTGACTGGTGTAAAAGTAGTAAGGTGTTTGCATCTAGCAGGTAACATGAATCGAAGACTCCTATACAGTGAGAACCAATCTTCCCAGTAGAATGACAGCAAAATGCGAATAAAAAGGTAGGAAAGCTATAATCACCCTATGCTACACTACCAAAAACAACACAGATCAGGAGGAGAAAGACATCGAAATTCTGATGGGGGCAGACAATACGGGAAGAGAACTAATCACGGGTAGGGAAGCGTTCGGTGAAATCAATGAGAAGGCAGAACCTCTTATACAACTTAGCACTTTTAGTGATTCAGTGACTGCAAACTGCGTACAACTACAAGGATACACACAAGGCGATGTGAATTTTACCGGATGGATACCAAAAATCATACAAACTCCAATTCAATCTCAAGAAACTGTAGACGCATCCTGCTAGATACAAAATTCAAACTGGAGACAGACCACAATTCAAGTTCGAAACTCAGAAATTGGAGAACAAAACCACATGGGACACCACGGTAGTCATCAGTGAAAACATAGAGACAGGATGAGGCTAACTGACTGCGTTTCAAAAAGAACTTTGCACCAAATACAGTAGTTGAAGTTGCCACTCCATGTAACATGCGTAGATTAGAGAAAGATATTCAAAATAACCACAGCAATATGGAGAAACATGAGGCTCTGTGAAATTACATAGAGTCAATACAGTTGCATCACTGAAAACGATTTTGATCTACGTAACCAGCAATCGCAAGTCAATGGATCTTGGCATCTTAAGGACCCCAGCAAGGCAGTCTACACCCTCTACGTGGCACAAAACATCTGCCACAGCTCTCATTGGAAAATGCCAGGCTTCGTTTGACCACTCCGAACCCTTTCCCATCCAGCTAACAGTGCCCGTTGAGGAGAGTAGTGGATCGACATGAGTAACACGTGTTCTAGCCATCTCAATCGATTTAGCTCCACAATCTTGATGAGTATATAATACCACCGAGGAAATCTGTGTGGAAATACATTGGTGAAGGAAACCTGTATAGCAATCCAAGGAATGCAGAGGAAAGACGAGGAATGAAATGGATGGTTAAACAGAAAACAAACTAGTGCAGAGATGAATAACGAGAGAAGCTGAGTTCATTGAAGATCCTTAGCGAAGATAAAAGACAATGCACTGGAAACTGAAATACGTTGCAGGTAAGAGACCTCAGAAATCTTCACTAGAAAACCAGGTCTATCTGAGGGAAGAAATTAACGCAAATGGAGGTAATGAAAGACAGTGAATGAAAGCCAAATGAGAAAAAGAAGAAATTAAGGAAACATCGGGTTGCTCACTTTGAATGACTCATGTTTCGACTTAAACTTCACTAACTGAAAAGGTTTTCGACAGCGAAGCAGTTTGGAAACTGCTTCAACACCATGAAGTGCAATGCCGCAAATCTTTATAAACCTCATTCAACAGGTGCACAACGATGTCATATGCCCTGTCATCCAAAACTGAGTCCAGTGAAACCTCTGAATATAAGAGAAACACAAAGCAATCTGTCATCACCGATATTCATGAAAGCGGCGGATTAAGTGTTGCAACATACCGCGGGCAGCCAGGAGACAGGCATACGTCAGACCGATAAGAGACGTCTAGAATATCTTATGTCTAATGACACACAGGAATTCACACAGGGAAGGTAGGGGTGGTGAAGATACTTTAACAACAGCAAGCACCAAATACTATTGGGAAAAATATAAGCCTCGTACACTTGCTTTGACAGAAACATTTCAGCTACAGGCAGCACTGACGAGGATGCCAAAGCCAACCAAGATTGAGAATATACTTTAATTGATCTGAAATCAGTATTGAAATTCACAGATCTTAGCACCAAGATCCGATTTTCTTGAGCTAACGGCATTTAATCGCTACTATACGATTAAGAGGTTTATAGCATCACAAAAAGCATCCCTAACAGGCTACTGCAGACCCTAATCAACAACTGCTTTTTCCTAACACTGAAGATCACATGATTGAAGTGGGCAAAGAAGGAGCTCTGGAAAGATACTAACCAAAAACCTATCCCACCATATGCGAAAGGAAATGGAGGTGGATTGAATATTCTTGAGCAGACTGTTTACATCACACGCCAGGCCCTTAAGTAGAACCCGAATGGGTGACATGGAAATCACTAAAAAGGAAGTGACAGATTTAAGGTAGTCGTGGAGTCATTTAAAGACTTCACAGAACACAAAGAAATGGAGTAATGCGGTTGAAGCCCAATGCTGTACTAGAAACCTAAGGAAACAATGTCGACCAGGAACATTTACAGACCATTTAACAAACATTCTTGAACCAAAAAGGTTAACTCCCACATTTTAGCAATCTAGAACACAGTGAAATCAACATGTGGACCAAAAGTGGATACTTAGATTTAGAGATAAGCATGTAAGACAGGAAAACAGGCTTAAGTACCGGACACCCAAGACTCCGAACTCACTTGAACTTGCTCAGCCCGAGCAGATGGGTAGTACCACTAGACCCCATAACATCTCACTGTACGGTATATGAAATTACTGTTCCGAATGAGTTCCCACCTGGTATTATAAACATGTTGAAATCAGTCAAAGCATTTTTTGAAACTATACGTGCAGTTGTGTGAAATAACTACAAGATGTCTAAGACCCTGGCAACTTAAACCGACAAAACATTTCACTGCCAATATGAGAATTTGTAATAGATTACAGAAGTGTACATCAAATTCTTCAGAGGAATCATTACCACAGAACTTACCATCAGTACAAAACCAGAGTAGGGGAAGTAAGGATGTCCAGGAGTCATCATCTGTGGAGTGTGACTTAATGCAGTCGTCAGCATATCCGGGCGTATGCCCGTATTTGCAGCGGTTACATGAGCCATCGGATTTGTCAAACTATGATTGATTGTTTTTGCTGAGGCAGCATCTGCATTTGGGGTTAACATACTCTGAGCTGTAGTGGCAGCATGATGTTGTAAATGAATATCATATAACATCCTCTGTTGTTGCAACAACTGCAAGTGATCAAGATCGAAGATAGCAGGTGCTGTGTTAGAACCACCGGGCAGATTGAACATATGATAAGCGGCAGGAGGAGCGAACTGACTGATAAAGTGAGGCATACCCGGAGGAAGATGAGCTGCCTGAGTATTGGCATTCATTGGCTGGGTATGTCCGGAAACATGTGTATTTGGATGTGAAACAGGTACTTTATTCAACTGTGGAGGAATAATAGACTGATCGCTCTGACCATGGGGGAAAGATGGAAGTGATGCCTGAGTGTTGTTCTGAACAGGAAACTGGTCTTTAGTATTTTGACCTGAAACATCTCCAACATTGAGCTTGCTTATACCATCCGGCAGCGAATCAAGTAGATAATTTTTGATGGAAGGTTCTAAGTAGCTGGGCTTGTCACTAGCAGTCCTGGTGACCATAGGTGGCGTTTGCTTCTTTTGATTAATTGGATATGATATTGAGACTTCGGATATCATCTGCTCACTATATTGGTGCGGTGAGTATTCACTTGTTATGTTACCCATTTTCTCCTCAGTTTTCGTAGGTTCCAGTAAAACACCAAGGGATGCATTTTTTAGTTCGAAATCATTAGTGTGCGACTGCTGGGATATCTGAGGGAATGTATATTGCTTGGGACTGCAGTCCACCTGTTCGACTGGTACTCTTGGAGTACGGGGGTCACTTGGTTCACGAAGCAGCTCGTCCGCCTCATTACTGATTCTTCCTGAATTCGGAAGTGTAGGTGCAACAGGGCTAAATTTAGGAGCAGGCGAATCACCACCGAAAGTCGGTTTCCAGCTGAAGTGACTACTAGGTAGTAGCTCTGGAGCAATAAATAAGGGAACATCCAATTTTCCGGTGAAAGCACGTGGAGGTGGCTTGCTTCTAGCAGTTGTTGCAAATAACGCGTCTGCATCCAAAGCCTCTGGATCTTTAGTCAGGTTTTGGACAGTATCAACATGCACGTCTGACTCTAAATTTGAATCCCTGAAATTTGAATAAAACATTAAATAATGGTCCTACTTTTCAGGATTTGATGTTTCGTGAAAGAGTTCCGGAGGTAAAGAAACTGCATCCTGTAGTCCCATGGCAATGGATGCATTAGAGTTAACTATCTCTATGGACTCGCCTTCCCACTCACCAAGATCTGCATAAGGATCCCAAACTAAAAATAAGTTGTATAAATGGTTCCAGGTACCTTCGGATTCATTTTTAGGTTTTCTTTCCGATGGTAATTGCTTTGAGTTATTGCACACTACACCACCATCACGCTCATTTTGTGATTCACCTTGTCTTTCACTTGCAGCTGCATTTAATTTCGAAGGAGCCTTCTTCTTGTTACTCGTCCGTCTTGTTATTTCATGGCTTACCGGGGAACTCTGAAAAATTATGAGCTTATTATGAGTACCTTAGTAACACTAGTCTGAGACGGCACAGGACCATTCTGCTTAACAGTCTTCTCAGCATTTTCAGGAAGCTTTTCAACTTTGGGTCGACTAGCTTTTTTGGGGGGTGCGGCAGTTTCAGGTGTCACATCAGTTACCTAATGTATTATTTAAAAAGGTTCACATGCTCACTGTTTGTGAATGCTTGGCTTTGGCTCGTTTGCTGACAGTTGTGCGCCACTCCTCTTCTGCACCGCAGCGGAATTTATCAAGGACCAACTCAACAGCTCTTTCAATGTCATTTTCACAGTCATACAATGCTGTGACTGCCTGGTCTTCTGAACATTTTGTTAACTCTTGAAGCTGCAATTTTTGGATGACAATATATTGGTCTTACCTGGGCAACGTAGCTTCGAAGATTTACATCAGTATCAGGCTTTGATAATATTTTAGCTATGGTGAGTTGTTCAACTGTTGCAGCTGGCATTTTGGAGAGATAACTAGTGTGTTCATTCCCCACAAATTCATGGTTGGTAACCTTAGGAGCCTGCTCTTTGCAATTAACCCTACTGTCCATAATGTCTATGTACAATATGTACAATTAAATCAACCTAGAAACAACCAAATAAGTAATAACTACCAATCGACCTTACAATGGAAACAAGCACCGTCAAAAACGGATAATATTAGTGAGAGTTGACTTAAACAAAACTCATTGCTTGGGTGGGAAGTTACTTTCTCATTTCAGTAAAATAAGTATGATTCTGTGACTTTTACCTTTTATGGCATATGGACAGGCTTTTAGTAATCTGTAATGGGTCAGATGGATAACCACCCTTGCAAATTGACCTTTGATACTTCTATGACCTACGCGGGACAGTTTGCTCACCAGCTATCCACAGTATATGTGGTGATGTTATATAACCTTGGCCTTTGCTAACCGGTGAGTGGATTTTTATTTGGCATCAGCCAAAATCTTATTGACAAAACCAGTCGCTAACAAACGTGTACAAACACAATGGATCGGGTACATCACTCAGACCAAAATGGTCTTTGGAAGATGGGATTAACAGGTAAACAACGCTGTCCCAACAAGAAGGCAGTTGTTAATTAAAAATGCCAAGATAAGTCTTGGAAAAGAATGCTGCCATGGCCTCAGATAATTTTTACTGGTGCATTCAATATCGACAGCAAATATAATAATCATGTTTGATGATGGATGAGTTGAATTAATCTGTAAGTCACTCTTCCCCTTTCTGAAAGTAGTGAATAGTGAAAGCCCTTCAGTATGTTTGACAGGGTTTTCCCTCACTTTTTTTCTGCAGGGTACTTACAAAACACACGAATGTTTGCTGTACTTCTGCTATCACTTTCAGCTAGTAAGGAAGCTGCTTTCTGTATCACGGTAAGTCATGGAGGCCATGCTCAAGAACTAATATGAAAACCGAGAGACAACTAATCAAAATAAATACGCTCTTGAGAATAAGAAATTTAGAATTCTTAGGGCAAGTCTGGAATCGCAGCGATGCCCACAGCGGTAAATTCTATTAAGAAGTGCCCCCTACCTACCTTTCCCATGCAACTCTGCAGTTTTCTGGGGCGATCAACTATCGAAGCTCTATTCCTAATTGTACACAGTACGTAAAACCCCTAACTGATGCATTAAGTGGGAAACCGAGGGCCTTTCAGATGTCAGAGGAGGAACCCTATGCAATCGCACAGCCAAAATAAGCGCTAGGGGAAACCGCAGCCCTAAAATGCTCTGATCCAGCTGCTTCTCTTGCATTACCGTTAGACGCGTCCGAAAAGATTGTGACAACAGTACCAAACCAGCTGGCTGACAATAAGTGGAAATCCACAGCATCCCTTTCTGAATGGCTAATTCTCATGGAAAAAAGGTGTTCTGTCCTTGATAGAGTTGCTAGCAATCTACTTATCAGTTGAACTCTTTCGTCACACAAAAGAAGCTTTGGTTGACACCATGAGGATTGGTGTTCGGATTAATTGCATTTTTTGTAGTATGCTCTGTGTTAATACTGTGTTGCCACTGTGAACTAAGTTGATCCTTTCACCAGGTAGTTTTTCGGTGTCGTCGATAAAAGAAGAGAGATAATAATAGGAAATATAATTACTGTAGGTTATCCTGAGCAAAAGAGAAAAAGAAATAAAGAAAACGTTACAACAGACAGCTAATGAAATTTGAAGTTGGTATATATATATACATATATAATAATATATATTCTCATTTTTTACATGAGGGACGCCAGTTTACAGGCATGATCAATTCGATAGGTTACACATAATATTAATAAGCATATTTAGTAAAGATAATATAAGAAGGTACATTTTTTCCTAGCTATGTAGGATACACCAATTGTATAGGCATGCATAAATATTGTTTTAATAATAATATATTTCTCCCCGTTTATGCAGGAATATACCTACTGTACAGGCATGGATAAGTTGTTATATAAATTACACATGATTTGATGTATAATGGATATACAGTTTGGTTTTTCTTTCTGTCGTTAGAGTCAGTCGGAACAGTCTGCTATAAAGTCTGTTTGTGTAGCACATAAAGAGATATAGAAATATTGCCTTCGCATTAACAAAAAACCCAGACATCACATGAATGTAATACGGATATCTGGGAAAAATAAAGCTTGAAGTCAATTCTCCTGTATAACTTTGTTGTGAACAGCACCCTTGGCTTAAAGATTATTGATGTATTATGTTGAGATCAGTGATATATTTATTCCACTTTTCAGCAGTCTTATCGTAGTTTCATAACAGGAAAGAAATTTGATCGTGGAGGCGAAAACTAGATAAGGTCATGCTAAGTTGTTTTACTGCATCAAATGGTGCCGAGGTCGATTCCAGAATTCTCCATTTGCGCCATTTGTGTCTGCATGGCGGACTGTATTCGGAGTGAGGATATAGGCCGACACCAGGTGTTATCGCGCAATGCCATCGGTTACCGCGCTCACGTCAACAGACGTTATAATCACCTATTTTTTTGGAAATAGATTATATTTGACTAGTTTTAGACTTATGTAGCCGGATGGCAGTATTTTGCTGTATTTTGTTCTTAGTAGAGCGTAAAATTGTATATTATAGCTCGGACGAATTATCAATGAAGAAGTCATCCTTTTTAAGAAAGTTCGCATAGAAAGACTATTATTTGCATTATAGTGCGTTGAGGGTTTGTTTTTTTTCGAGTTGTTTCAGATCTTAAGGTTGTAAATATACTGCAGTCAATGGCTGTTGTCATTCCAGTGAATCTATTAGAATCTGGCCTATGAAAGATAAATAGCATGCAGGCATAGGTTAGATGTGTGCTTTGAACATGTTAAACTTTTCTGTTATCATCCGGGATGACTGAAATATTCCATAACACATTGACGACATTATGCGATGAATGAGACAGGCTGCTGAATTTCCTGGTGATTATATCTATTTTGATGAAGTTCCTAGTTAAAAGTGCTTGGGCGAAGATGTGAAAATAGTTTAATTGACATTTGCACATGGAATTTCACAAGGCCTTAATTGCTCAGTGCATGAAATGGCATCAGAGTATATTGACATCAGTGTTCATTGTGTCTGGAAGAATAGTATAAATAGTCCTTCTCAAATGTCAGAGTACTTAAAATTAGTACCAGATTTATGTCGATTAGTAGCTGGCGGCTGTGTCGTACAACTACTACACCTGTTACATAGGTTATATCAATCTTAAAAATTATTTTGCTTCACATCACTAAGATATTGTGAGATCCTTAATGACTTAATTGTGGCTATGAAAGATGTAGAAGATGCACTTATGGCTCATATATTTAACGCAGTTATTATTAAACAAGTTATCTGTAAGCAACTTGTGATGTTCTGAATACTGCAAACTGTTGATAAGAAACTGCATTAAAGGAAAAAATGCTGAACAGCTAGAAAATACTACTGCAGTTTCGTTGGTTGTTACCTTTTGCATTTGTAACTCATTATTCCAAAGCTGCGATTGACGCCAAACCATCCATGGTACCCCACAGGCCCTATAGAAATTTGTGAGACATCTTACATGTCAGGTTGTCTTCCATATTATAAGGTTGCAGATCTTTCAATTTACCTCTCACTGAAGTATCACTTATCTACTTCACTATGGTCTTTTCATTTGTGCACTATTACACTGCATTTTATGTTAACTGGATATGCCTTTATGCTTACAGTCTATTTGCTTTTATTAGAAACACAACAACAGCAGTGTTGGAACAAAGCTGTATTTTCATAGAAAACATCATATTTTCTATCCTTACACCAATATGGTTGGCATTAAACATTGCAAATGTATACTCACATTCCAACGACATAGCACTTAGCCAAATGTACGGTGTTCATTGTTAAGGGTTTACAATTTAACTCTTATAATTTATGATACTTCACGATTGCAGTTTATAACATAACTTATTGCGCCTGTAGAAATGACATGCATTCATTGTAAACATTGGTTTAAACGAAATTTGAAATTATTACTATATGCTTGCTGCTATCCTTTAGAAGAGGAATAATGTGTGTGGCAGTGAAAACCCCAGAATAATGATGTCATTACCAAAGAATGAGAAAGGAGAATAAACCATTTTCAGCAAAGGTAGGCAGATATAAATCGTTTACCTTTAATATTACTTCTTCCTTACTTCAGCTATTTAAAAAACACTTTGTTTACTTATTTGTAGATATCTGGTAACGTCAATCACCCCAGTCACAGAGATTCGACATTGCACAAATTATTCCGACAATCGACTGCGTAAACACATTTGCTTGTTATTATTTTTTCATTAAATACATTTAATATCCTGCTTACCAGACCTTTCTTATTATATCTGAGTTTAGATGTATTTGTCATGATGACTAGGTGCAGACATGACTTATTAATAAGAACTGACGAAGTAATTGGTGGCATATTTTAGTGTAAGCTAAATCTAAATACGATTGTTAAAGCTCAACGAATTCAATAATTCGTCTGGTGTAGACTTGAATTTACGCTACATGTCAACAGCCTTAGTCATATGGATTGACATCACGCTTTAAGTGAAACATTAGTAATGCAATACTTTCGAATACACGTAACCGTATAAGAACTGGGACTCGAATGCAGTGCCTAAGGTATGCCTACTATTGTCCCTAAAGACTTGTATATGACTATGATACTTATGCACGTTAGCTAACTGAAATACTTATAATTTAACACGTATGCTGACCGACATCGTTCCTACACAATTACACTTACGTATTGTTAGTAGTGAAAGTCCTAGAGAGCACCGGTCTAGCATGCCGTGCTCACAAAGTGAACACATGAATTGAAAGACAACAAAATTTACATGAAAATTTTATTTTCATTATGACAAAAATTTAGTTTATTTACATATTAAGAACACGATTGATTCCTGCGATTACTCCGTCTGCATAAGCATTGGCAAACACTTCTCCAAATTTGTCATTAATTCTGTCCATACCCGCATTGATAATCTTCTTTTTGGTATCGTATATGTTACTTCGATTTCGAGGGATAACTGCTGACGTACTTTGAGATGCGAACAAGTTGCGTGACCACGTCCATTGTTTACAATTATGCATCACATGGTTAACTACAAAAGGTGGAACAAAAAAAGTTAAGATAACTATGAACTGATTATTACATTACATTATACATTAAAAACGTAGTCATAAAAACGCAAATATACCTGTGAAATACGGCTTTCTGAAGTGGACCAAAAGCAAGTGTCGGCAGGGGTACCGACAGGTCTGAAATGTAAAGCACGTGCAGGTGCAAGCACTCAGATCAACCTGCACTGTATTCCCATTTTCTTTGAAAAATACATAATCAAAGGATTCGAACTCAACAGTAGCCCATCGTCGCAATTGGTATTCACGTATTACCTTCCTCGCGGCGTATGGTGTAAGCAACCGTATAATTGGGATTAAACTTTGTGAACAGGGATACGTGAAGCATCGTGATTGAGCAATATTCGCCTCCTGCTGTATTATTGAAAAACTTCGTTTATGCCATTTATACACCTTTAGCATACTTTTATGCAGACTATCAGATCTTTGCAAAAACCGTTTCATCTGCTTGTGGGAACTCTCGACACGATTATTTGTATCGTTCCCAAAAGTCAGCACGTTATCTCTGAAACAGGCCGCCCACAATTCTCGTCGATGCATCCAACGACGTTGTAGGTATTGACTGACATTAGCATCCAATCTGCTAATAACTCTGAAGTAGAAATTAAATCTGCAAAATGAGAACAATAGAGGCATTACTCTGATCTCCTTTTACACTGCACTAGACGGCATAAGTAGTTCTTCACAATGGGATTTCTTGTCTACGAATAAAATGTAAAGTATGCTTTGAAAAACTTACTTTCCGACAGAAAGCTCGGCAAACATGGAAAGAACACAAAACAATGTGCGCTTGTCTGTGCGTTAACTTGACGGCTGCTATTTCAGCTTGCGCACAATCCATAATGAAGGATTCTGTTTTCGAGGTGTCTTCCATTATTTGCCGGAAACAGTCTAATATCCAAACTACATCTCGTTTGAATTCTTTTCTAGTCCACGCAAATAAAACTGGTCGTCCACGACCAAAATTATCCGTCACAAGTAGCTGGAACAAAGAATACCTGCACGTTGACTAATGAATTGGTAAACTTACTTCCCCTTATTCGTATTATACGTCGAGTCGATACCAACAACTTCAGGGAACTGTTTATACAATTCCATTTGCTCATAAGTTGCAAAACAAATTCTTGTTAGTGAATTCCTGATCGGTTCATCGGAATAATACTCCATTAACTTCCCACGGGATTTTAGGAATTCAAAAATGTCACGACGACTCGAAATACCTTAAGTATGTAACAAGTACGTCAACGTTACCTTTATTCACTGCGGCTTTCATATTTTTAACGTCAATGCGAGTTATATCCTTGTTGTACTTCTCCTTAACATGCATTATTATTTCATCGGATGAGTGGGATTGCTGAAGAAGTGGTTCAATATTTTCTTTCTCTTCAACTGTTAGTCGTCTATACCATGGGTCATTCTGCATGTACACCCTGCTGCATGGATGGTTATGCACCATATTGTGGGAAGCAATTATGTATTCACTATAATGCAAAACCACGCGAAATGAAGACGAGCAATTGCAACATTTAGACCTGCAATATTCATGAAATCATATTACACTTCTTCTTACGACTTGTTTTTCAATTTCAATCCAGGTCTTGTACGATTCACTCCAAAAGTGCATTTAAAACCAACATAAGCGTACTTAAACCTGGCATCCGGTATCGTTTTGCTGCAATTATGAACATAGTGAGTGTAGGATAACTACACTGTTAGCATTAAATGACTTCCTCACTTTTTGAAATTCTGCTAATGACTTCTCAAATTCATCCCAGCTGAAGAAACGCTTTCCAAGTATGTATTCAGCAAAAATTCCACTTAAATCTGTGCTCCTGTCACTCGAATTGACTACCTGCAACGGACTAAAATAAAGTTATCAATTAGGATCCATCTATGTCACAACTATTCCAACATAAATCGTAAAAAAACAACATTGAAATACAGGGATGATCGATAACCATCAAGAAAATACCGCACGTATAACCTAAATTACAGAAAAACACAAGAACCCACCGGTTCGTTGACATCGCAAGCAACCAATAGACCAAACAACGAATTGTACGACAAATAATGCCTAGTACATGCACAAACAAAGAAAAACAAAGCGTTACAATAGTTTAATACACGTTTACAGTAATCACATATGCTGGCAAACGACGCAAACACAACCACGCAAATACAGCACCCGACAGCACGCACCCAAGGACAATTCAAACTCCAATTGACCGCCACCATTCTAGCCAATGAAAGACGAAAAAAAATTAGTCGCGGAAAATATAACACGAGACCACGTATATACTCACCCCTGTATTCGTAAGTTGAGTAAAATGTTGAAAAAATGTTTGAAAACCAGTTGCTTCTTCATTTCAGATCATGAATACTCATTTACAGCATGTTCGCCAGCGTCTTCAAATGGTAGAATTGGATCGTTCATGGAATTTGAGTGATTATGAGATAAATGGTTTGGAATTAATCATAGCAGTTAGAATACAGTTAAACATGCAGAGAAGTACTTTTGATTCAGCAACCGGTGAATTTTTTATTCTTTTCGATCTAGTACCAGAATAACCTCGAACCATTCCATTCAAGATGTCGAATAAGGCATGCAGGAGCAGATCATTACCATCGGGTGAATCAAATTGATCTGAGATGCAGATTTCATCATGTTTTCGTTATATCATAGATATCCAGGTTTATTGGCACTGCATGGCCAGTGGTTTGGATTATGACGTATTCTGCAGTCTCCGTGTCCATGTGAAGTATACATATGCTTTGAATGGATTACTTTGTTGGCTCCTACCCCGCTGAGTGTTTACAACAGCAGTTGTGGATTTATGTATTTCCTCGCCATTTTGGATAAAACATCGCCGCATTCTTTTTGGGTAGGAGACCAGTTTGTGGATTATGAATGATGTTCAAGTAACTTTTATCTTTTCATGTGGTGTTGCGGTAAGTTTCGACCTTTTTTTCTCATATTTCATTCATATGTTGGTTGTGGTTCGCCCCTTGTATCAGATAGACATAGTTCGATCGACTCTTAATTGAATGGGTGTTATTGTCATGACTGCTGCTTTTTCGTCTAGAATTATAAATAGAGGCAAAACAAACAACAGGTGTAGTCTCTAAGTTCATACATTAAATGGGCCTATGATTTCTAAAAATCTTACATGGGAATTGGCACTGTTATCAATTACAAACTCACTTAGTGTGTCATTAAGTGCCTTTTCAAAGGAGGCCAATGTGCTTGCTAGTCGCATTTTCCCAGGTAGTTTGTTCCATATTTGGGCATACCTAATCAAGAAAAACTTTTGCCTGGTGGCTGTTTTACATGGTTCTATAGCCACTGTACCTTTAGTGTGTCTAAGGTTGTATCCTGTGTCTTCTGAGAACCGAGTATAGTTAGCAGGGGGATACACTTTTTGGTTAAGAAGCTTATAGAAGAGTACCAGATTCAGTCGCAGTCGCCTTAACCATAATGTTTCCAGTCCTAGTATTTCACATCTGGTAGAGTAGTTTGTGCCGTTATCGGTTCCGAGTACTTTTCGCGTGAAGTACCTCTGTACTCCTTCTACTTTCAGTTTGTCTTCTATGCGTGTACTACTAAATATGAATGAGCAGTAATCTAGGAGTGGGCGCACACAAACCTTGTACAGTAGTATCCTGGATTTGTTTCTGTAGAAGTTCCTGAGTAGGAAACCAATAAGCCTGCGTGATTTCGATACTTGATTCGAGATATGCTCTGAAAATGATAGATTGTGTGAATATTTCAGTCCTAAGTCTAGTACAGATTTGAGTCTGGGGATTTTGTGGCCCTGAATCGCTAGGTCGAGTCCAAGGTTGGAACAGCCTATGCAGAGCCATCCACACTTTTCAACATTAAACTCAAGTCTCCACGTGTCACACCATCTGTCCATTTTTGCTAATTCTTCATGTATGGAGTTCATAGTTGGGCCGATATCTGTATTTGTGCAGGTATATGTCGCCTTCAAGTCATCTGCATACAGTATTGGCTTGCCTATACTATATATATATATATGATATCAATAGTGATAAGTGAAAGTGTAGTATTTGGAGTTGTTAGGAGAGTAAGACTGGAGAGAATGTAAAGAAGTAAATCAATGAGTTAAACTGTCCACCTACTAACTGTGCGTGAGATTTTACGGGGATGGACCATTCCGACGCAGTTCTTATGTCGCTGCATGACTGTCCAGCCTTCATTTAAAGCTGTCCACAGACGGTGCCATAGCCACACCCGCCGGCGAAGAGTTCCAGGGATGGTAAGCTGGAAGTGAAAAGAGGTGGGAAAGCACCCATATCTTTGCCTTTTTGTGAGCTATCCTTCTTGGATTTCCACGAAGAAGCCCATACCCACTCAATGGCGAAACACCGTTGTTTGGGTGATTCTGGTCATTTGTTGTCTTGTAGGCAGTAATCAAATCCCCCCTAAGCCGACGGTATTTAAGTGTGAAAAGACTTAATTTCCTAAGCCGCTCATCATATGGTTTGTTTTGGTTAACCATCACCCCTTTTTTGCCCGTCTTTGGACTCTTTCTAGAAGAGCTGCGACTCTTCCAAGCAGTGGGGTTATCGATAAAAATTGAAACCACCAATGGCCCTAGGATGGATTCGTGTGACGCTCTTGATGACGAGCTGTGTAAGGATGATGGTACTCGATTGACCTTAGGGCGAAACTTCCTTTCTTCTAGATAGTCCCTCAACCATGACAGAATCGGCTCACCTATATTTTCCTGGCCTATTTTGTGTGCGAGAAGGTCGAGGTGAACTGTTTCAAATGCCTTCTCCAGGAGACTACATGGACTGTAATGTTCATACTCCACCATGATGTCCACTCGTCGCAAGCTGATAGTAGGTTTGTGACACAGGATCGACTTGCCTGAAGCCATGCTATGTGTCAATCAAGCCTCATAAACCGTTAATGCCCAGCTCTTGCTACGCTGGGCCTCACGCTGTCCCTCGAAGCCTTTCGGAAATGCTTAGTAGTAACCGACGTAAAAACCAAAACACTGTTCGGCAACTCAAGAATTCTTTATTCTAACACCAACATATAACCAGCAATACTGGCATCACAGACTAAGGTCTAACAACAAATATTACAACAATATATCACGATATTACTTCTGACAGTTTTCGATTTTCTTTCTGAACAGCGACCGATGAGACGATGACTGCCTGATTGATGACTCCCGCGAAAATATAGGGAAGTTGGGTTTGAGCAAACAACCATGAATTGATCGTTCAGTTTTCAACTACGTTGACAAATATATTTATTCCCATCTGTGTAGGACACAACACTTTTACAGGCATGGATAATTTTTATTTACATCGCATAAATTTGATTTATGGTCAAATAACATGGTTACCCTCGTTTTTGACATTAGTTTTCGGGTACAATCTGCTAACTAGTCATTCAGTGAAGCACATTAGGAAATATAGAAATACTGTTGTCAATCACGTCTCAAAAACCGTTAATGCCCAGCTCTTGCTACGCCGGTCCCCTTGCAGTCCCTCGAAGCCTTTCAGAAACGCTTAGTACTAACGGACGCGAAAACCCAAATACCGCTTGGCGACTCGAGAACTCTTTATTCTAACACCAACATATAACCAGCATAATAACTAGGGTCTATGAACAAATATCACAAAAATAAATCACGATATTACTTCTGACGGTTTTGTGCGTGCTTTCTGAACAGCGATCGATGAGACGATGACTGGTGTATTGATGCCTCCATAAAAATGTAGGGAAGTTGGGTCTGAGCAAACAACCATGAATTGATCGTTCACTCTTCAACTACATTGACCACTGTCTTCATATTAACAAAAAAACCAAATATGTGTTGGATGGAATACAAATATTTGATAAAAAATAAAGCTTGAAGTCGATTCCTCCATACAACTTTGGTGTATGCGGCATTCTATCTTATTCTCGATATATATTCAAATTGGGTAATAATTTAAAATAAGTGATGTACTCATATAGTTTTGCCACCACCGCTTTTGAATTGTCGCCCGCGATCGGTCGTTTTGCAGGATGGGCATCCAAAGTTTGCGATACATAGTTCAACAAAGACGCATGCGACTGTTTCATCAGATACATCCTTGAGGGGTACTGCTTCAGGCAGTCGTGCGATATGATTGACACAGGTTAAGGTATAGGTATATCAATGGGATTCTGAAGGGAGTGCAACCAAATCGAAATGTCCCAGAAGGCGCTCCAGAAAACGGGCAAAACTTTCAAGGAACTTATCACTAAGTCCCTACTGTTGCGAAGACGGTTCGAACCGATAAATACTGTGTGCTTTCCTCGACTTTAAATTCAAAATACCAGTATTGTAAGAAGGAGGTGATATTGTTTGGCATTAAAGCGGAGAACAGCAGAAGTTTATAAACAAATATTTTATACAAAATTATGAAGCACTTTTATTCCTTTTCGTGCGTCTTCGTCGAAGTTGTACACGATCGAACCATTCGCGCCTTCGAATTGCCCACCAATGGCTACCAGCTCCGAAAACAAACGTTAAATGTTCACGCCCGTTGACACCAAAAAGACGTAATATAGACAAGCGTCAGGGATAAAAAAAGGTGCGAAGAGGGAATTTGGTGTGTCTTAATTCCCTGTACTTTTGATGGACCAAGCACGTGTGTTTCCATTCCCTTCCGTATTTGTTAATACCAGGCCAAAAAAACCGACTAGTTACCAGCAAGACATCAATTCATATAACCGAGTGGGATAGACCATGCGACGTACAGAAGATGTTACGGAGATAATTATTGATATAAGTGGGTCGGTGCCACAGAGCTTACCAAGACCACCGACCAGACAAATACTCAAAGGATCGATCACCTGCAGAAGACTTTTCATTACCTGTGGCTCAGGAGAGTTGTGCATCGCCTCGGCCTTACTAGCCAGTGGGAGAATACCCTCGCAGTCAATAGTGTGACCGAGAAAGTCGAGTGATTCCACGCCTATCTGGCCCTTCTGTATAATAATGGTAACACCATGTTGGCGTAACCTTTTGAATGCCAAGTCCAAGTGTCTAGCTTGAGTTTCCTTAGCCAAGTTTCTTCGACAAAATAGCTGCGACATGTAATGTTGAGGCAATCGATGGTAATCAAGAGTTGCTTTGGCGTTCACTTACCGGTAATCACCAGTGGGTCGCCAACCGTAGCTATCTTTTTTCGGAACCATATGCAGGGGGGACGCTGACTTTGGCGCCTGTGTCGACTGAGTGCCGGATCTGTAGACCACATCACGAATATATAGTAGGCAAGCAGTGCCACCGACGACGGGTGCCATTGTGAGTGCCGGCGAAATATCGTCCCTTGGTCTTCGAGGAATCGCCAAAATTACAAGGTTTTCTGCAACGTTTTGCTTCCTGACCATAGATATTGTGATACCAATGGCAGTCAGAGTTTCTAAGTAAACGTGGCTTAGATTTCGACTGACCATGTGAGTGTCGCTGTTCAGGAGAATTCGGACGACGATAGGAGGAATCATGGAGATTACTCGCCGTAAGTAGCTGCTGGACGGAGTTGCATAACCCTATCACTGAATTATCCCTACTCAAAGTTTGTTCAGTAACTGACCACATCTCAGTAACTGGCCGTTGTGTCATTTCTAGGATTTTATCGGCAGAGGTAGCTAGGTGGTCTGTAATAACACCTTGAATTGTCACAAGCACAGTCTGCACAGACTGTGGCAGTTTGGATAAGAAGAGTTCTCTGGAAAGTCCTTCGTCAAACTGACGTCGCCAATAACGTCCCTCATTCTTTTTAGCATGTTCACAGTCGACTGATCACCTAACTCGACGTTGCGAAATTGCTCGTCGAGACGTTGTCAAAGCGAGAGAACGATCTTAGGCGTATGGTTGCTCATGGCGAAATATATATACTCTGGAAATTGTACAGGAACAAGTGCAAAATAGAACGAACTCAACGGGTTTGTCTACGTATTCACCAAAGATGAACTTTGCTATAGTACTCAACAGCTTAAAGCCTGAGTATGTTGACGTTCACAGATAATATAATAATAATTTGTATTTTCTTATAAACATAAATTTACATGAAAATGCATGCCATTTTAACAGGCACCATCAAGTATGGTATAATGTCAAATCTTAAATTGTCTACAAGTGTCAATCACGTCTCATAAACCGTTAATGCCCAGCAATCGCTACGCCGGTCCCCTTGCAGTCCCTCGAAGCCTTTCAGAAACGCTTAGTACTAACGGACGCGAAAACCCAAATACCGCTTGGCGACTCGAGAACTCTTTATTCTAACACCAACATATAACCAGCATAATAACTAGGGTCTATGAACAAATATCACAAAAATAAATCACGATATTACTTCTGACGGTTTTGTGCGTGCTTTCTGAACAGCGATCGATGAGACGATGACTGGTGTATTGATGCCTCCATAAAAATGTAGGGAAGTTGGGTCTGAGCAAACAACCATGAATTGATCGTTCACTCTTCAACTACATTGACCACTGTCTTCATATTAACAAAAAAACCAAATATGTGTTGGATGGAATACAAATATTTGATAAAAAATAAAGCTTGAAGTCGATTCCTCCATACAACTTTGGTGTATGCGGCATTCTATCTTATTCTCGATATATATTCAAATTGGGTAATAATTTAAAATAAGTGATGTACTCATATAGTTTTGCCACCACCGCTTTTGAATTGTCGCCCGCGATCGGTCGTTTTGCAGGATGGGCATCCAAAGTTTGCGATACATAGTTCAACAAAGACGCATGCGACTGTTTCATCAGATACATCCTTGAGGGGTACTGCTTCAGGCAGTCGTGCGATATGATTGACACAGGTTAAGGTATAGGTATATCAATGGGATTCTGAAGGGAGTGCAACCAAATCGAAATGTCCCAGAAGGCGCTCCAGAAAACGGGCAAAACTTTCAAGGAACTTATCACTAAGTCCCTACTGTTGCGAAGACGGTTCGAACCGATAAATACTGTGTGCTTTCCTCGACTTTAAATTCAAAATACCAGTATTGTAAGAAGGAGGTGATATTGTTTGGCATTAAAGCGGAGAACAGCAGAAGTCTATAAACAAATATTTTATACAAAATTATGAAGCACTTTTATTCCTTTTCGTGCGTCTTCGTCGAAGTTGTACACGATCGAACCATTCGCGCCTTCGAATTGCCCACCAATGGCTACCAGCTCCGAAAACAAACGTTAAATGTTCACGCCCGTTGACACCAAAAAGACGTAATATAGACAAGCGTCAGGGATAAAAAAAGGTGCGAAGAGGGAATTTGGTGTGTCTTAATTCCCTGTACTTTTGATGGACCAAGCACGTGTGTTTCCATTCCCTTCCGTATTTGTTAATACCAGGCCAAAAAAACCGACTAGTTACCAGCAAGACATCAATTCATATAACCGAGTGGGATAGACCATGCGACGTACAGAAGATGTTACGGAGATAATTATTGATATAAGTGGGTCGGTGCCACAGAGCTTACCAAGACCACCGACCAGACAAATACTCAAAGGATCGATCACCTGCAGAAGACTTTTCATTACCTGTGGCTCAGGAGAGTTGTGCATCGCCTCGGCCTTACTAGCCAGTGGGAGAATACCCTCGCAGTCAATAGTGTGACCGAGAAAGTCGAGTGATTCCACGCCTATCTGGCCCTTCTGTATAATAATGGTAACACCATGTTGGCGTAACCTTTTGAATGCCAAGTCCAAGTGTCTAGCTTGAGTTTCCTTAGCCAAGTTTCTTCGACAAAATAGCTGCGACATGTAATGTTGAGGCAATCGATGGTAATCAAGAGTTGCTTTGGCGTTCACTTACCGGTAATCACCAGTGGGTCGCCAACCGTAGCTATCTTTTTTCGGAACCATATGCAGGGGGGACGCTGACTTTGGCGCCTGTGTCGACTGAGTGCCGGATCTGTAGACCACATCACGAATATATAGTAGGCAAGCAGTGCCACCGACGACGGGTGCCATTGTGAGTGCCGGCGAAATATCGTCCCTTGGTCTTCGAGGAATCGCCAAAATTACAAGGTTTTCTGCAACGTTTTGCTTCCTGACCATAGATATTGTGATACCAATGGCAGTCAGAGTTTCTAAGTAAACGTGGCTTAGATTTCGACTGACCATGTGAGTGTCGCTGTTCAGGAGAATTCGGACGACGATAGGAGGAATCATGGAGATTACTCGCCGTAAGTAGCTGCTGGACGGAGTTGCATAACCCTATCACTGAATTATCCCTACTCAAAGTTTGTTCAGTAACTGACCACATCTCAGTAACTGGCCGTTGTGTCATTTCTAGGATTTTATCGGCAGAGGTAGCTAGGTGGTCTGTAATAACACCTTGAATTGTCACAAGCACAGTCTGCACAGACTGTGGCAGTTTGGATAAGAAGAGTTCTCTGGAAAGTCCTTCGTCAAACTGACGTCGCCAATAACGTCCCTCATTCTTTTTAGCATGTTCACAGTCGACTGATCACCTAACTCGACGTTGCGAAATTGCTCGTCGAGACGTTGTCAAAGCGAGAGAACGATCTTAGGCGTATGGTTGCTCATGGCGAAATATATATACTCTGGAAATTGTACAGGAACAAGTGCAAAATAGAACGAACTCAACGGGTTTGTCTACGTATTCACCAAAGATGAACTTTGCTATAGTACTCAACAGCTTAAAGCCTGAGTATGTTGACGTTCACAGATAATATAATAATAATTTGTATTTTCTTATAAACATAAATTTACATGAAAATGCATGCCATTTTTACAGGCACCATCAAGTATGGTATAATGTCAAATCTTAAATTGTCTACAAGTGTCAATCACGTCTCATAAACCGTTAATGCCCAGCACTCGCTACGCTCGGGCTCACGCTGCACTTCGAAGATTTCAGAAACGCTTAGTTATAACGGACGCAAAAACCAAAACACCAATCTACCGCTTGATATTTGTTTATTGTTACACCAACATATAAAAGGAATAAGCGAACTATGGTTTGAAAACAAATATTACAATAATAAATCACAATATTACTTCTGACAGTTTATTGCTGACTTCTTTCTGAACAGCGACCGATGAGACGATGACTGTGGTATTGATGCCTCCGCGAAAATTGGGGAAGTTGATTTTGAGCAAACAACCAAGAATTGATCGTTCAATCTTCAACTCCATTGACACTCCCCGGCAAAAACGGGATCCAACCCTTTTTTCCTTCACGACCAATACACGTTGACTTGGATGCCATTGCGAGAACCTGGGTCACACGGACAGAGCTGAAATGGAAAACAAACAGAAAAGCCAACACACCGCAAGCATACTCACAGCACAATCTCACACATCGCTGACGACCTGCACCTCCAGACAGAGACCTCCTCTTGACATCTTGCAACACAATCGCCACTTGCTAGAATGACTCTTGCAGAATGCAAAGTGACCATAGCACCACCTCATGATACTCTACGCACATCCTCTCATCTACTCACTACCAATTACCACTGAAATCGCTTGTCACTCATTCTGCCTCAGTTCTAGTAACGATGATGTATGCGAGCCTCAGCCGTTTACACTCTTTCTCCCCGGCGTGTCGGACCGCAGCTAACAATTATCGCCGTGTGCATTTCATTCTCAGCAATAGCTTAGCCTCCCCGGCGTATACGACCCATCTGCTGTCCTTTACATCAATCAATTTATTCATGGATGTAGAAGACTAGAATCAACTTCAGAAGTAATCACGACGAAAATTTTAACAAAATTACGCAATAACAACAAGGTACGAAAACAACGAGTAAACACAATGAATCCAAAATACACCAATTGATTTGACACACCACACGTATATACAAATAGTACAAACAAACTCGCAGATCTTGTCTTGATGGAATTCCTTTGAAGAATTGCAGGACTTACACCAGTACGCCTACAACCCTTCACAGGTTGACGATTGTAAGTTGTGGAATGTCCAGACACAAACAAGATTAACCAACAATTACATCAATTGGAACTCACACGACTATTTAACACAAACATATGTACAATCACTACATCAAATGTTGTGGATTCCGGCATGACAAACTACCCTTGAAGAACTGTAGGACTTACAGCAGTACGCCTACATTCCTCCTCAGGTTGATGACACAAGCGGAAGTCGTCCAGACACAAACAGAATTACCAACAGCTAGATGACAGATGATATCAATTCAGTATATGCAATATGAACATATGTACAACATCACACACCAAGTACATTGGGCTGTTCATTGATGCGCTACCCTTTGAAGAATTGTAGGACTTACAGCAGGACGCCTACAACACCTCTCAGGTTGACGCTCTAGGTTGGAATATCATCGCAGAGTTCATTTGCTAACTTCCTTCTATGAGCTATATCCTCAAATCTGAACGGTAACACGCTCATGTCATTGTATCGTAGAATATAGATGACGAACAAACACACGACATATCTCATCAACCAAGTGTAGAAACAGAGTAATTTACACCAAAGATAATAGCATTCAAATAGTAACTTGAAACTAGAAATGCCTTTATTCATGCAAGTCAATTTAACAATTACTCTCTCGTTTACACTTGGCTTATCCTCACTAAACTGACCATTGATATTCGTCCTTTCAAACGAACTGATACTAGCATAGTCATTGCACAAGATACTTGAGTTAATGGGCGACTGTTTCATTGTGGATGACAGCACCAACGACGACTGAATGACACAAGTTGATGAAGTTAGCGGTGGATCAAAAGCTGTTGTTGCTCGACTTTCAGAAATGTGTCTACCTGCAAGACCACCACCACTGCTGTCTTCTACTATCAGCTCCGCTTTAGCACTAGCATCTGATGATAGGTGGGCTACATGCTGATCGCTCACACTGACGGTCTGACAAGTATGCATGCCTTCTGCAACTGCACCTGCATTTATTTCTACTTCACGTTTTAGTTGTACAGAAACTTTGTTCAACTTAGCAGTAGTAGGCATATCCCTCATCTCATAATGATCAACCAAAGACAAATCTGCACTATCATGATCATTATCACAAATATTCAATTTACCGTCAATTTCATCATTTTCAAACTCTTTAATAACAGAAGTAGACAATTTTGGTTCCTCCTCACAAATCATTAAAGGTTTTATATCTTCACCCTGACTAGTAATACTTTGTAAACTCATGGTATCAGAAGTGGACTCTGAAGCAGCAACTCTATTCTGTGACACTCTATTCAACAATGGCTTACCAGTTGCAACTACAGACTTCCTGACCGCACCGTTATCGTCACACAATTCGGAGTCAGGCCTGGGGTTTACATTTAGCTTATCACTGAACTTGCTCACTGGTTCACAGTTCACCTCTGTATGCACTTCTTGCAAACGTGTACAACACAACCGTGCTTGTCTTGCAGCTTGCAACTTATCTGTTGAGGATGTACTACGAAACCTGTTGCACTCACTAGGTCTATATGCATTACTAGACATCATGGAGTCTTCTCGATATCCACCTCCCTGAGGCCTACTCGTCATCAATGATTGCATTTTGATCTCAGACTGCTCTATTCTAGGGGTGAGATGTAATAGACTGGCGAACTTGCTCATAGATTGATTGACACTAGTATATACCAGTTTCAGGATATCATCAAATTTTGGCTCGATACCCTCATCCTCCATACGGGAGCTCATCTTCACCCACTTCCTTTGCAGTCGAGTAGGTAGGCGTCTTGCCATCGGTTCTAGTATAAAACTCGAGTTGAGGTCACTCGTGCGATTCATCGAAATCATTGCATTCTTGTAAATTAGCAAATTATCTAAAAACTCAGTGAGTGCCTGGGAGTCATCCTGTATTTGACCACCATTACCCTCAACAGCCTCGAATAATTTCCCTGCAGTCATCGAAGGTTAGCTGATCAGTAGATATGGTGGTGGTCACTAAGGTGAATTGCCCAATTCTGCAGGAACAGCAATATACAAATTAGAGGCTCGAGATATTTCTGATTTTTATGAGGGCTTAGATCTTTATCTTGAAAAAGATAATAGTGAACGCCTTGACAGATAATGCTTCTACCTTTAAATATATACCATTCGCTCAGCCTATTGTTGAGATGCGACCACGCGGGATCTGCACAGATTTATGGGGCATCTTATGAATTAACTTGCTATCCATTGTCAGATCTTTAAATACCACTTCAAAATATCTTGTCTCACTTATTTTCTAATAACGTCTTTACTTGATTCTCATTATATTCCATTAAACCTAACATTTTATAGCTCTTTATGAATTTGATTCGACTTATTCTATTCCTATTCTCTGGAGGGTACGGTTGTGTACCAAATAGAAAAAAAGACATGAAATAAAGACAACTGGCTTGAAAATAATTGTATTAAAGCCAAAAGTGAACGCATGATAGTATAAAATATATTGGTTTCATTATACATTGCAAATGAACGTTGTCGGCCTAAGGATTAATTACTTCCCCATTCTGTTTTCTATATAAATGTGTTTATTAATGATATATTTCACTCACTTAATCTATTACACTTTAATGTTACACCACAGCACTTTAATTTTTCTAAAAAAGCTTCCAATTCCTTGTAAACGTTGTACTTACCTCAATATTGGTTGATTATCGTATGCCTACAACCACGGGATGAAAACGAAACGAAGTCGATTTTCCCGCTCAACCTGGAGGACAATTGTACAATTCAATAACTATACAGCCTAGTTCAGACAATGTGCATTTATATAAAAAAAAAAAAATTAACTGTTGAGACATTATTAACTTGTAGACAATTTAAGATTTGACATTATATCATCCTTGATCGTGCCTGTAAAAATGGCATGCATTTTCATGTAAATTTATGTTTATATGAAAATAAATTATTATTATTATTATTATAAGGTTTTCCAAACCTTTGACGTAATATGCTCATAGCCTCATCGTAGCCCACTTTTGGCTTCATAAACTTACAGCACTGTATGGCTCTTGAAGCATCTCCAGTGCAATATCTCATCAAATACATTAACTTCAATTCATCACTTAATAGAAAACTACTCAACATGATCTCAAACTCCTTTACAAATTGTAAATAATCAGCTGGGTTTCCATCAAAACATCGTGGTTCAAATTTAGGGAGTTTGATGTTCCTATTATCCCTGAACGGCGAAACAGTAACATCAACCATGTCATGCTTAACATCAGACAGATCGTTACAAGTAACAGACAAGTCACCATGACTTACTTTCCTGTTTGCATCCAAGACACTCTGTCCCTTCTTTGACCCAGGCATTGTTGAACTTGACCCAATTCCAAAAGCGTTCCAGATATTGCTTGTTCAAAGAGGACTTGACCGGCACCAGGAGAGATGAACGGTGACTATCCAAACTTTCACCAACTGTTTGAATCCGCCAGATCTGTTTCTACCGTCAGAAACTGTCAATCACGTCTCATAAACCGTTAAAGCCTAGCAATCGCTACGCTCGGGCTCACGCTGCACTTCGAAGATTTCAGAAACGCTTAGTTATAACGGACGCAAAAACCAAAACACCAATCTACCGCTTGATATTTGTTTATTGTTACACCAACATATAAAAGGAATAAGCGAACTATGGTTTGAAAACAAATATTACAATAATAAATCACAATATTACTTCTGACAGTTTATTGCTGACTTCTTTCTGAACAGCGACCGATGAGACGATGACTGTGGTATTGATGCCTCCGCGAAAATTGGGGAAGTTGATTTTGAGCAAACAACCAAGAATTGATCGTTCAATCTTCAACTCCATTGAAAACAAGTGAATAATGTTTCAACAACTAAATATTTGATACATATATATAATTACACTCATTGTCTGAACCAGGCCGTATAGTTATTGAATTGTACAGTTGTTCTCCAGGTTGGGCGGGAAAATCGACTTCGTTTCGTTTTCATCCCGTGGTTGTAGGCATACGATAACCAACCAATATTGAGGTAAGTACAACTTTTACAAGGGATTGGAAGTTGTTTTAGAAAAGTTAAAGTGCTAATGTGAATCATTAAAGTGTAATAAATTAAGTAAGTGCAATATATCATTAATAAATGTATTTATATAGGAAATAGAATGGGAAACTAATTAATCCCCAGGCCGACAACGTTCATTTGCAATATATAATACTACCCATATGGTTCTTACTATCATGATGTCCACTTTTGGTTTTAATACAATCATTTTCAAGCCAGTTGTTTTTATTTCATGCCTTTTTGTATATTTGGTACACAACCGTACCCTCCAGAGAATAGGAATAGAATAAGTCGAATCAAATTCATATAGAGCTATAAAATGTTAGGTTTAATGGAATATAATGAGAATCAAGTAAAGACGTTATTAGAAAATAAGTGAGACAAGATATTTTGAAGTGGTATTTAAAGATCTGACAATGGATAGCAAGTTAATTCATAAGATGCCCCATAAATCTGTGCAGATCCCGCGTGGTCGCATCTCAACAATAAGCTGAGCGAATGGTATATATTTAAAGGTAAAAGCATGCTCTGTCAAGGCGTTCATTGTTATCTTTTCAAGATAAAGATCTAAGCCCTCATAGAAATCAGAAATATCTCGAGCCTTCAAATTGCATATTGCTGTTCCTGCAGAATTGGGTGATTCACCTTAGTGACCACCACCATATCTACTGATCAGCTATGGTGGTACGTTCGAAATTGGTGGCATTTTTGCACGTGTTTGCTCTGAAATTTATTTACTGCTTATTGTCATATAATTCTTGAAATTATGGTCCAAATCTCTAAAAAACGTGTTCGTAGAAACACAATTGTTTTAGATAGTGGCTTAAATTCGGTTATAACTGCATTACCGCCTCGTAATACAGTATCAACTACTAGCTCTCAAAATGGTTTGAGTGCAGATCTCACTCCTGTGATACAGGTGAAAGATGTTCTGTTAGAGAACTCTGAGTTCTGTAAACTAAACCTCCTTTTGAAAGATATGCAGAGGCAAGTAAGTGAAATTCAGAAAAAATTAGATCAGTTTGATAGTATGTCACTGCCAATCTCAAATACCACGGAGAGCCGTTCTGATATTGGCCAGGTTAAGTGTTTACTGGATGTAACTCAAAATAAGCTTTTGAATTTAGACCCAATAGCCTGTCTTTTAGAAAGGCATCCTAAAATATCTCCAGACAACCTAAATAAAGCTGAAAATCTGATTGACTGCTTGGCTACGGAGGTGATGAAGCGTATAACCTCTTCTCACCAAGCTATAGTTTACAACGTCCCAGACTCTCTGCCCCTGAAAACTGTAAGACACAAAATCCTGATTTGTTGCGGCATGGCTAGTGTTCCATGTGAATGCAAACGACTTCGTAAAAAGTCTAACCAGGCTAATTGCCCAATCATTTTTAAATTCAGTAATTCCCTTGATGCTAGTAAGTTTACTAAATGTCAGGATCACTTAAGACTGAATAGCAGTTATAAGTCTATAACCGTAGCTCAGGATAAAACACCGTGTCAGCGCAGAATAATGCGTAGTAATAACCTGGTCACCTCCTCTAGCTCTAGCTTTGATTTACCAAATAAGGATCGTGCACAGCAACAGACACCTAGTGCTGAAACTAGCATTCAGCAAACTACACAACAACCACACCTGCCAATGGAACTAGGAACTGATTTAGATACCAGTACCCCTGTAAACAAAGCCTCATCGAAAGATGTTAAAATGACTAGAACTTCTGCAAGTTGTTCTAAGAAATTTCCCCCCAAACGTAGTAACCTCACCACGATGAACAAATTTCGCAGGGTTGAGACTAATGATGGGGAAGAATACTTTGTATTCAATAAGCCTGCTGAGAGTAAGAATGCCAACAAACCATCACTTGTTACGAAAAACTCCTCTCGAAACATAAGTACATCTGGAGGTGTTCCGCATGCTCCACCTTATAGAAAGTCAGGCTCCAAGACTCCTAAAGTCTTGCAGCCAAAGCACCTTCCTTCACAATTCCCTTTAAGTTATAAAAACAACCCGAAGGTGTATACCGGTATGACGAATAGCAGTTGGATGGGTAGACCTTCTGATGCTATGCCTTTTAACCGCCAACCTAGGCCCAACCTGTACTACCCTTATATCCAGGAACACATGGTAAATTTTCCAGGTGTCCTGAATCACTGGTACGACCCATGGCACCTAGGACCACCTCATTGCACACCAACTCCGATGTGCAGACACCCAGTCCGACCTCCTTTTCATTCATAAATTCTTGCGGTGCTGACGCACAAATAGATTTAGGTTATGGTGACATTTTAAGCCAGTTTGTAGTATCCCGTGACTTATTCACGATATTGCTAATTAATGCACGTTCCTTAATCAATAAGATATCTGAACTAAGGACATTATTATTAGTCGCCAAGCCTACTGTAGCTCTGATTACTGAGTCATGGTGCTCATCCTCAGTACTTGATGTGCATATAGGTATCGATGATTACACTGTACACCGTGCAAACAGAGATTGCAAGCGTGGTGGAGGATGTCTCATATATATACATAACTCATTTGTAGTCAGTAAGGTGGAAGATGAAACAATGAATAATGTACCTGACTCACTCTGGGTTGTCTTACATGGAGATAAGTACAAACTTCTCATAGGCTGTGTTTATCGAGCACCAAGCTCAACAAAAGAAACTGATGCGTTATTAGCTAAATCGTTTGCACACATCCCCTCGTTTAGTGCTAATTACAAAATAATTGCAGGGGACTTCAATCTTCCAGAAGTCAATTGGCTAACTAGTTCCGGCCCCCAACGCTTCGACGAATTACTTGCCACTATAGACTGTTATGGATGGCAACAACACGTCCAGACACCTACTCGTGGGGACAACATGTTGGACCTTGTTTTTTGTCATGACACAATCCCAGTATCCACTATGTTGGTAATAGATTTTCCAGTAGTGACCATAGAATGGTACTCTGCTCTCTGCCTTTCTCACCACTAAATACAGGAAACAAACAAGACTCAGGAAGCACAATATGTCGTAGTTACAAATATACAGACTGGGGATTAGTCCAAGAACTTATTCGACTCTGTCAATGGGATGACTATTTTACCACTGACTCCCTGGAGGCCTTAGTAACCCTGTTTTACAGGAATGTTACCCTTTGTCTAGATACAGTTGCCCCAAATAAAATAGTGAAATTAAGTAGACACCGAACTGAATATATTCCAAGGGCACACCGTAATAAGTTAAGGAAACTGAAGAAACAGTACTATTCCACTAAGGACATATCACTATTGCTCTCAATCCACGAGTCTCTTGAATCTATCAAGCGCCTACGTTCTCAAAAGGACCTCGACGAAGAGTTAACGGCACTTGAAAGTACCTCCAAAGTTTATAACTTAACGGCACTTCTTAAAAAACGAATGCAGTCAGCGAGGGAAATCCCATACTTACTTCACGACAAAGTAATCTACAATGAACCTGCCACTATCTGTGAACTTTCAGTGATTGGTTTGCAAACTTTAGTTTAGAAACACATATGCCTGGTGAAACCGCTCCCCTTACTATCTCTTCCCTTGAAAGCATTGTGTTCACTAATCAGTTAATAGTACAAGCAATTAAAAGCCTTAAACCTTCCACTAGTACGGGACCGGATGGCCTCGCTTCGATAATTTTCAAAAACAGTGGGTGTGATATACCCTGTTACTTCTTAAATTCTTCTCAATATCTATGGACACTGGCACTTACCCTAGTGAGTGGAAAACTAGCTTCATAATTCCACATTACAAATCTGGTGATAGGGCAAACGTCCGCAATTACAGACCCATAAATATAACCCCAGTTATCTCACGAATCATGGAGAAAGTTGTAAAGGATCAATTGTCAGACTACCTAATTAGGGAGGATCTTGTTACAAGGTCTCAACACGGATTTCTCAAAAATAGATCCTGCGTTACTTGCCACTTCGACTTTTTCAACTGCATCACTAGTAATCGCGAAGCACGTAAGCTAGTCGTTGTTCTATACTTCGATATATCTAGGGCATTTGACATGGTATCTCACAGTATTCTCTTTGAGAAGCTGTACTCTTGTGGAATTCGCAACCCATTACTGAACTGGTTAAAATCATTTCTAAGCAACAGGGTACAAATAACCAAAGTTGGATCTGTATTGTCTCACCCTAGGCAGATCTCAAGTGGGGTCGTGCAAGGTAGTGTCCTAGGTCCACTTTTATTCACAGTTTACATTAACAGCATTTGCAAGTGCTTCACCTCAGGTAAACCATTCCTATATGCTGACGACCTCAAAGTCGTCTACTCCTGCTACACTCATGAATTAAGCGATATGGTAGATAAAATACATCTTGAACTAAGTAGCCTTGCAACGTGGTGTGCTGAATCCTGCCTAAATTTTAACATTGACAAATGCGGCTGGATTTGTATCGGCAACAGTAAGCTTGATCTAAACCTTGAAATAAATGGGCGAAAACTAGCTAAGCTCAATTCAGTCGTAGATCTCGGTATTAGATACTCTAGTAACCTAACGTTCGCTGAACAGACTGATTATGCCAGACGTAAAACGCGTAGGCTGATAGGATGCATAACACGCAATTTCTTTTGTTGTGAAACTAGGGTTTTATTATACAAAGTATGTGTCCGACCTATCTTAGAATACTGCCCGTTTATTCTTAGCGGACTAAGACAAAATGACAAGCTTAAATTAGAGGGAGTGCAACGGCAGTTTACCTCAAGAACTCTTGGTTTAGAAAGTAGTCTGGAATACCATGAGCGATGCGTAAGACTAAGATTAGAACCCCTCTGGAAAAGACGCCTTAAGCTAAACCTAATCTTTTACTATAAGCTAACTAATCTTCTCTTGCATTCCTCCGAGCCAATAACTAAACCTACCGCTGTCATCAGTTACAATCTTAGAAATCATCACAACCTAGCTGCTATGGAGCACTGTCAGACTTACGTGCGGTACAACTTCTTCTTAAATAAGTTTTCAGTCATTTGGAATAGACTACCAGCTAATGTGCGCGATGCAAACACACTTCCAGTGTTCATCTCCTCAGTCACCAGACTGCTCAAAGATGACAATGCACTTATACGTCTGACTCTTACACCTTCTTTTTCACCCTACATAGATATTTTAAGTTCTTTAAACGTGTAGTTACAACAAACTACAATTATAAATTTTAATATTATTGGAACTAGATGATTAACATTTCTACACAGGACAGTAATATTAGTTCACACATAATATAAAAGTTAGCATAACGGGACTAGTTAGTTTGTGTACCAAAATAACCACAGTTACTAAACAGAATATATATGTATATATTTATTAATCACTCCTTAAGGACTCCCGTTGCTTTCTTTTGCGTTGCTGTTGTTTGTCTTCTTTTTTCTCTCACCATTTCAGCTTCCATTTGACTTTTTGAATGAGAATGAATAATGTGGATATTTGACCATTTACAATGACAAATGATCTGCAAACATTATTGGTCCCGTATCTTTCAGTTGCCTGGTTAATAACGAATTAACTTTCTCCACGACGCAACCTGGATTACATTTGTGGAATATACTCTTATACCAATGGAAAAGTATCAATTTGTAATACAACTTCACGATTGTAGCTTATAACATAACTGATCGTATCTGTAAAAATAGCTTCCTTATTACCCAATTTGGATATAAATCAAATCAAAAATGAGATTCGGATTTGTACACACCCAGGTTATATTGAGGAATTACTTCAAGCTTTATTTTTTCCCAAGTATTTTTAATCCATCCAAAACTTACTTGGGTTTTTTTGTTAATGCGAAGACAATATTCCTATATTTCATGATGTGCTCCATTGAATGACTGGTTATCATATTGTTCCCACAGACCTAAAAAAATGGCATGCATTTTCATGTAAATTTATATGTTTATATGAGAATATACATTATTATAATTATTATTAAAACAAAAACGCCAGCAACCATGTAACTTAACCATAAACCGAATTTATGAAATTTAATTAATGCTTATCCATGCCTGTATATTTGGTGTGTCCTACACAAGTAGGAAAAAATGTGTACTTTATTAAAACATTATTATTAATTATGATTGCTAATCGTATATGTAATTTATCATATTGATGATGCCTGTAAACTGGCGTCTCTCATGTACAAAATGAGAATATACTATTATTATTATTATTATTAATAGTACAAGCAATTAAAAGCCTTAAACCTTCCACTAGCACGGGACCGGATGGCCTCGCTTCGATAACTTTCAAAAACAGTGGGTGTGATATACCCCTGTTACTTCTTAAATTCTTCTCAATATCTATGGACACTGGCACTTACCCTAGTGAGTGGAAAACTAGCTTCATAATTCCACATTACAAATCTGGTGATAGGGCAAACGTCCGCAATTACAGACCCATAAATATAACCCCAGTTATCTCACGAATCATGGAGAAAGTTGTAAAGGATCAATTGTCAGACTACCTAATTAGGGAGGATCTTGTTACAAGGTCTCAACACGGATTTCTCAAAAATAGATCCTGCGTTACTTGCCACTTCGACTTTTTCAACTGCATCACTAGTAATCGCGAAGCACGTAAGCTAGTCGTTGTTCTATACTTCGATATATCTAGGGCATTTGACATGGTATCTCACAGTATTCTCTTTGAGAAGCTGTACTCTTGTGGAATTCGCAACCCACTACTTAACTGGTTAAAATCATTTCTAAGCAACAGGGTACAAATAACCAAAGTTGGATCTGTATTGTCTCACCCTAGGCAGATCTCAAGTGGGGTCGTGCAAGGTAGTGTCCTAGGTCCACTTTTATTCACAGTTTACATTAACAGCATTTGCAAGTGCTTCACCTCAGGTAAACCATTCCTATATGCTGACGACCTCAAAGTCGTCTACTCCTGCTACACTCATGAATTAAGCGATATGGTAGATAAAATACATCTTGAACTAAGTAGCCTTGCAACGTGGTGTGCTGAATCCTGCCTAAATTTTAACATTGACAAATGCGGCTGGATTTGTATCGGCAACAGTAAGCTTGATCTAAACCTTGAAATTAATGGGCGAAAACTAGCTAAGCTCAATTCAGTCGTAGATCTCGGTATTAGATACTCTAGTAACCTAACGTTCGCTGAACAGACTGATTATGCCAGACGTAAAACGCGTAGGCTGATAGGATGCATAATACGCAATTTCTTTTGTTGTGAAACTAGGGTTTTATTATACAAAGTATGTGTCCGACCTATCTTAGAATACTGCACGTTTATTCTTAGCGGACTAAGACAAAATGACAAGCTTAAATTAGAGGGAGTGCAACGGCAGTTTACCTCAAGAACTCTTGGTTTAGAAAGTAGTCTGGAATACCATGAGCGATGCGACAGACTAAGATTAGAACCCCTCTGGAAAAGACGCCTTAAGCTAAACCTAATCTTTTACTATAAGCTAACTAATCTTCTCTTGCATTCCTCCGAGCCAATAACTAAACCTGCCGCTGTCATCAGTTACAATCTTAGAAATCATCACAACCTAGCTGCTATGGAGCGCTGTCAGACTTACGTGCGGTACAACTTCTTCTTAAATAAGTTTTCAGTCATTTGGAATAGACTACCAGCTAATGTGCGCGATGCAAACACACTTCCAGTGTTCATCTCCTCAGTCACCAGACTGCTCAAAGATGACAATGCACTTATACGTCTGACTCTTACACCTTCTTTTTCACCCTACATAGATATTTTAAGTTCATTAAACGTGTAGTTACAACAAACTACAATTATAAATTTTAATATTATTGGAACTAGATGATAAACATTTCTACACAGGACAGTAATATTAGTTCACACATAATATAAAAGTTAGCATAATGGGACTAGTTAGTTTGTGAACCAAAATAACCACAGTTACTAAACAGAATATATATGTATATATTTATTAATCACTCCTTAAGGACTCCCGTTGCTTTCTTTTGCGTTGCTGTTGTTTGTCTTCTTTTTTCTCTCACCATTTCAGCTTCCATTTGACTTTTTGAATGAGAATGAATAATGTGGATATTTGACCATTTACAATGACAAATGATCTGCAAACATTATTGGTCCCGTATCTTTCAGTCTCCTGGTTAATAACGAATTAACTTTCTCCACGACGCAACCTGGATTACATTTGTGGAATATACTCTTATACCATTGGAAAAGTATCAATTTGTAATACAACTTCACGATCGTAGCTTATAACATAACTGATCGTATCTGTAAAAATAGCTTCCTTATTACCCAATTTGGATATAAATCAAATCAAAAATGAGATTCGGATTTGTACACACCCAGGTTATATTGAGGAATTACTTCAAGCTTTATTTTTTCCCAAGTATTTTTAATCCATCCAAAACTTACTTGGGTTTTTTTGTTAATGCGAAGACAATATTCCTATATTTCATGATGTGCTCCATTGAATGACTGGTTATCATATTGTTCCCACAGACCTAAAAAAATGGCATGCATTTTCATGTAAATTTATATGTTTATATGAGAATATACATTATTATAATTATTATTAAAACAAAAACGCCAGCAACCATGTAACTTAACCATAAACCGAATTTATGAAATTTAATTAATGCTTATCCATGCCTGTATATTTGGTGTGTCCTACACAAGTAGGAAAAAATGTGTACTTTATTAAAACATTATTATTAATTATGATTGCTAATCGTATATGTAATTTATCATATTGATGATGCCTGTAAACTGGCGTCTCTCATGTACAAAATGAGAATATACTATTATTATTATTATTATTAATAGTACAAGCAATTAAAAGCCTTAAACCTTCCACTAGCACGGGACCGGATGGCCTCGCTTCGATAACTTTCAAAAACAGTGGGTGTGATATACCCCTGTTACTTCTTAAATTCTTCTCAATATCTATGGACACTGGCACTTACCCTAGTGAGTGGAAAACTAGCTTCATAATTCCACATTACAAATCTGGTGATAGGGCAAACGTCCGCAATTACAGACCCATAAATATAACCCCAGTTATCTCACGAATCATGGAGAAAGTTGTAAAGGATCAATTGTCAGACTACCTAATTAGGGAGGATCTTGTTACAAGGTCTCAACACGGATTTCTCAAAAATAGATCCTGCGTTACTTGCCACTTCGACTTTTTCAACTGCATCACTAGTAATCGCGAAGCACGTAAGCTAGTCGTTGTTCTATACTTCGATATATCTAGGGCATTTGACATGGTATCTCACAGTATTCTCTTTGAGAAGCTGTACTCTTGTGGAATTCGCAACCCACTACTTAACTGGTTAAAATCATTTCTAAGCAACAGGGTACAAATAACCAAAGTTGGATCTGTATTGTCTCACCCTAGGCAGATCTCAAGTGGGGTCGTGCAAGGTAGTGTCCTAGGTCCACTTTTATTCACAGTTTACATTAACAGCATTTGCAAGTGCTTCACCTCAGGTAAACCATTCCTATATGCTGACGACCTCAAAGTCGTCTACTCCTGCTACACTCATGAATTAAGCGATATGGTAGATAAAATACATCTTGAACTAAGTAGCCTTGCAACGTGGTGTGCTGAATCCTGCCTAAATTTTAACATTGACAAATGCGGCTGGATTTGTATCGGCAACAGTAAGCTTGATCTAAACCTTGAAATTAATGGGCGAAAACTAGCTAAGCTCAATTCAGTCGTAGATCTCGGTATTAGATACTCTAGTAACCTAACGTTCGCTGAACAGACTGATTATGCCAGACGTAAAACGCGTAGGCTGATAGGATGCATAATACGCAATTTCTTTTGTTGTGAAACTAGGGTTTTATTATACAAAGTATGTGTCCGACCTATCTTAGAATACTGCACGTTTATTCTTAGCGGACTAAGACAAAATGACAAGCTTAAATTAGAGGGAGTGCAACGGCAGTTTACCTCAAGAACTCTTGGTTTAGAAAGTAGTCTGGAATACCATGAGCGATGCGACAGACTAAGATTAGAACCCCTCTGGAAAAGACGCCTTAAGCTAAACCTAATCTTTTACTATAAGCTAACTAATCTTCTCTTGCATTCCTCCGAGCCAATAACTAAACCTGCCGCTGTCATCAGTTACAATCTTAGAAATCATCACAACCTAGCTGCTATGGAGCGCTGTCAGACTTACGTGCGGTACAACTTCTTCTTAAATAAGTTTTCAGTCATTTGGAATAGACTACCAGCTAATGTGCGCGATGCAAACACACTTCCAGTGTTCATCTCCTCAGTCACCAGACTGCTCAAAGATGACAATGCACTTATACGTCTGACTCTTACACCTTCTTTTTCACCCTACATAGATATTTTAAGTTCATTAAACGTGTAGTTACAACAAACTACAATTATAAATTTTAATATTATTGGAACTAGATGATAAACATTTCTACACAGGACAGTAATATTAGTTCACACATAATATAAAAGTTAGCATAATGGGACTAGTTAGTTTGTGAACCAAAATAACCACAGTTACTAAACAGAATATATATGTATATATTTATTAATCACTCCTTAAGGACTCCCGTTGCTTTCTTTTGCGTTGCTGTTGTTTGTCTTCTTTTTTCTCTCACCATTTCAGCTTCCATTTGACTTTTTGAATGAGAATGAATAATGTGGATATTTGACCATTTACAATGACAAATGATCTGCAAACATTATTGGTCCCGTATCTTTCAGTCTCCTGGTTAATAACGAATTAACTTTCTCCACGACGCAACCTGGATTACATTTGTGGAATATACTCTTATACCAATGGAAAAGTATCAATTTGTAATACAACTTCACGATCGTAGCTTATAACATAACTGATCGTATCTGTAAAAATAGCTTCCTTATTACCCAATTTGGATATAAATCAAATCAAAAATGAGATTCGGATTTGTACACACCCAGGTTATATTGAGGAATTACTTCAAGCTTTATTTTTTCCCAAGTATTTTTAATCCATCCAAAACTTACTTGGGTTTTTTTGTTAATGCGAAGTCAATATTCCTATATTTCATGATGTGCTCCATTGAATGACTGGTTATCATATTGTTCCCACAGACCTAAAAAAATGGCATGCATTTTCATGTAAATTTATATGTTTATATGAGAATATACATTATTATAATTATTATTAAAACAAAAACGCCAGCAACCATGTAACTTTACCATAAACCGAATTTATGAAATTTAATTAATGCTTATCCATGCCTGTATATTTGGTGTGTCCTACACAAGTAGGAAAAAATGTGTACTTTATTAAAACATTATTATTAATTATGATTGCTAATCGTATATGTAATTTATCATATTGATGATGCCTGTAAACTGGCGTCTCTCATGTACAAAATGAGAATATACTATTATTATTATTATTATCAATTTCAAACTCTTTAATAACAGAAGTAGACAATTTTGGTTCCTCCTCACAAATCATTAAAGGTTTTATATCTTCACCCTGACTAGTAATACTTTGTAAACTCATGGGATCAGAAGTGGACTCTGAAGCAGCAACTCTATTCTGTGACACTCTATTCAACAATGGCTTACCAGTTGCAACTACAGACTTCCTGACCGCACCGTTATCGTCACACAATTCGGAGTCAGGCCTGGGGTTTACATTTAGCTTATCACTGAACTTGCTCACTGGTTCACAGTTCACCTCTGTATGCACTTCTTGCAAACGTGTACAACACAACCGTGCTTGTCTTGCAGCTTGCAACTTATCTGTTGAGGATGTACTACGAAACCTGTTGCACTCACTAGGTCTATATGCATTACTAGACATCATGGAGTCTTCTCGATATCCACCTCCCTGAGGCCTACTCGTCATCAATGATTGCATTTTGATCTCAGACTGCTCTATTCTAGGGGTGAGATGTAATAGACTGGCGAACTTGCTCATAGATTGATTGACACTAGTATATACCAGTTTCAGGATATCATCAAATTTTGGCTCGATACCCTCATCCTCCATACGGGAGCTCATCTTCACCCACTTCCTTTGCAGTCGAGTAGGTAGGCGTCTTGCCATCGGTTCTAGTATAAAACTCGAGTTGAGGTCACTCGTGCGATTCATCGAAATCATTGCATTCTTGTAAATTAGCAAATTATCTAAAAACTCAGTGAGTGCCTGGGAGTCATCCTGTATTTGACCACCATTACCCTCAACAGCCTCGAATAATTTCCCTGCAGTCATCGAAGGTCTTCCAAACCTTTGACGTAATATGCTCATAGCCTCATCGTAGCCCACTTTTGGCTTCATAAACTTACAGCACTGTATGGCTCTTGAAGCATCTCCAGTGCAATATCTCATCAAATACATTAACTTCAATTCATCACTTAATAGAAAACTACTCAACATGATCTCAAACTCCTTTACAAATTGTAAATAATCAGCTGGGTTTCCATCAAAACATCGTGGTTCAAATTTAGGGAGTTTGATGTTCCTATTATCCCTGAACGGCGAAACAGTAACATCAACCATGTCATGCTTAACATCAGACAGATCGTTACAAGTAACAGACAAGTCACCATGACTTACTTTCCTGTTTGCATCCAAGACACTCTGTCCCTTCTTTGACCCAGGCATTGTTGAACTTGACCCAATTCCAAAAGCGTTCCAGATATTGCTTGTTCAAAGAGGACTTGACCGGCACCAGGAGAGATGAACGGTGACTATCCAAACTTTCACCAACTGTTTGAATCCGCCAGATCTGTTTCTACCGTCAGAAACTGTCAATCACGTCTCATAAACCGTTAATGCCTAGCAATCGCTACGCTCGGGCTCACGCTGCTCTTCGAAGATTTCAGAAACGCTTAGTTATAACGGACGCAAAAACCAAAACACCGATCTACCGCTTGATATTTGTTTATTGTTACACCAACATATAAAAGGAATAAGCGAACTAAGGTTTGAAAACAAATATTACAATAATAAATTACAATATTACTTCTGACGGTTTATTGCTGACTTCTTTCTGAACAGCGACCGATGAGACGATGACTGTGGTATTGATGCCTCCGCGAAAATTGGGGAAGTTGATTTTGAGCAAACAACCAAGAATTGATCGTTCAATCTTCAACTCCATTGAAAACAAGTGAATAATGTTTCAACAACTAAATATTTGATACATATATATAATTACACTCATTGTCTGAACCAGGCCGTATAGTTATTGAATTGTACAGTTGTTCTCCAGGTTGGGCGGGAAAATCGACTTCGTTTCGTTTTCATCCCGTGGTTGTAGGCATACGATAACCAACCAATATTGAGGTAAGTACAACTTTTACAAGGGATTGGAAGTTGTTTTAGAAAAGTTAAAGTGCTAATGTGAATCATTAAAGTGTAATAAATTAAGTAAGTGCAATATATCATTAATAAATGTATTTATATAGGAAATAGAATGGGAAACTAATTAATCCCCAGGCCGACAACGTTCATTTGCAATATATAATACTACCCATATGGTTCTTACTATCATGATGTCCACTTTTGGTTTTAATACAATCATTTTCAAGCCAGTTGTTTTTATTTCATGCCTTTTTGTATATTTGGTGCACCACCGTATCCTACAGAGAATAGGAATAGAATAAGTCGAATCAAATTCATATAGAGCTATAAAATGTCAGGTTTAATGGAATATAATGAGGATCAAGTAAAGACGTTATTAGAAAATGAATGAGATCAGACATTCTGAAGTGGTATTTAAAGATCTGACAGTGGATAGCAAGCTAATTTATAAGATGCCCCATAAATCTGTGCAGATCCCGCGTGGTCGCATCTCAACAATAAGCTGAGCGAATGGTATATATTTAAAGGTAGAAGCATGCTCTGTCAAGGCGTTCATTGTTATCTTTTCAAGATAAAGATCTAAGCCCTCATAGAAATCAGAAATATCTCGAGCCTTCAAATTGCATATTGCTGTTCCTGCAGAATTGGGTGATTCACCTTAGTGACCACCACCATATCTACTGATCAGCTATGGTCGGCCTGCGAAATTTGGGCTACCGATATCCATGCTGAAAATTCCATACTTGTACCAAAAATACAGTGTGGAATCAAGCTGTAATCAAAATAAAAAATAAAACTTGGGCACTGTGGTAGATAAGATTTTATTTTGATAAATCATAGTGTTGTACAGTTGTATTAACTGATGGCGTTTCGAGCACAAACCTTTGCTCATAATCATATCAAGTGACAAATTTTAGGCACGATGGGGATAGGAGTACTCGTAGAAATGTCACAAAGAATAGTGCCTCTTCCCATAACTAAGGGTTTCCCGGCCAATTGCAGAGTTGTTTCCGACAACTCATGTTGAAGCTAGGCATCTACTTTTCGTAGACGAGCCAGTTTCTCAACGCCTGTGACGTCTGTTTGGGCCGGAGAAAATGAGCGAAAAGGCATCTGCCATAGTGTTGTTAACTCCGGATATTTGGCAGATTTTTAATGCAGCCTGTGAAACGTAGTCCAGTTTTCGTGATTCCGTGGGCGAATAATTATCTGAGAGGGCAATTAAGGCGTTTGTGGTCAGTGAAAATTATGGATTAAGAGCCCTCCACCGAACCTCGGAAGTGGCGTATAGCACAGCACATAGCAGGAAGTTCTCTGCCGAATGCACTGCACTCGGTTTACGCTAGTTGTAGGCACCTCGAGAAAAAAGGGAGTGCTGGACACTGTTCGTTGACTGGTCTTTACAGAACTTCCTTGATTGCAGTGTCTGACACATCAACGGGAGTACTCAACGGCGCCTCTAGATCCTAATACACAAGAAATTTGGCATGCGGGAAAGCTTTAATAACCTGATTAAAGCATTTCGAGCAGGCGCGTTGAGTTCGATGGACTTGTTATTCCGTAAAAGAAGGTCTGTTAATGGTTAAATCGGGGAAGCACAGTTAGGAATGAGGCTTCATTTATAACTCACCAAGTGCGGAGACTTTTCACTACCTGTGGCTCAGGAGAGTTGTGCATCGCCTCGGCCTTACTAGCCAGTGGGAGAATACCCTCGCAGTCAATAGTGTGACCGAGAAAGTCGAGTGATTCCACGCCTATCTGGCCCTTCTGTATAATAATGGTAACACCATGTTGGCGTAACCTTTTGAATGCCAAGTCCAAGTGTCTAGCTTGAGTTTCCTTAGCCGAGTTTCTTCGACAAAATAGCTGCGACATGTAATGTTGAGGCAATCGATGGTAATCAAGAGTTGCTTTGGCGTTCACTTACCGGTAATCACCAGTGGGTCGCCAACCGTAGCTATCTTTTTTCGGAACCATATGCAGGGGGGACGCTGACTTTGGCGCCTGTGTCGACTGAGTGCCGGATCTGTAGACCACATCACGAATATATAGTAGGCAAGCAGTGCCACCGACGACGGGTGCCATTGTGAGTGCCGGCGAAATATCGTCCCTTGGTCTTCGAGGAATCGCCAAAATTACAAGGTTTTCTGCAACGTTTTGCTTCCTGACCATAGATATTGTGATACCAATGGCAGTCAGGGTTTCTAAGTAAACGTGGCTTAGATTTCGACTGACCATGTGAGTGTCGCTGTTCAGGAGAATTCGGACGACGATAGGAGGAATCATGGAGATTACTCGCCGTAAGTAGCTGCTGGACGGAGTTGCATAACCCTATCACTGAATTATCCCTACTCAAAGTTTGTTCAGTAACTGACCACATCTCAGTAACTGGCCGTTGTGTCATTTCTAGGATTTTATCGGCAGAGGTAGCTAGGTGGTCTGTAATAACACCTTGAATTGTCACAAGCACAGTCTGCACAGACTGTGGCAGTTTGGATAAGAAGAGTTCTCTGGAAAGTCCTTCGTCAAACTGACGTCGCCAATAACGTCCCTCATTCTTTTTAGCATGTTCACAGTCGACTGATCACCTAACTCGACGTTGCGAAATTGCTCGTCGAGACGTTGCCAAAGCGAGAGAACGATCTTAGGCGTATGGTTGCTCATGGCGAAATATATATACTCTGGAAATTGTACAGGAACAAGTGCAAAATAGAACGAACTCAACGGGTTTGTCTACGTATTCACCAAAGATGAACTTTGCTATAGTACTCAACAGCTTAAAGCCTGAGTATGTTGACGTTCACAGATAATATAATAATAATTTGTATTTTCTTATAAACATAAATTTACATGAAAATGCATGCCATTTTAACAGGCACCATCAAGTATGGTATAATGTCAAATCTTAAATTGTCTACAAGTGTCAATCACGTCTCATAAACCGTTAATGCCCAGCAATCGCTACGCTCGGGCTCACGCTGCACTTCGAAGATTTCAGAAACGCTTAGTTATAACGGACGCAAAAACCAAAACACCGATCTGCCGCTTGATATTTGTTTATTGTTACACCAACATATAAAAGGAATAAGCGAACTAAGGTTTGAAAACAAATATTACAATAATAAATTACAATATTACTTCTGACGGTTTATTGCTGACTTCTTTCTGAACAGCGACCGATGAGACGATGACTGTGGTATTGATGCCTCCGCGAAAATTGGGGAAGTTGATTTTGAGCAAACAACCAAGAATTGATCGTTCAATCTTCAACTCCATTGACACTCCCCGGCAAAAACGGGATCCAACCCTTTTTTCCTTCACGACCAATACACGTTGACTTGGATGCCATTGCGAGAACCTGGGTCACACGGACAGAGCTGAAATGGAAAACAAACAGAAAAGCCAACACACCGCAAGCATACTCACAGCACAATCTCACACATCGCTGACGACCTGCACCTCCAGACAGAGACCTCCTCTTGACATCTTGCAACACAATCGCCACTTGCTAGAATGACTCTTGCAGAATGCAAAGTGACCATAGCACCACCTCATGATACTCTACGCACATCCTCTCATCTGCTCACTATCAATTACCACTGAAATCGCTTGTCACTCATTCTGTCTCAGTTCTGGTAACGGTGATGTATGCGAGCCTCAGCCGTTTACACTCTTTCTCCCCGGCGTGTCGGACCGCAGCTAACAATTATCGCCGTGTGCATTTCATTCACACCAGTTGGGATCATAAGGACCAACATCTGAAGGACTAATAAGTACCGTATGTTAGGAAATCAACAAACAAAAACAGATAACCATAGTAAAGTATACCTTAGAATTCCAATTATACATCTGGCATTTAGACTTATAAGATGAAGACAAAGCGCGATGTACCGCACGGTCATGTGGTATTGTATCCGTACCGTCTATACTACCAGCAGTTACTGGATCATAATAACCATACTGACGAATATACGGATGCCATTCATGTGAATCATTTTTGTTCATGTTTTTTTTGCCTACCTAAAACAAATGGAGAATGATAATGATTAGGGCCAGTTGCCATTTGAAGACTGACAACAACAACAACAATAAGAAAGTCAATTGTATGTCAAATAATAAATTTATTTTCAACTTCAGATCAATGCTCCACACATTTTTGCTAGGATCAAAGCTGAACAAAGGTTAAAAGAATGAATACAAAAGAAAAAAACGAAAGCTCAAGAAAAGATATGCAAACATACGTGTGTCGATGTGAACATCAATCAGTAAGAAAAAGGAAATTAGATGAATACCTAATGTGCAAGCGTACTGCGCATTAAAGAAACCAACATTTTAATTTTTGAAAAAAAAACAGAAAACTCCGGTAATGATAATCCTTGTGTGAAGCTGTTATCTATTTACAATACATGCCACAAAAACCTAAAGAGGGCAATGTTTCGGCTACTTTTTAATATGAATTGGACGGAAAATCATTTTATGGACAATCTGACACACTTATCAATTCTCACAGTAAACAGTCTCGGATATATATATGTATATAAAGGTTAACACCAACGCAATATGGGTGAAGAACAACTAGTTTGACGAAATCGCACTTCAACAATTGTTCATCTGGAATTAATGCTGTGGATGTGGGATTTGAGCACGCTGGTGATGATGTAGAGATGCTCCTGCATTACTCAAAACCATTCCTTGAGATGGATTTCCAGGCAAGTGAATCTGATTTTGTCCAGCACCTGTGCCACCAGTCTGGCCTCCAGTAACACCAACATTTGGATTAGACTGGTTGGCATTGCCTGTAGAACTGTTATTTGTTCCGTGCTTAGCAGCTGCCGCGGCTACGACAGCGGCTACTGTATTCATATATGGTGAAGCAGAAACAGAAGCGTAGAACTGTGGCGAAAAGTGCGGTGGTGCATGAGAATTGCTACTTCCATGATTGAAGTTTTGAACTAGTGATCCATTATTAGAATGCGAAGAAGACAGTTTTCCACTGACATTATCTAATGACATTCCCTGGGATTGAAATGAACCGTAACCAGGCTGGTTCGAATTAGTTTTGAAACCTACTGAAATACAAAAAAATTAAAGAGACTAATTAGTTTACAGCTTCAGGAACACACCTATAAAGTTGGTTTGAAACATGCAGTACTTTGGCGGTTGAATGGTAGAATGCTAGCCATCCAAGAACGTGGTTCGAATACAATGCTCAACCGAGGCAATCCTAAACCTGGCTTAGCCAATAATAAGCCAAGCAAAGAAGGGTAAGTAAAAAGTCATTAAGACAATTCAACAACTTCTGTCAAAAAGATCTTTATTAGGTACTGTGAGCAATATATCAAAATATATGCCAACCCCCAATAAGTAACTTAAGAGGGGCCTGCTGATGAAAGTCAATAGTTGATTATACGTGACATGAACTGAAATCACCCAAGTGGTAAAGATGTCATTTCCTGTCATCTTCTACATACTGATACCCCTTATTGGCCTTCATAATTCATCTTCGTTTACTTTAGTTTCACTGCATTTCTTCTATCTTTTGTATACCTTCTCAAAAGACAGCAAACTGACCTGAACCATCTGCATGCGACATTCGTCAGCCGACGAAAATGAGTAAGTCAATTTACTGCATCTCAAAAGTGCATATTTCGTCGCGTACCGACATCAGTTGGAGGTCATTTGAAACGAGGGAGCGCGGAACATCCATTTTGTCCAAGCGTGGAACTTTTCCGTGATGAGCACCCCCGACCTCACCCAACAGGGGATCGAATCCGGGACCTTTGAGTAACAAGACCAAACTCGTTGACTATTCAAATCAGTTAGGCCGTAATTCAATGGTCCGTGAATTCTAGCTATATCAATGGGTGGTAGAGTGCTGCTCTAAAGTAATGCCTTCAATGAGTACACAATTCGCCATGACATGGTGAACCCAACTGATCACAACTCAGTACAGTTTCAGGAAAACTATCTCATGGCCAGCGATGAACTAGAGATTGACATTTAGATTATGGGACTTTGTAGGGATGTGGATTTATTTTAGTGTATATTTCTACATAGAAATAAATGCAAATCCCCAGTCCCATAATCTAAATATCATATTATAAGTGTATTAGCAACGCGCGAAATCGCACTTCTAAACCTTGCTAAGCCGGTAGTAAATCTGATAAAGAGTGAAGGTTGGATGTGAGGCTAGCAACCCCACCCTATAAAAACTAACCACTGTTACTTGAACTCCAAAGCTCTAGTTTGAAGCCCAATGTCCCAGTGAGAACACAAAGGAATAAAAAACCGCCCAGCGTCAAGTTTTAATTTTGGTCATAAATGCTCACCACACCATCCACACATTGGCATATAACCATCATACCTACACGGTGTTTGGTAAACTGAACTGCTGCACATCTGTGTAAAGTTCTACATTGAAACAAGTCAGTCAAACAATACTTCTTCAAAATGTAGTTAGTCCTTTTGCTTCCATATTTATGTTACATGATACTGACTTGTTTTATTTTGTTCCTTCACGTTCCCATGGGAACACAGGACTTCAAGCTAGAGGATTGAAGTTTCTGCAGCAGTGTTTATTTTTACAGGATGGGGTTGCTAACATCATGCCCAACCTTCCCTCTTTACCAGCTATTTTATTTACTGACTTAGTGAGGTAAAGGAGTGCGTCAGCCGGGGATCGAACCTCGGACCATGTGCACGGTCGGCGAGCGTCTTAACCGCTGTGCCACCGACACAACATGATATTGACAGTTATGGTATATCCTCTTATGGATTTTGTTATCAATGCTTCTTTTTTATTTGTCCATAGTGGGCTTCAAAAAGGAAAAGCTGTTTCGATCATCCTTAGCACGAACAACACTTCATGATCCCGAACTTTTTATAACCTTTTTAAAATAAGCTTTAATTAATCGTTTATTCAATCTTGAAAAGTTTGGTCGACATAGAAAGCTAAAAGATACTTCGTATACTATAATTGCATTTTTTTTCATTGACTTAATTTCTTCTTATCTAGGTTCAGCAGTTTAAATGTAGTTCAAACACCCGTCCTCGGCTTGCAAAGTTACCAAAATTGACCACCCAAAGTAAATAGACATCATTTGATTTATTTCGCAACACACAAACTTTTACGGGAACAATCTGAATACATCTGCGCTGGCCATTGACAACGATTTTGAGCCATGTCACCTATTGTCTCCAGCCATTGATTCCTAGAGTCAGTCCCGAGGGCCCCAACCCGGAAGTCTGCATCTCCCTACCTGACTCAGTTTAACTGTCAAGGATTTCATGGATTGATGTCAGGTTTTTGTTAGGCTGCCACTTACTCTTTTCCAACCTGCACATGTATCAGCTAGTAATGCCAGTCGGAGGAGGTGATGGTTAGGCATGCGCAGCACGTGACCTACGACATGTTACGCAGACCTAGTCATAGCCTTTGTCGACGAGCAATGCTAAGTAACATAGGATCACATTGGAATCGAGCTAGTGGTGATCAAACAAACACAGAGCAGCAGTTCATGAAGTCTTTAACAGTTAGATGTAGACTATCTGCCTAGTTGGGCTCCTCAGGATTTTAATAATCAATGGCTGGAGATATGGTGGTGTTGCTCAAAAACGTTCTCAATGGCACAGATAAATCCGCTTTATGACCCCCTATATCTAATAAAACCCACATATTCTCATGTTCCTATTCTTTCTCCTTCACATTTTTTCTCTCTTTTGTCTACTTTTGTGTGTGCTACATGGAGTGTGGGAACTCGACTTGCTGCACTTCTATGCTGAATCCAGTCATTTAGTCAATATAGTTACAGGCCAGTCAGTTAACTGACAAGCGCTAGAATAATCACTGTTTACTTATCTAAGCAATATGCACTACGCATACAAAAAACGGGTTAGTGAGGATGACTTGATACTTTCACGTTCTGATATCAAGTCACCGATTCAAGAAAGCGGAATTAACTATTATTTGCGCATCTAAACAAAACAGACCTTGATATCGACCAATACGCTGAATAAATCTAAACAGGCATCGTAGCGAAATAAACAAATTCCATATTAGATAAGTTTATTTTAATAATCACACAGTGATGCAGTGTGTGACTCTTAAGGTAAACTTATCTAATATGGAATTACATTCTTCCACAGTGCCCAAGTTTTACACTTACATTAATAAACAAGCAAATTGTTTGTTTTTTAACATCAGGCATACTTAAAGTACTGCGAGGAAACTACGTTAATATACAACAAACCTTGTTTAGATGGATCACCATACTTCACATCCAGAAGATCTTCGTAATTTCCTACACCACTCTGCAACTGTTTAAGACTGTTGTAAGGTTGTGTTTGATTTGTTTGAGGCTGATGCTGAGTAATCGGTGAAGCACACTGACCAGGATTTTGAACTTGAGAACCGTCGGAATTAGGCTGTTGCTGGTTTAAAAATGGATTCGGATAACCATTCTAGAGAGAAAATAAGTTTATAATGAACGATTTAGATCATTAGTATATATTGTGTTTTTTAAAAAGAATTTCATGGGATTCAACAAATAAGTGGATAAATATACTGAAACCACTATGAACAAAAACGTACGGCAGAAACAATCATAGCATGAACTATCGTGACAGTTATGTGAATCCATAAGAAAACAGCAAATACATGTGAGCTTCACTCTCAACGTAGAACTTAAAAGTTCGACAGTTTAAGTTGTCACACAGCACTAAAAATTACATAGAGGTGGAAAAATATAAAGGAATATAAAGAAACCATTGTAACGGAAATATACAGGAGAAAGAATAGTTACATGGGAAATGAAGCTTCAATGCATTTGCAAAATCACAAAAAGTGAATGCATCTGAGGTACTGGGAACAATTTTGAGTCATTTCGCTAACAATCTCAAGCCAATGAACCCTGGTTTCTCGAGGAACGGAGAAAGCCATTCTTCATCATGTAGCACAAATCGATAGCCAAAGTCTGCATAGACTTATTCCAAGTTTTGGTTTGACCACCCTTGACTAATTTTAGTTCACCTTACATTTTTTGAAGAAGATGGCGATGACTTGACTTGTTCGACATATGTTCTAACCATGTCAAACGATATAGCTCCCGAACCTCATAGAATGACTTACTCTATTAACCTCACACTACGGCTCAAAATGTGTATCCTTTCTCCTGTCATTTGACCAGTGAAGCTTTGCCATCTCATTGACTGACTGGCTCAATATTATTTCATCATCAATACCAATCAACATGGTAGATGGGTCGCAAACATCTATGGTCCAAAATGGCTAGCCTCTTCAGGTCTCTCCTCTTCAATGGCCGTTTTATAGCCATAAAGGACACAGAACTGTCGTTTAGTACTACAAACCAACTCTACATCAAATATTACACAAATTGGTTACTGAAATGCGAGTCTCTTGTATCCATACTAGAATTTTGTCAACAATCAGTCTGCTAGGACTGATACAACTTAAATTAGTGAAGTGTACAGCACACTAGAATACTCAACTTCATGTCGATAATTTAGGAGTCGATGCGGCATAGAACTGCAGCACTATGTTGCATTTGACACTGGCGAATCGCATGCGAAACATAGTCAATGTGTTCAGAAGCCTCTGCATTTTATCATCGTCTTCGCTTAGCAAGACATCATCCGCATACTTAACAAGGCTTTCCTCTGGTAACAAGTCACCCCGTGAGTTGCTCAAGTTGCTTATTCATCAGAACATCTTTGCTGAAACTAAACAAAATTGGGAACAGTGGATATCTCATCATCTTCGCTTGAGAAGTGTTGGACGGCGGTGAGAATGGGGAAAACCTGTTCAAGGAGTATTGGTAGTCAGTCAGAGAACAACTATACGAAATCTGGTGATGAATACGATTTAATGTTAGTGGGAATGAGAAACTGCTACCTTCCGAACGCCTGAGCCACTCTCAAAACGATCTACTACCTAACTGAGGAGCCCATTGAATAAGGTCTTCCAGCTCGTCACAGGAGCTATCTGGAGGTGTTTAGTCCGAACAGAAGACTCGACACGCCACAAACCACCGTAAAGACAGTAATCGCATACGCGAAAATGTAGAGTAGCTAGCATGTTGCCTGACAGACGCAAGCACCTTATCACTTTTTTAACCCCTCTCATCAAGCAGTACTTATTTGCTCTCAGGCTGCCAGTATACAGCAGGTGGATCAAAATACCCATATCCCCGTAAGAATAACTAAAAGGCAACATCAACCGCGCTTGATCGTTGGCATATAATTTTTCATGAATTCAATGTGCTTAACAGACATATTGGTTTGTTTATTAGATGTATCATGCAGTGAAACAGTATTATTTACTGGATGACGTTTCGAACAATTTATTGTTCATAATCATATCAATTGTAATCACACGACTTCAAAACTTGAGTTTTATAGTTTTCTTTGTTCTCTCCTATTTTTCGCCGTAGGGGTAGTAGAATTTTTCAGAAATCCGACTGGATAGGTGCTGAATCATTCCTACCACATGTGTTTGCAGTTGACTCGATAAACAAAGCCTCTGTCATTAATTTCTCCCTCCACTCTCCTATTGAATTAGATTTTAAAACTGTCATACCATACCACCCTATTGTATGGTTGTGTAATTGCATGTATTCTTTTTTTATTTTTTTATTTTTGGTAACAGCTTGATTCCAAAGAGTATTGGTAGTGCTATAGCTGAACTGTTCTCTAGATTTCTAATCTTATTCGGGTCAACTAATCTACATTTCCCTAGGTTTTTATGCTCCGCTAGTGTGAGTGCCCCCGTTCTTCTACTCTGACCTATGTGTTCGACGTGACAATCATTCCAGCTGGGCATTATATAAGCTAAATTGTTTTATTTCAAAGGCCCCACAGAATCCTTTAACCGTCAAAGCTTGTTTCTAATTGAGTTTGTGAGTTTGAATGCCAGCCACTTTTATTCCTGCCTTGTCGAAAATTCTGCGTAAGGCTTCCGAGGTTCCTTCCTTGGATGGAATTACTACTGATTTAGATTCCCTGTTGTTGGTGTTGTCATTAACCTGTGCATGTTTGACATGCATGAGGCCATTAATATTACTATTACCATTATTATCACTACCACTGCTATCACTATTTATTTTTACATTTGCCTACATACTTTGACTAATTTATCAGGGTAATCATTGATTTTCGAAGCTTCTCTTAACTGCCTCATTTCTTGTCTTAGATTTTCCTTGGTACTACTTAACTTTTATGCTTTATTTTTTAAACATGTCACCAACTGATATGATTGTGAACAACAAATTTTGTTCGAAACGTAAATAATACTGTTTCACTGTTTGATGCATCTAATAAACAAACTAATACGGAATTATCTACTACCACAGGGCCCAAGTTTTACACATATATTGCCTAAAAGGTATGTTTGTAGGATAGGTGACATATAACACATTTTTAAGAAAAAGCAACTCTTATATTATTTTCAGCCTAATTCGTAGGTATTTTGAGTTTTGTCACGCCCTTTCTAGCTGACTGCCACCGAACACTGTAACCTGGTTTGCGAATTGAACCCACAGAAGTGAGAATAATCAGCAGAACTGCTCATAGAAAATGAAGACACTATTGTTAGCTGATTGTACGACAGTTCATTTGACTTAAAACCAATTCTGTTAGTGTAAATCCACAGAGTCAAAAACTGAACTATCGACACTAAGTTTACATTTACGCCCAGTTATGGCTAAACGCGTAATGCATGAATAGAGGGAATGATTCCGGCTGCGACTTTTGAATGCTACCCACAATAAAGCCAGCGACAGATAATTATTACACCAAATTGATGGTTGGGCTTGTATACCGCCAACAAGTTACAATAGCTTGGACAAGTGTCCCTCTAGGTCGTACTACGCCAGAAACGTCGGTTAGATGAAAGAATAAAGCCGGTCGACATAAAGTTGCCTGTTGTGTCGAGGAGATCCGACAGCGAATAAGTAGTGCTTGTTGACTGGTGTAAAAGTAGTAAGGTGTTTGCATCTAGCAGGTAACATGAATCGAAGACTCCTATACAGTGAGAACCAATCTTCCCAGTAGAATGACAGCAAAATGCGAATAAAAAGGTAGGAAAGCTATAATCACCCTATGCTACACTACCAAAAACAACACAGATCAGGAGGAGAAAGACATCGAAATTCTGATGGGGGCAGACAATACGGGAAGAGAACTAATCACGGGTAGGGAAGCGTTCGGTGAAATCAATGAGAAGGCAGAACCTCTTATACAACTTAGCACTTTTAGTGATTCAGTGACTGCAAACTGCGTACAACTACAAGGATACACACAAGGCGATGTGAATTTTACCGGATGGATACCAAAAATCATACAAACTCCAATTCAATCTCAAGAAACTGTAGACGCATCCTGCTAGATACAAAATTCAAACTGGAGACAGACCACAATTCAAGTTCGAAACTCAGAAATTGGAGAACAAAACCACATGGGACACCACGGTAGTCATCAGTGAAAACATAGAGACAGGATGAGGCTAACTGACTGCGTTTCAAAAAGAACTTTGCACCAAATACAGTAGTTGAAGTTGCCACTCCATGTAACATGCGTAGATTAGAGAAAGATGTTCAAAATAACCACAGCAATATGGAGAAACATGAGGCTCTGTGAAATTACATAGAGTCAATACAGTTGCATCACTGAAAACGATTTTGATCTACGTAACCAGCAATCGCAAGTCAATGGATCTTGGCATCTTAAGGACCCCAGCAAGGCAGTCTACACCCTCTACGTGGCACAAAACATCTGCCACAGCTCTCATTGGAAAATGCCAGGCTTCGTTTGACCACTCCGAACCCTTTCCCATCCAGCTAACAGTGCCCGTTGAGGAGAGTAGTGGATCGACATGAGTAACACGTGTTCTAGCCATCTCAATCGATTTAGCTCCACAATCTTGATGAGTATATAATACCACCGAGGAAATCTGTGTGGAAATACATTGGTGAAGGAAACCTGTATAGCAATCCAAGGAATGCAGAGGAAAGACGAGGAATGAAATGGATGGTTAAACAGAAAACAAACTAGTGCAGAGATGAATAACGAGAGAAGCTGAGTTCATTGAAGATCCTTAGCGAAGATAAAAGACAATGCACTGGAAACTGAAATACGTTGCAGGTAAGAGACCTCAGAAATCTTCACTAGAAAACCAGGTCTATCTGAGGGAAGAAATTAACGCAAATGGAGGCAACGAAAGACAGTGAATGAAAGCCAAATGAGAAAAAGAAGAAATTAAGGAAACATCGGGTTGCTCACTTTGAATGACTCATGTTTCGACTTAAACTTCACTAACTGAAAAGGTTTTCGACAGCGAAGCAGTTTGGAAACTGCTTCAACACCATGAAGTGCAATGCCGCAAATCTTTATAAACCTCATTCAACAGGTGCACAACGATGTCATATGCCCTGTCATCCAAAACTGAGTCCAGTGAAACCTCTGAATATAAGAGAAACACAAAGCAATCTGTCATCACCGATATTCATGAAAGCGGCGGATTAAGTGTTGCAACATACCGCGGGCAGCCAGGAGACAGGCATACGTCAGACCGATAAGAGACGTCTAGAATATCTTATGTCTAATGACACACAGGAATTCACACAGGGAAGGTAGGGGTGGTGAAGATACTTTAACAACAGCAAGCACCAAATACTATTGGGAAAAATATAAGCCTCGTACACTTGCTTTGACAGAAACATTTCAGCTACAGGCAGCACTGACGAGGATGCCAAAGCCAACCAAGATTGAGAATATACTTTAATTGATCTGAAATCAGTATTGAAATTCACAGATCTTAGCACCAAGATCCGATTTTCTTGAGCTAACGGCATTTAATCGCTACTATACGATTAAGAGGTTTATAGCATCACAAAAAGCATCCCTAACAGGCTACTGCAGACCCTAATCAACAACTGCTTTTTCCTAACACTGAAGATCACATGATTGAAGTGGGCAAAGAAGGAGCTCTGGAAAGATACTAACCAAAAACCTATCCCACCATATGCGAAAGGAAATGGAGGTGGATTGAATATTCTTGAGCAGACTGTTTACATCACACGCCAGGCCCTTAAGTAGAACCCGAATGGGTGACATGGAAATCACTAAAAAGGAAGTGACAGATTTAAGGTAGTCGTGGAGTCATTTAAAGACTTCACAGAACACAAAGAAATGGAGTAATGCGGTTGAAGCCCAATGCTGTACTAGAAACCTAAGGAAACAATGTCGACCAGGAACATTTACAGACCATTTAACAAACATTCTTGAACCAAAAAGGTTAACTCCCACATTTTAGCAATCTAGAACACAGTGAAATCAACATGTGGACCAAAAGTGGATACTTAGATTTAGAGATAAGCATGTAAGACAGGAAAACAGGCTTAAGTACCGGACACCCAAGACTCCGAACTCACTTGAACTTGCTCAGCCCGAGCAGATGGGTAGTACCACTAGACCCCATAACATCTCACTGTACGGTATATGAAATTACTGTTCCGAATGAGTTCCCACCTGGTATTATAAACATGTTGAAATCAGTCAAAGCATTTTTTGAAACTATACGTGCAGTTGTGTGAAATAACTACAAGATGTCTAAGACCCTGGCAACTTAAACCGACAAAACATTTCACTGCCAATATGAGAATTTGTAATAGATTACAGAAGTGTACATCAAATTCTTCAGAGGAATCATTACCACAGAACTTACCATCAGTACAAAACCAGAGTAGGGGAAGTAAGGATGTCCAGGAGTCATCATCTGTGGAGTGTGACTTAATGCAGTCGTCAGCATATCCGGGCGTATGCCCGTATTTGCAGCGGTTACATGAGCCATCGGATTTGTCAAACTATGATTGATTGTTTTTGCTGAGGCAGCATCTGCATTTGGGGTTAACATACTCTGAGCTGTAGTGGCAGCATGATGTTGTAAATGAATATCATATAACATCCTCTGTTGTTGCAACAACTGCAAGTGATCAAGATCGAAGATAGCAGGTGCTGTGTTAGAACCACCGGGCAGATTGAACATATGATAAGCGGCAGGAGGAGCGAACTGACTGATAAAGTGAGGCATACCCGGAGGAAGATGAGCTGCCTGAGTATTGGCATTCATTGGCTGGGTATGTCCGGAAACATGTGTATTTGGATGTGAAACAGGTACTTTATTCAACTGTGGAGGAATAATAGACTGATCGCTCTGACCATGGGGGAAAGATGGAAGTGATGCCTGAGTGTTGTTCTGAACAGGAAACTGGTCTTTAGTATTTTGACCTGAAACATCTCCAACATTGAGCTTGCTTATACCATCCGGCAGCGAATCAAGTAGATAATTTTTGATGGAAGGTTCTAAGTAGCTGGGCTTGTCACTAGCAGTCCTGGTGACCATAGGTGGCGTTTGCTTCTTTTGATTAATTGGATATGATATTGAGACTTCGGATATCATCTGCTCACTATATTGGTGCGGTGAGTATTCACTTGTTATGTTACCCATTTTCTCCTCAGTTTTCGTAGGTTCCAGTAAAACACCAAGGGATGCATTTTTTAGTTCGAAATCATTAGTGTGCGACTGCTGGGATATCTGAGGGAATGTATATTGCTTGGGACTGCAGTCCACCTGTTCGACTGGTACTCTTGGAGTACGGGGGTCACTTGGTTCACGAAGCAGCTCGTCCGCCTCATTACTGATTCTTCCTGAATTCGGAAGTGTAGGTGCAACAGGGCTAAATTTAGGAGCAGGCGAATCACCACCGAAAGTCGGTTTCCAGCTGAAGTGACTACTAGGTAGTAGCTCTGGAGCAATAAATAAGGGAACATCCAATTTTCCGGTGAAAGCACGTGGAGGTGGCTTGCTTCTAGCAGTTGTTGCAAATAACGCGTCTGCATCCAAAGCCTCTGGATCTTTAGTCAGGTTTTGGACAGTATCAACATGCACGTCTGACTCTAAATTTGAATCCCTGAAATTTGAATAAAACATTAAATAATGGTCCTACTTTTCAGGATTTGATGTTTCGTGAAAGAGTTCCGGAGGTAAAGAAACTGCATCCTGTAGTCCCATGGCAATGGATGCATTAGAGTTAACTATCTCTATGGACTCGCCTTCCCACTCACCAAGATCTGCATAAGGATCCCAAACTAAAAATAAGTTGTATAAATGGTTCCAGGTACCTTCGGATTCATTTTTAGGTTTTCTTTCCGATGGTAATTGCTTTGAGTTATTGCACACTACACCACCATCACGCTCATTTTGTGATTCACCTTGTCTTTCACTTGCAGCTGCATTTAATTTCGAAGGAGCCTTCTTCTTGTTACTCGTCCGTCTTGTTATTTCATGGCTTACCGGGGAACTCTGAAAAATTATGAGCTTATTATGAGTACCTTAGTAACACTAGTCTGAGACGGCACAGGACCATTCTGCTTAACAGTCTTCTCAGCATTTTCAGGAAGCTTTTCAACTTTGGGTCGACTAGCTTTTTTGGGGGGTGCGGCAGTTTCAGGTGTCACATCAGTTACCTAATGTATTATTTAAAAAGGTTCACATGCTCACTGTTTGTGAATGCTTGGCTTTGGCTCGTTTGCTGACAGTTGTGCGCCACTCCTCTTCTGCACCGCAGCGGAATTTATCAAGGACCAACTCAACAGCTCTTTCAATGTCATTTTCACAGTCATACAATGCTGTGACTGCCTGGTCTTCTGAACATTTTGTTAACTCTTGAAGCTGCAATTTTTGGATGACAATATATTGGTCTTACCTGGGCAACGTAGCTTCGAAGATTTACATCAGTATCAGGCTTTGATAATATTTTAGCTATGGTGAGTTGTTCAACTGTTGCAGCTGGCATTTTGGAGAGATAACTAGTGTGTTCATTCCCCACAAATTCATGGTTGGTAACCTTAGGAGCCTGCTCTTTGCAATTAACCCTACTGTCCATAATGTCTATGTACAATATGTACAATTAAATCAACCTAGAAACAACCAAATAAGTAATAACTACCAATCGACCTTACAATGGAAACAAGCACCGTCAAAAACGGATAATATTAGTGAGAGTTGACTTAAACAAAACTCATTGCTTGGGTGGGAAGTTACTTTCTCATTTCAGTAAAATAAGTATGATTCTGTGACTTTTACCTTTTATGGCATATGGACAGGCTTTTAGTAATCTGTAATGGGTCAGATGGATAACCACCCTTGCAAATTGACCTTTGATACTTCTATGACCTACGCGGGACAGTTTGCTCACCAGCTATCCACAGTATATGTGGTGATGTTATATAACCTTGGCCTTTGCTAACCGGTGAGTGGATTTTTATTTGGCATCAGCCAAAATCTTATTGACAAAACCAGTCGCTAACAAACGTGTACAAACACAATGGATCGGGTACATCACTCAGACCAAAATGGTCTTTGGAAGATGGGATTAACAGGTAAACAACGCTGTCCCAACAAGAAGGCAGTTGTTAATTAAAAATGCCAAGATAAGTCTTGGAAAAGAATGCTGCCATGGCCTCAGATAATTTTTACTGGTGCATTCAATATCGACAGCAAATATAATAATCATGTTTGATGATGGATGAGTTGAATTAATCTGTAAGTCACTCTTCCCCTTTCTGAAAGTAGTGAATAGTGAAAGCCCTTCAGTATGTTTGACAGGGTTTTCCCTCACTTTTTTTCTGCAGGGTACTTACAAAACACACGAATGTTTGCTGTACTTCTGCTATCACTTTCAGCTAGTAAGGAAGCTGCTTTCTGTATCACGGTAAGTCATGGAGGCCATGCTCAAGAACTAATATGAAAACCGAGAGACAACTAATCAAAATAAATACGCTCTTGAGAATAAGAAATTTAGAATTCTTAGGGCAAGTCTGGAATCGCAGCGATGCCCACAGCGGTAAATTCTATTAAGAAGTGCCCCCTACCTACCTTTCCCATGCAACTCTGCAGTTTTCTGGGGCGATCAACTATCGAAGCTCTATTCCTAATTGTACACAGTACGTAAAACCCCTAACTGATGCATTAAGTGGGAAACCGAGGGACTTTCAGATGTCAGAGGAGGAACCCTATGCAATCGCACAGCCAAAATAAGCGCTAGGGGAAACCGCAGCCCTAAAATGCTCTGATCCAGCTGCTTCTCTTGCATTACCGTTAGACGCGTCCGAAAAGATTGTGACAACAGTACCAAACCAGCTGGCTGACAATAAGTGGAAATCCACAGCATCCCTTTCTGAATGGCTAATTCTCATGGAAAAAAGGTGTTCTGTCCTTGATAGAGTTGCTAGCAATCTACTTATCAGTTGAACTCTTTCGTCACACAAAAGAAGCTTTGGTTGACACCATGAGGATTGGTGTTCGGATTAATTGCATTTTTTGTAGTATGCTCTGTGTTAATACTGTGTTGCCACTGTGAACTAAGTTGATCCTTTCACCAGGTAGTTTTTCGGTGTCGTCGATAAAAGAAGAGAGATAATAATAGGAAATATAATTACTGTAGGTTATCCTGAGCAAAAGAGAAAAAGAAATAAAGAAAACGTTACAACAGACAGCTAATGAAATTTGAAGTTGGTATATATATATACATATATAATAATATATATTCTCATTTTTTACATGAGGGACGCCAGTTTACAGGCATGATCAATTCGATAGGTTACACATAATATTAATAAGCATATTTAGTAAAGATAATATAAGAAGGTACATTTTTTCCTAGCTATGTAGGATACACCAATTGTATAGGCATGCATAAATATTGTTTTAATAATAATATATTTCTCCCCGTTTATGCAGGAATATACCTACTGTACAGGCATGGATAAGTTGTTATATAAATTACACATGATTTGATGTATAATGGATATACAGTTTGGTTTTTCTTTCTGTCGTTAGAGTCAGTCGGAACAGTCTGCTATAAAGTCTGTTTGTGTAGCACATAAAGAGATATAGAAATATTGCCTTCGCATTAACAAAAAACCCAGACATCACATGAATGTAATACGGATATCTGGGAAAAATAAAGCTTGAAGTCAATTCTCCTGTATAACTTTGTTGTGAACAGCACCCTTGGCTTAAAGATTATTGATGTATTATGTTGAGATCAGTGATATATTTATTCCACTTTTCAGCAGTCTTATCGTAGTTTCATAACAGGAAAGAAATTTGATCGTGGAGGCGAAAACTAGATAAGGTCATGCTAAGTTGTTTTACTGCATCAAATGGTGCCGAGGTCGATTCCAGAATTCTCCATTTGCGCCATTTGTGTCTGCATGGCGGACTGTATTCGTAAGTTGAGTAAAATGTTGAAAAAATGTTTGAAAACCAGTTGCTTCTTCATTTCAGATCATGAATACTCATTTACAGCATGTTCGCCAGCGTCTTCAAATGGTAGAATTGGATCGTTCATGGAATTTGAGTGATTATGAGATAAATGGTTTGGAATTAATCATAGCAGTTAGAATACAGTTAAACATGCAGAGAAGTACTTTTGATTCAGCAACCGGTGAATTTTTTATTCTTTTCGATCTAGTACCAGAATAACCTCGAACCATTCCATTCAAGATGTCGAATAAGGCATGCAGGAGCAGATCATTACCATCGGGTGAATCAAATTGATCTGAGATGCAGATTTCATCATGTTTTCGTTATATCATAGATATCCAGGTTTATTGGCACTGCATGGCCAGTGGTTTGGATTATGACGTATTCTGCAGTCTCCGTGTCCATGTGAAGTATACATATGCTTTGAATGGATTACTTTGTTGGCTCCTACCCCGCTGAGTGTTTACAACAGCAGTTGTGGATTTATGTATTTCCTCGCCATTTTGGATAAAACATCGCCGCATTCTTTTTGGGTAGGAGACCAGTTTGTGGATTATGAATGATGTTCAAGTAACTTTTATCTTTTCATGTGGTGTTGCGGTAAGTTTCGACCTTTTTTTCTCATATTTCATTCGTATGTTGGTTGTGGTTCGCCCCTTGTATCAGGTAGACATAGTTCGATCGACTCTTAATTGAATGGGTGTTATTGTCATGACTGCTGCTTTTTCGTCTAGAATTATAAATAGAGGCAAAACAAACAACAGGTGTAGTCTCTAAGTTCATACATTAAATGGGCCTATGATTTCTAAAAATCTTACATGGGAATTGGCACTGTTATCAATTACAAACTCACTTAGTGTGTCATTAAGTGCCTTTTCAAAGGAGGCCAATGTGCTTGCTAGTCGCATTTTCCCAGGTAGTTTGTTCCATATTTGGGCATACCTAATCAAGAAAAACTTTTGCCTGGTGGCTGTTTTACATGGTTCTATAGCCACTGTACCTTTAGTGTGTCTAAGGTTGTATCCTGTGTCTTCTGAGAACCGAGTATAGTTAGCAGGGGGATACACTTTTTGGTTAAGAAGCTTATAGAAGAGTACCAGATTCAGTCGCAGTCGCCTTAACCATAATGTTTCCAGTCCTAGTATTTCACATCTGGTAGAGTAGTTTGTGCCGTTATCGGTTCCGAGTACTTTTCGCGTGAAGTACCTCTGTACTCCTTCTACTTTCAGTTTGTCTTCTATGCGTGTACTACTAAATATGAATGAGCAGTAATCTAGGAGTGGGCGCACACAAACCTTGTACAGTAGTATCCTGGATTTGTTTCTGTAGAAGTTCCTGAGTAGGAAACCAATAAGCCTGCGTGATTTCGATACTTGATTCGAGATATGCTCTGAAAATGATAGATTGTGTGAATATTTCAGTCCTAAGTCTAGTACAGATTTGAGTCTGGGGATTTTGTGGCCCTGAATCGCTAGGTCGAGTCCAAGGTTGGAACAGCCTATGCAGAGCCATCCACACTTTTCAACATTAAACTCAAGTCTCCACGTGTCACACCATCTGTCCATTTTTGCTAATTCTTCATGTATGGAGTTCATAGTTGGGCCGATATCTGTATTTGTGCAGGTATATGTCGCCTTCAAGTCATCTGCATACAGTATTGGCTTGCCTATACTATATATATATATATATGATATCAATAGTGATAAGTGAAAGTGTAGTATTTGGAGTTGTTAGGAGAGTAAGACTGGAGAGAATGTAAAGAAGTAAATCAATGAGTTAAACTGTCCACCTACTAACTGTGCGTGAGATTTTACGGGGATGGACCATTCCGACGCAGTTCTTATGTCGCTGCATGACTGTCCAGCCTTCATTTAAAGCTGTCCACAGACGGTGCCATAGCCACACCCGCCGGCGAAGAGTTCCAGGGATGGTAAGCTGGAAGTGAAAAGAGGTGGGAAAGCACCCATATCTTTGCCTTTTTGTGAGCTATCCTTCTTGGATTTCCACGAAGAAGCCCATACCCACTCAATGGCGAAACACCGTTGTTTGGGTGATTCTGGTCATTTGTTGTCTTGTAGGCAGTAATCAAATCCCCCCTAAGCCGACGGTATTTAAGTGTGAAAAGACTTAATTTCCTAAGCCGCTCATCATATGGTTTGTTTTGGTTAACCATCACCCCTTTTTTGCCCGTCTTTGGACTCTTTCTAGAAGAGCTGCGACTCTTCCAAGCAGTGGGGTTATCGATAAAAATTGAAACCATCAATGGCCCTAGGATGGATTCGTGTGACGCTCTTGATGACGAGCTGTGTAAGGATGATGGTACTCGATTGACCTTAGGGCGAAACTTCCTTTCTTCTAGATAGTCCCTCAACCATGACAGAATCGGCTCACCTATATTTTCCTGGCCTATTTTGTGTGCGAGAAGGTCGAGGTGAACTGTTTCAAATGCCTTCTCCAGGAGACTACATGGACTGTAATGTTCATACTCCACCATGATGTCCACTCGTCGCAAGCTGATAGTAGGTTTGTGACACAGGATCGACTTGCCTGAAGCCATGCTATGTGTCAATCAAGCCTCATAAACCGTTAATGCCCAGCTCTTGCTACGCTGGGCCTCACGCTGTCCCTCGAAGCCTTTCGGAAATGCTTAGTAGTAACCGACGTAAAAACCAAAACACTGTTCGGCAACTCAAGAATTCTTTATTCTAACACCAACATATAACCAGCAATACTGGCATCACAGACTAAGGTCTAACAACAAATATTACAACAATATATCACGATATTACTTCTGACAGTTTTCGATTTTCTTTCTGAACAGCGACCGATGAGACGATGACTGCCTGATTGATGACTCCCGCGAAAATATAGGGAAGTTGGGTTTGAGCAAACAACCATGAATTGATCGTTCAGTTTTCAACTACGTTGACAAATATATTTATTCCCATCTGTGTAGGACACAACACTTTTACAGGCATGGATAATTTTTATTTACATCGCATAAATTTGATTTATGGTCAAATAACATGGTTACCCTCGTTTTTGACATTAGTTTTCGGGTACAATCTGCTAACTAGACATTCAGTGAAGCACATTAGGAAATATAGAAATACTGTTGTCAATCACGTCTCAAAAACCGTTAATGCCCAGCTCTTGCTACGCCGGTCCCCTTGCAGTCCCTCGAAGCCTTTCAGAAACGCTTAGTACTAACGGACGCGAAAACCCAAATACCGCTTGGCGACTCAAGAACTCTTTATTCTAACACCAACATATAACCAGCATAATAACTAGGGTCTATGAACAAATATCACAATAATAAATCACGATATTACTTCTGACGGTTTTGTGCGTGCTTTCTGAACAGCGATCGATGAGACGATGACTGGTGTATTGATGCCTCCATAAAAATGTAGGGAAGTTGGGTCTGAGCAAACAACCATGAATTGATCGTTCACTCTTCAACTACATTGACCACTGTCTTCATATTAACAAAAAAACCAAATATGTGTTGGATGGAATACAAATATTTGATAAAAAATAAAGCTTGAAGTCGATTCCTCCATACAACTTTGGTGTATGCGGCATTCTATCTTATTCTCGATATATATTCAAATTGGGTAATAATTTAAAATAAGTGATGTACTCATATAGTTTTGCCACCACCGCTTTTGAATTGTCGCCCGCGATCGGTCGTTTTGCAGGATGGGCATCCAAAGTTTGCGATACATAGTTCAACAAAGACGCATGCGACTGTTTCATCAGATACATCCTTGAGGGGTACTGCTTCAGGCAGTCGTGCGATATGATTGACACAGGTTAAGGTATAGGTATATCAATGGGATTCTGAAGGGAGTGCAACCAAATCGAAATGTCCCAGAAGGCGCTCCAGAAAACGGGCAAAAACTTTCAAGGAACTTATCACTAAGTCCCTACTGTTGCGAAGACGGTTCGAACCGATAAATACTGTGTGCTTTCCTCGACTTTAAATTCAAAATACCAGTATTGTAAGAAGGAGGTGATATTGTTTGGCATTAAAGCGGAGAACAGCAGAAGTCTATAAACAAATATTTTATACAAAATTATGAAGCACTTTTATTCCTTTTCGTGCGTCTTCGTCGAAGTTGTACACGATCGAACCATTCGCGCCTTCGAATTGCCCACCAATGGCTACCAGCTCCGAAAACAAACGTTAAATGTTCACGCCCGTTGACACCAAAAAGACGTAATATAGACAAGCGTCAGGGATAAAAAAAGGTGCGAAGAGGGAATTTGGTGTGTCTTAATTCCCTGTACTTTTGATGGACCAAGCACGTGTGTTTCCATTCCCTTCCGTATTTGTTAATACCAGGCCAAAAAAACCGACTAGTTACCAGCAAGACATCAATTCATATAACCGAGTGGGATAGACGATGCGACGTACAGAAGATGTTACGGAGATAATTATTGATATAAGTGGGTCGGTGCCACACAGCTTACCAAGACCACCGACCAGACAAATACTCAAAGGATCGATCACCTGCAGAAGACTTTTCATTACCTGTGGCTCAGGAGAGTTGTGCATCGCCTCGGCCTTACTAGCCAGTGGGAGAATACCCTCGCAGTCAATAGTGTGACCGAGAAAGTCGAGTGATTCCACGCCTATCTGGCCCTTCTGTATAATAATGGTAACACCATGTTGGCGTAACCTTTTGAATGCCAAGTCCAAGTGTCTAGCTTGAGTTTCCTTAGCCAAGTTTCTTCGACAAAATAGCTGCGACATGTAATGTTGAGGCAATCGATGGTAATCAAGAGTTGCTTTGGCGTTCACTTACCGGTAATCACCAGTGGGTCGCCAACCGTAGCTATCTTTTTTCGGAACCATATGCAGGGGGGACGCTGACTTTGGCGCCTGTGTCGACTGAGTGCCGGATCTGTAGACCACATCACGAATATATAGTAGGCAAGCAGTGCCACCGACGACGGGTGCCATTGTGAGTGCCGGCGAAATATCGTCCCTTGGTCTTCGAGGAATCGCCAAAATTACAAGGTTTTCTGCAACGTTTTGCTTCCTGACCATAGATATTGTGATACCAATGGCAGTCAGGGTTTCTAAGTAAACGTGGCTTAGATTTCGACTGACCATGTGAGTGTCGCTGTTCAGGAGAATTCGGACGACGATAGGAGGAATCATGGAGATTACTCGCCGTAAGTAGCTGCTGGACGGAGTTGCATAACCCTATCACTGAATTATCCCTACTCAAAGTTTGTTCAGTAACTGACCACATCTCAGTAACTGGCCGTTGTGTCATTTCTAGGATTTTATCGGCAGAGGTAGCTAGGTGGTCTGTAATAACACCTTGAATTGTCACAAGCACAGTCTGCACAGACTGTGGCAGTTTGGATAAGAAGAGTTCTCTGGAAAGTCCTTCGTCAAACTGACGTCGCCAATAACGTCCCTCATTCTTTTCAGCATGTTCACAGTCGACTGATCACCTAACTCGACGTTGCGAAATTGCTCGTCGAGACGTTGCCAAAGCGAGAGAACGATCTTAGGCGTATGGTTGCTCATGGCGAAATATATATACTCTGGAAATTGTACAGGAACAAGTGCAAAATAGAACGAACTCAACGGGTTTGTCTACGTATTCACCAAAGATGAACTTTGCTATAGTACTCAACAGCTTAAAGCCTGAGTATGTTGACGTTCACAGATAATATAATAATAATTTGTATTTTCTTATAAACATAAATTTACATGAAAATGCATGCCATTTTTACAGGCACCATCAAGTATGGTATAATGTCAAATCTTAAATTGTCTACAAGTGTAAATCACGTCTCATAAACCGTTAATGCCCAGCACTCGCTACGCTCGGGCTCACGCTGCACTTCGAAGATTTCAGAAACGCTTAGTTATAACGGACGCAAAAACCAAAACACCGATCTGCCGCTTGATATTTGTTTTTTGTTACACCAACATATAAAAGGAATAAGCGAACTAAGGTTTGAAAACAAATATTACAATAATAAATTACAATATTACTTCTGACGGTTTATTGCTGACTTCTTTCTGAACAGCGACCGATGAGACGATGACTGTGGTATTGATGCCTCCGCGAAAATTGGGGAAGTTGATTTTGAGCAAACAACCAAGAATTGATCGTTCAATCTTCAACTCCATTGACACTCCCCGGCAAAAACGGGATCCAACCCTTTTTTCCTTCACGACCAATACACGTTGACTTGGATGCCATTGCGAGAACCTGGGTCACACGGACAGAGCTGAAATGGAAAACAAACAGAAAAGCCAACACACCACAAGCATACTCACAGCACAATCTCACACATCAATGACGACCTGCACCTCCAGACAGAGACCTCCTCTTGACATCTTGCAACACAATCGCCACTTGCTAGAATGACTCTTGCAGAATGCAAAGTGACCATAGCACCACCTCATGATACTCTACGCACATCCTCTCATCTACTCACTACCAATTACCACTGAAATCGCTTGTCACTCATTCTGCCTCAGTTCTAGTAACGGTGATGTATGCGAGCCTCAGCCGTTTACACTCTTTCTCCCCGGCGTGTCGGACCGCAGCTAACAATTATCGCCGTGTGCATTTCATTCTCAGCAATAGCTTAGCCTCCCCGGCGTATACGACCCATCTGCTGTCCTTAACATCAATCAATTCATTCATGGATGTAGAAGACTAGAATCAACTTCAGAAGTAATCACGACGAAAATTTTAACAAAATTACGCAATAACAACAAGGTACGAAAACAACGAGTAAACACAATGAATCCAAAATACACCAATTGATATGACACACCACACGTATATACAAATAGTACAAACAAACTCGCAGATCATGTCTTGATGGAATTCCTTTGAAGAATTGCAGGACTTACACCAGTACGCCTACAACCCTTCACAGGTTGACGATTGTAAGTTGTGGAATGTCCAGACACAAACAAGATTAACCAACAATTACATCAATTGGAACTCACACAACTATTTAACACAAACATATGTACAATCACTACATCAAATGTTGTGGATTCCGGCATGACAAACTACCCTTGAAGAACTGTAGGACTTACAGCAGTACGCCTACATTCCTCCTCAGGTTGATGACACAAGTGGAAGTCGTCCGGACACAAACAGAATTACCAACAGCTAGATGACAGATGATATCAATTCAGTATATGCAATATGAACATATGTACAACATCACACACCAAGCACATTGGGCTGTTCATTGATGCGCTACCTTTTGAAGAATTGTAGGACTTACAGCAGTACGCCTACAACACCTCTCAGGTTGACGCTCTAGGTTGGAAAATCGTCGCAGAGTTCATTTGCTAACTTCCTTCTATGAGCTATATCCTCAAATCTGAACGGTAACACGCTCATGTCATTGTATCGTAGAATATAGATGACGAACAAACACACGACATATCTCATCAACCAAGTGTAGAAACAGAGTAATTTACACCAAAGATAATAGCATTCAAATAGTAACTTGAAACTAGAAATGCCTTTATTCATGCAAGTCAATTTAACAATTACTCTCTCGTTTACACTTGGCTTATCCTCACTAAACTGACCATTGATATTCGTCCTTTCAAACGAACTGATACTAGCATAGTCATTGCACAAGATACTTGAGTTAATGGGCGTCTGTTTCATTGTGGATGACAGCACCAACGACGACTGAATGACACAAGTTGATGAAGTTAGCGGTGGATCAAAAGCTGTTGTTGCTCGACTTTCAGAAATGTGTCTACCTGCAAGACCACCACCACTGCTGTCTTCTACTATCAGCTCCGCTTTAGCACTAGCATCTGATGATAGGTGGGCTACATGCTGATCGCTCACACTGACGGTCTGACAAGTATGCATGCCTTCTGCAACTGCACCTGCATTTATTTCTACTTCACGTTTTAGTTGTACAGAAACTTTGTTCAACTTAGCAGTAGTAGGCATATCCCTCATCTCATAATGATCAACCAAAGACAAATCTGCACTATCATGATCATTATCACAAATATTCAATTTACCGTCAATTTCATCATTTTCAAACTCTTTAATAACAGAAGTAGACAATTTTGGTTCCTCCTCACAAATCATTAAAGGTTTTATATCTTCACTCTGACTAGTAATACTTTGTAAACTCATGGTATCAGAACTGGACTCTGAAGCAGCAACTCTATTCTGTGACACTCTATTCAACAATGGCTTACCAGTTGCAACTACAGACTTCCTGACCGCACCGTTATCGTCACACAATTCGGAGTCAGGCCTGGAGTTTACATTTAGCTTATCACTGAACTTGCTCACTGGTTCACAGTTCACCTCTGTATGCACTTCTTGCAAACGTGTACAACACAACCGTGTTTGTCTTGCAGCTTGCAACTTATCTGTTGAGGATGTACTACGAAACCTGTTGCACTCACTAGGTCTATATGCATTACTAGACATCATGGAGTCTTCTCGATATCCACCTCCCTGAGGCCTACTCGTCATCAATGATTGCATTTTGATCTCAGACTGCTCTATTCTAGGGGTGAGATGTAATAGACTGGCGAACTTGCTCATAGATTGATTGACACTAGTATATACCAGTTTCAGGATATCATCAAATTTTGGCTCGATACCCTCATCCTCCATACGGGAGCTCATCTTCACCCACTTCCTTTGCAGTCGAGTAGGTAGGCGTCTTGCTATCACTTCTAGTATAAAACTCGAGTTGAGGTCACTCGTGCGATTCATCGAAATCATTGCATTCTTGTAAATTAGCAAATTATCTAAAAACTCAGTGAGTGCCTGGGAGTCATCCTGTAATTGACCACCATTACCCTCAACAGCCTCGAATAATTTCCCTGCAATCATCGAAGGTCTTCCAAACCTTTGACGTAATATGCTCATAGCCTCATCGTAGCCCACTTTTGGCTTCATAAACTTACAGCACTGTATGGCTCTTGAAGCATCTCCAGTGCAATATCTCATCAAATACATTAACTTCAATTCATCACTTAATAGAAAACTACTCAACATGATCTCAAACTCCTTTACAAATTGTAAATAATCAGCTGGGTTTCCATCAAAACATCGTGGTTCAAATTTAGGGAGTTTGATGTTCCTATTATCCCTGAACGGCGAAACAGTAACATCAACCATGTCATGCTTAACATCAGACAGATCGTTACAAGTAACAGACAAGTCACCATGACTTACTTTCCTGTTTGCATCCAAGACACTCTGTCCCTTCTTTGACCCAGGCATTGTTGAACTTGACCCAATTCCAAAAGCGTTCCAGATATTGCTTGTTCAAAGAGGACTTGACCGGCACCAGGAAAGATGAACGGTGACTATCCAAACTTTCACCAACTGTTTGAATCCGCCAGATCTGTTTCTACCGTCAGAAACTGTCAATCACGTCTCATAAACCGTTAATGCCTAGCAATCGCTACGCTCGGGCTCACGCTGCTCTTCGAAGATTTCAGAAACGCTTAGTTATAACGGACGCAAAAACCAAAACACAAATCTACCGCTTGATATTTGTTTATTGATACACCAACATATAAAAGGAATAAGCGAACTAAGGTTTGAAAACAAATATTACAATAATAAATCACAATATTACTTCTGACAGTTTATTGCTGACTTCTTTCTGAACAGCGACCGATGAGACGATGACTGTGGTATTGATGCCTCCGCGAAAATTGGGGAAGTTGATTTTGAGCAAACAACCAAGAATTGATCGTTCAATCTTCAACTCCATTGAAAACAAGTGAATAATGTTTCAACAACTAAATATTTGATACATATATATAATTACACTCATTGTCTGAACCAGGCCGTATAGTTATTGAATTGTACAGTTGTTCTCCAGGTTGGGCGGGAAAATCGACTTCGTTTCGTTTTCATCCCGTGGTTGTAGGCATACGATAACCAACCAATATTGAGGTAAGTACAACTTTACAAGGGATTGGAAGTTGTTTTAGAAAAGTTAAAGTGCTAATGTGAATCATTAAAGTGTAATAAATTAAGTAAGTGCAATATATCATTAATAAATGTATTTATATAGGAAATAGAATGGGAAACTAATTAATCCCCAGGCCGACAACGTTCATTTGCAATATATAATACTACCCATATGGTTCTTACTATCATGATGTCCACTTTTGGTTTTAATACAATCATTTTCAAGCCAGTTGTTTTTATTTCATGCCTTTTTGTATATTTGGTGCACCACCGTATCCTACAGAGAATAGGAATAGAATAAGTCGAATCAAATTCATATAGAGCTATAAAATGTCAGGTTTAATGGAATATAATGAGGATCAAGTAAAGACGTTATTAGAAAATGAATGAGATCAGACATTCTGAAGTGGTATTTAAAGATCTGACAGTGGATAGCAAGCTAATTTATAAGATGCCCCATAAATCTGTGCAGATCCCGCGTGGTCGCATCTCAACAATAAGCTGAGCGAATGGTATATATTTAAAGGTAAAAGCATGCTCTGTCAAGGCGTTCATTGTTATCTTTTCAAGATAAAGATCTAAGCCCTCATAGAAATCAGAAATATCTCGAGCCTTCAAATTGCATATTGCTGTTCCTGCAGAATTGGGTGGTTCACCTTAGTGACCACCACCATATCTACTGATCAGCTATGGTCGGCCTGCGAAATTTGGGCTACCGATATCCATGCTGAAAATTCCATACTTGTACCAAAAATACAGTGTGGAATCAAGCTGTAATCAAAATAAAAAATAAAACTTGGGCACTGTGGTAGATAAGATTTTATTTTGATAAATCATAGTGTTGTACAGTTGTATTAACTGATGGCGTTTCGAGCACAAACCTTTGCTCATAATCATATCAAGTGACAAATTTTAGGCACGATGGGGATAGGAGTACTCGTAGAAATGTCACAAAGAATAGTGCCTCTTCCCATAACTAAGGGTTTCCCGGCCAATTGCAGAGTTGTTTCCGACAACTCATGTTGAAGCTAGGCATCTACTTTTCGTAGACGAGCCAGTTTCTCAACGCCTGTGACGTCTGTTTGGGCCGGAGAAAATGAGCGAAAAGGCATCTGCCATAGTGTTGTTAACTCCGGATATTTGGCAGATTTTTAATGCAGCCTGTGAAACGTAGTCCAGTTTTCGTGATTCCGTGGGCGAATAATTATCTGAGAGGGCAATTAAGGCGTTTGTGGTCAGTGAAAATTATGGATTAAGAGCCCTCCACCGAACCTCGGAAGTGGCGTATAGCACAGCACATAGCAGGAAGTTCTCTGCCGAATGCACTACACTCGGTTTACGCTAGTTGTAGGCACCTCGAGAAAAAAGGGAGTGCTGGACACTGTTCGTTGACTGGTCTTTACAGAACTTCCTTGATTGCAGTGTCTGACACACCAACGGGAGTACTCAACGGCGCCTCTAGATCCTAATACACAAGAAATTTGGCATGCGGGAAAGCTTTAATAACCTGATTAAAGCATTTCGAGCAGGCGCGTTGAGTTCGATGGACTTGTTATTCCGTAAAAGAAGGTCTGTTAATGGTTAAATCGGGGAAGCACAGTTAGGAATGAAGCTTCATTTATAACTCACCAAGTGCGGAGACTTTTCACTACCTGTGGCTCAGGAGAGTTGTGCATCGCCTCGGCCTTACTAGCCAGTGGGAGAATACCCTCGCAGTCAATAGTGTGACCGAGAAAGTCGAGTGATTCCACGCCTATCTGGCCCTTCTGTATAATAATGGTAACACCATGTTGGCGTAACCTTTTGAATGCCAAGTCCAAGTGTCTAGCTTGAGTTTCCTTAGCCAAGTTTCTTCGACAAAATAGCTGCGACATGTAATGTTGAGGCAATCGATGGTAATCAAGAGTTGCTTTGGCGTTCACTTACCGGTAATCACCAGTGGGTCGCCAACCGTAGCTATCTTTTTTCGGAACCATATGCAGGGGGGACGCTGACTTTGGCGCCTGTGTCGACTGAGTGCCGGATCTGTAGACCACATCACGAATATATAGTAGGCAAGCAGTGCCACCGACGACGGGTGCCATTGTGAGTGCCGGCGAAATATCGTCCCTTGGTCTTCGAGGAATCGCCAAAATTACAAGGTTTTCTGCAACGTTTTGCTTCCTGACCATAGATATTGTGATACCAATGGCAGTCAGGGTTTCTAAGTAAACGTGGCTTAGATTTCGACTGACCATGTGAGTGTCGCTGTTCAGGAGAATTCGGACGACGATAGGAGGAATCATGGAGATTACTCGCCGTAAGTAGCTGCTGGACGGAGTTGCATAACCCTATCACTGAATTATCCCTACTCAAAGTTTGTTCAGTAACTGACCACATCTCAGTAACTGGCCGTTGTGTCATTTCTAGGATTTTATCGGCAGAGGTAGCTAGGTGGTCTGTAATAACACCTTGAATTGTCACAAGCACAGTCTGCACAGACTGTGGCAGTTTGGATAAGAAGAGTTCTCTGGAAAGTCCTTCGTCAAACTGACGTCGCCAATAACGTCCCTCATTCTTTTCAGCATGTTCACAGTCGACTGATCACCTAACTCGACGTTGCGAAATTGCTCGTCGAGACGTTGCCAAAGCGAGAGAACGATCTTAGGCGTATGGTTGCTCATGGCGAAATATATATACTCTGGAAATTGTACAGGAACAAGTGCAAAATAGAACGAACTCAACGGGTTTGTCTACGTATTCACCAAAGATGAACTTTGCTATAGTACTCAACAGCTTAAAGCCTGAGTATGTTGACGTTCACAGATAATATAATAATAATTTGTATTTTCTTATAAACATAAATTTACATGAAAATGCATGCCATTTTTACAGGCACCATCAAGTATGGTATAATGTCAAATCTTAAATTGTCTACAAGTGAATAATGTTTCAACAACTAAATATTTGATACATATATATAATTACACTCATTGTCTGAACCAGGCCGTATAGTTATTGAATTGTACAGTTGTTCTCCAGGTTGGGCGGGAAAATCGACTTCGTTTCGTTTTCATCCCGTGGTTGTAGGCATACGATAACCAACCAATATTGAGGTAAGTACAACTTTACAAGGGATTGGAAGTTGTTTTAGAAAAGTTAAAGTGCTAATGTGAATCATTAAAGTGTAATAAATTAAGTAAGTGCAATATATCATTAATAAATGTATTTATATAGGAAATAGAATGGGAAACTAATTAATCCCCAGGCCGACAACGTTCATTTGCAATATATAATACTACCCATATGGTTCTTACTATCATGATGTCCACTTTTGGTTTTAATACAATCATTTTCAAGCCAGTTGTTTTTATTTCATGCCTTTTTGTATATTTGGTGCACCACCGTATCCTACAGAGAATAGGAATAGAATAAGTCGAATCAAATTCATATAGAGCTATAAAATGTCAGGTTTAATGGAATATAATGAGGATCAAGTAAAGACGTTATTAGAAAATGAATGAGATCAGACATTCTGAAGTGGTATTTAAAGATCTGACAGTGGATAGCAAGCTAATTTATAAGATGCCCCATAAATCTGTGCAGATCCCGCGTGGTCGCATCTCAACAATAAGCTGAGCGAATGGTATATATTTAAAGGTAAAAGCATGCTCTGTCAAGGCGTTCATTGTTATCTTTTCAAGATAAAGATCTAAGCCCTCATAGAAATCAGAAATATCTCGAGCCTTCAAATTGCATATTGCTGTTCCTGCAGAATTGGGTGGTTCACCTTAGTGACCACCACCATATCTACTGATCAGCTATGGTCGGCCTGCGAAATTTGGGCTACCGATATCCATGCTGAAAATTCCATACTTGTACCAAAAATACAGTGTGGAATCAAGCTGTAATCAAAATAAAAAATAAAACTTGGGCACTGTGGTAGATAAGATTTTATTTTGATAAATCATAGTGTTGTACAGTTGTATTAACTGATGGCGTTTCGAGCACAAACCTTTGCTCATAATCATATCAAGTGACAAATTTTAGGCACGATGGGGATAGGAGTACTCGTAGAAATGTCACAAAGAATAGTGCCTCTTCCCATAACTAAGGGTTTCCCGGCCAATTGCAGAGTTGTTTCCGACAACTCATGTTGAAGCTAGGCATCTACTTTTCGTAGACGAGCCAGTTTCTCAACGCCTGTGACGTCTGTTTGGGCCGGAGAAAATGAGCGAAAAGGCATCTGCCATAGTGTTGTTAACTCCGGATATTTGGCAGATTTTTAATGCAGCCTGTGAAACGTAGTCCAGTTTTCGTGATTCCGTGGGCGAATAATTATCTGAGAGGGCAATTAAGGCGTTTGTGGTCAGTGAAAATTATGGATTAAGAGCCCTCCACCGAACCTCGGAAGTGGCGTATAGCACAGCACATAGCAGGAAGTTCTCTGCCGAATGCACTACACTCGGTTTACGCTAGTTGTAGGCACCTCGAGAAAAAAGGGAGTGCTGGACACTGTTCGTTGACTGGTCTTTACAGAACTTCCTTGATTGCAGTGTCTGACACACCAACGGGAGTACTCAACGGCGCCTCTAGATCCTAATACACAAGAAATTTGGCATGCGGGAAAGCTTTAATAACCTGATTAAAGCATTTCGAGCAGGCGCGTTGAGTTCGATGGACTTGTTATTCCGTAAAAGAAGGTCTGTTAATGGTTAAATCGGGGAAGCACAGTTAGGAATGAAGCTTCATTTATAACTCACCAAGTGCGGAGACTTTTCACTACCTGTGGCTCAGGAGAGTTGTGCATCGCCTCGGCCTTACTAGCCAGTGGGAGAATACCCTCGCAGTCAATAGTGTGACCGAGAAAGTCGAGTGATTCCACGCCTATCTGGCCCTTCTGTATAATAATGGTAACACCATGTTGGCGTAACCTTTTGAATGCCAAGTCCAAGTGTCTAGCTTGAGTTTCCTTAGCCAAGTTTCTTCGACAAAATAGCTGCGACATGTAATGTTGAGGCAATCGATGGTAATCAAGAGTTGCTTTGGCGTTCACTTACCGGTAATCACCAGTGGGTCGCCAACCGTAGCTATCTTTTTTCGGAACCATATGCAGGGGGGACGCTGACTTTGGCGCCTGTGTCGACTGAGTGCCGGATCTGTAGACCACATCACGAATATATAGTAGGCAAGCAGTGCCACCGACGACGGGTGCCATTGTGAGTGCCGGCGAAATATCGTCCCTTGGTCTTCGAGGAATCGCCAAAATTACAAGGTTTTCTGCAACGTTTTGCTTCCTGACCATAGATATTGTGATACCAATGGCAGTCAGGGTTTCTAAGTAAACGTGGCTTAGATTTCGACTGACCATGTGAGTGTCGCTGTTCAGGAGAATTCGGACGACGATAGGAGGAATCATGGAGAATGTAATGTAATGAAGATGAATTGGAGATGTTTGTCAGCCACGTCTCGTTAGCGGTTAACGCCAGGATCTGCCTACGCTCGTGCTCACGCTGTTGCTTGAATTTTCTCAGAAACGCTTAGTAATAACGGAGGAAGGAACGAATACACCGATACGCCACTCGAGAATACCTTATTGTAACACCAACATATGAAATATAGTTCTAATATGATCTGTGTACAAATATTACAATAATATATCAAAATATTACTTCTGACGGTTTATTGCTGACTTCTTTCTGAACAGCGACCGATGAGACGATGACTGTGGTATTGATGCCTCCGCGAAAATTGGGGAAGTTGATTTTGAGCAAACAACCAAGAATTGATCGTTCAATCTTCAACTCCATTGACACTCCCCGGCAAAAACGGGATCCAACCCTTTTTTCCTTCACGACCAATACACGTTGACTTGGATGCCATTGCGAGAACCTGGGCCACACGGACAGAGCTGAAATGGAAAACAAACAGAAAAGCCAACACACCACAAGCATACTCACAGCACAATCTCACACATCAATGACGACCTGCGCCTCCAGATAGAGACCTCCTCTTGACATCTTGCAACACAATCGCCACTTGCTAGAATGACTCTTGCAGAATGCAAAGTGACCATAGCACCACCTCATGATACTCTACGCACATCCTCTCATCTACTCACTACCAATTACCACTGAAATCGCTTGTCACTCATTCTGCCTCAATTCTAGTAACGATGACGTATGCGAGCCTCAGTCTTTTGCAGTCTTCCTCCCGGGCGTGTGGGACCGCAGCTAACAATTATCTCCGTGTGCATTTCATTCTCAGCAATAGCTTAGCCTCCCCGGCGTATACGACCCATCTGCTGTCCTTAACATCAATCAATTCATTCATGGATGTAGAAGACAAGAAACAACTTCAGAAGTAATCACGACGAAAATTTTAACAAAATTATGCAATAAAATCAAGGTACGAAAACAACGAGTAAACACAACTGATCCAAAATCACAAATTGCGAAGACACACCACACGTATACACAAACAGTACAAATAACCTCGCGGATCATGTCTTGGTGGAATTCCTTTGAAGAATTGCAGGACTTACACCAGTACGCCTACAACCCTTCACAGGTTGACGATTGTAAGTTGTGGAATGTCCGGACACACACCAGATTAACCAACAATTACAATAATTGTAACTCACACATTTATTTAACACAAACATATGTACAATCAACACATCAAAATGCTGGATTCTGGGACGACAAACTACCATTGAAGAACTGTAGGACTTACAGCAGGACGCCTACAACACCTCTCAGGTTGACGCTCTAGGTTGGAATATCATCGCAGAGTTCATTTGCTGACTTCCTTCTATCAGCTATATCCTCAAATCTGAACAGTAACACGCTCATGTCATTGTATCGCAGAATACAGATGACGAACAAACACACGACGTATCTGGTCAACCAAGCGTAGAAACAGAGTAATTTACACCAAAGATAATAGCTGTCATCAAAGTCTCATAAACCGTTAATGCCCAGCTCTCGCTACGCTCGGGCCCACGCTGTTCTTAGAAGATTTCTGAGAAACGCTTAGTAACAACGGACGAAAAAACCAGAACACCAATTGTTGACTTGAGTATTATGTATTGTTACACCAGCATATAAATCAAGTATCACTAAGCAAACTAAGAAAACTAAGGTCTGTAAACAAATATTACAATAATAAATTACAATATTACTTCTGACGGTTTATTGCTGACTTCTTTCTGAACAGCGACCGATGAGACGATGACTGTCGTATTGATGCCTCCGCGAAAATCGAGGAAGTTGATTTTGTGCAAACAACCAAGAATTGATCGTTCAATCTTCAACTCCATTGACACTCCCCGGCAAAAACGGGATCCAACCCTTTTTTCCTTCACGACCAATGCACGTCGACTTGGATACCATTGCGAGAACCTGGGTCACACGGACAGAGCTGAAATGGAAAACAAACAGAAAAGCCAACACACCACAAGCATACTCACAGCACAATCTCACACATCAATGACGACCTGCGCCTCCAGATAGAGACCTCCTCTTGACATCTTGCAACACAATCGCCACTTGCTAGAATGACTCTTGCAGAATGCAAAGTGACCATAGCACCACCTCATGATACTCTACGCACATCACCTCATCTACTCACTACCAATTACCACTGAAATCGCTTGTCACTCATTCTGCCTCAATTCTAGTAACGATGACGTATGCGAGCCTCAGTCTTTTGCAGTCTTCCTCCCGGGCGTGTGGGACCGCAGCTAACAATTATCTCCGTGTGCATTTCATTCTCAGCAATAGCTTAGCCTCCCCGGCGTATACGACCCATCTGCTGTCCTTAACATCAATCAATTCATTCATGGATGTAGAAGACAAGAAACAACTTCAGAAGTAATCACGACGAAAATTTTAACAAAATTATGCAATAAAATCAAGGTACGAAAACAACGAGTAAACACAACTGATCCAAAATCACAAATTGCGAAGACACACCACACGTATACACAAACAGTACAAATAACCTCGCGGATCATGTCTTGGTGGAATTCCTTTGAAGAATTGCAGGACTTACACCAGTACGCCTACAACCCTTCACAGGTTGACGATTGTAAGTTGTGGAATGTCCAGACACAAACAAGATTAACCAACAATTACATCAATTGGAACTCACACAACTATTTAACACAAACATATGTACAATCAACACATCAAATGTTGTGGATTCTGACATGACAAACTACCCTTGAAGAACCGTAGGACTTACAGCAGGACGCCTACAACCCTTCTCAGGTTGACGCCCTAGGTTGGAAAATCGTCGCAGAGTTCATTTGCTGACTTCCTTCTATCAGCTATATCCTCAAAGCTGAACGGCAACACGCCCATGTCATTGTATCGTAGAATATAGATGACCAACAAACACACGACATATCTCATCAACCAAGTATAGAAACAGAGTAATTTACACCAAAGATAATAACATTCAAATAGTAACTTGAAACTGGAAATGCCTTTATTCGTGCAAGTCAATTTAACAATAACTCTCTCCTTTACACTTGGCTTATCCACACTAAACTGACCATTGATATTCGTCCTTTCAAACGAACTGATACTGCCACAGTCATTGCACAAGACACTTGAGTTGATGGGTGTCTGTTTCATTGTGGATGACAGCACCAACGATGACTGAGTGACACAAGGTGATGAACTTAGTGGTGGATCAGAAGCTGTTCTTGTTCGGCTCTCAGATAGTTGTCCAACTGCAAGATTAAAACCACTGCTGACTTTCACTAATAGTTCGGGTTTAGCACTATCATCTGATGATAGGTGGGCTACACGCTGATCAATTACACTGACTATCTCACTAGTATGCACACCTTTTGGAACTGCATCTGCGTTCAATTCTACTTCACGTTGTAGTTGTACAGAACCTTTATTTAACTTAGCAGTAGTAGGCATATCCCGCATCTCATAATGATCAACCAAAGACAACTGTGAAGTATCATGATCATTATCACGAATATTCACTTTACCGTCAACTTCATCATTTTCAAACTCTTTAATAACAGAAGTAGATAATTTTGGTTCCTCCTCAAAAATCATTAAAGGTTTTATAACTTCACTCTGACTAGTAATACCTCGTAAACTTGTGGAGTCAGAACTCCAATCTGAAGCAGTAACTCTATTCTGTGACACTCTATTCAACAACGGCTTACCAGTTGCAACTACAGACTTTTTCACAACACCGTTATCGTCACACAATTCGGAGTCAGACCTGGAGTTTACATTTAGCTTATCACTGAACTTGCTCACTGGTTCACAGTTCACTTCTGTATGCACCTCTTGCACACGTGTCAAGCACAACCGTGTTTGTCTTGTATCTTGTAACTTATCTGTTGAGGATGTACTACGAAACCTGTTACACTCACTAGGTCTATATGCATTACTAGACATCATGGAGCTTTCTCGATATCCACCTCTCTGAGGCCTACTCGTCATCAATGATTGCATTTTGATCTCAGACTGCTCTATTCTAGGGGTGAGATCTAATAGACTGGCGAACTTGCTCATAGATTGATTGACACTAGTATTTACCAGTTTCAGGATATCATCAAACTTTGGCTCGATACCCTCATCCTCCATACGGGAGCTTATCTTCACCCACTTCCTTTGCAGTCGAGTAGGTAGACGTCTTGCTATTACTTCTAGGATAAAACTCGAGTTGAGGTCACTCATTCGATTCATCGAAATCATTCCATTCTTGTAAATTAGCAAATTATCTAAAAACTCAGTGAGTGCCTGGGAGTCATCCTGTAACTGACCACCATTACCCTCAACAGCCTCGAATAATTTCCCTGCAATCATCGAAGGTCTTCCAAACCTTTGACGTAATATGCTCATAGCCTCAGCGTATCCCTCTTTAGGCTTCATAAACTTACAACACTGTATAGCTCTTGAAGCATCTCCAGTGCAATATCTCATCAAATACATCAATTTCAATTCATCACTTAATGAAAAACTACTCAGCATGATCTCAAACTCCTTAACAAATTGTAAATAATCGGCCGGGTTTCCATCAAAACATCGTGGTTCTAATTTAGGGAGTTTGATGTTCCTATTATCCCTGAACGGCGAAACAGTAACATCAACCATATCATGTTTAACATCAGACACATCGTTACAATTAACAGACAAGTCACCATGACTTACTTTCCTGTTTGCATCCAAGACACTCTGTCCCTTCTTTGACCCAGGCATTGTTGAACTTGACCCAATTCCAAAAGCGTTCCAGATATTGCTTGTTCAAAGAGGACTTGACCGGCACCAGGAAAAATGAACGGCGACTATCCAAACTTTCACCAACTGTTTGAATCCGCCAGATCTGTTTCTATCGTCAGAAACTGTCATCAAAGTCTCATAAACCGTTAATGCCCAGCTCTCGCTACGCTCGGGCCCACGCTGTTCTTAGAAGATTTCTGAGAAACGCTTAGTAACAACGGACGAAAAAACCAGAACACCAATTGTTGACTTGAGTATTATGTATTGTTACACCAGCATATAAATCAAGTATCACTAAGCAAACTAAGAAAACTAAGGTCTGTAAACAAATATTACAATAATAAATCGTTATGTTACTTCTGACGATGTTTAACTCTTCTTTCTGAACAGCGACCGATGAGACGATGACTGTCGTATTGATGCCTCCGCGAAAATCGAGGAAGTTGATTTTGTGCAAACAACCAAGAATTGATCGTTCAATCTTCAACTCCATTGACAATAGCATTCAAATAGTAACTTGAAACTAGAAATGCCTTTATTCATGCAAGTCAATTTAACAATTACTCTCTCGTTTACACTTGGCTTATCCTCACTAAACTGACCATTGATATTCGTCCTTTCAAACGAACTGATACTAGCATAGTCATTGCACAAGATACTTGAGTTGATGGGCGACTGTTTCATTGTGGATGACAGCACCAACGACGACTGAATGACACAAGTTGATGAAGTTAGCGGTGGATCAAAAGCTGTTGTTGCTCGACTTTCAGAAATGTGTCTACCTGCAAGACCACCACCACTGCTGTCTTTTACTATCAGCTCCGCTTTAGCACTAGCATCTGATGATAGGTGGGCTACATGCTGATCGCTCACACTGACGGTCTGACAAGTATGCATGCCTTCTGCAACTGCACCTGCATTTATTTCTACTTCACGTTTTAGCTGTACAGAAACTTTGTTCAACTTAGCAGTAGTAGGCATTCCCCCCATTTCATCATGATCAACCGAAGACAAATCTGCACTATCATGATCATTATCACAAATATTCAATTTACCGTCAATTTCATCATTTTCAAACTCTTTAATAACAGAAGTAGACAATTTTGGTTCATTCGGTTCTACCTTAGAATGCGAAGTGCTGGGGAATTCGCCCATCCCCAGGTTGACACTGTCCTTCACCAGTCTCAGAATATCCTCAAACCTTGGCTCGATACCCTCCATACGGGAGCTTATTTTTACCCACTTCCTTTGCGGCCGAGTAGGTATGCGTCTTGCTAATACATCTAGGACTTAGCTCGAGTCGAGGTCACTCATGCAATTCATAGAAATCAAGGTATTCTTATAAGTCATAAGATTATCTAAAAACTCAGTAAGTGCCTTGGAGTCATCTTGAAGTTGACTGCCGTTACCTTTGACAGCTTCGTATACGTTCCTTACAATCATTGAAGGTCTTCCAAACCTTTGACGTAATATGCTCATAGCCTCAGCGTATCCCTCATTAGGGGGCATGAACTCACAGCACTGTATAGCTCTTGAAGCATCTCCAGTGCAATATCTCATCAAATACATCAATTTCAATTCATCACTTAATAAAAAACTACTCAACATGATCTCAAACTCCTTTACAAATTGTAAATAATCAGCCGGGTTTCCGTCGAAACACCGTGGTTCAAATTTAGGGAGTTTGATGTTCCTATTATCCCTGAACGGCGAAACAGTAACATCAACCATGTCATGCTTAACATCAGACAGATCGTTACAAGTAACAGACAAGTCACCATGACTTACTTTCCTGTTTGCATCCAAGACACTCTGTCCCTTCTTTGACCCAGGCATTGTTGAACTTGACCCAATTCCAAAAGCGTTCCAGATATTGCTTGTTCAAAGAGGACTTGACCGGCACCAGGAAAGATGAACGGTGACTATCCAAACTTTCACCAACTGTTTGAATCCGCCAGATCTGTTTCTACCGTCAGAAACTGCCAGCCACGTCTCGTAAACCGTTAATGCCCAGCTCTCGCTACGCTCGGGCTCACGCTGTTCCTTGAAGTTTTTCAGAAACGCTAAGTAATAACGGACGAAAAAGCCAAAACACCGATTGGCCGCTTTGGAATTCCTTATTGTAACATCAACATATAAAAACATTTCTACTAAGGTCTGTGAACAAATATTACAATAATAAATCACAATATTACTTCTGACGGTTTATTGCTGACTTCTTTCTGAACAGCGACCGATGAGACGATGACTGTCGTATTGATGCCTCCGCGAAAATTAGGGAAGTTGGTTTTGAGCAAACAACCAAGAATTGATCGTTCAATCTTCAACTACATTAACATATATCATTTTCCTTCCTGTGTAGGACACACCAAATGTATAGTCATGGATAAGGATTATTTAAATTTCATAAATTTGGTTTGTATTTAAATTACATGGTTTCTGACGTTTTTGTCTTTGGTTTGTGGGAACAATATGATAATTAGTCATTCAATGGAGCATATCAAGAAATATTGAAATATTGTCTTCGCATTAACAGGAAAACCCAAGTATGTTTTGGATGGATTACAAATACTTGGGAAAAAATAAAGCTTGAATTAATTCCACAATATAACTCAGGTGTGTAAAAAACCGAATCTTATTCTTGATTTATATCCAAATTTGGTAATAATTAAAATAAGTGATACACTTGTATAGTTTTATCAGCATTTTCACCGTAACATCACGAGTGAATTGTACTCAATGTAGAATAATATTACTGATAGTATATATCTTCTTATACATGGGTGTTTCCAAGAAAAGAATGCTATTTTTACAGATACGATCAATTATGTTATAAGATACAGTCGTGACGTTGTATTATAAACTAATACATTCCGATTGGTATAAGAGTATATTCCACAACTTTAATCCAGACTGCGTCGTGGCGGAAGGTAATACGTAATTCACGAAGGAATTGTAAGATATGGGACCAATAATGTTTGCAGATCATTTGTCATTGTAGATGTTCAAATATCCACGTACTTCATTCTCATTCAAAAAGTCCAATGGAAGCTAAAATGGTGGGACAAAAAAAGAAGAGAAACCACAGCAAAGCAAAAGAAAGCGAGAGGAGTCCTTGAGGAGTGATTAATAAATATATACATACATATTCTGTTTTGTAACTGTGGTTATTTTTGTGCACTAACTAACTAGTCCCGTTATGCTAACTTTTATATTATGTGTGAACTAATATTACTGTCCTGTGTAGAAATGTTTATCATCTGGTTCCAATAATATTAAAATTTATAATTGTAGTTTGTTGTAACTACACGTTTAATGAACTTAAAATATCTATGTAGGGTGAAAAAGAGGGTGTAAGAGTCAAACGTAGAAATGCATTGTCATCTTTGAGCAGTCTGGTGACTGAGGAGATGAACACTGGAAGTGTGTTTGTATCATGATCACGCACATTAGCTGGTAGTCTATTCCAAATGACTGAAAACTTATTTAAGAAGAAGTTGTACCGCACGTAAGTCTGACAGTGCCCTATAGCAGCTAGGTTGTGATGATTTCTAAGATTGTAACTGATGACAGCGGTAGGTTTAGTTATTGGCTCGGAGGAATGCAAGAGAAGATTAGTTAGCTTGTAGTAAAAGATAAGGTTTAGCTTAAGGCGTCTTTTCCAGAGGGTTCTAATCTTAGTCTTCGCATCGCTCATGGTATTCCAGACCACTTTCTAAACCAAGAGTTCTTGAGGTAAACTGCCGTTGCACTCCCTCTAATTTAAGCTTGTCATTTTGTCTGAGTCCGCTAAGAATAAACGGGCAGTATTCTAAGATAGGTCGGACACATACTTTGTATAATAAAACCCTAGTTTCACAACAAAAGAAATTGCGTGTTATGCATCCTATCAGCCTTCGTGTTTTACGTCTGGCATAATCAGTCTGTTCAGCGAACGTTAGGTTACTAGAGTATCTAATACCGAGATCTACGACTGAGTTGAGCTTAGCTAGTTTTCGCCCATTTATTTCAAGAGTTAGATCAAGGTTACTGTTGCCGATACAAATCCAGCCGCATTTGTCAATGTTAAAATTTAGACAGGATTCAGCACACCATGTTGCGAGACTACTTAGTTCAAGATGTATTTTATCTACCATATCGCTTAATTCATGAGTGTAGCAGGAGTAGACGACTTTGAGGTCGTCAGCATATAGGAATGGTTTACCTGAGGTGAAGCACTTGCAAATGCTGTTAATGTAGACTGTGAATAAAAGTGGACCTAGGACACTACCTTGCACGACCCCACTTGAGATCTGCCTAGGATGAGACAATACAGATCCAACTTTGGTTATTTGTACCCTGTTGCTTAGAAATGATTTTAACCAGTTCAGTAATGGGTTGCGAATTCCACAAGAGTACAGCTTCTCAAAGAGAATACTGTGAGATACCATGTCAAATGCCCTAGATATATCGAAGTAGAGAACAACGACTAGCTTACGTGCTTCGCGACTACTAGTGATGCAGTTGAAAAAGTCGAAGTGGCAAGTAACGCAGGATCTATTTTTGAGAAATCCGTGTTGAGACCTTGTAACAAGATCTTCCCTAATTAGGTAGTCTGACAATTGATCTTTTACAACTTTCTCCATGATTCGTGAGATAACTGGGGTTATATTTATGGGTCTGTAATTGCGGACGTTTGCCTTATCACCAGATTTGTAATGTGGAATTATGAAGCTAGTTTTCCACTCACTAGGGTAAGTGCCAGTGTCCATAGATATTGAGAAGAATTTAAGAAGTAACAGGGTATATCACACCCACTGTTTTTGAAAATTATCGAAGCGAGGCCATCCGGTCCCGTACTAGTGGAAGGTTTAAGGCTTTTAATTGCTTGTACTATTAATTGATTAGTGAACACAATGCTTTCAAGGGAAGAGATAGTAAGGGGGCGGTTTCACCAGGCATATGTGTTTCTAAACTAAAGTTTGCAAACCAATCACTGAGAAGTTCACAGATAGTGGCAGGTTCATTGTAGATTACTTTGTCGTGAAGTAAGTATGGGATTTCCCTCGCCGACTGCATTCGTTTTTTAAGAAGTGCCGTTAAGTTATAAACTTTGGAGGTACTTTCAAGTGCCGTTAACTCTTCGTCGAGGTCCTTTTGAGAGCGTAGGCGCTTGATAGATTCAAGAGACTCGTGGATTGAGAGCAATAGTGATATGTCCTTAGTGGAATAGTACTGTTTCTTCAGCTTCCTTAACTTATTACGGTGTGCCCTTGGAATATATTCAGTTCGGTGTCTACTTAATTTCACTATTTCTTTGGAGCAACTGTATCTAGACAAAGGGTAACATTCCTGTAAAACAGGGTTACTAAGGCCTCCAGGGAGTCAGTGGTAAAATAGTCATCCCATTGACAGAGTCGAATAAGTTCTTGGACTAATCCCCAGTCTGTATATTTGTAACTACGACATATTGTGCTTCCTGAATCTTGTTTGTTTCCTGTATTTAGTGGTGAGAAAGGCAGAGAGCAGAGTACCATTCTATGGTCACTACTGGAAAATCTATTACCAACATAGTGGATACTGGGATTGTGTCATGACAAAAAACAAGGTCCAACATGTTGTCCCACGAGTAGGTGTCTGGACGTGTTGTTGCCATCCATAACAGTCGATAGTGGCAAGTAATTCGTCGAAGCGTTGGGGGCCGGAACTAGTTAGCCAATTGACTTCTGGAAGATTGAAGTCCCCTGCAATTATTTTGTAATTAGCACTAAACGAGGATGTGTGCAAACGATTTAGCTAATAACGCATCAGTTTCTTTTGTTGAGCTTGGTGCTCGATAAACACAGCCTATGAGAAGTTTGTACTTATCTCCATGTAAGACAACCCAGAGTGAGTCAGGTACATTATTCATTGTTTCATCTTCCACCTTACTGACTACAAATGAGTTATGTATATATATGAGACATCCTCCACCACGCTTGCAATCTCTGTTTGCACGGTGTACAGTGTAATCATCGATACCTATATGCACATCAAGTACAGAGGATGAGCACCATGACTCAGTAATCAGAGCTACAGTAGGCTTGGCGACTAATAATAATGTCCTTAGTTCAGATATCTTATTGATTAAGGAACGTGCATTAATTAGCAATATCGTGAATAAGTCACGGGATACTACAAACTGGCTTAAAATGCCACCATAACCTAAATCTATATGTGCGTCAGTGTGAGCACTAAAAGATATGGTCAAGTCCACGGCCGGTGTTGACCGGTGCTAAAGACCTCCAGAAAATTAACCACACTAGTCTGGCTGGGTATCTAAACACTCTTTTGCTGACGTCTTATCTACCTTCACCCGTGTCAGCTTCCAGGGTCACCTTCATTCCCAAGACATCACACCCGGATAACCCTACTAACTTCCGGCCTATCTCCATAACTTGTCATTACTCACAGTCTGCACAAGATTATCGCCAAGCGCTGGTCCAGATCATTCCCAATGGAAAGACTACAGTTTGCCTTCCTGCAACGTGGTGGCAGCTTCGAAGTGACAAGTCATCTTCACGCCATCTTGAGAGAAGCGCACTCCAACTATACAAGTTACGCACTAGCTATTCTCGATATTTCAAAAGCTTTTGATTGCGTCCTACATCAAACAATTTTAAGGGTGGCTGAAGGTTTTGGTGCGCACTCAATGCTTAGAGAATATCTTACAAACTACCATTCCAACTCCCACAGTCCCTTCCACGAAGTGAAGTGTCATCCAACACGGGGGTCAAACAGGGTGACCCTCTGTCGCCGCTTCTCTTCATCATGACTGTGGATGAGATACTCAATATTCTTGGAGCCTATGACCCCATCTACGTTGATGGTCATCCTTTACACTACATAGCATATGCTGATGATCTCACCATCCTAGCTCGAAACGCTGCTGCTCTTCAAAACAAACTCAGCTGTATCGCCGCCTCGCTGGAACTTGCGGGATTATCGATAAACGTCAACAAAAGCCGTACAATCAACATAGTCGCTGACAGACGGCGCAAAATCATAGCTCTTTCTCCGACCATCTTCAATATCAACTGCCAGACAATTCCAGCCATCTCGCCAATAGAGGAATTTACCTATCTGGGCGTTCCCTTCAGTTACAAAGGCAGACACTGCTTCAATCATGTGGGCGTCCTAAATGGATACTTAGGTAATGTGAAACGCGCTCCCCCCCTCAAACCTCATCAACGAATTAAAATCCTGGAGAACAATCTGATAGCTCGTCTACTCTACTCACTGACTCTCAGCATCACTCACAAGAATACCCTGAAAACTATGGACAGACTTATTCGTGCAGCTGTCCGCCGATAGCTTCACCTCATGAAGGACACTCCGACTGCATTTTTCCACGCTGATATCAAAAAGGGAGGCCTGGGAATCATGAATCTCTCAACAACGATTCCAAGCCATAGGCGCAAAAGAATCGAGGCAGTGCTCAACAACAGAAATCCGCTCATACGCAGCATAGCGTCCTCCACCACCTTCACGCCTTCTCTTAGGATCTGCAATCTTCCGATTCAGGCCCACAGGCAAATAGTAACATCTGCAGAAGAAGCACATGAAAGCTGTTCACAACAGCTTTACTCATCAGCGGATGGTTATGGTTTGACGGAATCAACAACATGTTCCGAATCTCACAAGTGGCTTCGCAACCCTGAAATGGTCTTGCCCGAACTGTATGTACGGGCCGTTCAACTGCGTGGAGATCTTTTGGGCACAAAAACGAGAAATGCGCGGGGACGTCCTAGAGTCGACATCAACTGCGGAGGCGGGTGTGGTCAACCAGAAAAGCTTCAACACATTCTTCAGCATTGTGCTTTTACTCATGTGGTCAGATGCAGGAGACACAACGACGTCCTAAAACTGATCGCCAACAAACTCCGCAAATCCAATACCAGATTTTGCATCCACCCGCGTGTTCCAACGCCCACGACTTTCTGACAACTAGATATGATTATCCTGTTAGACTGTGTGGCATACATTCTCGACGTAACAATCTGCGGCGACGCCTACATTTACATCAGCCATGCGTTGAAGATGTCAAAATACGGAGCTCAAACGATGGTTGCTGCATGTAAACGATTCCTGTCTACAATGGGACATACAGTTCAAAGAATCATGCAAATTCCTGTTGTAATCTCTTATCGAGGGATGATCAGTCAACTCTCTGCAAAATATCTTCGCAGACTCTTTTTCACCTCCTTCGAAATTTCACGCCTCTGCATCTCAACCATTCAAGGTTCTTTGAAAATCTACGATACTTACATGCGTGGAACGCATGGACTCAGACGTAGAAAAGAATTGAACCAGTGATATTGTATATTCATTGCAATATAGGAATACTTTTGTTTTTTCTACCGTTTACTCTACTTCCATTTGGCATAATTCACACGCGGGACACATTGTGACACTTATAAACATATATATACTCATTGAACCAATAATACTGTTATCAGCCTCCTAAAATGCCTGATAACTTTCTTTATCCTATACATTCTAATTGTTCCATACTACATACAGGCATAGAGCATATTATCCCTATAAACGTCTACCGATGTTAAAACTATTGCTACATTCAGCTGTCGATGCTACCCATGATTCATACGTGCAAGCAACATTCACATACTCAAAAATAATAGACTTGTGTCACATTTGATGATTCTATAAACATAAATTATTAAAAATCACAATTTTGTACCAGTCACGAATATCTCACATCAACATATGACATAAACAATCACTCTTAATTACACACATATATACAAACGCTTCTAACTGACTGTGCTGCAGAAAAAGTACACATTATTGAGTTCAACATGGGCTGTTGTGCTAATTCTTCTACACTTATTTTTTTGATTGCTTAGTTGACTAATTTACGTTCATATATTTATTTATCTTTACGAAGATTACTTATGTTATACAGGAATCATTATTTTGTACTTGTTGATTTTTTTGTATTATTGTATTTTAGTTTTGTGCGTGTGTACTCAACTTGAATATTGTAAAAATCGTATTGTAAAATCGTATTAAATAAATATGTTAAGCTAGGGGTCGTGCACAGACGAACGAATGTACTACAAAAGCGTAACAAGTGGCATGGATGCTTGACCGGAAGCCTTCAGGTAAATGAATCAACTAAAACAGTGGGGGGTCAGTATCCGATGTTCAGTGATAAATGCTCAAGGCGAATAATTCTGGGGAATTACCCACAACCACAAAAACTCTGTGGTGATAACTAGTCGCAAGACAAAAATATATACTGCAATCAACATCAATGTCACCTCCCGAATAAGTCATGAGAAAAAGCAATTACAAAGCTTAACCTTGAGGAACTCACCAACCAATCATACGAGGCTTAACTTGTCCAAATACGCTTCGCAGATATATAGCTCATATTTCTGAGAAACGGTCACAAGCAGTACAGAATAACATTCAGCAAGAAATAACCACTTGGAAGACGTCGCTCCTCTGCTAACAGTAATGTACACAAAAACTAATAAATATCTCTTGATTTTCTCAATAATCTGTCGGTTGCTTGGAGCTTTTCTTTCGTCGTTACAACTTTACTTCATTCAGCCCAAGGAAGATCAAATTTTTCAAAGTTAATGTCTAATATAATTGTGAAGGGTCTAGAAAATTGCCTCGCGCTGTAATGTAAGCATTTCTGACAGTTTTCACTGTGCGATGACGAAGATGAGATGGCCAGAAGGGATCAGCAACATAACTTATTCCATGCTTCTAGGGTGGTCTAACTGTTATTTCATCTAAGCCTGCTATGTGTTAGGGTTCAGTAATGAAATGTGCACTACAGATGTACCACTGTACCCAATGTTCTGCTAAGGGTCTTTTTCCCATAAACGATAGTTCCAAACCACAATACAACATTGGAAGTTTGTATGTTCACAAGTACACATTATTTGTCAACGCTTCTCTTCGTAGCTGAAGCTACAAATAACGCGAGAGCTGGTTTCCAGATTCTATCAGTTAAACAGAGGTGTGCACACTGTGGCTGGACTTATCCGTCAACAATTAATTTCTGCGCTCAAAGATATAACTCCGGGAGCTCTTTTCAAAAGGTTTCGGTACAGTTGTCGTTTTTCCGTCGTGTTTATTGTTTGGTCTCGTTTGTCACTCTTTGTAAGTTCACTCAACTCGCGCTTCATGATGTTCCTGTTTTCGCACGAAAACGGAGAGAAGTGCAGCTCTTCTTCTGTCCACAAATGATCGAAAAGGGAGGGGCATGAAATCCCAAGTAAAAAAATTGGCAACATTTTTCCTTTAAACAAGTTCACGACTCCCTCAAAACCCATATATATATGCCCCTGAGTATTTCATTGGAAAAACGAGGTAACAATATATAGAATGGACGGGATACCTAGTTGCTGAGATGCGTCGGTGGCACAGTGGTTAGGACTCTCGCCGACCATGCACATGGTCCGGGGTTCGAGCCCGCACCTTCGCACACCTGATATCTATGGCCGGCCTGCAAAATTTGGGCTACCGATATCCATGCTGAAAATTCCATACTTGTACCGAAAATACAGTGTGGAATCAAGCTGTAAATCAAAAATTAACAAATTAAATTAAAACTAAATGTGCGTCATTTCATGAAAGACATGGTTAGAATGTAGAAAGGCCTGAAAAACTGAACATATGAGATGAGTAAAGGATTTTAATTACCAATTGTGTTCTGCTTGTTTTGTTAGTCACTTACACAATATAACCAGATATGTATTTCCGGTAATTCCTCATTTGGCTTTACAACTATACAATGAAATACTAATCATAGACATTTAAAGCCCATATGATTAGTGGAAATAAAGTAGTTCCCTTTACTAGAGGCTCCACTTAAGTGAATATTAATCTTGTATTGTACTGCAATCCTTATTTTTATTTCTATTATCACACTGTTTTCATTGCACATTTTGTTCTCAGTCTCACAATTTATTATAAAAACAAATTAGTCCATGAGTAAACTTTGGATAATTACCCAATAACTATGAAACAATCGTTGTTTCTCCTCTATACCCCTACAAAGATACACATTCAACTGTCTTCTTATTTTTCTGTCATTGCACATAGTCAACAAATTTAAAGTATAGCGATGCGTCACGTATTTTCTCTGTTATCATGCAGCTAAAAAAAACAAATCTCATAATGGTAAAAGAGCCTTAAAGTCACTTTACTTTCCCGATTTAGTCCCAATGTATACCCTCCATTTGTCGTCCCTTGTCCCAATAATATCCCCCTCTCCTAATTGTCATAATTTACGTCATGAAATTTAGGATTCCTAGTACTTATTAGTGCTACTGGAACGCTATCGCACTATCATACAACCGAAGGTAAATACAATCATAAATAGTGAAGTAGTTTAGTACAACATTGGCTCAAATTACCGTGACGTAACTGAGCTGTAATTCAGTATCATCGTAATTTTCAATCTATCATACTCCTTCCACTCTTAACCTATGCAAATATCACCTGTATGACACATCCACCTTTCGTTTTCCTATGATTAATTGTGGTCCATTTATTAAACACCTCCCTCTATATAACATATCACGTATAACACTATGTAGAGTATTCTTATGGGTTCTGTCGAATTCACTATGTCATGCTTTGACAACATGTGTTGCCTATTTATCACATGTTTCTTGTCGCTCTCAATCTTCTTAGAATCCATCTATGGACTCTGTACTGACACTTATTATTACAAAATGTTCTACACATTACAGTGTTATGTACAGAACATGTTCACCAATAAAGCTAATACTCTCCCCTGAGTCTACTGTATAGCAACTTATGGTTCTAGATATGTGACTTCCAAATTGTGCGAAATGTTTATTACGAAAAAACCAACTAGCTTACTAAGCAAGTGCATTTGTATATAATACAATGGAAATTTTTTACAGCAGCTGACTTATTAACTCTGAATTTCTCTAACTAGTATGTCATCTCAAGTTGTCATACTTTAGGAAAGTGAAAGAAAGCATAGAAATGAAATGCGATGGATAGGAACTTACCGTAGGAAACGGTTAGATAAAAGTTGTTGGGGAGCTTCAGAATCTCAGTGATGGAAATTAGCTTCATAGTCTTCTCAGTAGTAAAGACTGGTCACTGGAGATAACTGAAATTGTTTGATGTTCTCCGTGCTTTGATACTTGGTCGTGGAATTAGTCCTAAAAGTGTCACTAGGTCAGGTAACTAAACTTTCAGCATCAAAAGGCGTGAAGAACATTAAACAAATTTATAACTTGTGCCCAACACTGGATGAAGGTAAGTAATCGTCAAAAAGACCCAACTCCCGTCATTTTTACGTTGTGTCGATGCATATGGCACATTTTTATGCCCCTGGTGTATCAAGTTTGTGTCCAATTTAACCAATATATTTACGCAAGTTTAGTTCAAAATATAGTCAAAAATTGTATTTGTAATTCAAGCAACGTGGCTTGATCTGAATAACCGTAAGTTATGCCGTAATGAAGTGCGATGTGATTCAGTTACATCATTGAAAAAACATAAAGTACGAGTTCTTAACTTCACTGTTAACCGCCGCAAAAGTCGAATGACTGTGCAATCTTAAAATTTTATACCTAACTTCAGCATCTTCCTGTAGATTGGAACAGTGTTGCTAAGATAAATCTGAAACAGGTGGAATTATCGGCTCAAATCGGTGTCAAAAAAGGTCAACTAAAATCTAGTATTCAATTTCGTGTGGAGAAGCCTGTATTTGTTATTCACTGTAGTGCTGTTTAACTATGAAAACTTATAAAGTTATCTAATTGTCTTTTTTTTCTCAAATTTCCATTGTAGTTTCAAGTCATGTGATAATCATCGAATGGCTGAAAGTTTAAAGAACCTACCTGTTTATAAAAAGGACAGTTTTACCCATTTCGTACCTAGCTCACAAAATACTCAATCCCGTATTACGTACGTGTGTACTTCCAAATGCAATCGATCATGGATTATCAATTCTGGTCGTCCTATGCTGTATGATCTAAGTCTTAATACGAAAAGAGAACAATACATTTTGTCACAAACAAGAAAGGATGACTCTGACTCCCCACCAAACAAAATTCCTCGTTTAAGCACACTGTGATATTTACCATAATGTTAACAAATGCATTGTAGTATTTTATTGCATTTATATGTGTGTAAAAGGACTTATTTTATTCAATTTCGATACGATGAGTAATGGTTAAAAGTCCGATGAAACTTGGGTTGTAGCATAATTTTAGCCAACGACGCTTCATGTCTCTGAAATTTAAAGTACAAATATACAATCGGGTAGAACTCTTAACGTATAATTGTAAGAAGTAAAGCGTCGACCATTTCACATCCCTGAGAAGCTGCATCAGTCTTTGTAGGTTAGTGACTGACGACATTTTGGCAAAGATAGGGAAGGCTCGCTTAACATTCGGTAAATTGCGCCATTTGTATGTTCGTAACATGTTAATCTCTTCTATTGTATGGTTATTTACATATTCGTTGGTAGTAGGATATATATGAAGACTTAAAGTATGTGACTATTGTCGTATACCGATACAATCCCATCAGCAATATACGATTTAGACGTGGGATATATATTTCATTCAAGAACGCATTTCACAAATTTGACGGAAAGATAAAAGTCAGACGAACCATCAATCCATAGATACGTTGACTGTTAGGCCGAACTGCGTAAAAAAATGTACAAATTGCTAGAGGAGAATTCGCACAAAGGCTGTTTACACGCAGATTAAAGAGTGACTGCAAGTAATAATAGTCAAAATCGACCAATGACAGCGGCGATTAACTTTCACCAACACACCGAAAAAAGCTTTAGGAGGGAATGAGCTCGGCAAATTTTTGGTGTCAATGGAATGCGGAGGACGGTTTTGTTTAGATGCGTGTCTCATATCCTGAAGTATGCCGCGAAATAAGAGTCGAGGTGAACGCATGTAGGATTTTCTCCATTTTCAAATCGTTGACATTGATGTTGAATGCAGTGTACCTCTCTCTATCTCTCTCAATCCACACTTTTTATCAAAGAATCGCCATATAGCTTTTAAAAAATTTGTAAATTAACGAAAAACTTCCATCTATGGATTTTTGTAAAGTGCGCTTACTGTTGAAGACTTTAAAACTAGGACGAAACAGTCGCCCAGCACTCCCTGGTTTTCTCACTGATGTCTTCTCATGATCAAACCCGTGACCAATTTCATAATTCCGATTGCAACATTCGGAACACAATATTCAGCGAAGACGTCCTTTATAACGAATTTGTTGCTATATATGATTTCTAAGAAACTGTATCCCGTGAGAAAATTTAAATCAAAATTGTGAATACTAATAATTGTAATATGGAATGCAGCGAACTGTTTGTGATTATAATCGCAATCCAGTACCAAACGGTAAAACGAATAGTTGCCATCCGAGTAAGATAATTCACAAAATGTGTAAACTTTTGAAGAGTATGGAAAACTCAAAAGATCAGTCAGTCTGTCTGTTTTCAACATAGAACTTTGCACCGATGTGCAGCAGTTCAAGTCACCACACTCCATGTAGCACGCAAAGCAAGAGAAGAAATGTAAAGTAGAGACATTAAACAGGGATATGAGACAAAAGGAAAAGTAATGAAGAGCAATATAGTTTTATTGGGCATTATAAGTTACAAGGATTAGACGTATCTGCGCCATCGAGAACGATCACTTTGAGCCATATCACCAATTATTTCCAACCATTGGTTTTTACCGTCCCGAGGACCCCAACCAGGAAGCCAGTCTACACCTTCCTACGTGGCTGGCTTAGACTAACTGTTGTGGATTTCATTGACTGGTGAAGCCATGTTTTGGTTTGACCGCCACTAGCTAGTTCTTTTCTAGCCTGACCCTATATCAGCTAACATTTCCAATTGTCGGGGAAGGCGATGACTAGGCATATGTAACACATGTTCTAACCATCTCAGTCGATGTAGCATCACAGCCTTGCCGATTGATTTCACCTTACCTAGCACTCGACGCCTAACCACAGTATTGCTTACCCTACTATACCACTTCACACGGGAAATAGAACGCAAGCACTTATGATCGAAGATAGCTAGCCTTTGATTAGTAGGCGAATAAAACATAACGTATCATAGTGAGAAGTTTAATAAGGTGTACTTCGACACTGTAATAAACATATTGATTTAAGATAATAAATAATAATAACGGAAACTGTTCAACTTGAAAAGCACAAAAATAAAACTAGTCATAATAAAAAGGGAAATGTACACAATTGAAAAAGATGATCCTCTAGACGATGGTCAGGGTTCGTCGAGTGACAGAAGTTGATGAAGTGTTTGAGAATAGAATTTCTCATACTCTCCCTTTTTCCCTTGTAAAACTGCTGGGATGTGATCTCATATCCGTGTGGAAGGCGTTCTCTGGCTAAGGTCAATATACCTTGCTCCATAAGAGCAGGTGAACTGATAGATGCATATGGAAACAACTAGACAGGAGGGCTGTGATTCCGTTAGTTTAGGATCTCCAATTTCAGCTAATGGGTCGCAAGTTCGAACCCTGATCCATGTACCGAGGCTTGCGGCCATCAGATAACATTACTAGCCCACACATAATAGGTGTGACTCAGTGTTAAGTTCGGTATAACCACTCCTAATTCTTTTACAACATTATCCTTTATCAGCTAACATCGCTCGTTGAGGAAGGCGATGGCTCGGTATTCGCGGCACATTTCCCCGCAATCTCAATCGACGACAAACTTCATTCTTTTCAATGCTCAGTTTTCGAGAAAAAAAACTGAGTGATTTGACACATTATATCCAAACATTAGTTTTACATTTCGATGGATTGAACTGATAAGCCAAAGTAGATCCTTTGATTGATTTTCACTCTCAGAAATGATAAACAAATCAATTCTTTTGTTCAAATTCATGAAGGGGAATAAATATATGAAATCAATTTTTTTTAGGCCATTACACAGTTTAATATTTTAAAACGATATTTCTACAAATACTGATCGAGAGGGACTTCCCATTGCCAAGTACACTTTCGGCCTACAATGTGATCCGTCAAATCAAAACTACATTCTTTGTACATTTCAGCAAAGGAATAAATATCTTTCAGTGCCTACGATGAGAAGTCTTTGTCGTTTATGTTCTCAGATCTGTGTAGATGTAGAAACAATTTTACCCCTGGACTACGCACATGAAGTTATTAACATACAACAATAACACAGTAAACTAGTACATTCTACACTAAGTCTGAACTCGACACATACATGTAAGATTTGAAGTGTATGAAGTGAAAACAATACATTCTAAAATGTTGATTGCTTATAATAATAATAATAATAATAACAGCTTTATTCCAAACAGTATTTGTGGTACAGGTATGGAATTTTATAAAGAATCTACTGAGTGAACTAATCATGTAATTTCCAAAAAAACTAAGATTAGTGAACGAAAAAAATCCTTTTCGATAACTCTGAATCTCAGAAGAGACATGAGTTCCTTCAAGGTTGCAGATACGCCTTGTTGATGAGTGTCAACTAGCACGAAACCTAGGTCAAGCAAGGCTTCCTGCCGATTGCCTCCAACTATCTAATATATCATCAAATCAATGTGCACCGTGATGGCGAGCTACCTAGAATGGCGGCCACATTGCAAAAGCTGACTGATAGAATTCAGTCGGCACCAAAGAAAGGACTAGATACGTCACACTAGTATCCTTAACTGAACTTAACGACTTAGGAATCGACTTGTTACCAGGGAATAGTCTTATGGTCTTAGAATATGCAGATGACATAGTCCTGTTAGGGGAGGATGCTGACAAAATGCAGTCTTCTGAACACCTTGAGCAGCAATCTCCGTGTGTTTGGCATGCGATTCGCCCCTGTAAAATGTAAGATGCTACTACAGGACTGGACTACGTCAACTCCTAGCTTAGTGATAGGGAGTGAAGTGATAGAACATGTTGACCACTTCACCTATTTGGGAAGTTGTATTAGCACCAACGGACTGATTGGCCATGAAATCTCAGCACGGATCCGAAAAGCTCGAGCTGCTTTCGCTGACTTACACCATCTCTGGCGTAGGCGTGACGTCCGGTTATCAACCAAGGGACGTGTGTACTGCTCATCAGTTCGCTCCGTCTTTCTCTATGGCTCTGAAACATGGCCAATACGAGTTGAAGACATGAAAAGGTTGACTATTTTTGATCATAGATATCTGCGATCTCTTTCTCACGTTAGGTGGTATAATAAAGTAAGTAATGTTGACGTTAGGCGTAGATTGTTGAACAAAGAGGGAAAATCAATCGACGAGGCTATGAAGTTACATAGATTGAGATGGCTAGGTCGGTCGCGTGATGCGCATGCCTAACCATCGCCTCCTCCGACGGGCATTACTAGCTGATATATGTGCAGGTTGGAAAAGGGTAAGTAGTGGCCAAACAAAAACATGGCCTCATCAGTCCATGAAATCCTTGACAGTTAAACTGAGTCAGTCTGGTAGGGAGATGCAGACTTCCGGGTTGGAGCCCTCGGGACTGACTCTAGGAATCAATGGCTGGAGACAATAGGTGACATGGCTCAAAGTCGTTGTCAATGGCCAGCGCAGATGTATTCAGTCTCTGAAATCTTTCATATTCCTTTCTACTATTACCCATTCTGTTTCACTCTTATACTTGTCAGACTGTATTGATTCTCTTCACTCATCTTCTTGTCTACCTTTGTGTGTGTGTGTGTGGTATTTGGAACGTGGGAACTCGAAGTGCTGCACTTCGGTGCCAAGTTCTATGTTGAATCCAGACAGACAGACAGACACTAGTTACTGGTGTCTAATCAAAAAACTTCCTCTTCATCAGGTTACATGGTTATGTGCATCGATAATAATTAAAGAATCACTATTATTATTATTGACAACACTAATAGATTACAAATGATATCTAAAGGAGGTTGTACATTGTAGAATAGAGTAGATCAATTAGTTAAATGCTCTATTACACTAGTTGTTTACACAAATAAAAATAACTTGCCATTATGTGTGAACAATTATTGAAATATAATTAGAATAAATAGATTGCAGTTCAAAAGCGCATCCATAAGTAATACATATGTATCAGTATAACTCAGAATATCAGACATATTAAGAAATACACTATGAATGAGTTTATGAATTCCACAACAGGCCAGTAGAGCAAAAGTCGTTGGACCTGATTCTTTTCTACACAGATTTCCGGTAGTTTGCGACAGTTTCTACTATGTGGAATATTCTATACCTAGAAGCTTTTGACAATTTATTTGGTACCTGATAGATGATAGAAAAAGATTATTCAGAACTGAGACTGTATAAGAGGCCTGTTTTGACTAGATCATCTAATATATCGAACTGGTGACAGTTTTTAGGCACACATTTCATTAATCCACACTGGCAGGTTGTTATGTACTAGTTTCCCCGTCGCCAAATTGTTATGTACTCGTCGCTAAATTATTGTTATGGACTGGTCGAGAAACTAATAGTCCTGACGCGAGAAGGCGGAAATCAGAAGACCACTAGGTTTGTGATGATACTTCTATTCCAAACACAAGGAGACGAAAATAAATGGTCTCACACCAAAGTGGTAAGCAAGTCAAGTAGTTGTAAAGTAAAAGTAGTTCACACAAATTGTGAATGCGAATATATATAAATAATTCAGACAAGCGTGGGAAAAATCATTAGACAGTCTTAACATGAATGGCTAATTATAATGGAGTGTCGATCCAATTATACATAGCGAATATAGCAGACATGCCAACAAACATATATGGATATATGTCACCAAGCAACGGACTGTCAACAAACACTCATATTATATATAATATAATATAAGGAGAATACACATTATTAAAGGAGACAAGTTCATACAAGTGAAGTGGTCACAGACTAACCGAGCAAACAGAAAGAGAGACCAACATGCACACACACACATAAATATATATATGTGGATACATATCACAGGTATTCCCTAGGATAAAAAACTAAGTACCTACAGCAACGACCAATTCAAGTGGCCTAACAGAAGCAGCTACATTGTGATAGGATACAGAAACATGTGGATAGCCTGGATAATTTGTCCTTCATACAACTGATTCCCATGATTAGTTTGGAGAAAGGACGAACATGTTGGCAGGATAATATGACGAGCTCATTTTATTTCATGAGTTCTCGTCAACTACACACACAACCTAAGCAATATCGACATATGAGTTACAACAGGTCTGGACATACTTTTGTCACAGAGACGTCGAGTTATCTATAAAAAGTACAAGCAAAATAATTCGTTACATCGCTTCATAATTATGGTTTTAATACTTCTTAGGAATAAGTCGACGTCATTGTGAGAAAGGTATGTTTAGACCTTTTTGTAATTTATATTTTCATACTGTTTTGGCAGAATACACTTGACGAGAACTTGAGAAATAAAACAAGCTCATATTATCCAGTAAAAAACGTTCTTCCTCTCTTAGTTAAAACTTCATCCTCCAACTGAGGATCATAGCCAGTCATTTGAAAAATATGAGCTGCAGCTTACTGGACTTTGAACTGTAATCCTATAGAACCTACTGATTCGATGTGATTTAAAACATGGATGTTGTTAGCAACAATGATTCACTAATTATTACGGATATATAATTGTAGAACCTGATGAAGAAGAAGTTAACGAGAAGAATATTTCTTATTGACTAACTATTCTTGTAATTTTTAAATGGACATCATTAATCATTTGAAGAAATTATATACAATTAACGAGACTTCGCCTTCTATGATGAATATATTTCATGATCTCAACTATCTAAATGGAAAATTAATTAAGGGACTGTTATTCAGTAGGCAGGAATAATGTTTCGTAAAGCGTGTCTTGTGGGAAAAAGTACTCATCGACGATGGCATTAAGTTACTCAACAACCAAATGCAATTTGCAATGAAACACCTATTGTGCGAAGGCTAGTGGCACCATCCCACCACCTGAACCCGCAAACGATTGGTTGGAAGTCGAGAGTCTAGACCGATGTGCCATGGCTCCACCCCGATGATATTACAGATAATAATATCGGCAAACGCTGACTGTCCCTTCCAGACATTCATGATGTCATACAAAGTATGGAGAGTTCCTTGATAAATGGTGCTAAATTATTTGCCACATTCAGTTATAACAAATTAGCTGTGGGCTTTTCTTAGACTTCTTTAATTTTACATCGTAATACGGAGGACAACGGCAACCTACGAGGGAACAGGCATAAAATGGACTGACACAAAAGACTTGGAAGATCTGGATTTCGCCGATGATATATGTCTGATTTCCCACAAACTGGAAGATATGCAAGTGAAAAGTAACAAGTTGGCAGAAGAAGCATCAAAGATAGGACTTCAAGTGAACATAGATAAAACAGAGGTGATGAAGATTCCTAGCCAACATCGACAGCAACAACAATCAGCATAAGTGGGAATAACCTGAAAGAAACAGACTCCTTCACCTACCTACCTGGGAAGCATCGTCTCAACTACAGGCGGAACTGACGAGGATATCAAAGCCAGAATCGGAAAAGCAAGACAAGCTTTCATTACTCTCAAATCTGTGTGGAGGTCAACAGCACTCAGCATCAAAAATAAGATCCGGATTTTCAACTCCAATGTAAAGTCAGTGCTACTATACAGATCAGAGACTTGGCGAGTCATAAAGAGCATCTCAAACAAACTTCAGAACTTCATTAACAGCTGTCTTCGCTCAATACTCAAGATCAGATGGCCGGCCAGAAAAGATCAGCAGCAGGGATCTCTGGCATAGAGCGAACCAACCAGGAACCGATTGTGAAACAAATAGGCAAGAAGAAATGGAGATGGACTGGCCATACTCTGAGGAAACCATCAAGTGACATCACTAGACAAGCCATTGCTCGAGTGGAACCCGAAAGCGAAGCGGCGAGTTGGTCGTCAGTGAGAGGGTGACTTGGAGGAGGTCATGTGAAGAGGAGATGAAAGCATGTGGACAGACCTGGAGCGGGGTGAAAAAGTTGTCAGAAAACCGAAGGCAATGGAGGTGCGCAGCTGAAGCCCTATGTTCCTCTAGGAACTAAAGGATACAATAATAATAAATAATAATACGGAGGATTGTACAATGATGCACAAATAGACAAACCAGGTATCTTTATATCACTACTAGTTTAGACACTGTTGAAAACCATCTTCGGAAAGATTAAAAAAAAAAAGAATAAAGTCCACTACAGGCAGCCCCATTTGAACTGACAGCTACAGAGTAGTGCGGTATAAGTATTTGTGCAATTGTGTTCTCTGAGCTGGATAGTTGATTTGCGAAGCTTTCATCACCCCACTACTAGGCGACATCTTCAGAGCATACTTCAATTCGAAGTGAGCTTTTATATATATTATATCATTAATGATATCTTTCGACGTCATAGCACGTCACGACACATTTGTAATAATCAAAAGAAACGAGTTAGACAAAACTCACAACTAAATAAACAACGTCTTCAATGACATCAAATTCACAAGAGAAGAATCCGAGAACAAAATCCCATTTTTGGTCGTCTTAGTCAAGCGAACAACCACAGGGGAATTAGAAACTCAGGTTTATATAAAATCAACTCACACAGACCAAATCCTGAATTACAACAGCAACAATCCAATAACACACAAAAGGAATTGCGTACAAACACAATTAAAGAGGGCAAGGACTCATTGCAGCACTCCCACCTTAAGGAAAATTGAGGAAAAATATCTCATGGACGTCTTCCAAAAGAATGGGTATCCATGGAATTTCATCAAACCACATATACCCCCAAGCCAGCCTACCAAAACAAAAGCCCCCAAGGAAAGCACAAAGATAATCGCCTCACCATATATAAAGGATATCTCAGAAATCACTACAAGACTCTTCAAACCTTTAGGAATTGACGTCGTACACAAACCAACAAAGCCACTTCACACAGTTCTATGTCAACCAAAGGACTCAACACAGAAAGAAGATAAAGCCAACATCATCTACAAAATAAATTGTAACGACTGCGAAAAACACTACATTGGCCAAAGTGGACGTCCCCTTCGTCTTCGTATCCACGAACATAAGCTAGCCGTCAAAAGACATGACATCCACTCCTTCATATCACTGACTACATACAGACAACCACGGACATCAATTCGACTGGGACAACCAGTGTTCAAATATTAGACAGAGGAAACAACAAGAATGCTAGGGAATTTTTAGAAGCCAACCTGGTATTCCAGTGAATCATCAATCAATAGACACATCGAGATTGACAAAATTTATCAACCAATAAGAAAGAAACCTCACACACACAAAGGGTCAAAGTTCAAGTCAAAGAAACAATCAGTTCTAATACAAGTAACCTAGAAGGTGTGAAAACACAAAAACAACCAATCACGTTCTAGGCTACCGCCGGGAGAGATGATTAATAAACTCGTGGAGAAATCTAAGAGCTCACTTCAATTAGGTTGATAATACACATTTAACTGCTTATGCTTTAACTATAGAGTCGCTGGACACCAAGCACATATCATCATCATCATCATCTCACAACTAACGAGGTCAAAGCGAAATACAACACGTATTCATATTTTTATCTCATAATGTCTAGAAGTCTGACAACTTATCAGTGGATATAAACTTTTAAGAAAACTGCGAAATTCAAATTGTATATATTTTTTTATTGTACACATTAAAAGCACTCAATGATAATAATAATAATAACAATAATAATAATAATGTCATTGTGATTGCAATAAGTAGTATAAAATATTTTAATCAAGGATAAATCAAACATGCTATCATAACTACTAGTTTTATTTTTTATTAAATAATTGTTCAAAAGCAGTATGAATTTCTGGTAACATCTGGGAGGTTATCATAGAACGACCGTATTTCATAAAGGCTAGCTGTGAAGCCCTTCGTGTAAGCGTACAAGCCGCCAAGGCAACTGCTATCGTAGTTGTCAACTCTAGACTTCTAAAAAGTTATGATAAAATTTATTTGGAAAATAAAAGAAAACAATTAAGACGTACTTTTAAGGAAATAAATCACAATATTACATACGAATGTCATGCAAAGTGATTTTAGTGAATAAAAAAAGTATCATGACCCTGTTTAAAAGTATAATGTATAATGTGGACCACAGTTTCTAAAAAAACACCTTATACATAATTAACCAATAAAGTTTCACCTAAAATATATACAGAAAAAAATGGGGATGAATTAGATACGCGCAGAGGCGGCTGTTGAAGAAAGTCACGTGCTAGTCAGTCCTCGAATAGGAGCCCAACGAGAAGTGACAAGTTAAGCATCCGAGGGTAATATGGAGGAAATCGTGGGAGGTAGGAACGAAAGCTTACTGAGAATCGCGGACATAGCAGAGAACGAAGTGAATCGAAGATGTGCTGCTGCAGGTCTACGCCGCACTCAGAATCCAAAGGATGAATTGCATATATATCTTAGTATATACGTATTTAACCTACATATATATGTGATATTTATGTTTTAAAAGATGAGACATTCGACTGGAATGACACTAATAATGTATATCCATGAATTTTATAGGGTCCCAGTGGTTGAACGGTCTACGAGTTCACCATGTAGTCGGAAAATCTCGAGTTCGAACCTTGTTGCATGAGTACTGCTGAAGACTTCCAAACTAGGACGAAACAACCGTCTAGTACTCCCTAGTTTAGTGACCCAGTGTTTCGGTGGTAGGATGCTGACTGAGCCTGCATACACCTTGAGTTTAATTACCTGACCAACGCACTCCTAATACTTCGCTTAACTAGTGTGGTAAAGAGAAAACGTTGAGTATGAGACGACCACCACCCACTATCTCCGTGGAGAAAATAGCACCACTGCTACTGAAACTTCAAAGCTCAGGCTTCAAGCCACATATCCCACTCAGAACTCAAAGTTATGAACTATTTAATGAAAAGAACCAAATGATTTCAGACTCAATTATACCGTATAACAAGTTAAGCGTGCTTTACTCCTTGGCCTGACGCTAATTCCTAAGGTAAAAGCCCAAATACTTTAGGCAGTAATATCACATATACGGAATTAAAAACCATTCTGATCGAAGAATATTCTTTTCAATAATTTCTTCTCAGGTTCTTACAGTTATAAAATATAATGTTTGTTGACGTTACAATAATGGCCAGTAATGCGGCGACTGCCTTTTTCACGTAGAATAACAGATTAGTTATGGGGTGTCACAATTTATGTGACAAACGTGAAATCAATTACTATTATTATTATTACTATTCGTCATAATTTATACCCTTCATGCAAACATTCCCTCAATGTTAACGAATTTTTTCATTTATACTATCCGGACTTATTATTAGTGATATTATCTGTTTTCTCAATATATGCCTCCACCTGTTTCTTCATTTCACACATTGGTTATTTCATGATGAGCCTCTCATTGCAGTCTTACTATCTTTTGTTTAACACAGACCACTTTGTTCTAGCCACTCACCTGATACCTTTTATAAACTTGAACTGACTTGTCAGTTTTTCCTGCCACACATTCTACGAATCTATTATGACTAATCACCACCATTGTCTCCCATTTCACAATATTTTGTAATTGATTTCATGTTTGTCACACAAATACTATTTGTCCTGACACTCCATAACTAATCTGTTATTCTACGTGAAAAAGGCAGTCGCTGCATAACTGGCCATTATTGTAACGCCAACAAACATTATATTTTATAACTGTAAGAACCCGAGAAGAAATTATTGAAATGAATATTCTTCGTTGCAACTGACCTTAATTTAGCATCACAGTCAAAATAATAGAGACATTCTTGCCCTGGAAAAGGTATACTTTGTGACTTAACTTTTTGGAGCTGTACTTCAATGTATGAGGAATTTGACGCGAAACATGACAATGCTCGATTGGTAAAGTGGGTCAAAGTAAACTGCTGGACAGTGCGTATATATTTTGATAGATAACGAGATATTGAGTCATTGCCATAATTGACGCTTTTAAATAACCGCATGAGTTCAAGTAAAGTGCCATGATGGCAGTGTCCTCATAGCCAGAAAATCGCCACTTGTTGGCTATTATAAGTCAAATGTCGCCTTCAAATGAAGAAATACAAGAAGTTTTGGAAGCAGATTAGTATACCTATTCTTGAGTACTGGTCGAGGAATGAAGATAGTGTCAATATATCCTCATCCAGGCTTCAGGCCTATCATAATACTTCATAGTTGTTGGTTATATCCTGTATGGTTATCACTAATTATCCACTAATATTTTTATATTTCTGTTTGATCATGATGGCTACATATCGACGGATGGATAGTGTAGCTAAGACACAAAATAAATTTCTATTGGATACCAGTCAGTCCTATCTTGGTTTCAAACTGAATTCTATCAGCCACGTTTGCAACATTTGCCTCTAATTATCTAATACCAAAAATAAACATTCACTTACTTGTTTCCATCTTTCAGCTGATGAAACCAATTGTTGAATACTGACATTGTACCAGAAAGTATATCGCCTTGGCCACCACATCTTCGTGGTGATCCTTGTTCTGTACATAATACAGCTTTATAAGGAAAAGCAAACGTAATCAATCAACTGCAGTAATATGTAAATGTTCAATAATAATTTTAAAATAACCACCTGCACATAGCCATAAAGTATACGAATATAATAGATTTTTTTGTAAATAGTGCTCACCCATATTTGTGGTCAAGTTAAGTGATTTCGATAGGTTAGGTATCACATGAAGAAGAAAGGGTTTTGAAATAATAGAGAAGATTTGTAGCTCAGGTGGATGATTTGCAATTAATCACTGAAATTATCAAAATTAAATGAGCAAGTACAACAAGAAATACATCAATGTATCATACCTACACTCAGACAGAAAAGACATAATTCCCAATTTAGCACTGAAGAGTAAAATGCATTGAAGAAACTGAAGAATAGAAAAGATATAGTTATTCTACCGGCTAATAAAGGAAGAACTACAGTAACCCTGGACACAGAAGACTACATAAAGAAAGCACAAGATTTACTCAAAGATAATAATGTGTACCAACAGTTGATAAAAAAAACCCTATACAAATATTCGATAACAAAATCAGAACAATGTTAAATAAACTAACGAAATCAGGACAAATTACAAAACAAGATCAATGGCGAATGAAATCTAACGGACCTATTTACCTCGATTCTATGGTAAACCAAAACCACACAAACCAAAAATTCCCTTACGACCAATCGTTTCGCTTCCAGGAACACTAATATATGATCTATCTAAAGGACTTTTCGGGAAATTAAATTACCTAACAGAATCATGCGACCATTCTATCAATTCGTCAATCGAATTTTTAGAGAAAATCAAAAACATTCAAGTAGAAGACAATGAAATAATGGTGTCCTTTGATGTCACAGCATTATACACTTCAATTAGTCCAAAACTAGCAACAGAAACTATGCAACAATTACTCTATAGTGATGAAAACAACTTGAATAAAATTCATAAAATTATGCCTTACAACATAATTCCAATTCAATACTCAAATATATGAACAGATAAAAGGAACACCAATGAGATCGCCCATATCAGGATTAATAGCTGAAGCCGTCATGCAAAGATTAGAATTAATAGCTCTGCCTATAATTAAACCGAAAATCTGAGGACATTACGTTGATGATCTGTCTGTCTGGATTCAACATAGAACTTGGCACCGAAGTGCAGCACTTCGAGTTCCCACGTTCCAAATACCACACACACACACACAAAGGTAGACAAGAAGATGAGTGAAGAGAATCAATACAGTCTGACAAGTATAAGAGTGAAACAGAATGGGTAATAGTAGAAAGGAATATGAAAGATTTCAGAGACTGAATACATCTGCGCTGGCCATTGACAACGATTTTGAGCCATGTCACCTATTGTCTCCAGCCATTGATTCCTAGAGTTCCGAGGGCCCCAACCCGGAAGTCTGCATCTCCCTACGTGACTCAGTTTAACTGTCAAGGATTTCATGGACTGATGTCATGTTTTTGTTAGGCTACCACTTATTTTTTTCCAACATGCACATGTATCAGCTAGTAATGCCCGTCGGGGGAGGCGATGGTTAGGCATGATACATTTGTAACAATTAAGAGAAATGATTTAGAATATACCCATAAATTAATAAACAACATATTTGAAGACATCAAATTCACAAGAGAAGATACATAGATAACGAAATGCCATTTTTAGATGTCTTAATCAGGAGAACCAACACAGGGAATTTAGAAACATAAGTATACAGAAAATCAACGCACACAGATTAAATACTCAACTATACTAGCAATAATCCAATTACTCACAAAAGAAACTGTGAGGCAGATATTGTTTAAAAAAATTCAAACACACTGTAGCACTCCAGAGTTGAAAAGAATGGAAGAAAAATACCTGCAAACGGTCTTCAAAAAGAATGGTTATCCACAAAATTTCATCAAAAAGTGTTTTAAGTTGAATCACAACACCAACAGGGAACTATCATCAAAGACAACAAGAAAATCCATCCTAACATACATGAGAAATATCTCTGATATAACAGCTAGAATACTGAAACCATTTGATATAGATATAGCACACAAGCCAGTCAAATCGTTTAATTCGATATTATGCAAACCGAAAGATCCAACAGAAAAAGGAGATAAAATTAACACCATTTACAAAATAAATTGCATGTATGAACTGTAACAGGCATTACATAGGCTAAAGTAGGCGTCCCCTTCGAATTCGAATCCAAGAACACAAATCAGCCGTGAAAAGACACGATAAATATATTCTCTCATATCAATGTATATAGACAATTATGGACATCAGTTTAATTGAGATAATGTCGAAATCTTAGACAGAGGAAACACCAAAAGTGCAGTCAGGGAATTCTTAGAAGCCTGGTACTCTAGCGAATAGGCAATTAACAAACACGTTAATATAGACCAAATATACCAAGTAATAAAAAGCAAATCATGTGACCAGAAAGTTTAAAATCCAAGTCAACAGAAAATGGTCAATACATATGTCATGAAGATGGTTACCGGGAGACGCAATTATACCACTCATGAAGAAATTTAAATCATTTCACTTTATGCTAAATATTGCGCTGAAGATGTTGTCCACAAGGACGATGAAAGCTCCACAACTAAACCAACCAGCTCAGAGAACACTATTAATTGCAAAAACAAGGGTTTACAAGTACAGTTGTATATCTAACTATCTCTTTCACATAAACACACTTAAAGAGGTCAAGGTCAAAAGGAGATTTGTCACTTATACGAGGATATTACATCGACGCGTAATAATCTGCTCCACTTGATTCGACATCAATGAACGGGTAGTATGATAAGGTCATACATATTATATTTGGTTCATAGTCCAATATGACGAAAACGACTGTAGTGACTATTAGGTACACACGCAAAATTAAATATCATTATATTTAGGGAACATGTGATTCTTCAATGCACTATTTGATAGATAGTACAAACTAATATTAGCGAATAAAGACTGTTAACTGTAATCAATAGTGCTTATCATCTGTTTTTGAACTACGCTTACAAGTCCAATACTTGACCAGCTTTAATGCAGAGACAACAGAGTAGTTCATTAAATCACTTGAACTCCGCATATAGCTATCGGACGTAAATAGTGATCTTAACTTCATCCATTCCAATTATGACTTGTAAATGATATAATCATAATTTTTCATATATTTGCTTCCCTTGATAAATTTTGATAGAGAAATAAAAACCAGATTTGCAGTATAAATTAATGATACCATCATTCTATTTCACAGGTTCCCATCAGCTAACTGTAAACAACCTGAAATTAAATTGGTTCTAAATAATAACAATTCATACTTCAATCTTTGAAAAGTAGCTTATTAACTTAACTCTCATTCATTTTCAAGTGAATTCTACTCAGATTATTAACTTGACTCTCATTCATTTTTTCATTGAACCCTACCAATTAGATTACGTCACCCAACCTACTTTTGTAACTTTATTTTAGTTTCTAACCGATTAACGCCTTCAAAATTACGTAATCTTTTTGTCAAAAACTAACAATTGCATTAACACATCTTTGGAAATATTCCTTTTGTTGCCAAGACAAATTACTATAAATTTGCGATTTGTACAGCTTGAGAATGATATCGCCGAAAAGAGTAACTCTTTGCTGAACACTTTTTCTTTTCTTTGAAAAGTAATAGTGAAAACATTATAAGGTGAAAGCATCCAGAATATAAGTATTACAATTTATAGTTTAAGTTACCATCAATTTATATACTATCACACCTTATCACTTTCATTATACTGATTAGTCATACACACACACACACTTGTGAGTTCAGCTAAACTAAGCAAGTTTTCAAATTGATGAACTTTAATCTTCTTGAGTTGCTATGTTAACGTACAAGCTAACACTGTTTATTAGATTCTTCTGTCTTCTCTGGCCGCCCTTTTTTCTTTCATAGTTTGATAGTACATAAAATTGATGGTAACTTTAAGTAAAAATTGCTCAAGTGAAGGATAAACTACCTAGCTGTGCCACTTCCATGTGTATCTATAAATTTATTTGCTCCTGTGGAAAAAGCTATATAGGCCGAACAACTAGACAGCTTAACAAACGCATTAATGAGCATCTTCCTTAATGGTTCGGAAAAGGTAAAAAAATCCATACGAAGTTCTATTTTGGCTCATTTGATTGACAGCGGTCACCAAGTGGACAGAAATAGTGCCTTCAAAGTTATCTATCGCATTCCACCGAGTCTTTCGAACGGAATCAGAACCTGTCTTTTACACTTAGCCGAAGCTATGGGAATTCGAGAGAACAACCCTAGTCTTTGTATACAAAAGTTTGTTCTACCTTTGTCCTAGGTGAATTCTATCCAAAATCCTCCCACCATTTCTTATTTTCCATCTCCTTCGTACTTTTATGATATTTATTTAAACTCTGATTATCGTTCTATTTCACCTTTTAAGATTTGACCTAATTTATTTATTTATTGAATAGTCTAAATATACACATATATAGATATACTATCTTTGTTATTCTTATCGCCATCTGCATAAACCTTATTATCAATAATTTACGAGTTGATCACGGATTGATATCAGTTAGAGAACCATTGAAAACCAGGGAGTACTGGACAGCTGCTGTTTCATCCTAGTTTGGGAATCATCGGTAGTACGCACCCACTGGGTTTCGAACCCAGGACCTTCCGGTTACAAGGCAAGCTCGTATACCATTCAGCCACTGGGACCCGATTCAATGGCTCGTGAATTCTAACTTCTACTAATTCGTGATTTAGCACGACCCCAACCATTGTCGTTGGTGGGACATCCATCCACACACGTGACATCTAATTGGACCTCACTGGTCACGACTTCTCACTAGAACTCAGGAAACTCCAACCTGTAGCAAGTCACTAGCGAGCATCAGATTAACTTTCTATAGTTTGGTTTGTAAGGATTAGTTATGTTTTACGAGTTGATCACGGATTGATATCAGTTAGAGAACCATTGAAAACCAGGGAGTACTGGACAGCTGCTGTTTCATCCTAGTTTGGGAATCATCGGCAGTACGCACCCACTGGGTTTCGAACCCAGGACCTTCCGGTTACAAGGCAAGCTCGTATACCATTCAGCCACTGGGACCCGATTCAATGGCTCGTGAATTCTAACTTCTACTAATTCGTGATTTAGCACGACCCCAACCATTGTCGTTGGTGGGACATCCATCCACACACGTGACATCTAATTGGACCTCACTGGTCACGACTTCTCACTAGAACTCAGGAAACTCCAACCTGTAGCAAGTCACTAGCGAGCATCAGATTAACTTTCTATAGTTTGGTTTGTAAGGATTAGTTATGTTTTACGAGTTGATCACGGATTGATATCAGTTAGAGAACCATTGAAAACCAGGGAGTACTGGACAGCTGCTGTTTCATCCTAGTTTGGGAATCATCGGCAGTACGCACCCACTGGGTTTCGAACCCAGGACCTTCCGGTTACAAGGCAAGCTCGTATACCATTCAGCCACTGGGACCCGATTCAATGGCTCGTGAATTCTAACTTCTACTAATTCGTGATTTAGCACGACCCCAACCATTGTCGTTGGTGGGACATCCATCCACACACGTGACATCTAATTGGACCTCACTGGTCACGACTTCTCACTAGAACTCAGGAAACTCCAACCTGTAGCAAGTCACTAGCGAGCATCAGATTAACTTTCTATAGTTTGGTTTGTAAGGATTAGTTATGTTTTACGAGTTGATCACGGATTGATATCAGTTAGAGAACCATTGAAAACCAGGGAGTACTGGACAGCTGCTGTTTCATCCTAGTTTGGGAATCATCGGCAGTACGCACCCACTGGGTTTCGAACCCAGGACCTTCCGGTTACAAGGCAAGCTCGTATACCATTCAGCCACTGGGACCCGATTCAATGGCTCGTGAATTCTAACTTCTACTAATTCGTGATTTAGCACGACCCCAACCATTGTCGTTGGTGGGACATCCATCCACACACGTGACATCTAATTGGACCTCACTGGTCACGACTTCTCACTAGAACTCAGGAAACTCCAACCTGTAGCAAGTCACTAGCGAGCATCAGATTAGTAGAATTAGTAGAAGTTAGAATTCACGAGCCATTGAATCGGGTCCCAGTGGCTGAATGGTATACGAGCTTGCCTTGTAACCGGAAGGTCCTGGGTTCGAAACCCAGTGGGTGCGTACTGCCGATGATTCCCAAACTAGGATGAAACAGCAGCTGTCCAGTACTCCCTGGTTTTCAATGGTTCTCTAACTGATATCAATCCGTGATCAACTCGTAAAACATAACTAATCCTTACAAACCAAACTATAGAAAGTTAATCTGATGCTCGCTAGTGACTTGCTACAGGTTGGAGTTTCCTGAGTTCTAGTGAGAAGTCGTGACCAGTGAGGTCCAATTAGATGTCACGTGTGTGGATGGATGTCCCACCAACGACAATGGTTGGGGTCGTGCTAAATCACGAATTAGTAGAAGTTAGAATTCACGAGCCATTGAATCGGGTCCCAGTGGCTGAATGGTATACGAGCTTGCCTTGTAACCGGAAGGTCCTGGGTTCGAAACCCAGTGGGTGCGTACTGCCGATGATTCCCAAACTAGGATGAAACAGCAGCTGTCCAGTACTCCCTGGTTTTCAATGGTTCTCTAACTGATATCAATCCGTGATCAACTCGTAAAACATAACTAATCCTTACAAACCAAACTATAGAAAGTTAATCTGATGCTCGCTAGTGACTTGCTACAGGTTGGAGTTTCCTGAGTTCTAGTGAGAAGTCGTGACCAGTGAGGTCCAATTAGATGTCACGTGTGTGGATGGATGTCCCACCAACGACAATGGTTGGGGTCGTGCTAAATCACGAATTAGTAGAAGTTAGAATTCACGAGCCATTGAATCGGGTCCCAGTGGCTGAATGGTATACGAGCTTGCCTTGTAACCGGAAGGTCCTGGGTTCGAAACCCAGTGGGTGCGTACTGCCGATGATTCCCAAACTAGGATGAAACAGCAGCTGTCCAGTACTCCCTGGTTTTCAATGGTTCTCTAACTGATATCAATCCGTGATCAACTCGTAAAACATAACTAATCCTTACAAACCAAACTATAGAAAGTTAATCTGATGCTCGCTAGTGACTTGCTACAGGTTGGAGTTTCCTGAGTTCTAGTGAGAAGTCGTGACCAGTGAGGTCCAATTAGATGTCACGTGTGTGGATGGATGTCCCACCAACGACAATGGTTGGGGTCGTGCTAAATCACGAATTAGTAGAAGTTAGAATTCACGAGCCATTGAATCGGGTCCCAGTGGCTGAATGGTATACGAGCTTGCCTTGTAACCGGAAGGTCCTGGGTTCGAAACCCAGTGGGTGCGTACTGCCGATGATTCCCAAACTAGGATGAAACAGCAGCTGTCCAGTACTCCCTGGTTTTCAATGGTTCTCTAACTGATATCAATCCGTGATCAACTCGTAAAACATAACTAATCCTTACAAACCAAACTATAGAAAGTTAATCTGATGCTCGCTAGTGACTTGCTACAGGTTGGAGTTTCCTGAGTTCTAGTGAGAAGTCGTGACCAGTGAGGTCCAATTAGATGTCACGTGTGTGGATGGATGTCCCACCAACGACAATGGTTGGGGTCGTGCTAAATCACGAATTAGTAGAAGTTAGAATTCACGAGCCATTGAATCGGGTCCCAGTGACTGAATGGTATACGAGCTTGCCTTGTAACCGGAAGGTCCTGGGTTCGAAACCCAGTGGGTGCGTACTGCCGATGATTCCCAAACTAGGATGAAACAGCAGCTGTCCAGTACTCCCTGGTTTTCAATGGTTCTCTAACTGATATCAATCCGTGATCAACTCGTAAAACATAACTAATCCTTACAAACCAAACTATAGAAAGTTAATCTGATGCTCGCTAGTGACTTGCTACAGGTTGGAGTTTCCTGAGTTCTAGTGAGAAGTCGTGACCAGTGAGGTCCAATTAGATGTCACGTGTGTGGATGGATGTCTCACCAACGACAATGGTTGGGGTCGTGCTAAATCACGAATTAGTAGAAGTTAGAATTCACGAGCCATTGAATCGGGTCCCAGTGGCTGAATGGTATACGAGCTTGCCTTGTAACCGGAAGGTCCTGGGTTCGAAACCCAGTGGGTGCGTACTGCCGATGATTCCCAAACTAGGATGAAACAGCAGCTGTCCAGTACTCCCTGGTTTTCAATGGTTCTCTAACTGATATCAATCCGTGATCAACTCGTAAAACATAACTAATCCTTACAAACCAAACTATAGAAAGTTAATCTGATGCTCGCTAGTGACTTGCTACAGGTTGGAGTTTCCTGAGTTCTAGTGAGAAGTCGTGACCAGTGAGGTCCAATTAGATGTCACGTGTGTGGATGGATGTCCCACCAACGACAATGGTTGGGGTCGTGCTAAATCACGAATTAGTAGAAGTTAGAATTCACGAGCCATTGAATCGGGTCCCAGTGGCTGAATGGTATACGAGCTTGCCTTGTAACCGGAAGGTCCTGGGTTCGAAACCCAGTGGGTGCGTACTGCCGATGATTCCCAAACTAGGATGAAACAGCAGCTGTCCAGTACTCCCTGGTTTTCAATGGTTCTCTAACTGATATCAATCCGTGATCAACTCGTAAAACATAACTAATCCTTACAAACCAAACTATAGAAAGTTAATCTGATGCTCGCTAGTGACTTGCTACAGGTTGGAGTTTCCTGAGTTCTAGTGAGAAGTCGTGACCAGTGAGGTCCAATTAGATGTCACGTGTGTGGATGGATGTCCCACCAACGACAATGGTTGGGGTCGTGCTAAATCACGAATTAGTAGAAGTTAGAATTCACGAGCCATTGAATCGGGTCCCAGTGGCTGAATGGTATACGAGCTTGCCTTGTAACCGGAAGGTCCTGGGTTCGAAACCCAGTGGGTGCGTACTGCCGATGATTCCCAAACTAGGATGAAACAGCAGCTGTCCAGTACTCCCTGGTTTTCAATGGTTCTCTAACTGATATCAATCCGTGATCAACTCGTAAAACATAACTAATCCTTACAAACCAAACTATAGAAAGTTAATCTGATGCTCGCTAGTGACTTGCTACAGGTTGGAGTTTCCTGAGTTCTAGTGAGAAGTCGTGACCAGTGAGGTCCAATTAGATGTCACGTGTGTGGATGGATGTCCCACCAACGACAATGGTTGGGGTCGTGCTAAATCACGAATTAGTAGAAGTTAGAATTCACGAGCCATTGAATCGGGTCCCAGTGACTGAATGGTATACGAGCTTGCCTTGTAACCGGAAGGTCCTGGGTTCGAAACCCAGTGGGTGCGTACTGCCGATGATTCCCAAACTAGGATGAAACAGCAGCTGTCCAGTACTCCCTGGTTTTCAATGGTTCTCTAACTGATATCAATCCGTGATCAACTCGTAAAACATAACTAATCCTTACAAACCAAACTATAGAAAGTTAATCTGATGCTCGCTAGTGACTTGCTACAGGTTGGAGTTTCCTGAGTTCTAGTGAGAAGTCGTGACCAGTGAGGTCCAATTAGATGTCACGTGTGTGGATGGATGTCCCACCAACGACAATGGTTGGGGTCGTGCTAAATCACGAATTAGTAGAAGTTAGAATTCACGAGCCATTGAATCGGGTCCCAGTGGCTGAATGGTATACGAGCTTGCCTTGTAACCGGAAGGTCCTGGGTTCGAAACCCAGTGGGTGCGTACTGCCGATGATTCCCAAACTAGGATGAAACAGCAGCTGTCCAGTACTCCCTGGTTTTCAATGGTTCTCTAACTGATATCAATCCGTGATCAACTCGTAAAACATAACTAATCCTTACAAACCAAACTATAGAAAGTTAATCTGATGCTCGCTAGTGACTTGCTACAGGTTGGAGTTTCCTGAGTTCTAGTGAGAAGTCGTGACCAGTGAGGTCCAATTAGATGTCACGTGTGTGGATGGATGTCCCACCAACGACAATGGTTGGGGTCGTGCTAAATCACGAATTAGTAGAAGTTAGAATTCACGAGCCATTGAATCGGGTCCCAGTGGCTGAATGGTATACGAGCTTGCCTTGTAACCGGAAGGTCCTGGGTTCGAAACCCAGTGGGTGCGTACTGCCGATGATTCCCAAACTAGGATGAAACAGCAGCTGTCCAGTACTCCCTGGTTTTCAATGGTTCTCTAACTGATATCAATCCGTGATCAACTCGTAAAACATAACTAATCCTTACAAACCAAACTATAGAAAGTTAATCTGATGCTCGCTAGTGACTTGCTACAGGTTGGAGTTTCCTGAGTTCTAGTGAGAAGTCGTGACCAGTGAGGTCCAATTAGATGTCACGTGTGTGGATGGATGTCCCACCAACGACAATGGTTGGGGTCGTGCTAAATCACGAATTAGTAGAAGTTAGAATTCACGAGCCATTGAATCGGGTCCCAGTGACTGAATGGTATACGAGCTTGCCTTGTAACCGGAAGGTCCTGGGTTCGAAACCCAGTGGGTGCGTACTGCCGATGATTCCCAAACTAGGATGAAACAGCAGCTGTCCAGTACTCCCTGGTTTTCAATGGTTCTCTAACTGATATCAATCCGTGATCAACTCGTAAAACATAACTAATCCTTACAAACCAAACTATAGAAAGTTAATCTGATGCTCGCTAGTGACTTGCTACAGGTTGGAGTTTCCTGAGTTCTAGTGAGAAGTCGTGACCAGTGAGGTCCAATTAGATGTCACGTGTGTGGATGGATGTCTCACCAACGACAATGGTTGGGGTCGTGCTAAATCACGAATTAGTAGAAGTTAGAATTCACGAGCCATTGAATCGGGTCCCAGTGGCTGAATGGTATACGAGCTTGCCTTGTAACCGGAAGGTCCTGGGTTCGAAACCCAGTGGGTGCGTACTGCCGATGATTCCCAAACTAGGATGAAACAGCAGCTGTCCAGTACTCCCTGGTTTTCAATGGTTCTCTAACTGATATCAATCCGTGATCAACTCGTAAAACATAACTAATCCTTACAAACCAAACTATAGAAAGTTAATCTGATGCTCGCTAGTGACTTGCTACAGGTTGGAGTTTCCTGAGTTCTAGTGAGAAGTCGTGACCAGTGAGGTCCAATTAGATGTCACGTGTGTGGATGGATGTCCCACCAACGACAATGGTTGGGGTCGTGCTAAATCACGAATTAGTAGAAGTTAGAATTCACGAGCCATTGAATCGGGTCCCAGTGGCTGAATGGTATACGAGCTTGCCTTGTAACCGGAAGGTCCTGGGTTCGAAACCCAGTGGGTGCGTACTGCCGATGATTCCCAAACTAGGATGAAACAGCAGCTGTCCAGTACTCCCTGGTTTTCAATGGTTCTCTAACTGATATCAATCCGTGATCAACTCGTAAAACATAACTAATCCTTACAAACCAAACTATAGAAAGTTAATCTGATGCTCGCTAGTGACTTGCTACAGGTTGGAGTTTCCTGAGTTCTAGTGAGAAGTCGTGACCAGTGAGGTCCAATTAGATGTCACGTGTGTGGATGGATGTCCCACCAACGACAATGGTTGGGGTCGTGCTAAATCACGAATTAGTAGAAGTTAGAATTCACGAGCCATTGAATCGGGTCCCAGTGGCTGAATGGTATACGAGCTTGCCTTGTAACCGGAAGGTCCTGGGTTCGAAACCCAGTGGGTGCGTACTGCCGATGATTCCCAAACTAGGATGAAACAGCAGCTGTCCAGTACTCCCTGGTTTTCAATGGTTCTCTAACTGATATCAATCCGTGATCAACTCGTAAAACATAACTAATCCTTACAAACCAAACTATAGAAAGTTAATCTGATGCTCGCTAGTGACTTGCTACAGGTTGGAGTTTCCTGAGTTCTAGTGAGAAGTCGTGACCAGTGAGGTCCAATTAGATGTCACGTGTGTGGATGGATGTCCCACCAACGACAATGGTTGGGGTCGTGCTAAATCACGAATTAGTAGAAGTTAGAATTCACGAGCCATTGAATCGGGTCCCAGTGACTGAATGGTATACGAGCTTGCCTTGTAACCGGAAGGTCCTGGGTTCGAAACCCAGTGGGTGCGTACTGCCGATGATTCCCAAACTAGGATGAAACAGCAGCTGTCCAGTACTCCCTGGTTTTCAATGGTTCTCTAACTGATATCAATCCGTGATCAACTCGTAAAACATAACTAATCCTTACAAACCAAACTATAGAAAGTTAATCTGATGCTCGCTAGTGACTTGCTACAGGTTGGAGTTTCCTGAGTTCTAGTGAGAAGTCGTGACCAGTGAGGTCCAATTAGATGTCACGTGTGTGGATGGATGTCCCACCAACGACAATGGTTGGGGTCGTGCTAAATCACGAATTAGTAGAAGTTAGAATTCACGAGCCATTGAATCGGGTCCCAGTGGCTGAATGGTATACGAGCTTGCCTTGTAACCGGAAGGTCCTGGGTTCGAAACCCAGTGGGTGCGTACTGCCGATGATTCCCAAACTAGGATGAAACAGCAGCTGTCCAGTACTCCCTGGTTTTCAATGGTTCTCTAACTGATATCAATCCGTGATCAACTCGTAAAACATAACTAATCCTTACAAACCAAACTATAGAAAGTTAATCTGATGCTCGCTAGTGACTTGCTACAGGTTGGAGTTTCCTGAGTTCTAGTGAGAAGTCGTGACCAGTGAGGTCCAATTAGATGTCACGTGTGTGGATGGATGTCCCACCAACGACAATGGTTGGGGTCGTGCTAAATCACGAATTAGTAGAAGTTAGAATTCACGAGCCATTGAATCGGGTCCCAGTGGCTGAATGGTATACGAGCTTGCCTTGTAACCGGAAGGTCCTGGGTTCGAAACCCAGTGGGTGCGTACTGCCGATGATTCCCAAACTAGGATGAAACAGCAGCTGTCCAGTACTCCCTGGTTTTCAATGGTTCTCTAACTGATATCAATCCGTGATCAACTCGTAAAACATAACTAATCCTTACAAACCAAACTATAGAAAGTTAATCTGATGCTCGCTAGTGACTTGCTACAGGTTGGAGTTTCCTGAGTTCTAGTGAGAAGTCGTGACCAGTGAGGTCCAATTAGATGTCACGTGTGTGGATGGATGTCCCACCAACGACAATGGTTGGGGTCGTGCTAAATCACGAATTAGTAGAAGTTAGAATTCACGAGCCATTGAATCGGGTCCCAGTGGCTGAATGGTATACGAGCTTGCCTTGTAACCGGAAGGTCCTGGGTTCGAAACCCAGTGGGTGCGTACTGCCGATGATTCCCAAACTAGGATGAAACAGCAGCTGTCCAGTACTCCCTGGTTTTCAATGGTTCTCTAACTGATATCAATCCGTGATCAACTCGTAAAACATAACTAATCCTTACAAACCAAACTATAGAAAGTTAATCTGATGCTCGCTAGTGACTTGCTACAGGTTGGAGTTTCCTGAGTTCTAGTGAGAAGTCGTGACCAGTGAGGTCCAATTAGATGTCACGTGTGTGGATGGATGTCCCACCAACGACAATGGTTGGGGTCGTGCTAAATCACGAATTAGTAGAAGTTAGAATTCACGAGCCATTGAATCGGGTCCCAGTGGCTGAATGGTATACGAGCTTGCCTTGTAACCGGAAGGTCCTGGGTTCGAAACCCAGTGGGTGCGTACTGCCGATGATTCCCAAACTAGGATGAAACAGCAGCTGTCCAGTACTCCCTGGTTTTCAATGGTTCTCTAACTGATATCAATCCGTGATCAACTCGTAAAACATAACTAATCCTTACAAACCAAACTATAGAAAGTTAATCTGATGCTCGCTAGTGACTTGCTACAGGTTGGAGTTTCCTGAGTTCTAGTGAGAAGTCGTGACCAGTGAGGTCCAATTAGATGTCACGTGTGTGGATGGATGTCCCACCAACGACAATGGTTGGGGTCGTGCTAAATCACGAATTAGTAGAAGTTAGAATTCACGAGCCATTGAATCGGGTCCCAGTGGCTGAATGGTATACGAGCTTGCCTTGTAACCGGAAGGTCCTGGGTTCGAAACCCAGTGGGTGCGTACTGCCGATGATTCCCAAACTAGGATGAAACAGCAGCTGTCCAGTACTCCCTGGTTTTCAATGGTTCTCTAACTGATATCAATCCGTGATCAACTCGTAAAACATAACTAATCCTTACAAACCAAACTATAGAAAGTTAATCTGATGCTCGCTAGTGACTTGCTACAGGTTGGAGTTTCCTGAGTTCTAGTGAGAAGTCGTGACCAGTGAGGTCCAATTAGATGTCACGTGTGTGGATGGATGTCCCACCAACGACAATGGTTGGGGTCGTGCTAAATCACGAATTAGTAGAAGTTAGAATTCACGAGCCATTGAATCGGGTCCCAGTGGCTGAATGGTATACGAGCTTGCCTTGTAACCGGAAGGTCCTGGGTTCGAAACCCAGTGGGTGCGTACTGCCGATGATTCCCAAACTAGGATGAAACAGCAGCTGTCCAGTACTCCCTGGTTTTCAATGGTTCTCTAACTGATATCAATCCGTGATCAACTCGTAAAACATAACTAATCCTTACAAACCAAACTATAGAAAGTTAATCTGATGCTCGCTAGTGACTTGCTACAGGTTGGAGTTTCCTGAGTTCTAGTGAGAAGTCGTGACCAGTGAGGTCCAATTAGATGTCACGTGTGTGGATGGATGTCCCACCAACGACAATGGTTGGGGTCGTGCTAAATCACGAATTAGTAGAAGTTAGAATTCACGAGCCATTGAATCGGGTCCCAGTGGCTGAATGGTATACGAGCTTGCCTTGTAACCGGAAGGTCCTGGGTTCGAAACCCAGTGGGTGCGTACTGCCGATGATTCCCAAACTAGGATGAAACAGCAGCTGTCCAGTACTCCCTGGTTTTCAATGGTTCTCTAACTGATATCAATCCGTGATCAACTCGTAAAACATAACTAATCCTTACAAACCAAACTATAGAAAGTTAATCTGATGCTCGCTAGTGATTTGCTACAGGTTGGAGTTTCCTGAGTTCTAGTGAGAAGTCGTGACCAGTGAGGTCCAATTAGATGTCACGTGTGTGGATGGATGTCCCACCAACGACAATGGTTGGGGTCGTGCTAAATCACGAATTAGTAGAAGTTAGAATTCACGAGCCATTGAATCGGGTCCCAGTGGCTGAATGGTATACGAGCTTGCCTTGTAACCGGAAGGTCCTGGGTTCGAAACCCAGTGGGTGCGTACTGCCGATGATTCCCAAACTAGGATGAAACAGCAGCTGTCCAGTACTCCCTGGTTTTCAATGGTTCTCTAACTGATATCAATCCGTGATCAACTCGTAAAACATAACTAATCCTTACAAACCAAACTATAGAAAGTTAATCTGATGCTCGCTAGTGACTTGCTACAGGTTGGAGTTTCCTGAGTTCTAGTGAGAAGTCGTGACCAGTGAGGTCCAATTAGATGTCACGTGTGTGGATGGATGTCCCACCAACGACAATGGTTGGGGTCGTGCTAAATCACGAATTAGTAGAAGTTAGAATTCACGAGCCATTGAATCGGGTCCCAGTGGCTGAATGGTATACGAGCTTGCCTTGTAACCGGAAGGTCCTGGGTTCGAAACCCAGTGGGTGCGTACTGCCGATGATTCCCAAACTAGGATGAAACAGCAGCTGTCCAGTACTCCCTGGTTTTCAATGGTTCTCTAACTGATATCAATCCGTGATCAACTCGTAAAACATAACTAATCCTTACAAACCAAACTATAGAAAGTTAATCTGATGCTCGCTAGTGACTTGCTACAGGTTGGAGTTTCCTGAGTTCTAGTGAGAAGTCGTGACCAGTGAGGTCCAATTAGATGTCACGTGTGTGGATGGATGTCCCACCAACGACAATGGTTGGGGTCGTGCTAAATCACGAATTAGTAGAAGTTAGAATTCACGAGCCATTGAATCGGGTCCCAGTGGCTGAATGGTATACGAGCTTGCCTTGTAACCGGAAGGTCCTGGGTTCGAAACCCAGTGGGTGCGTACTGCCGATGATTCCCAAACTAGGATGAAACAGCAGCTGTCCAGTACTCCCTGGTTTTCAATGGTTCTCTAACTGATATCAATCCGTGATCAACTCGTAAAACATAACTAATCCTTACAAACCAAACTATAGAAAGTTAATCTGATGCTCGCTAGTGACTTGCTACAGGTTGGAGTTTCCTGAGTTCTAGTGAGAAGTCGTGACCAGTGAGGTCCAATTAGATGTCACGTGTGTGGATGGATGTCCCACCAACGACAATGGTTGGGGTCGTGCTAAATCACGAATTAGTAGAAGTTAGAATTCACGAGCCATTGAATCGGGTCCCAGTGGCTGAATGGTATACGAGCTTGCCTTGTAACCGGAAGGTCCTGGGTTCGAAACCCAGTGGGTGCGTACTGCCGATGATTCCCAAACTAGGATGAAACAGCAGCTGTCCAGTACTCCCTGGTTTTCAATGGTTCTCTAACTGATATCAATCCGTGATCAACTCGTAAAACATAACTAATCCTTACAAACCAAACTATAGAAATATCAATATTTTGTTATCATTATAATCACCGTTATTAATTTCGTTCAGAACATTTACCACATTATTACTATTATCATTTGATCAGCAAAATCGCCGTCATTGGTTAAAATTTTTATATATAAATCTATGTAAATTAGAGTAAAGCCTGAAGAAGATCAAATTGAAAACAGTAATGTTCGCTTATATCTCCTGTTCTTAAAATTGTAATACTTATATTCCGGATGCGTTCATCTTATAATCTTTTCACTATTACCTTTCAAACATTGAAGTATGAGATGTAATTATTTATTTATAACCATTTTAATTTCAGGTAGTTTGCAGTTAGCTGATGAGAACCTGTGAAATAGAATGATGGCATCATTTTATACTGCGAATCTGGTCCTTCGTTTTCTATCGAAAATCATTATTTTATTACACAGCAAATGTGTGCATCGGTGGTACAGCAGTTAAGATGCTCGTAGACCATGCACATGGTCCGGGGCTCGATCCCCAGCCGACGCACACCTGATATCAATCAATAGCTGGCCTGCTAAATTTTAAGCCACCGATATCACATGCTGAAAATTCCCTACTTACACCAAAAGAATGTGTAATCAAGCTATAAATAAAACAAATAGTAACGAAGAATACGATTAAATCAACTTACTCGCCTGGCCATCAGATATAACATCCGTAGAACCCTTATGGACAATAGTTACACCAAGTTTATTAGCAAGATATTTTGTTGCGTCATTAATGCTATTTGGCCTGGATGCAAACTGTACACATAGTACACATGGCATAACAAGGTATATTATTACTAAGTGTAAAAAATTACCACAGAATAGTATAATCTCGAAAATTCAATAGTATTTGGTGTTAGAATAGTTTTATTATAACCTTGGATAAGTGATGGATTCTGGTTTATAATGTATAAAGCATCCGCATCAATAACAATAGGCTTATTAGCTGATTTACAGTAATCTATTAACTAGACAAAAAAGAAAACAAAAGATTAGTTTAGAAGTCGAAAAGGAAAAGATTAGTCACCTTGATAGTATTCTCAATGTTCTCTGTTAAACCAAGACCTGGTCCAAACGTTACTGCATGCACTTTATCCATACATTTTGTTGCTTCAGTTAAATTTGTATCTCTAGAACAAAAGTTTTTTTATTTTTGTGGCTATAACTGGATGTGTTAAAAGTATTTTTTACAGAACAGGATGAACAATCAAATCAGGACTATATGATTTGATAACTGAGGCTGATGCAGCAGAACAGACAACGTGAACTAAATCAGCACCCTATATGTGTATACATATATTACTAATTATATTACTTATTAAAAAACTACTTACACAATGAAGAGCACTGATAGCAGAGAAATAAGGCGCTCCAGTATATCTGTTCTCAAAAGTTAAGAAGAATAAAGAATGTGTGAACTGACTCTTTTGATCCACCGACAATGGCGATTCGCCCCATCTGACCTTTATGAAGATCGTCTGTCAGTTGAGGAATCGCATCGACTATTTTGTCAATCATAATAGCTTTTTTGTTGGTATATTTAACCACTGTTCGAGAAGTGAATGTGTCTGAAATAAAGTTACGAAAAGCACGATAAATACCATGTGTTCGGAGTTTAGATAGGATAAAAAGCTTCACATGAAGGTGTACTGGTTCGGTTTGGCACATTATTTAACAACATTCAAATAATACTTTGATGGACACCAAGAGTTTTAGGAAGGATTTCTAAACTATTTATTTAAAATTCAAACTTGACACAACATAGACAGATAGAAAATGATATCACCAACTGATTCAGAGAATTGACGGATTCAGTAAGGAGGCGATTACTCAGAAAAACTCAGTTTTTTCCTATCACTTTCGTCAAAGAAATGGTAATCAGATTTGCGGCATCAAATGCGAGCATCTGACTTCGAAGCTCCTCTTTCCCTCTAAACTGTATGCAACTGAAGAAAAGCCTATATTTTGTTCTCCTTTCTAAGACGAGGAAAATAAAATGTTATTTTCGACCAAATATAATGATCAAGTATACATTTTCGTGAAACTAGAATAGATCGATGTTAACTAGGTTGTACAACTTTGTAGCAAATGGATTAAGAAAGCCGAGAAACTAGTTTTGACTCTTATATGCTTGATAACGAGCTATCTAGATTTTCCGCTACCTGAAAGTATTTCCGGTAAATAGAACGACGTGATAGTCGCTAAAATGAAGTTTGTAACATATATATTCAAGTTAGATATCCCCTACAAACTCCAAAGGCTTTACAGGTGTACGCTAAATGGGACGGATAGAACTTCGTGAACCTAACTATCAAAAACTACCCGGTATCCGAAGTAGAGTAAGCCTTTTTGATCATTAAGATATGACTATACATCCAACGCACCTTCATCAGGATATATGATTCACCCAGAAATGTTAGTGAGGACAGAAAACTGTGTCCTGGGCTTTGGTGATGCAAAGCATATACCGACCGAAAGCTGCTACCTTGACGTGGTGGTCGGCCTTGAAAACCGCAATGACCTAATCAAGCTATACTGGCTGAGACTTATGTCTCTTGAGTTTCTCTCATGCCAGGCAGGTTGTTTGGATAGCGGTTAAACAAAAAGCAGCTACCCCATCCAATACCACGATTCAAACAAATTCACAAAATTTCATGCCGGATCGGCCGTGGCCCGGATTAACAACGACCGCGCTTCCTGCTGTCGTGTCACAGGGCAGGAGTGATAAAAATGCTACAGAGGCACACTAAACAAAAGAGAACGAACAAAAACAGGCCGCATGTGACCGGCCCTAAGCAGTTGTCCCCTGGGCTCTGCGGTCACGCAACCAACTTCCACGGTGTGGGCAGCCGCGAAGTAACAATCGCCCTCACAATTCGAAACGCACGCGAAACCTCTCTATTACTCACTCATCTTTGTTTTCATCTTCATCTCTATCATCTTGCCTTCCTTCCACTGATGCAACTCCTCGACTTGATAGCTCTCCACTCTGCATCCACTAAAAACGATGGAAGCCAAAAAACCACCACCGACAGCCTCTTAAAGCCACGCCACCAATTTCATATAGGAGCTCTTAATGTTAGGACACTTTGCCAAATAGGACAACAAGCATCACTAGCTAAGACCCTGGCATCCCGAGCCATTGATGTATGTTGTGTTTCAGAAACACGCATACAAGACCCAAGTGTGGTTATTCACCTAACCCCACCTGGCCAACAGGATGAATCTTCAAAATTCACCTTGAGGGTGTCAGGAGATGCCACAGCTAGTTCACGAGGATTAGCTGGCGTAGGGATAGCTTTGAGTACTAGGGCAGAAAAGACATTACTTGACTGGATCCCAGTAGATAGCCGAATGTGTGCTGTCCGTCTGAACGGATCAGTAAGAAGGAGAAAGGACTGCACTACTCGCCGATGCCTTTTCGTAATCTCCGCCTACGCCCCCACTGACTGCAGTTCGGATGAAACGAAGGATGAGTTCTACCAAAAGCTGTCTAGTTTGGTGAGAAAGGCTAAACGCTCAGATATAGTCGTTCTAGCTGGTGACTTTAAAGCTCAAGTAGGGAAATTGTGTCAATCTGAGAAGGATGTCGGTGGCACCTATGGAGTTCCGTGCCAGCGAACCGACAACGGTGACCGTCTCCTACAGTTCTGTTCAGATAATCATTTGTTTCTTGTAAGCACTAACTTTAAACACAAGGAGAGACACTGTTTAACCTGGCGACCCCCATCATCAAACCAACGCTGGACACAAATAGACCACATAGCAATAAGCTATCGTTGGCGTGGGTCGGTAGGAGATTGTCGCTCCTTCTGGAACACGTGTGTAGATACCGATCACGCACTGGTCCGGGCTCGTGTGTGCTTACGACTGAACGGACGTAGGAAACAGCTGGCGGTAAAACCATCACGTCCCCAGCTCGATCAGGAAACTAAATCCCTATTTGAGGAAGAACTAGCTAAACGCATATCTGAGTTCGACAGCTGTGCTCACCCTGGAGAAGCCTGGAAGAATATTCAGTCAGCTATAGATACAGCTGTAAAAGCTGTGAATAAGGCAAATCCAAAGGTGAGTAAAAACCACTGGATTTCGACTGCCTCATCCGAACTGATAGATGCTAGAAGACTTATTCCGGCGAGCTCCGAATTCAATGAGGAGCGAAAGCTGCACAAAAGGAAACTTACTAAAAGTCTCCGCAAGGACCGTGAACAGTGGTGGCTGACAAAGGCAAAAGAGATGGAAAAAGCATCGGCGATAGGCAACACTAGGCAACTCTTTAGACTCATCAGGGAAACGGGTGGGAGAAGGCAAATCATAAGTGAGACTATTTCTGAGAAAAATGGCTCCTTAATTAGCTCTCAGGATAGACGCCTTGAACGCTGGAAAGAACACTTTGAGGACAATTTAACTTGCCTACAGCCACACTGAACCTCCCCGACATCCACCACACACCCGAATGGGATATAGACACTGGTCCGCCGTCTGTAAGTGAGGTCACAAAAGCTATCAGTAATTTGAAACGAGGCAAAGCGGCAGGACCCGACGGAATTATTCCGGAGGTGTTTAAATATGGGGGTGACATACTAGTTTGTAGATTAACTGAGGTACTAGGCAAAGTCTGGGAATCAGAGACAGTTCCATCAGACTGGGGTAAGTCACTTATTATACCGATATTCAAGAAGGGAAACAAGTCCTCGTGTGATAATCATAGGGGGATCAGCCTAACGAACATAGTCTCTAAAATCCTAGGCTCAGTAATCATGCATAGACTAAGCAGAACTCGGGAGGAACAGACAAGGGAAAATCAAGCAGGCTTTAGACCAGGTAGAGGGTGCATAGATCATATCTTCACTCTTCGACAGATTCTAGAACATAGACACACTTTTCGGCGTCCAACAATTGTCATATTTCTTGACTTGAAGGCGGCCTTCGACTCCGTGGATCGAAAGGTACTATGGCAATGTCTGACTGTGAAGGGAGTGCCAAGAAAGTACATTGCACTAATCAAGGCACTCTATTCAAACTCACGTAGTCGTGTAAGGGCTTATGGGGAATTGTCATCTGAATTGGTAACAACCAGTGGTGTCCGACAGGGATGTCCACTTTCCCCATTTCTGTTTAACTTCATCATAGATATGCTGATGGAAGTATCCTTAACTGAACGTAATGACTTAGGAATCGACTTGTTACCAGGGAATAGTCTTATGGACTTAGAATATGCAGATGACATAGTCCTGTTAGGGGAGGATGCTGACAAAATGCAGAGTCTTCTGAACACCTTGAGCAGCAATCTTCGTATGTTTGGCATGCGATTCGCCCCTACAAAATGTAAGATGCTGCTACAGGACTGGACCACGTCAACTCCTAACTTAGTGATAGGGAGTGAAGTGATAGAACATGTTGACCACTTCACCTATTTGGGAAGTTGTATTAGCACCAACGGACTGATTGGCGATGAAATCTCAGCACGGATCCGAAAAGCTCGAGCTGCTTTCGCTGACTTACACCATCTCTGGCGTAGGCGTGACATCCGGTTATCAACCAAGGGACGTGTGTACTGCTCATCAGTTCGCTCCGTCCTTCTCTATGGCTCTGAAACATGGCCAATACGCGTTGAAGACATGAAAAGGTTGACTGCTTTCGATCATAGATGTCTGCGATCTCTGTCTCACGTTAGGTGGTTTAATAAGGTAAGTAATGTTGACGTTAGGCGTAGAGTGTTGGGCAAAGAGGGAAAATCAATCGACGAGGCTATAAAGTTACATAGACTAAGATGGCTAGGTCACGTGCTGCGCATGCCTAACCACCGCCTCCCCCGACGGGCATTACTAGCTGATATAGGTGCAGGTTGGAAAAGAGTAAGTGGTGGCCAAACAAAAACATGGCATCAATCCATGAAATCCTTGACAGTTAAACTGAGTCAGGTAGGGAGATGCAGACTCCCGGGTTGGGGCCCTCGGGACTCTAGGAATCAATGGCTGGAGACAATAGGTGACATGGCTCAAAATCGTTGTCAATGGCCAGGCAGATGTATTCAGTCTCTGTAATCTTTCATATTCCTTTCTACCATTACCCATTCTGTTTCACTCTTATACTTGTCAGACTGTATTGATTCTCTTCACTCATCTTCTTGTCTACCTCTGTGTGGTATTTGGAACGTGGCAACTCGAAGTGTTGCACTTCGGTGCCAAGTTCTATGTTGAATCCAGACAGACAGAGACAGAAAGCATATACCATACCAGAGAGTGGTCACCAGAAGGATAACCGCATACTGAAAATGTTTATAGGCGGGTAACAAGATATTACGTTAGTACCTGAATATTACTGAGAAGAAATTCAATTGAAAAGCTAGTTATTTGTAAAACCATTTGTACGGAAAAATAAAATCTTACGACTAGCAAGCATACAAAACTGAAACGATGGTTAATCGATTGAATTACAGATTGTTTGTACGCTTGTACGAGTAAAACGTTGAAACTTAGAATATTTGTTAATACCCGAGCAACCAATGCTAAATTAGGGGCAAGTTAAACTTTAAGCACCACTAACAACCGATGGAGTGCGACGCACCAATGACCTTAAAGTTTAATTTTGCCCTATTTAGCTTTCCAGGCATGAATTTTTATGCTTGCGCTACCTTCACTAACTTTACTCTACTGGCTAAGAACTGTAGTCGGTTGTATCAGGGCACGTTACGATTGTTACCATTCTTTTAATACATGTCTTTAAAGCTAATAACATATACAAGTTATTACTTTGGTTCATCTGGCGAAAAAATGTACTGATCTTTAATCTTTCATTGCGCTGATTTCTCCTACCAGTGATTTTGACCAGGAAATACAAGGGTTCATTTTGAAAAACTTTCGTTGACATGGAGTGGTACAAATCCTGGGATATATTCTGGGCAATATTGAATTATAACGACACAAAACAACAACTAGAAAATGACCCTAGACAACAAATTAGGTTAGCCTCATAGTGATAAGACATTAGTGAATAGAAATAGACAAAATTGGGTAACAAATAATTATGTAAGATGACAGTCTCTTACATTTTCTAGAAATGTCTCTCGATTTATCAATGCAGAACATAATGTTTTCCAAACCTATTTCTGTGAATTAAAAAATGCATGACCGTTCTCCATTTCATTTCGTAACTGATATATCTCCTAAACAGAGTTCCATAAATGACCCCAGAAACTTGTAAACACATAGAACAGTGGCTTCTATGCACCTCTACAAAACCGTCATCCCTATAGATTAGCACATTTTAGTGCTTCGTAGGAGCACACCAACAAAACTGTATTAAATACAAGGTTCAGATAAAACTTGCAATGCAACTTGCTGACCTATAGGTACTACTTCAGAAACAAAAGACTTAATTCAGAGAATATATGCGCTAATATAGTGGCAATTTTTTCAGCGTTATTTCAGCACATAATGGGCCCATTTAAGGTAGATAAAGTATTCATATGCGATAAACAGGCATTATCGACGGATAAGTTAGAATAAGCTTAGAATTATTGTAAGTCATTGGCGTTTGGGCCTTTTGACAATAAGCCTAATTTTACATGTCCATAATTATCTGTTAGGCTTTTGCTTTGATCGGTTTGCCTCAATCCAGCCGTATTCAGTTTTAAAAATTGCGACAAATGAGACGACTCAAAACAGCATAAGTGAGTTACAAAAGCGCATAAAAATTTTTGGAACATCATGCGGGAGTGAAAAAGTAAAGTTATCCTAGCTCCGTGAAGCCCTTACTAAATCTACGCCTGGGAGTAGTAACGCAATCTCCTAAATACGCTCACTTTTAGGATACAATATCCAACATCATTTTTAGGAGCTAATGTAAATCGTTTCTATTTCTTTGTGCTAGCTTCTTGGTTATGAGGCGCAGATCTTCGGTCATCTTCTGTGTAGCTCACCCCGCCACTCCACTGTTGCAGCTTTGCTTGGCTCCGAAAAGAGTGGTGCTGGGATTGATTATATGTGGTTTGTAGCGTGTAGAATGTTAAAACGTGTCGCTACTGTGGATGGAGTTAGTCCTCTCACCCGTCAGTTGTCCGGTGTAGTCGAAAGGGAGACAGCAGTGATAATAACAGATGTGACAAGTTTAGATTAAATATAGAAAGAAAATATGAAAACAGATAGGTAATGAAATGTGATATTGATGTACATATGCATATATAGTATATATATATATATATATCAATAATAATTGTCTAGGGCACGTAACAGTTGAAGTATTCAGAAGAATAAAACAGGGAAAAATGTGAAGTGAAAAGACGAGTTTACGTGTCTATCTGTCAATGGTGTGTTTCAAGTGAAGTTGTATGGATGCAGTCGTTGTGTCGCTCCATGGCTAGCCTTCCTCCACCATTAGCCGTCCACGGACAGTGCGGTAGCTAAATCTGCCCGTAGAGGGTCTTACGAGGGGCACACCTGAGCAGAAAGGGTTGTAGCGTAAAAAATACGCCAAAATTATTGACCACAGCTATCACTCATCATTGGATGCTGATCACCACTGTTTAAGTCAACTTGTTTAGCTGAAGGCTTCCGGTCAAGCATCCCCGCCATTTGGTACCCCGTCGTGTCACGTGCGTGCACGATCACCAGCCAGCTAAGCGTTCGTCTGACGGCTTGTTTTGGTTCCGAAATATATCACGTAGTTTGGACGATCAAATATTCGCTTTTGCTTTGTTTTCGGTACGCAAGAATTAATAAGTTAGAAGTTGCTGTATGAGAGATTCCGTCAACCTCGAAACTGGTGAGCCCGACCGCGAACTTCATCCACGATAAATCCGCAGATAACCCCGGTGAGTTCCTTCCATTTTGTATTTGTTCTTGCACTATATATTATTCGACATAATTTTCGTCGTGAGTGATTTTAGTCCCAAGGTCATTCGTATCCGCTCAAATCCTAAAACCATTCACCTCGTACCATACTGGCCAGATAATGCTGAAACGTGCTTTCATCTAGCTAAAGCAGATTTTTGTGAGCATGGGATAAGCGATCACCGTTCACAGTTACTTGCAGTTATCCACGCCCTACCGCGGGAATTCAGCAAGTACGTAACTTCACAGATGTTCAGTCCCGAGTTAAGTAACTCGTACGAGTTGCTCAAAGCATCCCTCCTCAGGAGAAACGTTCTCACAAGCCGAAAACGTCTGGATGAATCATTTCGTAACATCTAGTTAGGAGATCAGTCAGCCGTGAGCATGCTGACAAGAATGAGAGAAGTTATTGGCCAAAGTCAGTTCGACGAAGGACTATTTAGAGAACTCTTATCCAAGCTGCCACAGTCTGTACAGACCGTACATGTGACACTTCAGGGTGTTGTAATAGATGACTTAGCTATTTCTGCTGATAAGACTCCAGAAATAACTAAACGGTCAGTTCCCGAAATATGCTCGACGACCAAACAGACTTCGGGTAAGGATACTGCAATGATAGAGTTATGCAACTCCATCCAGCAGATGTTTAGGTCGAACATGCATTCTAACTCCTCCGAACGTCGTCCTAAATCTCCTCAACGCAGGAACTCACGTGGTCGATCTAAGTCCAAACCATGCAGACTGAAAAACCCCGACTGGTTCTGGTACCACAACACCTATGGCCAAGAAGCGAAGTGTTGCCGTAAGTCTTGTAACTTCGGAAATGTCTCAAAGTCTGTGGGAAACTATCCCGCCGGCACGCGTTAGCGGCAACCGTCGCCGGTGGCACTAGCCGCCTACTTTACATCCATGATGTGATAAGCCAGACTCGATACTTAGTCGACACAGGCGCCGAAGTCAGCGTCCTTCCTGCTACAGCAGCAGATCGACAGAAGGAACCTACCTTCAACTTACAGGCTGCAAATGGAAAACCAACCGCAACCTTTGGTAGGAAATACGTCTATCTGAACGTAGGTTTACGCAAACCTATTCGGTGGATTTTCCTTCTCGCTGACGTCAAAATGCCCATCATTGGCACGGACCTACTTAGTCATCACGATTTACTCGTAGACGTCCGCCGAAAGCGACTGACTGACAATACTACTAGTCTGTCTATCAAAGGCATCACCTACATAGCCCCTAGCTTGTCACCCGTTAATATAAAGGCAATCCTTGATCCAACTTTTCAACCTATTGTTGACAAATATCCGGAACTTAATTGCCCGTCGAATGACCTACCGTGCATAACCAGCAATGTTATGCACCACATCATTACCACAGGACAACCTGTGACATCTAAAGTACAACGACTGGCTCCTGACAAACTGAGAATCGCTAGGAATGAGTTTGACCACATGCTCACCCTTGGCATCATTCGACCTACGAATAGCCCATGGGCATCCCCAATTCATACGGTTCCGAAAAAGGATAGCGATGATTGGCGACCCACCGGTGATTACCGGCGAGTGAATGCCAAAACAACCCCTGATTGCTACCCGTTGCCTCATATACATGACTTAACGGCAACATTATCTGGCGCGGCTGTATTCCCTAAAATCAACTTGGTTAAAGCGTATAACCAAATCCCGATGGCAACAGAAGATATCCCGAAAACGGCTATCATTACACCTTTCGGACTTTTTGAATTTCTACGTATGCCATTCGGTCTCCGGAATGCAGCCCAAACATTCCAGCGCTTCATCGACGAAGTACTTCGCGGTCTCGACTTTGTATACGCATACTTGGACGACTGCCTCATTGCCAGTACAAACAAGGAAACTCACCTTAGACATTTGGACTTGGCATTTGAAAAGTTACGCCAACATGGTGTTACCATTAATATTCAAAAGTGTCAAATAGGCGTTGACTCACTCGACTTTCTGGGTCACACTACTGACTGCAAGGGCATTCGCCCACTGGCTACTAAGGTCGAGGCTATACTGAAATTTCCAGAACCACAGACATTGGAAAGTCTCCGCACTTTTATCGGCTTGGTAAGTTATTATCGACGCTTTATTCCCAACTGTGCTTCTCTGATTCAGCCATTGACAGACCTTCTTCAAGGGAATAACAAGTCCATAGAACTTGACGCGTCTGCTCGAAATGCTTTTATTCAGGTTAAAAAAAGCTATTGCGAATGCCACACTTCTGATGTATCAGGATCCAACGGCACCATTAAGTATCTCGGTTGATGCATCAAACACTGCAATCGGCGCAGTCCTACAACAGCTAGTTAACAAAGAGTGGCAACCACTCGCCTTTTTCTCGAGGCGCCTTCAATTAGCTGAAACGAAGTACAGCACATTCGGCAGAGAACTTCTGGCTGTCTACTGCGCTATACGTCATTTCCGACATTCGGTAGAGGGTCGTGAATTCATAATTTTTACTGATCACAAACCTCTGACGTACTCTCTGAACTCACCTTCAGATAAGTATTCACCCAGGGAATCACGACAACTGGATTACGTTTCACAGTTTACAGGAGTAACCAACACTGTGGCAGATGCCTTGCCGCGCGTTTGCTCCCTCACCCAGGTCGACGGAATAGACCTTGTAAAACTGGCTCGTCTTCAAAAAGAAGATACCGAGCTTCAACATGAGTTGTCGAAAACAACTCTGCAATTATCTGAGAAACCGTTAGGTATGGGAAGAGATACTATTCTATGCGACATTTCCACGAGTACTCCTTGCCCCATCGTGCCTAAAAGTTATCGCCGTAACGTATTCAATACGTTGCATGGCTTATCTCACCCAGGTATTCGAACTACTGTCAAGCTCGTAACCAGTCGGTTTTGTCGGCCTGGCATTAATAAAGAAGTAAGGGAATGGGCACACAAGTGCTTAGCTTGTCAAAAGTGCAAGGTGATAAGACACACCAAAAGCCCACTTGGTGCCTTTCTTCTCCCTGACGCCTGTTTTGGACACGTTCATATAGATTTGGTTGAACCCATTCCGGAATCCCATGGATATGCCTATATTTTAACTTGCATCGATCGCTTCACGCGATGGCCGGAAGCAGTACCCATCAAGGACGTATCTGCTGAAACAGTCGCACGCGTCTTTGTAGAAAGGTGGATCGCTAACTTTGGATGCCCAACTTCCATAACAACTGATCCCGGGCGGCAATTCGAAAGTGGCTTATTCTTCGACCTGATTAAAATATTAGGTTGCATGCATTTTCGAACAACAGCCTACCATACTCAAGCTAATGGTATGGTAGAACGTCTACACAGACAATTGAAAGCTAGTCTGTCAGCTGCAAACAACACCCATTGGACTGAATCCCTTCCGTTAGTTCTCCTAGGGATAAGAAACGCCTTGAAAACTGATGCTGGTTGTATTAGCGCCGAGCCAGTATATGGCACGACACTACGACTGCCTGGTGAATTTGTTTCTCCCTCGAGCTTCTCACCAGCAATAGATCACGCTTCATACGTCAGCAGGCTTACAAACGCAATGAGTTCAGTTAAACCTGCTCCCCTTCGTCCACAGTCCATTGATGTTTTTGTTCATCCATGTTTAAAAACTTCTTCACATGTATTTGTTCGTCGCGACTCTGTGCGCAGACCTCCAGAACCCCCATACGACGGACCTTATAAAGTAATTAAACGTTCGGATAAATTCTTTGTCTTGGACAAAAACGGCCGCGAGGACACCGTCAGCATTGACCGTCTGAAACCGGCTTACTTGGAGGGTAATCCTACTAGCGTAGAGCTCAACGTACCCCATAATCCACAAATAACCAAAGATCGTTTAAACCTCGATGAAGTCACTAGCACGGGGACAGCTACCGAATCTTCTGTCGAGCCCCCTAAGAAAACCTTTTCTGGACGTACCGTAAGGTTCCCAGAATATCTACACACTTATTTAACATAACGAAGTCGTGCGATTCATCCAACTCATCCGTTTGTGGTACTAACTATTTTTTTAGACGCATCAATCTTTTTATACACAGTATCACTAAACACAAGTAAATTTTTTTCTTTAACAATACATGTTACATGCACAAAAGAATTAGATGTATACTTTTCGATGTTCTAAATTTTGCATCATTTTACTGTATGGTAAATGCACATCATTTTTAAAAAAAAAGCTGACTGGGTACATTTTCCTCGACATGGTTCTTAGTGTTCTTGTTTTCTTTTCCAGGTGCGACGGGCATTGGACAGGAAACAAACGAAGCACGGGATCCAACGAACAACTTCAAGGAAGCTATGTACAAACACCCTGTTAGCATAGGCGGACAAACCAGTAGACACGCCACCAAGCCGCTCGGAATATTTTTTCACCCGGAAAGGAACCATCGAGCTTTTTACTTCCGGGTGGTTCTGTCTTAGGGTCCTCACAACCCCACTAGGGGGGGGTGAGCTGTAGCGGTAAATAATTCCCCAAAAGTTATTGACCACAGCTATCACTCATCATTGGATGCTGATCACCACTGTTTAAGTCAACTTGTTTAGCTGAAGGCTTCCGGTCAAGCATCCCCGCCATTTGGTACCCCGTCGTGTCACGTGCGTGCACGATCACCAGCCAGCTAAGCGTTCGTCTGACGGCTTGTTTTGGTTCCGAAATATATCGCATAGTTTGGACGATCAAATATTGTCTTTTATTTTGCTTTTGGTACGCGAGAATTAATAAGTTAGAAGCTGCTGTATAAGAGATTCCGTCAACCTCTAAAGGGTCCAGATTCAGACTTACTGATCGAAGATAGAAGGCCTGAAGTCTATGCTCATTCTTTTCTCATAAGTTTCTGTGCTCGTCTAACTCCTTTTTGAATGAGTCTGCTGATTGCACTGGAATTACTTCCTTTGCAAGTCCGTACCAGAAGCTTATGACCCATTTTGACAACCAGTACACCACAGATATTTAGCTCATCTTCCTCTCTTGACGTCTCCTGACATGTCATCCAATGGGCTCCGACTTGGTGAGAAGAAAAATTGAATCCAAATCAGGCCTGTAGTCATCATTTAAAATTTTAAAAATTGTAATGAGATCTCTTTGTCTGCTGTATTACACGGAGAAGAGATTCAAACTGTTGAGTCCTTCAAATTAACGTAAATTTGTCATGCCGAGAATCATACGCGTCATCTTCCTTTGAAACCTTTCTAGAATGTAGGAGTCCACCTTAAGACAAGGACTAGCCACCTCGTTACGGTTTTCCAGTCTTGAACTCACCAGATTTCTGTGTGATTCAAATAAACTATATGATCATCGCCCACAAAAGTCCGAAACTACGAGCTGCCACCACACAACAATGTTCTGTAGTGTTTAAGTCATGACTTGTTATGACACTTATATCCACATAAGTTTGAAGTGATGGGAGTGTTATTCCCTCTAGTCTGTGTGAGCTGATGCTTGCGTATGCGATTCACATGCTAGGGCATTCCCCCATTCTGATCAGGGGCATCAATTATTACAACCACACAAACACTTTATAACATCTGGTAACATTAGTGTGTCATTACCGCCCTTCAGTTATTTCCAGATTTTTAAGCCATTCGCGGGGAGGGCCATAAAAGGATAATTTAGTACAGGTAAACTACTGATATAAAAGATTAAGAGGAGGGTCCAAGTACTGTGGCTGACGGAACTGCAGTGCGTACTTCTGTCGAGGAGGGGAATTCTAAGTTGAATCTGTCGCCGGAATTCAATAATCCACTCTAGTCAGTCGCCCCGATTCCAAGACTTTCCAATTTCGTTAGGAGTCCTGTGTGAGTTATTTTGTCGAGGGCTTTGTGTCAAAGCCTGTGAAAACGAAGTCGATAGGTCCTCTGTTGTCTTTTGCCTTGATTCGGCTTTTTTACTGTAAGAAGTTTTGACTACCGTGAGAGTTTCCCTCGGAAGCCATGCTGCGCTCCGGACAACAAGTTATTTTCCAGATATGCCACGATGGCTTTCTTCATGACTCTTTCCAGCATCTTGATCAAGGTGCTGGTGAGTGTGAAAGGCCTGTTTTTTGGAGGGCAGTGTTTTCATCCCCATTTATGGATGAGCGTTACTATAGCGTCTTTCAGTCATGCCATAACACCATATTCAGGAGAGATAGCTTGGTGATCGTGGTCAATGTGCCGACCATATGAGCTGTTAGCTCCTTGATTAGCCCTGGGTGAAAATTACCAAATTTTATTGAATACAATGCCTTGGTTGATATTGATAGAGTCTGTCCTCTATCCTTCTGCTGCAGCTAAGGCCAATGCTATAGGGAGTGACGACTCCAGTACGGAGACTTGAGAAGTAGTTTGCTTTTACTTCTGATTTTTCCTGTCCTCCATTACGTAAATACCAGCATTCCGGTTTGGAACGCCACTCACTGTCTCACTTCTGATGTTAATAATAATTATTATTTTCATATAGACGTATAAATTTACATGAAAATGCATGCTATTTTTACAGACACGATTATTTATGAAAACATTTTCTTTGTCTGTGCTGTTTCATTTTGAGCTGGGTAAATTCAGAACTTCATCTTTTATTGAAGTACCCATGAAATAGCTCTTTCCTAGCAACGCCGTACAATTTCCTGACCTCGAGATTCTCAATTTGGATTAAAGGGTCCCAGCAATTATGGCTACGCCTGAGTAATCTGCGAATCTTTCGGTTTATCCATCTCGAACAGTGTTTTCAACACTCTGGGAGAGTGCTGAAAGGTTGAACCACGTAAAGTGGCTTGAATCGGCCCCATGCAGCTTCCACGCGAAATTCTGGATTTGTGCCAGTCCTGTGATTAGACCGCTTGAGACTGTGGTTTTTGTTTCAGCTTTTCAAGTGTGAACACAATGTTATTACTTCTTCCTAAGGGAGGAAGATTATGTATGAGGTCCATGTCCTCCTATGGGGCGAAATCATGTTCCAGTTCGAGGAGGAGCACTGCGATTCTTAACACTTGAGCTTCGTGACGTGCTGTTATGTGGCTACTGAAACAAAAGATTCCCACAGTCTGCCTTTGATGCAAATGTCTGGTGGTAGCGTTGTTTGGCTAGTGTAGTCAATTGTTAGGGCATTGGAGTCACTGACTATAGGGCTGTGGCTCTTCTAACGATATGCCTCTTTGCATCAGTTCATCCATCTCATCATTCCACTCTCTTCTATTGACTTCCAGGTATCCTTCGATAGCTATTCCTTGTCTTGGCTCTTCTTTCTTCCTAAAACACGTTTTCTTGAACACAACATTCAGAGAGTTAGCTCCAGTGTTCTTCCATGCAGGTTTCCTCAGTGATGCTGCGCAGTGTTTCTGAAGTCCTCGTAATTTCTGCAGCGAGGATATCCTAGGGAGTTTCGTGTTTCAATTTCTGTTCGATCCCTAATTGCTTTAGATGCCTACAGCCTGATCTTGAAGGCTCCTCGCACCAATTGGCGGTCTGGGTCCACATCTCGCCCCATTCTCAGTTTTGATTTTGACAGATTTTCTCCACTTTATTCAGAATGAGGCAGGGTTCATCTGACTTTCTGTGTCCATTAGGTGAAACGCATGCCGCACTATGTGTACATTTTTGCTCGTATGACCGCTCTCTTTCACCAAGTTACTGGACGTGCAGAAGTATGCGAAGAGTCAGGTGGTTATGGCCTTCCTTACTTTTGAGTTGAATCTTGCCGCCACGGTCCTAGAGGAGATTGTTTCCCACTACATCAGAGCTCTAGCTGATGTTGGCGACACCATGACAGCTACTCCCTCAGGGTGCTAGTAGTTGCCATCTGGGTGACTGCGGCCGATTTCTGACCCATTAATTGACAAGTTAACTAGTCCACATATATTCCACCTGCTCTCTCAGATTCCTGATGCATCCATGGAGTATTGCTTCATTTCTTTCACCACTTTGGCGGCCTTTGCAGCTCCGCACATTGCAGGAACATTCTGTGTCTCCATTCTTGTTTTGCTTTGGTCGAAAAAATACACATCGGCTGACTAGCTACTTGAAAGTTTTCACCAGCGGATTCACTCCGTCCCTCTGATTCCTGCAAAAAACAATTTTGGCCTTCACTGTTTTATTGTTTTCCTCGTGCTTTGAAGGTTTGGCAGCGATCGATCTTATTTTCTGAGGTAGTGTCGCTAAACCCACATCCAACGCTATCTCTTTTCCCAGGCTTCTGACTGGCTAGAAAACTAGTGAGCTAGTAAGCCAGGTGAGGTTTGGGTTCGTAGCATATTACTAAATTACCCATTGGTTGCCAAGCAAATTTACTGAGATTGTCGGTCTGTCTGACCAAAGAAAATCAAATTTTGTCGCTATCATTGAATCGTGGCGGGTATGATAACCCATGTATTCATATTCAGATGTCAACGGTGTAACTACCAGAAGTGCTATCGATGTACAACGACTATTGACAGGAAAAGTTGTGATTATTACACAACCTACCTCACCCATTTTGAATATTGAGTTCGTCGGATGAACTTAAAAAAATTGTCTTCTTTAAGGTGCTACACAAAACATAATTCTCAGTCAATAAGGACATACAATTCGCACAGGAAGGCTTTTACCATCTGCGTAACCAAATTTGCACAGTGGCAATAAAAGCCTTTAAGCTAAAACCCTGTGAAAGCTTCTTCACATTCACGTATTCTAAAATATGGAACAGCCTGGTCCTCGAAGTCAGAACTTGCATCTCAAACGCTCTCTACACAGACTGTTTAACTCTACTGATCACATTAATAAACTATTTATACCCAGAACGAATCTATTGTTAGTTCACTATAGTATCTAAAAAACGCGACTAAATACCCTAATTACTCTATAAACGATAAACAAACCAGTCGCATAGACACATAAGTCTAAATAGAAATATATGTGTTTACTAAGCGACAACGTACAACGAATTTAAACATATAAGTACAAACACTAGTCGAGACCACATACTTTTTCTTTGCTCTCTGGGACTTTGCTGCTCGCCTCTTCTCTCCCATTTGCCTTGTAGTAGAAGTTTATTTTTTTATTTTTATTTTTTAATTTTGATTACAGCTTGATTCCACACTGCATTTTTGGTACAAGTACGGAATTTTCAGCATGGGTATTGGTAGCCCAAATTTCGCAGGCCGACCATAGATATCAGGTGTGCGTCGGTAGGGGATCGAACCCCGGACCATGTGCATGGTCGGCGAGAGTCCTAACCACTGTGCCACCGACGCACATATCTACATCCAGACTGAAGCTGAGAAACAATTGCAATCACTTACTCATGTATCGTCCTTCAATACTTGGCTAGTAATGACTCAGCATTCTTGGAATATACACTGTCACCATAACAATACTGTACAGCATCCTATACAAGCACTGTCAATGATCTAAAATGGCTTACAAGTAGCTTTCTACATGTTAATCTACTTACCCGTAAAGGACAACCATGCAGTGACAAATGGCGGCCTTGGCTGACGTAGGTGCAGTAAAACAAATCTGCACGACAATAATCAATATTAATCTGCATTCAGTACAATTAGCATCTGGTGTTACTGACAAAATCAAACAAATAAGTCACTCATTTCAAATTATTACCAAATTTGAATGTAAAACAGGAACAAGATACGATGCCACACACACCAAATTTATATAGAGGAATTGACTTCAAGCTTTATTTTTTATCCAATATCTGTAATCCATCCAACACACACTTGGGTTTTTTTGTTAATACCAAGTTAGTATTTCCATATTTCTTAACGTGCTTCACTGAATGACTAATTGGCATATTGTACTCACAAACTAATGTCAGAAAGATCAGCAACCATGTAATCTGTTAGTTTTCTTTGTTATACTTTGATGACCGTTTCATGACTCGTATGAGTGGATAAGGTTTTTAAAAACAATAGATGTCGTTTTCATATATAAACCTATGTTATGTTAATTTCGATTAACTTCCCTGAAGAAGTTCAGACCGGTTTTCCGAACGAAACATCGGAATTACTCGTTTCAAATTCCCTGAGATTTTACAAATATATTTTTTAAATGTCTACTTCTAACTCGGCTCCCAATTATTCTGTACCAATAAGGCCAAATCGCAATTACAGTTCATAATAATGAGACATTGTCTCCCTAAAAGGCTGCGAATACAGAACCTTTTCGACAAGTTGCGGGGTCACTAATGTATTCGCTGTTCTCCTTATAAGAACCAGTGATGAGGTTCATACTAGAAGCATGCATCCATTAACTGTATCACTGTGTAACAAATTTACAAAACTTGTCTAATATGGCTATCATGATGTCAACACTCCAGATCAAATTAAAAGCTTTCAAAGAAACAGGAGCTGCAGAGAGAGCACAAGCCAAGTGCAATACTCAAAAACTGAAGGATCAGGATACATAGGACATCTTTACTGCGATCATAAGGAAAGAGGGGCTGAAATTATCCAGCATGCTCAAGGCCATTGACGGAGTGAGACGCTCAAAGGCCATTTTCGTCCATATTAGTCGGCCATGTTGGATAGCCTTTGCGTAGCCGTTCGTTTACACATCGGTTTTCCCGTTTATCCTGCATTCTTTCACAACTTATCTTGATGCTCATTGTTCACAAATGCTGCGTTTCACCTCATTTTTGTTTCCGTTGCTGTTAAAATTACTAATTTCGTATGTTTCGGAAGTTTTTACCACCGGGACAGTGCATTCATTCCATTACAATTGTTTCACACGTTGTTTTCACGCCTGGTTGCAATGTTTTAGTTGTTTTTCAGCTACTATTGAAGTAGTTCTGCGTATCGCGGTACGTTCAACGTTTGCGTTACATTTTTACGTGATTCGTTACATAAAATTTATCTTGTTGTAGTACTTGCACAAGTACTATACCACTTCCATACTTGTAACCACTAACTCTTATTTCTAATAGTTATGGTTAATCAAAGTAAAAAGCAGCGAACCCAATCCCCTGTAAAACTGGTGTCTAATTTAACGTCCTTGATTGCTACATCAAGCAACACACCCCCAACAAACGGCTATAGTGAGTCACATAACTCACGTGTATGCCGTAAGCGTCGAGCTGAAACTGAAAATAAAACTGTACTGACAGCCAGTATTAGCACTACTCCTAAAAATTCGGTACCCTCTGCTCATACAGAACTCCTCCCTTCACCTTATGTGCTTATGGAGAAACTCCAGCCATCAAGCTCTTTTTCAGTACTATCTTCAGAAATAGAACTTCTAAAGTTGTCTATAGGAGAACTTAAGGCTGAGTTAAGGGAAATAAAAAACAGCAAGTCAGTAAATGCTGGAAACATCGAAACCAATACCGAGATATCCAAATTATCAGATCAGATCAGCGATATCAGATCGCAGGTCTGTGAACTGACACCTCTAACTATCCTCATGAAAACGGTAAACCTTAACAAGCTTGACACAGAATCGGTAACTAAGGTAGATAACCTCATTAACTTTGTTACCACAGAAGTAACAAAACGACTCGACGCAAAACTGAGTGCTATTGTCTACAACGTTCCGGACAATGAGGCACTAAAAAAGGTACAGCGCATCTTACTTAGTGAAGCGAAAATGCCTAACTCCAAGACTAAGTGCTACAGGCTGAAGAAGAGTCAACATGAAAAGTGTTGTCCTATTCGTTTTCAGTTCGAAACACCGGCAGAGACCAGAAAATTCATTCACTCCCAACACACCCTATCGCAAGCCAGAAACTACAAACATATAAAGGTCGGGGTGGACAAAACAGTTATAGAAAGGCGCGCACACAACTATCTCACTAAGACTAATTGTGAAATAGGTAATAGGACATTGCAGCCAGCCATTATCCCCAACCCTGTGAAAGATACAGTAGACCCCACCGCATCACCCCTCTCAAAACACACAGAAATGTCCCATCAGAGTGCAACACCAGCCGAAAGGCCACTAGACTGTAACCAAATAAATAATAAAACCATACCACCCATCACCGCAGAATCTAAAATGCCACTAAATAACCCCAGAAAAAAAGTTAAAACCCCCCGAAACTCGACTTTGTCCTCTCCTAGCTATAATTCCATTGGTAAAGATAAGGAAAATATGCCCCTAAATCATACCAACAAAAACAGTGGCAGCTTAAATAAGCCCACACTCCCCACGGTTAATAGTATTAGCACTCACAACGTGCTAAATCGCACCGTGGCACACACTAATATCCAATGTCACAACGATGTCACCCTAAATAGTACAAGTGGTAATAGTCAGAACTCGGCTACCAACAACTCAGGGTCTTCAGAGTATGGCACACAAACAAATTTCGACCGGATATATGGTACAAGTCTGCTGGGAACTAACCCAAAATGCAGTACACACGAAACCCACACAAGGACACAACTAGCATCAAACAATAGGTGGAATAATAAGCCATGGTCATCACAAGGATCCAATCATTTTTTATCCCCCGCGTCCCTGTCAGCGTTGAAAAAACAGCTGGTAGGGATGTTAACACTCCTAAACCACTAGTGCTGGCTCCCTCCTTGCATGAAAACAGGAACGGTCTAGTGCACCCGTATCCATTGGACACACTTGACACTTGCACAAGTATAGGCCAAATAAAGAACCCTACCCACTTCTGTAACCTAACTAAAAATAAAAGTTCCTTAGTCTATAGCAAATCCAGTACTCCAACTCCTAATTCTCCACCGAAAACAGCACACAACAACTCGATAGACATAGGTGAGCATGATGCTGGAACTCCTCTTAACATAGGATCGTCATGTCCAGCAGAACTACTGGGTGCTGAACCATATTCGGGGCTGACTAACGAACTTAAATACTTCAAATGCTACTTCAACTCTCATCTTTACGTAATCCTCATAAATGCTAGATCTGTTCTAAATAAATTGCCGATGCTCAGAGCACTCACAGTAATATACAAACCCCCTGTAATTGTCATCACTGAATCTTGGTGTCATTCGGACATCCTGGATGATGAAATAAGCTTAGATAACTACACACACTTTCGGTGTGACAGGGAAGGTGGTAAGGGAGGGGGTTGTCTCATGTACTTTTTGAATGAACTTACTGTATCACAGCTAGAAAGTAGTACACTTAACATGCCTGAGACTCTATGGGTTAATGTACACTTAAATAACGTAACAGCATTAATTGGATGCTCCTACAGAGCACCTGGCACCTTTAGTAATTACGAGACCCAACTCATTAATACTCTGGAGCAATTAACCGACTTACAATACGATCATAAGATCCTATGTGGGGACTTTAACTTACCTGAAATCAACTGGGATATACCCACAGGTCCAACTAAATTTGATAAGTTCTTAGACACACTGGATATACTTGGCTGGAAACAAACTGTCACTACTCCCACAAGAGGTAACAACGTACTAGACTTAATCTTCTGCCACAATATAAGCCCCCTTTCAACGCTAGTAGGTTCTGAGTTCCCAGGGAGCGACCACAAAACAGTAATGTGTGCACTGCCAATTCCGCTGAGTAGCAATGCATCTCATACCTCCACTTCACAACAAGTAATATATAGGAACTATAGTAAGGCAAACTGGGCCTTAGTTGAATCGATGCTAAGATCCTCCAAATGGGATGAATACTTCACTACTGATGACCTATCGAGAGCCCTAACCATCTTCTACCATAACTCAAACATATGCTTAGATGCTGTCATTCCACTCCAAACACTAAAGGTTTCCCCACACAGAAAGTCATTCATAAAACCAAAGGATCGTAAGAAACTGAAGAAACTCTCAACAAGTTACTTCAAACACCACGACTTTGGCACTCTAGGTCTAATACTTAAAACCCTTAGCTCCATCACACAAGCTCAAGATTTCCGTATGAGAAAGGAAGAACGCATCGCAGTAGCCAGTCCTGCTAGAGTGTATGCACTCACAGAAATCTTAAGGAAGCGAATGAATCGCAAAAATCACAGCATTTCTCTCCTCATAGACAAAGGCAGGCTATGCACTAACTCTGCAGACATATGTGAACTATTCAACAAAACGTTTGCAGGTAACTACCTTAAGCCCTCAGTCCAGCTACTCGATATACACCCTATTACTAAAATGGCACAAACTCCAACTCCACTCACACCAAACCAAATTAGCACTGTTCAATTCACTTACGCTGACATTAACCAAACTATAAGAACCCTCAAAAGTTCAAAAGGTTTCGGTACCGACGGTATATCATCTTACTTCTATAAATATGGTGGCCCTGACATTCCTCTACTACTGCTTAAAATATTCACAATGTCCCTAGAAACCCAAACTTACCCTGACATATGGAAGACTACATTCATTATGCCTAAACACAAATCTGGCTCGAAAACTGAAGTCAGTAACTACCGGCCAATCAATATCACACCTATAGCATCTAGAATCATGGAGAGACTAGTCAAAAATAACCTAATCAAACATATGCTTAGCTGCAACATCATAAGTCCGAACCAACATGGATTCCTGAAATCCAGATCATGTTTAACATGTCACCTAGACTTCTTCAATTTTGTAACCAGCAGTCGTGACAGACGGCAACTAGTACTTGTCATCTACTTTGACATTTCTAAGGCATTTGACCGTGTTGACCATTTACTGCTAACAAATAAACTGAACTCCTTAGGAATACGTGACCCATTATTAGGATGGCTTAAATCATTCCTTAACAATAGGTCCCAAATAGTTAAACTCGGGTCTGCAACCTCCAAACCTAGCCCTATCACTTCTGGTGTAGTACAAGGTAGTGTCATTGGACCCCTCCTATTTACACTATACATCAATGACATATGCGCTTGCTTCACGCACGGGAAACCATTCATCTTTGCAGATGACCTAAAAGTAGCTTATACATTCCAACGTGATGACTTAGGGAACTTCGAGAATGTAGTACAGAAGGAATTAGATAAAATGGCTGCTTGGTCGTCCCTATGGAATCTCCAATTTAATCTGAACAAATGTGGCTGGATCTGCTTCGGTGCACCCTCAATTGACCTGAAATTAACGCTCCAATCTGCTAACCTAACAAGACTCCGAAGTGTCGTTGACCTAGGCCTGAGGTACTCTAGTGACTTGACATTCTCAGAGCAAGTAGCATCACAGACTAGAAAATCGAGGATGCTCTTAGGATGCATACTCAGGAACTTTCACGACAATGAAGCCAAGCTAATTCTGTACAAAACATGTGTCAGACCACTACTAGAATACTGTCCATTTATTATAAGCAGCACTCGCACACGTGACAAGCTAAGGATGGAAAGTATCCAACGATATTTTACCTCAAAACTGCTTGGCTACGATTGTAAGAAAGACTACATCTCACGGTGCATGATCCTAAAACTCGACCCACTTTGGACAAGGCGACTTATTATAAACCTAATATTCTTCTTTAAGGTCCTTCACAAAATATCTTTCTCAGGTAACAGGGACATACAATTCGCACAGGAAGGTTCTTACGATCTGCGTAACCAAACTTCCACAGTGACAACTCATTCTTTTAAGTCAACACTCCGTGAAAACTTCTTCACAGTCATGTATTCTAAAATATGGAATAGCCTACCCCTAGATGTCAGAACTTGCTCTTCGGTTACAAGCTTCAAACGCTCTCTATACAGACTGTTTCACTCTACAGATTATATTAATAAACTATTTACTCCTAGAACGAATCAAGCACTAATCTACTACAGCACCTAAAAGACGCACTTCAACACCCTTAGCAATCTTTAAACTATAAATAAACTAGCAGCATGGATGCATAAAGACATAGTACGGAACATACAGGATTAGTTTACCCTTAGAAATAGGACCTATCCCTCATTGTAACCTTCAAACGCTTGCTATATAAACTGTTTTATTCTAAAGACTATCCCTACCAGAACCCATTACTTATTTCTAAAACGCATCAGTCATTAGAACAATAAAACGCTCAGACTCATTAATACACATTATGACATTAAATAAACTCTAAGACTTCGCATAAATACGTGAAAACAGATACAATATAGAAAAATGTTTACTTAAGTATAATTAAGATAAACATTTATAAATGAATCATGTATTAATGTCCTTTTCATGTTCACATACTTTCTCTTTCTGGTATTTTGCTGCTCCTATTCATCTTCTGGTCGAGGTCGAACAACCCTGCATCTAAACTGAAATGAGGATTAATTCCAGTGTAAGCCATGGGTGCTGCTCACAACAAAGTTATATAAGAGAATTGACTTCAAGCTTTATTTTTCCCAGATATCTGTATTACATTCATCTGATGTCTGGGTTTTTTGTTAATGCGAAGACAATATTTCTATATCTCTTTATGTGCTACACAAACAGACTTTATAGCAGACTGTTCCTACTGACTCTAATGTCAGAAAGAACAACCAAACTGTAAATTCATTATACATTAAATTGTGTGTAATTTATATAATAACTTATCCATGCCTGTAGAATTGCTATGTTCCTGCATAAACAGGAAGAAATATATATATATAATGACTCAGCATTCTTGGAATATACACTGTCACCATAACAATACTGTACAGCATCCTATACAAGCACTGTCAATGATCTAAAATGGCTTACAAGTAGCTTTCTACATGTTAATCTACTTACCCGTAAAGGACAACCATGCAGTGACAAATGGCGGCCTTGGCTGACGTAGGTGCAGTAAAACAAATCTGCACGACAATAATCAATATTAATCTGCATTCAGTACAATTAGCATCTGGTGTTACTGACAAAATCAAACAAATAAGTCACTCATTTCAAATTATTACCAAATTTGAATGTAAAACAGGAACAAGATACGATGCCACACACACCAAATTTATATAGAGGAATTGACTTCAAGCTTTATTTTTTATCCAATATCTGTAATCCATCCAACACACACTTGGGTTTTTTTGTTAATACCAAGTTAGTATTTCCATATTTCTTAACGTGCTTCACTGAATGACTAATTGGCATATTGTACTCACAAACTAATGTCAGAAAGATCAGCAACCATGTAATCTGTTAGTTTTCTTTGTTATACTTTGATGACCGTTTCATGACTCGTATGAGTGGATAAGGTTTTTAAAAACAATAGATGTCGTTTTCATATATAAACCTATGTTATGTTAATTTCGATTAACTTCCCTGAAGAAGTTCAGACCGGTTTTCCGAACGAAACATCGGAATTACTCGTTTCAAATTCCCTGAGATTTTACAAATATATTTTTTAAATGTCTACTTCTAACTCGGCTCCCAATTATTCTGTACCAATAAGGCCAAATCGCAATTACAGTTCATAATAATGAGACATTGTCTCCCTAAAAGGCTGCGAATACAGAACCTTTTCGACAAGTTGCGGGGTCACTAATGTATTCGCTGTTCTCCTTATAAGAACCAGTGATGAGGTTCATACTAGAAGCATGCATCCATTAACTGTATCACTGTGTAACAAATTTACAAAACTTGTCTAATATGGCTATCATGATGTCAACACTCCAGATCAAATTAAAAGCTTTCAAAGAAACAGGAGCTGCAGAGAGAGCACAAGCCAAGTGCAATACTCAAAAACTGAAGGATCAGGATACATAGGACATCTTTACTGCGATCATAAGGAAAGAGGGGCTGAAATTATCCAGCATGCTCAAGGCCATTGACGGAGTGAGACGCTCAAAGGCCATTTTCGTCCATATTAGTCGGCCATGTTGGATAGCCTTTGCGTAGCCGTTCGTTTACACATCGGTTTTCCCGTTTATCCTGCATTCTTTCACAACTTATCTTGATGCTCATTGTTCACAAATGCTGCGTTTCACCTCATTTTTGTTTCCGTTGCTGTTAAAATTACTAATTTCGTATGTTTCGGAAGTTTTTACCACCGGGACAGTGCATTCATTCCATTACAATTGTTTCACACGTTGTTTTCACGCCTGGTTGCAATGTTTTAGTTGTTTTTCAGCTACTATTGAAGTAGTTCTGCGTAGATGTTTAAGAAAATATGCACGTGAACGTGTTAAGCTGACAAAAGCCGTTGTTTTTCGTCCATTTGCTGGTTGCCGTTACTGTTTCTTGCTCAACTGATTAATTTGTATGTAAAAATCTGGAAAAAGCAATGTCTTTCACATGCATGTTTACAGCTTGCAACAATCTGCGAGTCAATCTGTTGAGGAGAATACGATCAGGTTTGATATTGGCAAGGTTTACGAGGAGCATATTAAACCTGGAGATTCCAGAACGCGGTTTGAAGTTGAAAAAGGTTTGAAGCTTTTCGAGAAGCTGAGTATACCATCATGAATATTATCAGTCAAAGGATATATGTCAAACAATGTTGAGACACATGAGAAGTATGAATCTGTTGTGGCCGTATGTAGTTTTGGAACTGAAGGAAACTTGAAAGCAATGAGAAACCCCTGAATGGTAAGTGTTACGTATCCTTATTAATGCCCAATGTACTAGATCCAAATACATGGACTAAGACCGCCTGTAGCAAAGCCATTGTTAACGGCCATTCAGTGTGTTGCAAAACCACTTCAAAAGCGGATAACATGATGATCTGGTGAGTGTACGAACTATCCCAGTTAAAGGTAAGACTTTAGTTAGCGAGAATAATATTCGGGTTGTGGTCTACAACAAGCTGAGGAGCTGATTATTATTCGGGGTGAAAATATTGGCTGAATACAGATTGCTTGCTTCATTTCAAATAATGAAATTCCTATTTTGTGATTTCTCCGTGTCTATAAACACGGATGCCCATGGTCTTTAAGAAAACTAAATAAATTTTCCTGAAACCATTGGTTTTCTTTTTCTTGGTGAAACATCTGTTTTTTTTTAACATAACATAACAATTCGCTTTATTCCAGAAACAGTACTTGTGGTACAGTGTGGAATTTTCAGCACATATCTACAATATTGCATCTAATTTCATCGTACATCGTACTTCTTAATGTGAACAGTCAGACGAAATATTACTTTAGAAATCGCTTAGACATGGGAAGACCAGGATTGGCCAGAAGAAAGAATTAATCCAAGATACTTAACGTCGGACTTGATTTCTATATCACTCATCAATTATACAACGGTAATTGGGAATTAACAGCTCCATTTAAGTTTCTTTTACATCTAAAACTGAAATTAACTAACTGACATTTGGAAGGATTTAGTTTAAGGCCGTTAGACGAAGACCATTTGCTAATTCCTGATAGAAAGCTGTTCATTTTAGTACTGCTTAGCTGGGAGTTGATAGACACTGAAATAGTTAGATCATCGGCATACTTAACACAGTAGATATTCAAACACTGCAGTTGTTGATCATAGAAATGATGGATATTAGATAACATCACATGATTTAACAGCATATCAGAAATAAATAAAAATTGTTTCTTAGCTTGTCGCCAAGTAGACAGTCTATTTGAGGATGCCACTGCATATTAACTGATTAATGAAGTAGATATCAACCCTAATTTCCTACATTTACTTGCGCTACATACTCGGCGTTTAGCAGTATACAGACTTGCAATTGGCTAAATAAGGCGGCTTTAGCGTAACGAACATTGCGGAATTATTATTCAACTTGCTAAATCCTACTTAGTTTTTACAATGTGCTATTGCACAGAAACAGACGCGAAATCCTATGAATGATTAAAGTAACAGTCTCATAATACCATAGTAAATCTCCATTGAACTAACTAGGCTTAGCATGAATTTAACCGAATTCACATATTGCAAAAGCTCACAGTATAGCGACGTGCTGAAGAAGTTCAAAAGAAGTTGAAATGATGAGTATATTAAACATTTTCTTTATTTACGGAAGAAAATTTTGATGAAGGGTATTAGCGTTAGTTTGACAGATTGACATTTTCACTGACTTAACATTCCACAACCTCCATATACCTAAAATATGAAGCAAAACACGAATTTATGAAAGATAATTTTATATGTTATTACGCACCGATTATATCAATACTAAGTAAAGTTCTCATACAATTAAAAGTATTTGTAGTCCACAGCTGGTCTTTATATTGACGCCGTATGCATAAATAGACCTTATAAGTTGTCCAGCATTAGAGGATTACACGCAAATTTCAAGATAAACTCTGAAACACCCATACTATTGAGACGTCATTCTCTCATCAATTCCATACTGAATACGTCTACGTTAAATGAGGTATTGCAAATGCGTAGCTTCGAAATTAATCCACAATCTCATTTATGTCTAGTGAGCATAGTTTTCTGAGTCCTACAGAAATTACATTCTCATATTAAGGAATCTGTAGTCGTCAATATAAGCTGAACAGGCCTCAACTCCAAGCAACTATGCACAGTGTTAACAACATACAGAAACACTTAAAATATTGTAAGATACGCAGACCTGTTGTGTTGATGAGGATAACAATGAAATATAATGCAACCTAGACATTCAATCGTGATACTGCATCTGTACTGTTTCAGGTAAATGGAAATTTCAGAAGAAATCCATCTCCACTATTGGTGATCAAAAACATTGCAGTATTAAGTTTACAGTGTCAGACGGTATACAGCCTATAGATTAATAATAATAGAGCTAACTAGATTTAATTCTCGTAATCAAGACAAAGCATGTGTATATTATCACTATACACCGAATAATTACACTAAGTGAATCAGTGAGGAGAATTAAGCGAGTTATTGCTTTCTCAAATGCACTGCACTTGCAACAATCACGAGGACCATCTACGTTTGTTAGCCTAGCAGCAGCTAAGCACACAATGGCACAATATTAACAAAGGTATCTTTTATACATTGAAACCATATAGCCCATATTATACTGTGCCAATCAGTGTAAATATATATTAAATCCACTTAGAGATAACCTTTCAACTTACCATTATTCCTGTCCAAACACACATACGGTGAAAGACAAATCTACATCATAACTTCTGTTTCCACAGGGGGTTCTGTTGGTATTTGTAGGTGATTCCTATGCATTGATAGCATTCTTTTGCCAAATAGTACTGTTCTTCACATGAAAATAGCCACATTTAGACGTGGTCTTCACTGAATGCATTCAGCAGCTTTCGACATAATATCATGATATTATGTCGAAAGCTACAGCTTCTACAAGAAGTAAACTATTTGTGTAGACGACACTACTCTCCAACTACCCCATCTTTTTCATTATACCGACGTTTTAACTCATTCAGCATGAAAAACTAATCGTTACAACCCATACGATTAAAGCGTATCGCAGTTAGATTACATGACGCGGACACCAACATAAATAGCCAAGAAATGAGAATTCCTATCGATTCAGAAAACATATACCACAATTTTATTGAAAATTATTGACAAAAAAATTTACCGAGCGAAATTTAACCAACATGCCGGATAAGCCCAGCCGGAAAGAGGTGGAGAGAAAAATCAACAATAGCGAATAGATCAGGGTCAAAAAGCACTGGAACGGCCTGAAATCTGTGTGGAGTCGAACCTGCATGGAAATTCTAGGCGGAAAGAAGGCATATGCGGTGACTCACTGCGGAAACTTAAGAATAATAGAAGAGAGAAGGATGGCGGAACAAAAGATTATCCAGTGCATCGACGAGCAACATAACAGTAGTTGAATGACAGCTACAATACGGTGAACAAAAGAGTAAAGAAGAATGCCAGGGAAGACAAAAGACAATAATACGAAGCTGTGGCAGGTGAAGCAGAACAAGCTGCAGGCAAATGAGTCCTCACCACACTCTACCAAGCAACTTGGAACCTATCAGGCAAACGTTCGACACAAATTAGGCCAGTAAAGGATGACAGTTTAAAGCCAATCACCAAAGAAGCGGAGCAGAGGAAACACTGGGCTGAACACCTCAAAAGACTTCGTAATCGACTGCCACCTACAAAGTGCCCAACAATACCAACAACGGAGGCAGAATTACCAGTGAACATCAACCCCCCGACGAGAACAGAAGTTCTGAAGCAATCAAGATGCGTAAAGCTGGAAAAGCGGCAGGACCACATGGAATCCCAGCAGAAGCATTGAAAATGGACCCAGAGACATCAGCAGACTTTATGTAATCACTACTGTAGAAGGTGTGGAAAGAGGGCAAAGTACCCGAGGATTGGAAGGAAGACTACTTATTCAAACTGCCAAAGAAAGGAGGCTTAAGTCAATGCGACATACTGGGGCGGCATTGTACTCCTGTATATCCCAGGCAAAATACTAAGCCGCATCATCCTGGAGAGAATCAAACTCGCCGATGAGGATGAAAAGCTTCCACTGGAACAGGCTGGATTCAGGAGGAACAAGACGTGTATCCATCTAATCACAACACTGCGTATTGTCATTGAACAGAGCTTGGAATGGCAGCTAGCTTTCTATCTCAAGTTCGTAGACCGTGAAATGGCCTTCGACAGCGTCGATCGAGAGATGATATAGCAACTACCTCGCTACAATGGGGTGCCGCCAGCAATTATGCATGTCATCCAACAGTTGCACGACAATGATGCATACCAAGTACACCTCAACGGGAAACTCACGAAGTGCATCGAAGTGAAGACGGGAGTAAGACAAGGCTAGCTTGCTGCATACTGTCTCTAATGATTTTCCTGACTGCTGTAGACTGAAAAATGTGACAGACTGAGAGCGGGTAGCGAGGAGATAGGCATAAAATCCGTTTGTCCAAATGTGGTGTGAAATCAGTGTTACTATACTGATCAGAGACCTGGCGCGTCATGAAGAGCACCTCAAACAAACTATAGACCTTCACCAACAGCTGTCTTCCCACATTACTACTCAAGATAAGATGGCTAACCAGAAAACATCAGCAACAGGGATCTTTGAGAGCGAACCAACCAGGAACCAATTGTACGAAAAATCTGCAGGAAGAAATGGAATGATCATAGTCTGAGAAAACCATCAAGTGACATCACACACCAGGCTGTCTCTCTCTTTCGAGTGGAACCCGAACGGGAAGCGGCGAGTTGGCTGCCGGTGCGAGGGTGACATGGAGGTTATGTGAAGAGGAGATGAAAGCATGTGGGCTGACGTGGAGCCAGATGAAAACGTTGACAGAGAACCTAACTCAATGGGGACGTGAGGCTGAAGCCTATGTTCCTTCAAGAACTGAAGGAAACAATAATAAGTCTAATATGGCATTACATTCTACTAAAGTACCCAAGTTCTGCACTCTTATTAATGGGGGTATTCGATCAAAATTTTGAGAATTGACTGTGGAGATGACATACTACCTTATATGCCTTCCAGAGATGGACACATCTCACAGAAGATTTCAAATTTTATGGGCTGAGTACATCCACGTGGAGCACTGGTCTCCTTTCGATTTGTCAACTCCTGGAACGCTTCCAGAAGATGTGGTATCTGAGGTCTGAATCGAATCGTCCAAGAGGGGACTGAAAGGACTGGGACACCTAGTAGAAGCGGATCAATGCAAACTTGTAGTTTAATATGCTTGACGGCTGGACTTATTCGTCACGTACTCTAGAAGTTACGTTTGGAATTTTTTTTGCCGATAATTTTTAATAAAATTGTATTATATGTCATCTAGATTGAGGGAAATTCCCACTTTTTGGCTGGTTATGTTGGTGTCCGCCTTATGTGATCTGACTGCGACACACTTTTACCATATTGGTTGCAATGATTAGTTTTTCAGATGGAATGTATCAAAGTGTCGGTGTAATGAGAGAGATAGGATAGTTAGAGGGTAATGCCATTTACACCACTCATTTACTCCATGTAGAAGCTGCATCTTTCGGCATAGTATCATTCAATCAAGACTTCATGTCTCAGGATATCAGTACAGCCTATTTTCGTGTGAAGAACAGTCTTTTTTGACAAAATAATTCTCTCAATACTTGGAAATCACCTGCAAATGTTATCAGAATCGTTGGTGGGAACCTAAGTTGTCATTTAGATGTGCTTTTCACTTTATCTGTGGTTGGACAGGAATTATGGTAAGTTGAAAGGTTATCTCTAAATGGATTTCATATATATTGGCACTGGTTGGTGCAGTGTGCTATGGGTTAGGTTAATTAAATGTACAAAAATATCTCAACTATAATAATATTGTGCCATTGTGTACTAAGCTGACTGATAGGATAACAAACGAAGGTGGTTACTAGAACTGAATCTATTCAGCTTTATTATCATTAATATGAATTTATTCTCTTTTACAATTTCCACTGACTGTATACTTAATGCTACAATATTTTTGATCACCAATAGTGGAGATGAATTTCTCCTGAGATTTCCATTTAGACAAAGCAGTACAGATGCTCTATGACGATTGAATTTTCTAGTTTGCATTATATGACATTATTATCCTCATCAACACAACAGGTCTGTGTACTTTACAATAGTTGAAGTGTTTCACTATGTTGTTAGCACTGTGCATAGCTGTCTAGAGTTGAGGCATGTTCAGCTTATATTTGATGCCTATAGTCTCCTAAATGTGAAAATGTGATTTCTGTAGGATTCACAAAACCTTGTGGACTAGACATTACTGAGATTGTGGATTAACTTCTAAGTTATACACTTGCAATACTTCATTTCATGTAAAAGTGTTTAGTGTGAAGTTGATCTGCAAGTAAGCTTGATGAGAGAATGACGCCTCAATAGTATGAATGTTTCGGAGATTGCCTTGAAATTTGCATATAGTCCTCAAATGCAGGAAAACATATGATGTATATTTATGTATACGGCGTCAACATAAATATCAGCTGTAGACTACAAATACATTTATCTCCCTGAGATAATACTTAGTTTTAACAGAATGATTGTATTCATATTGTATGCTAATATGTAGAATTGTCTCTTGTTAACTTCATGTTATGCTAGTTCTAACATGTACTTTATTTTTTCCAGGTTTACGGAGGTTGTCGAATATGAAATCAGCGGAAACATCATTCGGTCAAACTAACTTTATTACCCTTCATCAGAATTTTCTTTTGTAAATTAATCAAATGTTTAATATACTCTTGATTACTTCTTCCTGTAGACTTCTTCAATTCCTCGCTATACAATGTGCTTTTGTAATAAGTGAATTAGGAATAATAAACGCTAAGCTTAGTTAGTGGGATGGAAATTCACTGTAGTATTATGAGAATGTTACTTTAGTCATTAGTAGGATTTCGTGTCTGTTTCTACACAATAGCACATTGTAAAAGCTAAGTGGGATTTAGCAAGTTGAATAATAATTCTGTACTGTTGGATACTCTAAAGTCGCCTTATCTAACCAGTTGAAAGTCTGTTTACTGTTAAACGCCAAGTATGTAGTACAAGTAAATGTAGTAACTTAGGCTTGATATCTACTTCACTAATCTGTTAATATGCAGTGACATCATCAAATAGACTGTTCACTTGATAATGAGCTAAGAAACAATTTTTATTTATTTTAATATGCCGTTGAATCATAGGATGTTATCTAGTATCCATCATTTCTGTGATCAAAAACTGCGGTATTTGCATGTCTACTTTATAGATGTTAAATAACCTACGCCTGTATGCATCTAATTACCTCCAGTATTCCCTATTCATTTGGTGTGTGTAAACTAAACAAGTCTTTCATAAATTCTCCCATAAATGCCAAACTTTCTAGTGTTACAAGCGTTAATAAGACCTGCTTCCTTTGTTTCAAATCAAATGAGGTATATACGAACTAAGGGAAAGTTACTCTTACTTAATCTTTAACCCTCACTCAGAGCCTTTAACGATCCCAAACAGTTCTCCTATAAACACAGTAGACGTACTTTAGATGCAGCTGCAGTCTTGCTTCACAACATTTTCTCCAGTATAGACAATGGGGCTAAATTCGCTGCACCTTCCTAGAATACACATCTGCTTTCGACTCACTACCTAGAGATATTCTGTTAGATAAGCTTGCTGAAACTCAAACTGAGTATTGGATTGTTAGATGGCTTCATTCTTATTTATCAGGGAGAAAGCAGTACACTGTAGGTCAGGGGGAAGTCGTCCATTACCAATTGTATTTTTGTTTGATGAACTTATTGTACGAATGCATACGAAAAGAACTTTTTCAAACACGCGGACGATCTAACTACTTCAATGTCTGTTAACTGCCAGCTACACTGTACTAAGATGAACAGCTCTCTATTAGGAGTGGGAAAATGCTCTTAAACTAAATCCTTCGAAATGTCAGACTGTTATTTTCAGTTTCCGATGTAAACGAAAGTTAGTTGAAGGTGTTAATTCCTATGACCGTTGCAAAATTGATAATAGTGATATGGAAATGAAGTCTGACTTTAAGTATCTCGGACTGATTCATCGCAGCGTGTTGGCCCTAAATGTATGCCACATGCAGGCATAATGTTTATGAGCTAGGTATGCAAATCATGGTAGACGCTTGTACGGTACATTCATTATTTTTAAAACTAACTCGCACGTAAGAACTATGGTTTGATCAGTTATACAACGTTTAATACATTTAGACACAATTAACCTACGATGCTTACTTCTATGACGCATTACCTAAAACTACATTAATATAGTTTCCGCTGAAGGTTATCTCCTATAGTTACCACCTTAGTGGGCAACTTAGCGTTATCTTTGAATAACGAAAATTCCGAGAACTTTCTTGGTAAAAAGATCGTCCCTTACTCGAAAAAATTAAATATACCCTAGTCTCCACAAAAACGTTCAGAGGTATTCATCCTATCACCGCAAACGACTCACTATTTGCAGCCATTTAAAAAGTAAAAATAAATTTACCGATGGCAGCGTGCTTATGATTTCTAGATATCATAATGTACCATGAGGAAAACGCTATATCCATGCGGTTATAAGTCAGATGCGCGAAATTAGTCAGAAACACAACAACCACGATTCTCAGTCACATAACATCTTACTTCGCTACCTAATCGTATAGTCGTATTAACGGATGTTTCGCCGAAGAAAAGAAGACTACTGGTTCAAGGATAATTTATTTAGTTTTTTTTAAGATCGTGAACATCTGTGTCTATAGTCACGGAAGAATCACAACTTCGAGGAAACCACCAATCGTAGACTACAACCCGAAACGTTATTCTTCCTAATTAATGTCTTACCTTTAACTGGGATTGTTTGTACACTCACCAGATCACCGTATTTTATCCGCTTTGAAAACCGTTTTGCAACCCATCGAATGGATGTTAACACTGGCTCTATTACGGGTAGTCCTAGTTCATTTATTGCGATCTAGTACATCAAGCAATAATAAGCATAAGTAACACTTACCCTTAAGGATTCCAGGTTCTTTTAGTTCCCCCAAAATACACACAAGCACAACAGATTCATACTTTTCATGCGGCTCAACCTTATTTGGCTTAGATTCTCTCACAATATATTTTTTTAAATGATAGCAGACACACTGATGGTATATTCACATTCTCAAAAAGCTTCAAAGCTTTTTCAACTTCAACCCAGGTTCTAAATTCTCTGGGTTTAATTTGTTCTTCGAAAACCTTGCTAATACCAACTCTGATGGTGCTCTCTTCAACAGATTCACTCGCAGATTGTTGTATGCTGCAAACATGAACGAAAAAGACACTCTTTTTCCAGATTTCTACATGTTATGCAAGTAACTGAGCCAACAATAGTAACGGCAACCAACTAATGGACTGGAAACAACTGCTTCTGCCAGCCAAACATCTTCATGTGCACAATTTCAAAACCCTCTACACAGTACTAATTCATTAACAGCTGAAAACCAACTAAAACACTGAAAGCCGCATGAATGCAAGGTATGAAAACAATTACACCGAAATGAATGCACTGGCCTGGTAGTGAAAACTTTCGAAACCAAAGAAATAATTCATTTTAACAGCAACGGAAACAAAAAATGAGGTGAAACGCAACATTTGTGAACGATACGCAACAAGATAAGTCGTGTATAACGGCAGGATAAACGGAACAACAAACGCGTAAACGAACAGCTACGGAACTGCGATCCAACATGGCCGACTAAAATGGACGAAAATGACCTTCGAGCGTCTCACTCCACCAATGACCTTGATAAGTGACGGATAATTTCAGCCATGCTTGACCTGTCCACTACTGAATTTTGAATATTGAGCCACTTTTGATTAAAGCGGTACGTCCACGAGGTAAGTTTTTTATCAATACGTTTTGGTAGTGATTATGGAATCAACAGATACATTCCATTAGCGTCACGAAGTGTCTTTACTGATAACGTACAACTAATATTATTCTTATTCTTTTATATATATATATATACGTTCATGCTGAAGATGATAATACTGAGTTCTCATAGTTTTGTGAGAATGTTTTTCGGGGTGTATGCATTTCTAACAGCTAGTATTTATTCAAAATCTCGACATAAAAAGAAGTCATCTGTTATTCGTAGCCATATATGCACGTGATCATGTGTCTCTTGGTCTTTGCATTCAGGGGTTATAACATAAGTTGTCCAAATTTTGTCAAAATATGAACATCAGCTCATTTTTACTGTTTAATAAGCTCTGTGCCACTTGTTTATTGGTAGAACATTCTATATAGATTGATTTGATCAAGACACTTAGAACCATGCTGATAATACAATCCTTCTAGGTGAAGACGCTGACATCCCATTCGCTCCCATCGGATGTAAGATGATGCCATAGGATAGGATCAACTGGCTACCGACCAAACGGCGTGCGTACTGCTTAGCAGTCCACTCGGTCGTCCCTCACGGCTGCTCCCTAGACATCACCACTAGAAGTGGAAGACATGGAAGCCTGGCTAGCCATCTTTGACCACAGGTGCCTGTGTTTTATCTCCCGTGTTAGTTGGTGTATTAGGGTGAGCAATATTAAGGTAAGGCGTCGAGTGCTAGATAAGGAGGGGGGAATCAACCAACGAATTTGTGAAGTCACACTGATTAAGATGGTTAGGACATGTGTTACGCATGCCCAGTCATCACCTTTCTCGATGGGCACTGTTAGCCGATATTAAATGGATCTGGTTAGAAAACACTTAGCGGCGGTCAAGCCAAAACATGGCTTCACTAGTCAATGAAATCCACAACAGTTAGTTTAAGCCAGCTACGTAGGAAGGTGTAGACTCCCTGGTTGGGGTCCCCAGGATAGTAAGGACCGATGGCAGGAGAATTGGTGATGTGGCCGAGAATCGTTCTAAATGGCACTGATGCATTGACTCTTTGTGACTTATAATATCTGATAAAATTCTATTGTTCTCCAAATCACTATTTCTTTCCCACTCACACTTGTGTTTATTGTCTCTCTTCTGAATCTGTCCTTACTCATTGATCTTGTTTTGTGTGCTGCATGGAGAGAGAGAGAGAGAAAGTGACAACTCAAACTGCTGCACATCTATGCAAAGTTCTACTTTGAAACCAGTCAGTCACCTAAAACTAGAACTCTTGCGGTAAATTATCGCGTATCCATCCTGTATTGTTATTCTTGCTGTAGCAACATGTATTAACTAAAGTACCCTCATGTTTACAGTATCATCGCTTGGAAAGTCTGAATTGTGGTATGGATAATGAACACACGTCGCTACGTTTGTGCCCCACGATGGTTGTTTATGTCATCGTGTGTTTAAGATGTGTTTTTCCCATAGTAATTTTCCGTAGTTTTCTTAGTAACTGTGACTTCCATTCTAATTTGATCTGTGATGCCCTAATTCCACCTTATTGTTGATCAACTGATTCATCAAAATACCATGTTAATATGCGTTATTAAACTATTCAGAATAGACGGCTAAATTATATTGCTAAAGGAACCACTACTCATTATATTATGAGGTATAGAGTCGATCTTTTTTTTACTTGGCTACATACGTATCAACATTGGCTTTTTGTACAGGTAATCGTAGTTTTCATCATTGAGCTTACCCCAAATTTACACCACTTTCCTAACTTGTTAGGCCTAGTCTATTACTGTATCATGTGAAAACTAAGTACGGTTGTAATTATTCGCTTCTGTTCTAGGCCATGTGTCATTCAAACTACATTGCACCAAGTCGCAAAACTCCCATATTATATAATGTGGAATAAACGCAATTCGAAAAAAATTATATCGGGAAGAATCAGGATGTAAAGCCACTAACATGTATACAGCGCAACGTTCATTCACTAATAGCATTTGCCCATCTAGTTACCTTTAAAATGATCTTAGGTAGTTTCCACATGTGACAGCATATAAACATGTAGTGTCTCCCTAACCGTTTCACCTAAGTTGCACGAAGCTAATATAATATGTCGTACGTATGCATGCACACTCGAACAGGATATATCTCATCCGATTTATTGACATCACTTTTTTAACCACCAAACTGACTACAAATGTACTTAATTTCTACAGGGTTAGTAGTCAACAAAATCTCAGTGCTCATACTAGACTACTGTGGTTTTTATCAATTTGTAACTTTAGTTTTTACGTTAGTTTGTAACGTTCTTAAATAATCATTGTACATTCACTCTAGTATTCATTTTTGTATGTTTTACCCGTTTTTATTTCGTGCTTGTAGAGAAAAAATGTATGCCGACATATTTAGTTCTTCTGATAGTGAAGATGAAGAGCCAGTTAGGCGCATTGAACCGCGTCCAGTACACTTTTCAAGCGATGAGGAAGATACTAAACGTATCGTCAAAAGTGGTCGCAATAAACGGTATGCGAATATGCTACACTCACCTCCATCTTTATTATAATAAAGGTGCGAAGAAATGCAAAGTATAATAAAGAACTTGAACAATCATAAAAAAATTAAAGACATGTCAAATATAATCATAGGTATAAAAAATATCAACTTTCAAGCATTATTATGCTCACTAAACAATTAGATTTCCAGAATTTGGTAAAAGTTTATGAGAAATCTGTTCAAATGAATGATTTTGAGGGTGTACCACCATTTTACGTGCGGTGTATAGCAGAGCTTGAAGATTTCGTGAATGATTCATGGGAGAAGAAAAAGGACATGAACAAAGGTGCTGTTAAATCATTAGCTACGTTAAAACAACGTGTCAAAAAGTACACAAGGCTTTTTGAAGCAAATATACGAGATTTTCGAGAGGTAGGTTCACTATCGCTGACATGACTCACTTGATTTCTAGAATTCAGAAAATTATTTAGAGGAAGAGCCTGGTGTTTCTGGTAATTTTGTATTTCTTTGTGACTCACTTTCAACTTTTAGATACTGATGCTAATGAGCGAGAAGCAGAACCTTCACCAGCCAAGGTAATTGTGATTTTTGCAGTTTATACTCTTATTTTTTTATATATATTGTTAAAATGTGACTGAATTATATAACACTTCTGTTTTCTGATAAGTAACGGTGGTACTTTTCTCATAAATTTTCTCTGGATTGTAAAGACATTAAATATGTATTTAGATTTTACACGAGGAGCCCCGTTGTTATGAGGTGTGTAGCAGTGATTAATATAATTAGTTAACTTCCAATCACACCAAGCCGTAAGAGACATTGTGTCCTGAGCTGCGTATTTAGTGCTTCACTGTGTTCATATTTGATATTTCTCTTCCTAGGCTGCCGCAACTTTACCAGCTGCTGCTGCAAAGAAATCTGTACGAAAGTCAATTGGATCTGATTCGGAGGATGAAGATGATGACGACTCAGATGACAGTGACAGTGACGATTTTTCAGATGATGACAGTTCAAGTACTAGCAGTATCGATATCAACTTAGAACGTTGTAAGGATCCTTCAGTTTACTTTTTAAAGGATACTTCGGATGACAAAAAGGTAAGGTTCAATAGTATTTATATATTAGTGGTTTTGTTTTTCGATGATTTTTAGGGTACATTAGTTTCGTAGCTGTTGAGAATGCTGTCAGTCGATACGACCGGTTGCTTTGTTTTAAGGATTAGAATAAGTATCACAGCCTAAAGTTTGTGATTTCAACTGTGTGAAGTAGCAATATGCTAATATAAGGTTTCAGAATGGTTTGGAAAGCTGTTCAGTTATGCATTTTTTTATTCCTTAACGTTCCAAGTGGAACATAGGAGTACAAGGTAGAGGCTTGAAGTTCCTGCAGCAGTGTTTATTTTTACAGGATTGGCTTGCTAGCCTCATGCCTAACCATTCCTCTTTACCAGTTTTTTTTATTACTGGCTTAGCGAGGTAAAGGAGTGCGTCGGCCGGGGATCGAACTCCGGACCATGTACATGATCGGCAAGCGTCCTAACAGCTGTGTCACCGACTCACTCAGTTATGTATGATTTTAATTAATTTATCTGTGATTGACTATTTGGCTTTTGCTGTGAATGATCAGTTTATGTACTAACTTCATTTAATAGGATAAATGATCTCATCTCCAGACTTGCAAAGGTTAAAGTAGTCAAGTACTGCTGTTATTTACCCGTATCTTTATAGCCAATCACACAGACTTGCATATCGTTTTCCGGTCGCATTTTCTGTGAACTGTGAACTAGGCAAATAATTACAACTGTCGTTTACGGTAATCTTTCTTCTGCTTTCCACTAAGTTACATTTTCAGAAACTACCTAAATTTCAAGCTGTGGGACGTTCTGAGTGCACTGTAATTGACCAAAGAATTACTTTACCTATCATTTGCTGTCTGCTTTGAATGATGGGACAGTAGGTATGGCAGTATAGTAGACTCAACGAGGGTTTTGTGCTATAAATATACAACGTGCGTTGATAATGTTCTGTGCGAGGTTTTGCTTAATTATTTCGCAGGTTCGAATCTTGATGTTCTCATTGGCTCAGATGCATTCACTTTTCATGGGACTGTGGATCTATTATTTTTAATGTGATTATTCTCTTCCCGAAAACTAGGAATTATTGTTTTTTTTTGAATTTCGTTTCCATCCTGTACCTTTGCATGAAGTTTAATGAAATGTAGCAACTTGAACTGATGCACTTTTGTGCAAACTTCTACGATAAAAAACGAATCCATTCATCCATTTATCCAGCTTCACCTAACTAATTTTGGGCAACCAAGTAATATCACTGACCCTTACACTACAGGTGTATGTCTTTGTCAAGTACATAACATGCATGTGGTTGTTGGGTAACATATCGGTCTATTTATCGATACATGTTGAGAATAATAGTGTAGAGTAGTTAGTTTCAACATTTAATTGTTTCGTAACCTTTTTTCTGTGTTAAACGGTTATACTTATAAGTTTCTGCATAATCGTATTTGCTTGCTTAATGTTTAATATAAGTTGTGTTGCTTCTTACATTACCTGAGCTAATCATTTGTTTCTTTTGACGTTCAACAACAACGTCGTACAAATTCATTGGGTTTCTTTTGGGTATAATTTATACAACTTACTGATGGAGCATGAATCTTTTAAACGTGGTTCAACAGTACTAGATTGTGTTACTACTTCCGCCACTCACTTGAGCTTATATACGCACTAAGGATGACCTACTCCACTATACATATTCTTTATAAGTCGTCTCAGTTCACATGTGATTCGCCCTTTTGTTCATAGTGATTCTCACCATTAACGCCAAAGGGTGGTAGATTGTTGTGCGCTTTATTCGGTACGAACAAGTCTGTTATTTAGCCAAGGCTGAAGTTGTTGTCTGTCATTTTATATGGGTAGGAATGGTCTCATGACTCCCTCCGTTAGTCACAGAGCGGCGCCTAATCGAGACACCTTAACATGCCTCTGAATACGAGATTCCACCAGCAATCCATTATTCATACACCTCGCTTCACTGCAACAGATCTCGGAGGACGGCTTGTTTGTCCTTGTAGTAAGTGTCTCATCAGGATTGCCAAATCCATCGTAGCTCCACCCCGGCCTTCAAAAACACTCAACACATATTATGGTCTCAGGATCCTAACCTCGTTAATTTTTGAGGCATCTTGAAGCCTTGGCACCCACAAGAGTGTAAAGAGCTGTCACAAATCAAACATAGGTGTCAAAACTTGTAGGTTTCCAGGTGTCACGATTTGGCGATACGTATCAATACTTGGAGGTTATGAAAATAACCAACCAACAATAACAACACCACAAACATCCAACGCCAATCACCATCAACGGGAGGGATTTGAAAGAGGTTACTTCATTCACTTATCTAGGAAGCACTGTCTCAACTACAGGAAGTAGGAACGGACGAGGATGTCAAATTGAGCGAAAATCGGGAAGGCGAGAAACACATTCATCAACATAAAACCAATCTGGAAATCTCCGTCACTCAACATCAACAAAATTCGGATTTTCAATACAAACGTCAAGTCAGTCAGTTCTTCTTCCTATACGGGTCAGAAACTTGGCCGGCGGGTTACAAAGAATATTTCTGACAGCCTGTTTCAGACCTTTATCAACAACTGTCTTCGCTGGCTCTATACTGAAGATCAGATGGCCGGCGCGGAGAGAATCACCAACAAGAAACAACTATGGGAACGAACAACAAAACAAGAACCAGCCGCCAACCAACAAAAATGCAGGAGAAAGTGGAGATGGATTGGACATTCGCTCGCTGAAGAGGCCGCTGAGTGACATGGCGCGCGCGTCAGGCCATTGCTCGAGTGGAACCAGTCTGTCTGTCTGGATTCAATATAGAACTTAGCACCGAAGTGCAGCACTTCGAGTTCCCACGTTCCAAATACCACACACACACACACACAAAGGTAGACAAGAAGATGAGTGAAGAGAATCAATACAGTCTGACAAGTATAAAAGTGAAACAGAATGGGTAATAGTAGAAAGGAATATGAAAGATTACACAGACTGAATACATCTGCGCTGGCCATTGACAACGATTTTGAGCCATGTCACCTATTATCTCCAGCCATTGATTCCTAGAGTCCCGAGTGGAACCAGGCCGAAAGGGAAGCGGCTAGTGGGACGTCGGTCCAAGGGTGACATGGAGGAGATCATGTGAAGAGTTGAGTAGTTGAAACAGTATGGACTAACATGGATGCAGGTGAAAGGTGCAGCAGGAGGAAGACAGAAGCAAGTGGAGACGTGCATTTGAAGTCCTGTGTTCCATTAGGAACCCAAGGGAACAACAATAATAATGATAACAATACTTGGTAACTTAAGTCAAAGTGGCTGAGGAAAGATTCGAATTTAAAATCCACGGACTGACCTAGGCATTCAATTATGAATTTTAATGAATAATTAGGCGCTTATTCACTTTACAGTAAACATATAGCATTTAGCCGCACAACCAAATTACTTATTATTATTTTCGAATACATGTCGCATTTATGCAATTCTTCTCGTTGCTTAACAAGGCTGTAAGTATCGTTCTCTGTATATGTTCCACTTTTCTTTTCACAGGATAAGGCTAAAGTTAAGAAACTTGCAAAAGACAGACCAAGTAAGAAACAGCTACGCGCTGCTGCTGAAATGGAAGATGGAACTTGGACAACAATTGATTCCTATGGTCGAGCAGAGGTTCAAATTCAAGCTTTCGAAAAAGGTCAAGAGATTAATTTTGAGGTCGTTGTAAGGAGGATGGAAGAGATTTTAGCTAGCCGGGGTAAAAAAGGCACAAGTACCAGTGATCAAATTGTATTGCTTATGCAAGTTGAAGAAAAAATAAGTGAGTCTTGGCGTAAAGTTATTTTTAAAAAAATGAGTATTTCAGTGAAATGATACAGGCGACAATCGTAATTTGTTATGTACATTCATTTATGGATTTCCATTCCTTTGCGTTTCGAGTGGAACTTAAGGCTTCATTAGCAGTGGTATTGTTTTTTACCTAGTGGAGTTGCCCGCCTCACATCCAACCTTCCCTCTTTTCCCGGCTTACTTCCGTCTACTAGATCGGGCGAGGATTAGGATTACGCCGGTCGGGAATCGAACCCGGATCATCTGCGTGCCTGGCAAGCATCCTATCCCTCATCCACTGACACACTAGTCTCTGTTCGACAATTACTAATATATTAGTTTATTTTAGCCTCCTTACTTCACCTTTATTGTAGTTGACTCCCCTACCATATCTGTGACAATGCTATTCGCATGAGATTCCCCATTTGGATGTTGAACTGTCTGTTCGCAGAGGAGTTAAGTGTAAAGTAGGTGCATGAGCAGTGAGTAAGAACCGGCACCCGATTGTTTTTTTGTTCAGCTGGTGATCACGCTTTGGGATTTGAAACGAAGAGTGCTAGGTTCGAGTGTCAGTGGAAATAGCAATCATTCACTGGTGATTGCAGGTACATCAAGCAGACAAACCCCAAATCGGATGAAATGTGCATCCTAGAGTCTGCTGCTAATCACCATCCACCCAATAAAATATTACCTTTCTGTTTATAATAAATGGTACAATTTATCACTGAGTACTGTTAGAATTTGTATACCTTTACTGTTGGGTTTACATACTTTTCAGTTTTCCGATTGCCTCATTTTAAAAGTAATTGGATTTTATAATGATAAGGTGAGCAGTATTGAGGTTAGGCGTCGAGTTCTAGGTAAGGAGGGGAAATCAATCGACGAGGCCGTGAAATTGCATCGACTGAGATGGTTAGGACATGTGTTACATATGCCTAGTCATCGCCTTCCTCGACAATCGGCAATGTTAGCTGACATTGGGTCAGGCTGGAAAAGAGCTACTGGTAGTCAAACCAAAGAATGGCTTCACCAGTCAATGAAATCTACAACAGTTAGTTTAAGCCAGCCACGTAGTAAGTTGTAGACTTCCTGACCGTTTGGGGTCCTCGGGACGGTAAAAACCAATGATTGGAAACAATTGGTGACATGGCTCAAAATCGTTCTCAATGGCTGGTGCAGATGCATCCACTCCTTGTGACTTATAATACCCGGTAAAAATATATTGTTCTTCATTATTACTATTCCTTTGTCTCACTCCTCTGTTTACTGTCTCTATTATGCATTTCTTCTACTTTCTTCTCCTGCTTTGTGTGGTACATGGGGTGTGGCGACCTGAACTGGTGCATATCGATGCAGAGTTCTATGTTGAAAACAGACAGATAGTTGGATTTTATCAGGTATTCTGGAGTTGTAAATAAATCACTTCTAGCTCACATGTATCGTCTATGGACTAGTAAACATAATTATCTTTCTTCATCTGATTTCTTAAAGCTGTTCACTCGTGATCCAGATATTATGGAACTGTGACCTTTTGGCCTAGGCGCTCGACTTCCAACCAGTGGGTTACGAGTTCGAGCCTCACCTTGCCTATTAAGATTTAGGCAACCAAGTAGTATGCCTAGCCGTCACACACAATAGGTGTCTGGTTAATCACCAGTAACTGTGGAATCGCAAATCGTCGTTGAGTAACATTCGCCTTTCTCTTTAGATTCAAGTGTACTGTTTCATCTTCCATTACTGTAGCAGTAAGTCAATAGGGTGGTTATTATTCCAATAAAAGTTTTTGTAATTTAACACGAACAAAAAGAACCTTAATGAGTTTCTTTTTTTGTCTTACAGAGGAATACAACTTGTCGCGTGGATTACTTGCCAAGTTATTATTCGCTTTTATTAGTATCCTGTTTGATTACGACAAGAAGCATGATTGTATGAGCGCTAGTGCATTTGATCGGTAAGCTATCTATGTACTATATATATTAACCAGTTAACTGAATTATAATTGATAAAAACCTTTCATTCATATTTAATATTTGCATCAGCAGTCTACAGGATTTATCATTTAAGCGTACTAAGAAATTTCATTCATATATATATATATATATATACCCTTACATTTGTAAAGTATATCGAGCTTATTGTTTGATAAGTGTGCGTCGGTGGCACAGTGGTTTGGACTCTCGCCGACCATGCACATCGTCCGAGGTTCGATCTCCTGCCGACGCACATCTGATATCTATGGTCGACCTGCAAAATATGGGCTACCGATATCCATGCTGAAAATTCCGTACTTGTACCAAAAATACAGTGTGGGATCAAGCTGTAATCAAAAATAAAAAAAATAAAATGCTTCTGATAAGTTGTGATGGTGTGTAAAGAATAAGATATATGTGTACACATTTTTATTATTGGTCATTATTATTATTAAAACAAACTTCGTACGTTATTGGCACCAAGAGATGCTTCAAACAATCATAGTTTGTGCGTTGGCTGAAATATTATCAGGACTCCCAGACCGAAGCAGGCGGTTGTCTTAAAAGGTCACACTCTGAGCCTTTGACTTGAAATCCGTTTCACAAGGTAATGGAACAGCGTCCACAGCTACGTTCCCATAGTTTCCAATGTCCGAAATAGGTTCATATGTCATTCGATCCTTACGGATTCTGAATCCCATGTACACACCGTAGGTTTGAAGTCAGGGTCTTCCAACTCCCCTTGGTGGGCCAGCATGTCCACCAATCCAATTGTAAGCGCCAAAATTTCGTTGTCATTCTTTCGTTTTTGTGGAGGACACTGACATATAGAGGCTGTGAATTGGACTGACCTAGTAGAGGGTAAGAACGTGTGGCCGGTCACATTAAGCCATTTCGAGAGGAAGAATAAAGTCTACCCATCCTCGGTCGTACCAGGTCATTTATGGGGACATGGGTAGCATTGAATATGAAACCCGCTAAACCAGGTGTAGATTTGTGTACTAGTCTATGCTCATAGCTTATAATACCACTACTCAGTCACATAGGACAACGATTTCGTTATCATTGCATGTTATGTTACTCATCCCGTATTCTCAACTAATACCCTGTGTAGGTTTTCCAATGACAATTAGCTGTTGAATAATGGCAATACATCACAATGGTGTATAATTAAGAGAAAATCATTGTATTAAGGTGATACGATCTACACATAAGCAATAAATTGTGCTCAAAATGTCGTCAGTAAATAAACAATATTGTACCATTGTCTTGTATCAAATAAAATTATTCTATTATATCAAGGACACGTGTTGTGCTTGTCTAGCCGACGCCTTCCTCAACGAGCAATGTTATCTGACATTAGATTTAGTTGGAAAAGACGTAGAAGTGGTCAAATCGATTAACTATAATGGAGAATAATCTCTACTTAACAAAATTCAGTCGACTTGCGTGCACAGACTACGAATATGACACTTTCTAATGAGAACTTGTTAGTCGTCAATCTACTGCTTAGAATGTCTTCGTGAAGCTTTTTTTTTAAAGTTGACTTAACATATATTAGAAAATATCCAGGAGTACTGGCATTTAATTGGATTTACTTCAAAATTGTTTTCTAAGTTTACCCAATTTGCATTATAGTCTTTTAAAAATATTTATCCCTATGTAAGAGATACGTGTAAATAAGCTATTGACCAAAGTCTCAGAGTATAAACCATTTCATGTAATATTAAAATACGTGAATGAGGTAAAAGTTTCAAGACATTGAAAGTTGACTCCTAATAGACTCAGACATTTCGTTTCTTTATGGAAGCGAATAGCTGTTCCATTCTAGTTTGGGACTACTTGGCATTACGCAACCAAGACGTTCAAGTTATGCGGTGAGCCCACTGACCATTAAACTTCTGGTACAGAATCCCATACTCTGATTTCGATTCTCCTTGGGGTCATGAATGTGTGTGATTGAAGAGTCCTGAATTGGGACGAAATAACTACCTAGGACTGCCTGATTTTCAGCAGTTCTCTAGTTGATATTATCATTTCGTGATTAAACTAAAGGTTAATCAAATCTCCTCTGCAAATCAACATTTGATAATATGGCCAAAGATTGGGTAATAATAGCTTTTGTAATTAAAGTTATAACCTACAACTTATCGTTTGACTTCCTTTTCTCTTTAGTACAATCAATGCCTTTGATCGATTATTCGATCTGTTAAATGAAGTAAATGTGGAATTAATTCCGGTCGATTCTAGTGATGATGAATCATATGAGGTATGTTTCGTTTGTAGTGTCGCTGTTGTTACTGTTATTGTTCACAACAGACACGTTTGTTAAGCTCATATGTCCAATTAACTGGTGGAACACATTAAAAATGGAAGATGACTGGTATATAATGTTAAACAATAAAAAATAAACTATCTAGATAGCTGTTTCATGTAGTTATCCTCCACGAACACGTTCTAGCAGTAAAAGTTAAGCACTGTATCCCAAGCGGAAAGAGTAAAACAGTGTGACATAGAAGTTCATACAGAATAGTTTATTTTCGTTTTTAAGTTTTTTGTCATATACTAAAAGTCAGCAGGAAGTCCTGGATAGAGGTTTCGTCCCTTTCTTAGGACTTATCCGCATTACGTGATCAAACTTAAAATCAATCAAATCCCTGCAAACCAGTACTTGGAAATTAATCAGCTGGTCGCTGGTGACTGGCTACAGGATGAAGTTGCCTTAAGATTCATTGAGAAGTTGTGACCAGCAGGATTCACCAAGTTTGGGTTTGAGGACAAATACTCCCCAATGACATTGGCCGGCAGTCGCACTAAAACATAAATTAACAGAAGTTAGAATTGACCGACCGACCATTGAATTCCGCCGCAGCGGCTGAATTGTCATCCTGAAGATCCTGGGTTGAATTCCTGGTAGGATCATGGGTACATACTGGTGAAGAGTCAGCGACTGGGACAAAATAGCTGTCCAGTACTCCCTAGTTCTCTAACTGAAGTCAGTTTGCTATCCAAACTGAAATGGATCAGATCCTTGCTTAGCAATAATTGAGTTTGCGTTCCTGCTTAACTTTATTGCTTTTTGTTGATAGATTCATGTATTGTAGTAGGATGGTAATCATTCTTGAAATAAGAATTCGTAACTGTCGTACTACTCTTACTAAATGCTTTGTTTTATTAAATTGAATTTTTGTAACCCTGTAGATAAGGCTACAGTTCATACTTCATTAGCGGCAAAAGTAAATCATACTACTACACTGAATTTTTAATTCAACATTATGACTATCTGATCGTGAGCTTCCAGTTCACCATGTGTTGTTGTTTCTCCTTGCAATTCGTTTCCACTGAGTCACAGTTTTCCTTATCGCTTTCTTTTGTTCTTTTTGTATATGAAATAGGCTGAACCATATCGTATTCGGGCATCTCTATTGACTGTGGTTGGTCTTCTGGATGTTGAGTGTTTCAAAGTTCTACAAAATGCCAATGGTCATGAATCTGAATATGTTGATCGGTAAATAATATGATTTTGATTCTTATAGTTTGCGTATAAAATAATAAATAAATAATTTTTCCTTCACGTTCCCCAGTGGAACATAGGGCTTCAAGCTAGTAGCTTGAAGTTTCTGTAGCAGAGTTTATTTTACAGGATGGGGTTGCTAGCCTCATGCCCAACCTTTGCTCTTTACCAGAATTATTTCTGGCTTAGAGAGGTAAAGGTGTGCGTCGGCCGGGGATCGAACCCCGGACCATGTGCATGGTCGGCGAGCGTCCTAACCGCTATACCACCGACGCACGTTAGTTTGTGTATAAATCAAGTTAATTAATCGTATAGTGTTTGTAACTATAAAAGATCATTTTACATACAGCTGAAGTTACATACATTTTCTGATGCAGTCTGGTGTATTTTGTGTTGCATAGTGGGGCTGTGAATTGATTGATTTTTTTCTTCACGTTCCCAGTGGAACATAGGGCTTCAAGCTAGTAGTGGCTTGAAGTTTTTGTAGCAGTGTTTATTTTTTACAGGGGTTGCTAGCCTCATGCCCAACCCTTCCTCTTTACCAGGGCCATGTCTGGCGTAGCGAGGTAAAGGAGTGTGTTGGCCGGGGATCGAACTCTGGACCATGCTCATATTCGGCGAGCGTCCTAACCGCTATGCCACCGATGCACTAATTGATTGATTGATTCGCGGTAAAGAATTCTTTGAGCGTAACAGTAACTAGGACTACATTCAGTTTGCTGTATAAGCAGCAACGAAGACAGCTGCTGATAAGCTGTAGTCAGAGCTTAACAGGAACTAGCAGGTTTCTCTGTAACGTCATTCAAAGTATAAGTGACACAAGGAGATTGGTTCCTCCGGGCTGTGAAAATGACAATGAACAAAACATAGCTGAAAAATGTTGGTGGTACCTGTCATTTATATAGTCTTCCTTAAAAAAGACTGGCTTTTAAAGGGCTATGACAAGTGAAATGATATCTGAGAAGAACAGAACTTCAACAACTACCAAAAATGGCTCGACATGATCGTAAATACCTTCGTACTTCTGTTTATATATTCAGTGGAATATGATAGGATAGGAAGTGTTATTACCAAACACAGTGTTAAATAAGCAAAGAGTGTCAATTGTTGAAGTTGCAATCTTCTGTCACTTAAATTGGCTAAATCATGTGCTACACATGTTCTATCCTGTACACATCTTTGTTCATTTCAGCATCATGAAATACACATATATTATCATGAAATTCTTGTCCACTTTCTTTTGACTTCTTCAAATTATGGTAACCCTTAGTAATGCAATTCTCTAGGAGGTTCTATGTTGATTTATTATCTGTTTGCAAACAATTCTCAGAGATACAAGACAATCCATAGTTTAAAATACCCATATTTCGGCCAGGCCTATTGTATTTGAAAGCTGAATATGCTAATTTGAAACTGTTAGCACGGTTTTAGGAGATTGAAAGTGGTGTTTAGCTGGATCTAGTTGCAAATTAAAGACGACTTGAAAGAACTGTGTATGTTAGGGGGAGGCGGGGAATTAGTGAAAGGAATACGGTGAGGACAGTAGGCCGTAAACATTTTGAGCTTATGATAGAGCGCAGGTAGTTGTAGTTTTTTGACTATCCACATAGTGAAGGTTGATATCTTATCGGAGTGCTTAAAAAAAGGGTAATGGGTTGTTTCTGTAACACCGTGGAGGCTAAAGAATGAATAATCGATCAAGGTCTTGTTCTTTCTAGGTCTGTTCCGTCTCTGTAACGAACCTCACCGTGGTTACAGTATGCTGTTCGTTAATCGGGGATTCACTCTTTGATTGACTTTTATTACATGGTAGGGGCAATTCTTATCGGAGTCTTAACAGGGGTCGATCGTTTATTCAGAGAAGTTCATAAAAGTAGCTGTCAGCCAAAATACTTCTGTCTCTCATTTCCTTGAATGTATTCATGTGGAAGCAATTTAATGCCTATTAATTCGGTAAATTAACTCGTCATGTCCCAAAAATCTCCAGCTTCTGGCTTAATCTTCGGCTGACAAAGGTTTTTTTAAATCGTTAACTTTCAACATTTTATTTAGTTAAAAGTGCATCGTTATTCTGACTGTAATTTTCTGCATTCATTTTAGACTTCGAGATGAACGCAGAGTTTGCGGTGTAATAGATCGTTTGTGTGCATACTTGGAAAAGAAAGAATTTCCATCGGATGCTTTATGTGTTGCTTATCTTCATAAACTTGAACACATGTACTATAAGGTAGGAGTTTCAGGATTTTGGACTATAAACTTTATTTTGTACTTACATTTACTCCATTAGTTTATTGTTTTTAGACTACGTAACAACACTTATAAAGCCTACTATAAAACCTGCTTTATATGTATATATATATCCATGCGCGTCCGCAACTTTTGATAAATCTGTGTTCCTTTCATAGTTAGAATCTGTGTCACTCAATATATTATATATTATTATTCCCTCGGGTCCCGAGTAGAACAGAGAACTTGAACAGTACGTCTTCATTTTGCCGTGCTCTCTGCAGTTTTCTTCAGTTGGCCCCACGATTGCCGATAAGCTTTCATCTACTCCTTACACTACCTCATCTATGTCATCCTTAGACACGCAATTCATCGTTTGCCGTCCGGTTTCCACTTGACTACCTACCTGGTCCATGATGTCACACAGCGGTCTTCTCAGAATGTCTCTGATCCATCTCTGTTTCCCCTTGGCTGATTAGTTTCTGAAGTTTCTTATTGCTAATCCTATGCGGCCGATAATCCCATCTTCATTACGGAGCCATTAAAAGCAGGCGTATGTAAAAGTCTTTCGGCAAAGCATCAAGTCTTTAAACCACATATAGCAGAACTGATTTGACCTTGTTGTTGAATCTTATACTCTGTAGTGAATGCACTAGATTTTCAGACTGATTTCAGATTAATGAGCGTCTGTCTTGCTTTTCCGATTCTGGTTGATTCTAGCATCTTTATCCGTACCGCCTTTATTTGAAATGATACTTCAAACATTGTTTGGATATAGAATGTCCGCATGCTTTATTTTTGCTATCATCAAAAGAGGACACATCCCGCCTACTGCTAATTTCTTTAAGCATTAAATTATGTGTAGCGATATTTTATCAGTGTGAATGTGTATTTTCCAGCCCGTTGATCCGATTCTTTCTATTATTATTATGGCTCCTAGTGGGACATATGACTTCAAATGCACGTCTCCACTTGCTTCTGTCTTCCTCCTGCTGTACTTTTCACCTGCATTCATGTTAGTCCATACTGACTGTTTAAACTCCTCAACTATTCACATGATCTCCTCCATGTCACCCTTGCACCGACGTCCCACTCGCTGCATGCTTCCCTTTCGGCCTGGTTCCACTCGAGCAATGGCCTGACGCGCGCGCCATGTCATTCAGCGGCCTCCTCAGCGAGCGAATGTTCAATCCATCTCCACTTTCTCCTGCATTTTTGTTTGTTGGCGGCTGGTTCTTGTTTTGTTGTTCGTTCCCATAGTTGTTTCTTGTTGGTGATTCTCTCCGCGCCGGCCATCTGATCTTCAGTATAGAGCCAGCGAAGACAGTTGTTGATAAAGGTCTGAAACAGGCTGTCAGAAATATTCTTTGTAACCCGCCGGCCAAGTTTCTGACCCGTATAGGAAGAAGAACTGACTGACTTGACGTTTGTATTGAAAATCCGAATTTTGTTGATGTTGAGTGACGGAGATTTCCAGATTGGTTTTATGTTGATGAATGTGTTTCTCGCCTTCCCGATTTTCGCTCGATTTGACATCCTCGTCCGTTCCTACTGCCTGTAGGTGAGACAATGCTCCCTAGATAAGTGAGTGAATGAAGTAACCTCTTACAAATCCCTCCCGTTGATGGTGATTGGCACTGGATGTTTTTGTTGTTGTTGATGCTGGTTGGTTATTTTCATAACCTCCGTCTTATCTATGTTCACCTGGAGTCCGGTCTTCGACGGCTGATTCTTCGACCAGTTTGTCAGTCGGTTTTCGCTTCTAAGCCTTCGATTTTGTGTGACATCAAACATAAATCATCCACGCGCGAAATCCAGGTCTAGGTTCTAGGTTCTTCACGTCGGTCCAGGATAGATATCCCTGTCTTCTCGTTCCCCACTCACTGTCTGGCGCATAATCCAGTCAGTCCACCACATTTAGGGATATCATTCATTGGTGATAATAAGCAAGCACCCTTGTCTGACTCCTGTGTTTACTCCAAACGCCTCGCTGAGTGGGTTTCCGTTGTGGATCACTTGGCATGTTCCGTTGTCGTACAGCTGTTGAATAAGGTTGATGAATATTTGGAGTACGCCGTAGTACTCGAGTAGTTTCCAAATCACTTCACGGTCAACACTGTCGAAGGCTTTCTCAGAGTCAGAGGCAGAGGTTCTTTCTTTCTAGCTAACTAAAAAAAGAAACGAACGTAAAACTCTGAGCAGAAGTTTATCACTTCAGGTTGATACACGCACCTGAAACGACATAGAGCAGCAGAAAATGCCAATGCTAATAATAGTAATAATTTAATAAAGGAAAGGGAAACAAATTCACTGACAAACTGTAAATATGTGTTGGGATTGCCGCCCGTAGATAATTTCCAGCCCAAATCACCAGAAATGTCCACAACATTCATTCCCAACAATTCTGCTCTCCTAGTTCAACAATCTGTATCCTTCTGCGTCGAATAAGCTAAGCTGTCACAATTTCAAAAGTTTCATGGATTATTAGTGACTAGTTTTGAATTGAAAGTCCTACACGTAATCTTTCTTTGCTTAACATTCTTGCTTATTCATTTATTTGTGTCTACGTTGCATACACGTTATCATTCACCTTACAGATTCACATTTTTCGTGATGCATTACATCAGGAAGAGAAATGTAACTTGAGTAGTAGTGCAGAAGAAGGTAATCACTTTAATTTTTGGGATCGGTGCTGCTCATTTGGAAACCAAGGGGTACAGAATGCCTTCTGTTTAAAGCTTGAATTTCTGTCATCAGATATCTGCTTTTTAAAATCAGATTGTGGGAAGTGATCGTCCTTGATTTGAAATCAACATCGTGATAGGTTGTATAGCTTCTATACTAAGTGGCTTTTTTCCCTGACACATCATTATTATTTCCTTTAATTCCTAGAGGAACATTAGGGCTTCAGCCGCACGTCTCCATTGCGTTCGGTTCTCTGCTAGAGTTTTCACCTGGCTCTAAGTTTGCACACATGCTTTCATCTCCTCTTCACATGACCTCCTCCAAGTCACTCTCGCATTGACGACCAACTCGCCGCTTCCCTTTCGGGTTCCACTCGAGCAATGGCTTGTCTAGTGATGTCACTTGATGGTTTCCTCAGAGTATGGCCAATCCATCTCCATTTCTTCCTGCCTATTTGTTTCACAATCGGTTCCTGATCGGATTTTTCGCTCATTCCCAGAGATCCCTGTTGCTGATCTTTAGTATTGAGCGAAGACATCCCTATATGACAGTTAAACTGAGTCAGGTAGGGAGATGCAGACTTCCGGGTTGGGGCCCTCGGGACTCTAGGAATCAATGGCTGGAGACAATAGGTGACATGGCTCAAAATCGTTGTCAATGGCCAGCGCAGATGTATTCAGTCTCTGTAATCTTTCATATTCCTTTCTACCATTACCCATTCTGTTTCACTCTTATACTTGTCAGACTGTATTGATTCTCTTCACTCATCTTCTTGTCTACCTTTGTGTGTGTGGTATTTGGAACGTGGCAACTCGAAGTGCTGCACTTTGGTGCCAAATTCTATATTGAATCCAGACAGACAGACAGATGAAGGTCTGAAGTTTGTTTGAAGTGCTCTTTATGACGCGCCAAGTCTCTGATCCGTATAGTAACACTGACTTTACATAGGAGTTGAAAGTCTGGATCTTATTTTTGATTCTGAGTGCTGTTGACCTCCACACAGGCTTGAGAGTAATGAAAGCTTGTCTTGCTTTCCCGATTCCCGCTACTTTGATATCCTCGTCAGTTCCGTTGGGCTGTAGTTGAAACGATGCTCCTCAGGTAGGTAGGTAGTAGAGGTTGCTTCTTTCAGATTTCTCCCATTTATGCTGATTATTGTCTGTGGTTGTTGTTGTTGCTGTTGCTCAGGAAACTTCACCTCTATTTTCTCTATGTTCATCCGAAGTACTATCTTCTCCAGATGCTTCTTCTGTCAACTTTCTGCTTTTCACTTGCATATCTTCCAGTTTGTGGGAAATCAGACATATATCATCAGCGAAGTCCAGATCCTCCAAGTTTTTTGTGTGAGTCCATTTTATGCCTGTTTTCTCATTGCCCGTTGTCTGTCGCTTTATCCAATCTACTGCAATCAGTAAAATCATCGGTCGGGGATTAAACGTCGGACCATGTGCATGGTTGGCGAGCATCCTAACACAACTTCCTGTTGAATGAACTTCATTCTAAACAGTTATTTATCTATTTTTTTTACTATTCTTTTCAGTTCGACTTTGAATGGGGTCGTAAAGTAGAAGCTTCAAGTATGGAAGAGGTTGGATTGCATCCAAATACCTTAGTTGTTCAAAAACTCAGCGAATACATATACACACATGATCGAACTGACCGCTTGCGTACTAGAGCAATCCTCTGTCATATTTATCATTTAGCTCTGTTCAATCAATGGTTTAAAGCGCGTGATTTAATGTTGATGTCCAACCTACAAATGTCAATAGAACATGCGGATCAATCAACTATGGTAAGTTTTTTATTGTGCAGTTAGGGTTAGCTTTTTCTCTCTCTCTTTCATTCTGCACTCTACTGTTTATCTAAATTTACAAAGAATAAGGGAGTAAGGCGAAAATTCTCAAACTTCCATCATCGCCATATCATGAAAGTATAAAAATCATAAATGCAGCAAAAGCGTTATAATTATGCGGAGTATAGAAATGTAGCTCACTGGCCTTAGCCCTCCACTTACCAGTGGGTCCCGGGTTCAAATCCCATTGCATCTGTTTCATTCTGAGCAACTAGAGGCTAATCTTAACAGCTCTTATACAACGTGTCTGGTTCAACCTGGCTATTAATGAATCTTCGGCTTTAACTGAGTTTCGACAACAACAAGCAATTATGTAGATAGTGTATGATCATATTAGCAAATCACAGTATATCCACGTCATTGATTATTTAAGCGTTGGTTTGTAGGGATTTGATTGGTTACAAGATTTCATCATGAGCTGACATTACTTAGAAAACCATTGGAAAGCCTGGGAGTACTGGTCAGCTGTTTTGTCCTAGTTTGGGACTCTTCATCAGTACGCACCCACCGGGGTTCGAACCCAGCACCTCCTGGTTACAAGGCGAGCTCGTATACCATTAAGCCACTGGGACCCGATCCAATGGCACCAGTCCATGTATGCTAACTTCTGCCAATTCACGACATAGCGCGACCCCTAGACACTGATTATGTTGCAACTATTTTGAGGGTTTGAATACTGTTTGTTACTCAAACTTGTTAGTCGTATTCAATATTATCCGGATGTTTGTTCAATTAGTTGGGCCACCTAATTTTCCCTGGTGCATCTATTATTTATTTCAATTACCTTAGTTCGTGAGTAGAGCATAGGGCTTCAACAGTAATTGCCCATTTTGTCCTACTCTTTGCATTACTTTTCAGTAAGGTCCACGACTGCCGATAAGTCCTCATCTCCTCCCTACACGACCTCTTCCATGTGTCACCTTCAAATACCCTACTTGTCGTTTCTCATTTGGGTTCCACTCGAGCGTCCATCTGGCGCACGATGTCTCTTTATCATGTGTCTAATCTACCTTCACTATCTTCAGCATATTTGTTGAGCAATAGGTTCTTATTCGGTGTGTTCCCAGAGGTCCTCATTACTTATCCTTTCCAACTTGCCATCGTATCTTCAATGTAAAGCCATTGAAGGCAGTTGTTGATGAAAGTCCACAGTGGCGTGTTGGAGATATTCTTTGTGAAGCACCTCTGTCAAAAATTTTGAAACAACGTAGAAGAATTCACTTCACATTGGTGTTGAAAATGCATAGAGCATAATGAGTAAAATGAGAGTACTCAGTTATGCCTTGTTGTTTTAACACACTTTTTGTCATTCTTGAAGAGCAATCTGCACGCAAGTGCATCTCTGAATCGTTTTCAATGTACTCCTTGGTCTGTTATGAAAGGAGAAACATTTCGGGTATCGGAGCATGTTGCAGATAGAACAAAAGCCAGTCGATTGATATATGGAGTAGATAAAACGAAGCTGAAAATTCTGTCGTTTGTATTTTTCATTTTGCAAAATTGTTGAGTAGGGATTCCGAGCTGGACACGGATGCAGTCATTGCACCATATTGATAGGCTACTCCATTATCGTATATAACAGCTACGTAATTCCCATGCCCTCACTTTTTAAACCAAAACACAACGACTTGAGACGAAAAGCATGTCTCATTATCCGTATGAGTATATTTACAAACGAAAACCGATATATATATATATATATATATATATATATATATATATCCACATATCAGTATTTGGACATGTTCAGGACAAGGCTATTATAATTATTATATACTCACTTTTTTGAATCCCAACATAGCACTTTGTAGTGCAGTGAGTCAGAGGTTTGGATTTTAACCAATGGTTCACGGATTTGAACCTTCCCTCACCTAAGAAGGTCTCATCAACTCTGTAACATAAACAGTATGATATTCAAGTGTTGGTTTGTGGGTATTTGATTGGTGACAGGATTTCATCATGAGCTGACACTAGTTACAGAACTATTGTTAAACCAGGGAGTACGGGGCAGCTGTTTCGTCCTAGTTTGGGACTCTTCAGCAGTACGCATCCACTGGGATTCGAACCGAGGACCTTCTGGTTACAAGGCGAGCTCGTATACCACTAAGCCACTCGGACCCGATCCAGTGGCCCAGGACAAAAACTCGCCGAAGACGTTGGCTAGGGGTCGCGCTATGTCGTGAATTGGCAGAAGTTAGCATACATGGACTGGTGCCATTGGATCGGGTCCCAGTGGCTTAATGGTGTACGAGCTCGCCTTGTAACCAGGAGGTGCTGGGTTCGAACCCCGGTGGGTGCGTACTGATGAAGAGTCCCAAACTAGGACAAAACAGCTGACCAGTACTCTCAGGTTTTCCAATGGTTCTGTAACTAATGTGAGCTAATGATGAAGTCCTATAAACGGTATGATTTATAGCCATGCAAAAGACTCAATAGTTTTTTTCACTGTCATTCAGAACTCAGTGTTTTTCAACCTTTATCTAACATAGGATCAAATATGTAAACCAAAAGTAAAAATTTCAATATTCTTCCAGTGTTGTGATGAGTTTGCAGCATTCGTTTTACTTTTACTTAATCACTATACTTACGATTACTCTGTAGATTCTGTATAATCGTGCAATGGTCCAACTTGGTCTATGCGCTTTCCGTCAATCGCATATTCGTGATGCTCACAATGCTTTAGCCGATATGATTGGATCAAATCGTATTCGTGAACTACTCGCTCAAGGACTTCATACACAATCAAGATATGAAAAAACTACAGAAGAAGAGAAACGTGAACAAGCCCTACAGATGCCGTATCATATGTACATAAATATTGATCTGATAGAATGTGTCTATCTAGTGTCTGCAATGCTTTTGGAGATTCCAAATTTAGCGGGTAAGTGTAGTGGATGGGTGTATTCACCATAAAAAAAAGTTGTCTGTCTTTTACTGTTGTTGACAACATACGTGAATGGGTCTTTCTTTCTTTCTTGCCTGCTAATTTTTTTTAGCTCATGAAACAGATTTGCGTTGGCGGCCTATTAGTAAACCATTCCACCTTGCCTTACGTGTTCATGATCGTGCTGCTCTAGTTGGACCACCTGAAACACCAAGAGATCATGTGTTAGCTGCTGCTAAGGCTATGCGTTATGGAAATTGGAAAGCGTGTACCAATTTTATCATTAATCCAAAAATGGATGCTAAGGTAAGCTGTGATGTGATCCATGTGATGCATGATTATTAAATAAGATTCAGTATAATTAACTGAATATTATAATAAATTATTAATCATTATTCATTCCTTGAGTTCCGAGGGGAATATAGGATGTCAGCAGCATATCTCCACTCCTCTTGGTTCTTTGTCGTCAGTTTCACTTGACTCTACGACTTCCAAAAAGGTGAGCAACATTGAGGTTAGCCGTCGAGTTCTAGGTAAGGAGGGGAAATCAATCGACGAGGCCGTGAAATTGCATCGACTGAGATGGTTAGGACATGTGTTACATATGCCTAGTCATCGCCTTCCTCGACAATGGGAAATGTTAGCTGACATTGGGTCAGGCTGGAAAAGAGCTACCGGCGGTCAAACCAAAACATGGCACCAGTCAATGAAATCTACAACAGTTAGTTTAAGCCAGCCACGTAGTAAGTTGTAGACTTCCTAACCGTTTGGGGTCCTCGGGACGGTAAAAACCAATGATTGGAAACAATTGGTGACATGGCTCAAAATCGTTCTCAATGGCTGGTGCAGATGCATCCACTCCTTGTGACTTATAATACCCGGTAAAAATATATTGTTCTTCATTATTACTATTCCTTTGTCTCACTCCTCTGTTTACTGTCCCTATTATGCATTTCTTCCACTTTCTTCTCCTGCTTTGTGTGGTACATGGAGTGTGGCGACTTGAACTGGTGCACATCGGTGCAAAGTTCTATGTCGAAAACAGACAGACAGACCGAGCGAGGTTTGGGTAACCATCAAGAAGTATCTCTAGTCCTTAAATAAAATAGCTAAGGCTCATTGCCAGATGCATAGGATTGCAACTGCTCATTGTGAGTAACTTTTGTTTCTAGCAAAAAAAAAGTATCCTTGTCCGAAATGTCTTCACGTCTGTACACTTGATTTCTTTTCACTCTTTCTAAATATCTTACCAGATTTGGGATTTATTGTTCGAATCGGGTCGGGTGAAAAAGAATCTTGAAGTTAAGATTAAAGAAGAGTCTTTACGAAGTTTCTTATTCACCTACAGTGCAATACACGATTCAATGAGTTTAGACCGGTTATCAAATTATTTTGAATTACCAAAAGCTACAACCTATTCAATTATTTGTAAAATGATAATTAATCAAGAATTAGCTGTAAGTTAGTATTATTAATTCCATTGTTATTACTATTTTTGTATTCATATATATATATATATATATATATATATAAATGCCAACTGTGAGTAACCTATCAAAATAGGTATGAATAAAATATATATTCATTGAGCAATAGTAAAAGAACCATTGGAAATCATGGAGTGTTTCGTCCTAATTCGGTTCTATTCAACAGTACGCACACAAGTCTCCACAGAGGACCGAAATTGAGACAAGGCAACCATTTCGGTGCTGTGAAGGAATCCAGGAACGACGAAATAGCAATTCACTTCTCTACCTGAAGTAATTTCTTGATTAATCTTGAAATTAATCATATCGTGCATAACAAGCACTTAGAAAGTATTGAGAGAGGGTAAGAGTGGATGAACTAGTACACTACACTCTATTGAAGTCAGAAGTTTCCAGCTTCATGTATAATTTAAAATAAATTTTTCATCTATATCAGTCAACAGTGTCCTGTTTCATAAAAACCATCTGGTTACCAAAAGTTATACCATTCAGTCTCTTGAAAAAAACTGTAAGCATCATCATCATCATCACTGTTGGTACAAATCATTGTCGTCTAACAAATGGTCATTCCTCAGCACTACGCACCCACCACCACAGGGTTCGAACCCAGGACCTTCTGGTTGCAAGGCGAGCTCGTAGACCATTCTCCTACTGGGACCCGATCCAATGTCAGTTCACAACATAGCGCAGCCGCTAGCCAATGTCTTCGGCGACTATTTGTCCTCACACACGACCTGCTGCATCCTACTGGTCACGACTTCCCACTAGAGTCCCAAACTAGGACGAAACAGCTGTCCAGTACCGCCTGGTTTTCTTAATGGTTCTCTGAACAATGTCAGCTCATGATGAAATCCTCTAACCAGTCAACCAAATCCCTACAAACCTATACTTGAAATAGTTACTCCATTAGCGTTATTTCAGTTTGACTGGGCATTTCAGTCAGTTAAGGTGGAGTGGCTATAAAGACTTTATTGATTTAAGCGGAAAGAAATTATCATCATTAAAAAATTTGTTTTTCGTGTAGTATCTTTTCTATGTTGGTTTTTTATACACTAAGGGATTTTAATTTTTGTTTTTACCACCTAAAAGGCATCTTTAGAAGTTCCCAGCGATGCGTTAATAATGCATAAGACAGAACGTTCACGACTTCAAGCTCTTGCGCTACAGCTAAGCGATAAAGTCAATAGTATAGTAGAAATGAATGACAAATTGGTTGAAAGTCGCAGTGGTGGATTATCCGGGTTGAAAGGTTAGTGTTTATTGTTATTTTTTTTGCATATATAAAACTAATATTTTGGATTTCCTTTACATTAAGTTCATATATATCTATTTACCCCTTTTGCGTCCTAAAAGTGGAACATTGACCTTCAAGTTTTTGAGTTTTGAAGTTCCAGTAGCTGTAGTTTTCATTTTAGGGTGTGGTGGGATGTCTGTCTCACACCTAACTTCCTCTCTTTTAACCGGATTGACTACCGGTTAAGTGAGGTTTAGGAGTGTGTCGGTTGGGAGTTGAACCCGGGCCACGTGTGTGTGTGATTGCCAAGCATTCCTACCAACGCACATTAAGCCTATATTATTGTAATTTAATCGTAGTATTCCTTCATCTGATAATGTTTCTTGAACTGTGAAACCATATCACATGCATTTATCAACTTCCTAAATATTTAAAAACGTATTCATGTACTAGACTAAGCTTATTGATTTAAAGGAAGTGACATCTGAGTTCGAATCTCGCTCTGCCTAGCTCAGCTGGGCATCATTTACCTTAAATACAATCAGTACGCGAGATGTGTGTTTTCGGAGTTATTTTGAGTTCTGAAAACGTAAACAGTTAACATAGAGGACTTCATACCTGGCCGATAGCTATAATCACAATAGATGTGTTTCTCCGTACAGCAAACGTTTACTCGTTTTTCAGCTCTAATTTATTATTATTATTATTATTCCGTTGGGCTCCGAGTAGGGCATACGGCTTCAACTGCATATTTCCATTTCATCCTGTTCTTTTCAGTCTTCTTCAGCTATCTCCGCGATTATCACCCGTAGGCTCTCATCTATCTCTCATATAGTCTTCCCTATGTCACCCTCGGACTCATGCCTAACTCATCTTTCCCCATTCAGGTTCCACCTGAGCGATGGCCTAATGTATGCTGTTACTCAAAGGTGGTATCTCCTCAGGATGTGTCCGATCCATCCTTCTGCATATTTGTTGAACAATAGATTGTTAGTTCTTTCGTCACTAGAGTTCCTTTTTTACTTATCCTTTCTGATTGACTTTGTCATCTTCAGTATGCAGCGAAGTCAGCTGTTTATCAATGTCCACAGTCTTCAGCAGCTCGTTGGAAATGCTTTTGTCTGTCTGTCTGTTTTCGACATAGAACTTTGCACAAATGTGCGGAAGTTCAAGTCGCCACATTCCGTGTAGCACGCGAAGCAAGAGAAGAAAGTACAAGAAAAGCATAATAGAAACAGTGAGCAGAGGTGTGAGACAAAGGAGTAATAAAGAAATAAAAAACAGTTTCATTGGAGATCATAAGTCACAGGGAGTGGATGCATCTGCGCCACTGAGAACGGTTTTGAGCCATGTCACCAATTGTTTCCAACCATAGGTTTTTACCGTCCCGAGGACCCCAGCCTGGAAGCCTACGCCTCCCTACGTGGCTTAGACCAACTGTTGTGGATTTCATTGACTGATGCCAAGTTTTTGTTTGACCGCCGCTAGCTTTTTTCCAGTCTGACCCTATATCCGCTAACATAGCTCGTCGAGGGAGGCGATGGCTTGGCATACGTAACACATGTCCTAACCATCTCAGTCTTTGTAGCTTCACGGCTTCGTCGATTGATTTCCCCTGTTTACCTAGAACTCTACGCCTAACCTCCATGTTGCTCACCTTATTATGCCACTTTACACGGGAAATAGAACGCAGGCACCTATGATCAAAGACAGCTAGTCTTTTCATGTCTTCCACTCTCAGTGGCCAGGTCTCACAACCATAAAGGAGGACGGAGCGGACTGATGAGCAGTACACCCGCCCTTTGCTTTTGATGACGCATGAAATCTCTTTCTTCTAATCTCTACTTTGTCATCCTCATCCGTGTCCCCCTTGTAGTTAAAACGATGGAGCTCTTACAGGGGAATATACTACTACGTTTTAAAAAAAATAACTTAATTGTTTACCAGGTATAATGTTACGAATACACATGCCATTTGTACACAGCAGTAAGCTACACACTCTAAGTGAATCGTTTGTATCTTCCTTAATGAGTTCACAAATCATAGACTTAAGTTAGGAAAATATGCACGCAGATGTGCCTTTTAGAACCACATAGCGATATTTTATCGTTCATATGATGCATGCGTCGGTGGCACAGCCGTTAGGACGCCCGCCGACCATGCACATGGTCTGGGGTTCGATCCCCGGCCGACGCACACCCGATATCAATGGTAGGCCTGCAAAATTTGAGCTACCGATATCACATGCTGAAAATTACATAATTGTGTCAAAAAGACTGTTTGGAGTCAGTTATAATATTATATATATATATATATATATATAGAGAGAGAGAGAGAGAGAGAGAGAGAGAGAGATTTTATTCAACCGAATGTTTAGTGTTGTGTTATTTTATCCGCAATTCATTTTGCCTACTAAAACCACTGAATTTTGAACATTATATAATTTCCCTGTTTTTTATATTTCTCCACAGGTTCTCAATCATATCAAGGAAGTAAGTGGGATTGTTTTTATACACTTATAATTGCCGCTTGTAATCTACATGTCACAATTATAATACTGATCCCAGTTATCATGCCTTGCAACTAAGTAGCTCGTCAGTTCTATGTCTGTCTAAGATTGAAGGCATCAAACACGCTGTATGCTAGCTTAATCCATCATGCATTTACCTCCTTTTTCGTCTTCAACTGAATTTTTAGTTTATATCCAACACAGACAAATTACCATGGGGATATATAGATATATAAACATGCAGTGACAGTCTTCACAACACTTTCTTGATTCTAAAAATAAGGTTTCTGAAGTTTCTGAGTACCTTATTTTTTAACTTAACGAAGCTGTGACTCATCGACTTAGATAATATCGCCTCCATTACTGAGTGTAATGAAATGCGTTGTTCTGACTATATAGTAACTTGACTGTATTTGTGGGGTACCTGAATTTTGCTGAAAAACGCTCATATATCATCTTAAGAAGGAGGAGATGATGGATTGTATGTCTTTGGAAAAAAATTTACGGAATATTTTTATCCTAACAACTTTCAAATATTCCTTTCTATGGTTAAATTTTTCCCTCTTATCTGCCTGAGTTTCAACATAGAACTTTGAACAGAAGTGCAACATTATCTTACATTTGAGAGGTTCTAATTGTATGTCAACCACTAAGATTTCTGTTCAAGTTGTTCAGAATACTCTGCATTCTGCTTGTGTATTCACCTTGACTGATGATATCATCAACGAGAATATTTCACCGGATAACAAGCGAATCTCTTATTCGCTAAAGTCAATTAAAGCCATATCTAATAGTACACCCATGAGAAGGTAGCGACAAATGGCATAACTGACCGAAATCTCTGGTTGTCATCCCCTGAATGATATTTAAAGTATACTGATTGACCGCTAAAATAACTGGTCTGCTGTAAATGTATTACTTTCACACTCTTTATTGTGTAAATAAACTCATACTTTCACACTGAACCCACCATGAATTGCTGTTAAGTAGTTAGAGACAGATCGACAGGTAGCCTTGTATCTAGATTTCATGCTTGTTGGCACTCGTTGTCATCAATGCTGACTGATAGAATTCAGTCTGCAACAAACGAAGGACTAAATGCACAGATTAGGTTATTACCTAGTATTCACTCAAAATTGTCCATTACAGTCAGAACGGAGGATAATCTTGAGCGCAGATAGCTCTGATTTTACGGCCCTGGATGACCCCGGGTTCTTATCACAGAAGGGATGTAAGTTCCTTTCAAGATCTCAGATACACCTGGCTGATTGACGAATGAATAAAACATTGATCCAAGGCTTCCTGTTGACTCCGTCCAACAGCTGACAAATAAACTTATGTTGTAGTTAAGTAGTTCATCGTCTATTCTTCCTTGAACTTATATATATATATATATATATATATATATATATATATATATATATATATATATATATATATTATTGCTAAAATATCTGTGTATCAATAATTCCAGTGAGACGCCAGACATTTGTGTAATACACACATACACAGTGGTGAGTTATTTCGAGTGGATTGCTTTTGGCTTTTCTGTCCATTCTAACCTTGATAAGAAATGTTTTTTGGTAACTGGATTATAAATTATATGTGTACATTGTTTCTTTTTAATTTCTTCTAAACACACACACACACACAACAACTTTTATCTCGTTTAAAATGATTTCCGCATTTTATTTGTTTGGTTCTTATTCACCGAGTGTTTCGAGTATTTTTTTCCTCACAGTTTTTTTTACGACTTTTGTCCTTATGTACAGGATGTGTGTGTGTGTGTTCTGGGAGGTTGGGGGTGATGGGGGTGATTAGGCGAAAAGCCTCTTTCTTGCACGATGTTGTCTGCGACGGTATAAGCAATACAGTTTTGGCTACTGTTTGAAAATTATCTTTCCAGTGTTATGCACACACGATAAAAGGTTTAATACTAAACTATATGAGTCATATTCTACGAGGTCCTGGTTATTCAGATTTCGCTAGGGGTCGCGCTATGTCATGAATTCGAAGAAGTTAGAATTCATGGGCCATTGGATTGGGCCCTAGGGGCTTAATGGTATACGAGCTCGCCTTATAACCAGAAGGTCCTGGGTTCGAACCCTGGCGGTGGGTGCGTACTGATGAAGAGTTCAAAGCTAAGGTGAAACAGCTGTCCAGTACTCCCAAGTTTTCCAATGGTTCTCTAACGAATGTCAGCTCATGATGAAATCCTGTATTCAGATTTAAGTTAAGCATAGTGAAATATACATCTTAACCTTATCAGTGAGAAGTTGTGTTAATTGCCAGTAAGCTGCCATCTCAGGTCCTTGTAGATTTCATTTTTTTACTCTAGTGTTGTCTTTTGTAGAGTCGTGGCCCATTTGTCTAGGCTCTCAACTTACAACAACTAATAATAATAATAATTTACTTTATTCCAAAAAACCGTACTTGTGATACAGAATGGAATTTTCAGCATTAATCACAATATTGCATCTAATTTACTCAAATTATAAATAAAAGTAATCACACAGAAAATCTTCCACATTTACAATAGGGGTAATGTTAGAAACATGCAGCATATAAAATGGAAATAATAATAATGATAACAGCTAGGGTAATAATAGTAATAATACAAGTGAAATTTGCCGTGGGCTTGTTTCACACAGTATTGTCGATGTGGTATAGAAATCCTAGCATGTTTAAAAATACTGAATATAATGTTCTCTTTATATGATATGGTGAGGGAAAAACCAAAGATTACAGCAGTCATAGAGATAAGTTGGTGTTTGCAATTATGAGAGTAAAACAGAGAATTAACAGGACCATAAATATAATAGAAGTAATAAAAGTAAAACTTGAAGGTATCTAAGGATGGATGGATGTAGGAAATTGTTTATTTACTAGATGAAAGAAGGTTAGTTAATTCTTGCCTGATACTATTTTCATCACATAAAATACCAGCTGGTCACGGGCTTAAACTTCACTCCACCCATTGAGGTTTGGGTAGTCCCTGGTAGTATAACCACTTCTTACTTAATAGATGCACCACATTGGCTACTAATTGTATGGAGTTGCAAATGGTCGGTGAGCAGCAGCACATTAAACTACTGGTCTTTATTACCTTGACAACTATCATCAGGAAGTACCTACTGGTTGTTGATAGATATGACGTCCTTCATTGTCAGGCAAGGCTTTGAATGTATTAATAAGCGACTCTGATATGTATCCACATATATATATTTATGTGTGTGTATGTTGGTCTCTCTTTCTGTTTTGCTCGCTTAGTCTGTGACCATTTCACTTGTATGAACCTGTCTCCTTTAACAATGTATATTCTCCTTATATTATATATAATATGAGTGTTTGTTGACAGTCCGTTGCTTGGTGACATATATCCATATATGGTGGTTGTTGACATGTCTGCTAAATTTCGCTATGTATATATGGATCGATACTTCATTATAATTATCCATTCATGTTAAGACTGTCTAATGATTGTTCACACCCTTGTCATATATATTTCGCTCACACAAATTGTGAACTACTTTACTTACTTACCACTTTGGTGTGAGACCATTTATTTTCGTCTCCTTTTGTTTGGACAATAGAAGTATCATCGCAAACCTAGTGGTCTTCTGATTTCCGCCTTCTTGCGTCAGGACTATTAAATTCTCGACCAGTCCATAACAATAATTTAGTGACGAGTACATAACAGACTCGCACACCTGAATTGAATGCAGCGTTAACTACTAAAGTCGTGTTTCCCATGATACAACTTTTGTTTCGTAATACTGAACTGCTAGAATTTCCAGATAAATTTGAAATTAAGCTGCAAGTGCTTCTTGTAACCAAGCTTTTCAGTTGTTATTCTCTGCTCTGTCGTTATCATGCGTAAACTTTCACTGCTGTGACACGTGAAATGAATGCTCTGTAATCATGACCCTTACTTACATTATTGATGACTTCTTTTTCCTTTTTTTGATGGTTCTTTTATCATTTGTTCCCTTATACCATTAAGCAAAAAACAAATCCACCAGGATGCGTACATCCATCCATCTACTGAATGTTGTAGTTGTATATTAGAAAATTTGGAATCACTTCGTGAAGCTTTTTGACAGTTAGTTCGAGCGAGCCATTTATAGAGGGATGGTACACTGCCTTGTTGAACTCCTATGGATGCTAAGTATCAATAGCTGGAGATATAGGCTAAAAGTGGTTTCCAATGGTGCAGATGCATTCACTCTGTGTAGTCTTACAGATCTACTAAACCCTGTTTTTTTTATGTTGCCATCCTTTCCTCCCTGACATTTTCGCTTATTATATTTGTTCTAACTTTCTTTTTTCACTACCTCTTTGTCTGTGTGGCAAATTGAATTGCAGAAAATCTGTGCTTAGTTCTCTGTCAAAACTCAGTCCGTGTAGAGTTTTATCTATTTCTTTTCAAAGTGACATCTATTTCCTCCGAAAATCTCCTCCCACTGTTGAAATTCTCAGATTTATTGGAGTACATTGTGAAACTTCTTCTGTTAGGCAAACTCTAATACTGAGTGAAAGGTAAAGAAAGCGTGGTATATTTTACTAACTGCGTGAATGTGGTATTTGTGCAAAACTACCTTCCTTCCATCAATTCAAGGAGATAGATATTTTTAAATAATTCCCAAGTCTCATCACGGATTGATATCAGTTATAGAATCATTGAAAACCGGAGAGTACTGGACTGTCTGGGACTTGAAACAAATTCTTTTTCATCACTATATGTGTACCAAGTCTCTGAGGCGTGTCCTCTATGCAGCAGTTCGCTCCGTCCCTCCCCGTGACTGTAATATCTGTCCATTGAAAGCGGAAAATCTAAAATGGCTGATTGTTTTTTACCACAAGTGTTTGCGTTCTCTCTCTCCTTTGTTAAATGGTGTAATAATATGGTAAGTAATACTGCGTTTTGGCATAAAGTGTTAGGTAAGGAAAGATAGTCAATCCTCTCCATGTCACTTTCGTTTCCACACCGAACTCATCACTTACCTTTTCGGATTCCGCTCGATGGCTGGATTGGTATGTTTTGACGTCATTTAACGGTTTCATCAGTGTATTCAATCCATCTTCATTTCCTTCTGCATATTTGTTGGCTCGTTGGCTACTGGGTTTCAACTTTTTTACTCATTTCTGTCCGCCCATTTGATACTCAGTATAAGGCGATGGTAGCTGTTGACAAAGTTCTCCAGTTTGATTGCATGGAGGATTTTCTCATGAGCTGACATTAGTTAGAGAACCACTGGAAAACCTGGGAGTAATGGGCAGCTGTTTCGTCCTAGTTTGGGACTCTTCAAAAGTTCACACCCATCGGGACGAAACAGCTGCCCAGTACTCTCAGGTTTCCCAGTGATTCTCTAACTGATATCAGCTCATGATGAAATCTTCTAACCAATTAAGCAAAATCCCTACAAAACCAATACTTGCAAATTCTCCAGTTTGTTGAAATTGGTCTTCGTGAGCGAGCGCCTCACCAAGTCTCTGAAATATACAGTACCGCTAGCTGGTTTGACATTAGTGTTGAAAATCTTAATCCATTGCTGAGTGCAGTAGATTTCCAGATTGTTGAAGGTCTGATGTCTCACTTTTCCAATCCTGACTGGCTTTGATATCCTCTTCTGTGCCGTGCTCCCCCTGTAGTTTAAATCTTAGATACCTAAGTCTCCTCGATTTCGCAATTACCAGTCTAATCTGTTAAGATTCTTATTTTATAATTAATTTTATGTGTGTACACCACCTAGCCTAATATTTATATAAAGTGTGTATTTGCCTTTTTCCACTTCAACAAGGTGTAAGGTATTTCTTCATAGCTATAACCATATAGGTCTGTTCCCATGTACCTGAGTTTAATTCTATCATATAAATGGGTATTTTGTTTGATGGATATATAAACACTAACTCTAACAAGCGTGTTTGTATCCCTTCCTTGGTGAACAATTGAGGGTGACTCTTGTTTTTATTATCAATATTCTTCGAAATACTCTCAGTTAAAAAAAACAACAACCTCAAAGTCTATGCACACAACTAATTTGTATCCGTTGGTCATTTTATTTATGTTTTCAGTACTCACAACTAAACTTTTTTATTTGACTGTGATATGTATCTGTGTGTACTTACTTACTTACTTAAATTATTATGTGCGCGCACATTTTTGTTTGAATTTTCATTGGTTATTGAACGATTCGAGGATATATATTGTCCATGTTCCTTTTTGTGATTTTTGAGTTTAATGATCATTGATATCCAACTTTTTTTTATTTATCTCTCGTTGTGAGAGAGAGGGACGTGAGACTTCAAGCTTAAGCTTCAGTAGGATTGCCAGCCTGATGCTCAAATTCTCCTCTTTACCAGATTTATTCCCGGCCAACTGACATCTACGAATGCTATGCCGGAGAATCTAAGTCGTATCACGAGCGTGGTTGGCAAGTATCCTACCGTTGAAACACTGATACATAGTAGTTACTAGTGAGCTATAGCGCTTAGACCAGTCAGAGGCAATTACACAATTGATGTGTTTAACCGATATCACTTAATGAATGGACTGATTACTGTATCCACAATTATATCCATCAGCGGGTTTCACTGCCCATTCCGCTCACGCAATACGTGACATCTTTTTTTTTAAATAACTGATTAGTATGGTCACCTACCTCATATAAGAGAAACAGTACAAGTGTGTGCTTTTACACTATACTTGGAAATGCGAGCTCCATATTTATATATATATATATATATATATATATATATATAATTGTAACTCTAAGAGTGATCAACGTTGTCACATTTTTTACGAGTTGATCACAGATTGATATCAGTTAGAGGATCATTGAAAGCCAGAGGGTACTGGACAGTTGCTGTATCATCCTAGTTTGGGAATCATCGACAGAACGCACCCACTGGGATTCGAACCCCAGGGCCTTTGGGTTACAAGGCAAGCTCGTATACCATTCAGCCACTGGGACCCGATTCAATGGCTCATGAATTCTAACTTCTATGAATTCGTGAATTAGCGCGACCCTAACCATTGTCTTTGGTGGGACATCCATCCACACACGTGACATCTAATTGGACATCACTGGTCACAACTTCTCACTAGAACTGACTCCAGGAGCCCCCATCCTGTAGCAAGTCACTAGATAGCATCGGATTAATTTTCTATAGTTTGTTTTATAAGGGTTAGTTGTCACATTTCCTAATAGAGCAAAAAACCACCAGAATATGTACACTTCAAACAGTGATTATGCCTTACAGCTGTTAGGCTGATTCCACATAACCTTTTCGATAAATACTATTAATCGCGGAGTATATAATCGTATCTGCACATAATAAACGCCTAATAACTGCATTTCAGTCAAGTCAGTGACTTATCATTGAATTCTGACACACACAATTATGACAGATATAATAATTGAATAAAGTTCTCCAACATACCGTACTAGACTAATGTTTGAGGTCTGCAAGAACTCTGGAGTGGGTAACTTCAAACCAAAATGAAGTAAAATCACCATGCGCCGGTGGCAGAGCGGTTAGGACTCTCGCCGACCATGCACATGGTCCCCTGCCGACGCACACCTAATATCTATGGTCGGTCTGTAAAATTTGGGCGACCGATATCACACGCTGAAAATTCCATACCTGTAATAAAAAATAAATTATGTATTCCATTTATTTTTTCCCACTTCATCGTAGACCACTCTGCTACTTAAGGGGAGGTGAGATTGGTAGCATTACGTTGGGTAATGTTTAACCAATCTCCACTACTACTGATTTTTCTCCTCTCGTTGTTTAGCCTTCCGGGTAGATTAGATTGGGCTTCTGGCGCGTTAGCTTCAAAGTCTCAGTAGCGGTGGTCTCGTGTCCAACTTCCCCCTCCCCCCAAACTGGACTCACTACTAGCTAAGTGAGGTTTAGGAGAGTTCGTTGGCTGGGAATCGAACCTTGACTAGATGCGCGTGGTTGCCAATTAGCCTTACGATATATATATATATTTCAGGTAAGAAGTGACCTAACGCGTGTAATAACTGAGTTCCAGTGTCATCAGTGTGCTTACTGTGTTAAAATACATTTTCTAACAGTGTGCGACATTTTAACTATTTCATTGGTGAAGTTTAAATCACAATGTCCATTGCCAAATTACACCTAATATACGAAAAAGAACATTAATGCTTATTACTATTTCTCGTGACTACAAAGTTATCCTACAAATGTTACTACTCTAATAAAGTGTGTATTAAATAAGCTTTTCACATGGTAAGGCAATTAATTACCTTTCAAAATTTTTTCCCATTTGTGTTGCAAAGCTGTTTTTTTCTCAAGATTGTGTAGTGTATGGATTTCTCATTTTTTTTAATCACTGTTCCCCTACTCTCTCTCTTTCTCTTTGTCTTTGTAGCACGTCGTACGGGTATCCGCTATGCAATGACAAAATTCAACTGATGTCTTTTCTGGACTACTAATCGTCTTAGGTTTTCAGTCAGTAGTTCTTCAACGTCTCCTTTTGTCCTTTCTCTGTGTTGTTGCTGTGTTAAACCTTCCTACTTTTTCAGTGATTGAAGTTTATTGGCTTGCAGTTCACTTCACCTCATTCAGTCTCTCTCCTGTAACAAGAAATAAACAAAACAAACTAATGCTGTAACTATTTAAATTATTACTGTTTTGTGGTATAACTGACTACTTACTTACTTACACTCTACAAATAAGCATATTTGGATTTTGTCTTAAGTTTTGTACTTTTTAAAGAATTGTAACATTGATAGATGTTGTCGACTGATACTTGTTCTTGGTGAATGTCTCATATTGTTTTCATGAAAGTTTAATAATCCCCATTGCTGCATTAAAAACAGAATATTCAGCGCGAAGAGACTCTTTTCAACAACGAATTTATTATCAAGCTGTACATTCGTATATATATGGTTTTATTTTAAGATATTATATCCGGTGAGGGAATTAGGTCAAACGTGAGAATACGTGAAATAATAATAGTAGTATGAAATGCAATTAAAACTAAAATGTTTGTGATTATAATCATGGTTTAATGTCAAGTGGCAAAATAATTAATGTTATATATAGAATAATACATACGGTGTATAGATTTTGGAAAGGGGTACATAATTATAGGATTAGTAGACGAATATAAAATGTTACGTAACATGGTGTGAAATTTGATAAGATAGAATTCAATATTGTAAAAATATAAAAATTACTAATTTTGGGTCCACAAGTGGGTCAAGTCGAAAAGAGTCAGAGTGAGGATAGTAGTAATAATAATAATAATCGTAGTAATAAGGGAAAAGTACATAGAATAAATAAATGAATGTCCCTCTACGGCCAAGGTAGAAGTAGGCATTGTACATACTTCTTTTGTACGAAAAGGTCTGGCTTAAAGTCATGGATTTTCAACGCCTTAGCTATCTTTCCAAGTCTGTGATGAAGAAAACGCGGGAAGTTAGCATGGAATCTATATAATATCTTGAGATCATGGTGTTCCAGAATAGAGCTTCGCACACTTCTTTTCTCCCTTGTAAAGCCATGCAGCTGGAATATGTCCTCGTATCCGTGTGGAAGGCGTCGTCCTCTGATTACAGCCAATGTATCTTGCTCCACGAGAAGAGCAGGTGAACTGATAGATGCACATGAAGGCGGCCAGACAGCAAGTTAGCCAACATGAATTTCTAAAGCAGAGATGACTTTATTTCTTGGCTATTTTGATTGACCTTCGACTTATTGATGAAAGGCTTGAAGTTCTGTTATTATTTAGCGTACGATAAACACATTTGAAAATAAGGAAATGAGTTAAGTTGAAGCATATGAGATATATCAAGTTGCCATGACAGTGAGTAGTGCTTTGTACCCATATTGAAAAGTATCACTTTTGCAGTTCCATTAATGGAGAAAAAGTAGAATTGTTTGTCATCTATCTGCTTTATTGCAGTTATGTCTGATACTTCTCTCTACGTAATTATTCAAATTACTGTTCCGATGGTGGAATACTACTCAATGTTTGCTACCAACTGTGTTCCTTGTAACCCAATATTTGTCACGTTCCTCTCTCTCTCCAGTCTCTTAATATGCTGGAAAGCAAGTTGCATACAGGCAGTCCAGATTAATTAGTTCCATTGGATGTCATAACATTACTGTTTTGGAAACATATAAGGTTGCAGTTGATTCCGTTGAAGTGGTTATCTATCTTTTGATCACACAGTCTGTTACTTTGGCTAGTTTACATCACTTCCGACTGTTTTTAGACTTGCAATTCGTGTAACCTAAAGAGTTTTTTGCAAGAACTAAACTACCCGTTTTTTTCCACTCAGAGGATTTGTGTTCGTGGGTACTGTACCATAGCACCTGCCATCTCATCTGGAAATATTTTTCTTAAAAGCGCTAAATAGACTACCCCGGATAGGGTTTCTCTCACCATTGAAATGGTGCTTCATCAAGACAGTTCGTAGGACGATGAGAAGATTTCGATCAATGATTTGAGTGATGTCATTGACCTGTTTATTTACCCTAGCTGAGGCGTAGAAAGAGTGTTATGGTAAGAATAAATTCGAAGAAACTATAGATTCATGACTTAATTTATTAGCAGTGTTTACTAGTCATGTCGCGCAACTCTTTAAATAAATAAGACTTTTTGTATCCCTCTTTAGTTAGTAGCAGTGGATAACTTACGCGAGAATTTAAGCCCAGACAGCTGGATTCTTAACATGACACTTCGTTGGCTACATATATATTGAATTATATTCCTTTTTAAACCAGTGAGCACAGAATCCTCCAAGGGAAATAGATACATGGATTGTTGCATTGTCCGATGCAATTCCAAGGCATGTTCAGAAGGAGGGCACTGATTGATCCTACTTCACAATCCTGAATTAGTGAATATATCAGGTGTATCGGGGTCTGGCACTGCTCAAGTGTTTGTGTATGGGCTCAAAGATGTTCATCGACTCGACTGAATGCTTTCAACGGCCGATTTGTGCAGATTGCGGAGGAATAGGTATTCAAGGGACAAGAGCGCGGATGTTGAACTTAGGTGTGTTCGCTATCTCCATAACATATTTGATAAATACGCTCCTGAACAACCGCTTGTGATAAATTCTCCCTTCACTTGTTGAGGCAGTGTTAGGAGTAGCCTGCAGTCATGTGAAATGAGCCAAGCTTAAGATTCAGCAAGTGGTGTGGCCAAGTAGCTCAAGTCTATCAGGATATATAGCTACGCAACGATCATGAACATTATATCTAGTTGAAACTAGCTGGAGAATCAGCTCGAGGTCGTCCAGCCAATGTGAATAACTGGTTTCGAGTGCTTTTCATACTATAATGTACTTTGTTGATCAGAGTATTGTGGTGGGCAGCAACTGAAATTTATTGGGACTAGGCCTCATGATCCTTCTGAAGAACATATTTTAATAGCTGTAGGGTATACAAAGTGTATGCTATACTTCAAACCATAAATTATTATGGATAGTGTCGGAGTCCACCATGATGCTAAACTCAGCAGTAAACTGGTGAGACCCTGAATCAGATTATGCATTTTCGATCTCAACCAAGAGTCACAATCTATGTGCTTTCCACTTAATATCTGCTGCATCTCAGAACTGACCGCAATTTTGGTATCCTGCTGCATAATGAATGTCTTCGTCCCTCCGGTCATCACGTCTAAATAATGTTGGTTTTGAGAATTTCCGCCTAAGTCCTTTTCAGCGCATGCAGATACTTACATCTAGTCATCTGGTGAAATATAAACCTACTTGAAAGAGAACCAGACATTTCTGTCACAGAATCAGAGAGGTTTCCTGAAAATCTTTAGAGGTTTCGGCAATTTACGAATACTGAGAGCAAACCTGACTCTAGCAAATTGATATCCATTGCTCAGATGGTTACTACTGTCGAGCTGTCTGTGGCTGAAAAGATCTTGTCTAGGGATGTGAAAGAAGTGATTACTAATTTTCCCTCAGAGATACTGATCGGTGCTTTTCTAAGGTAGTTTGGTATTTTCATCACCTCTGGCTTCTCTATATTTACTTAAAGTCCCGTCCTCGCTCCGTCTCCTGCCAACTTGTTGGTCTTCATTTGCAGTTCCTCGAGCCTATGCAGCATTAGACACAAAAGTCACCTGTGAAATCCATGCATTCTAGAGTCTTATCTTCTGCCCCACTCACTACTCATTGTTCCTCTTGCATGATTCAGTTCGTAAAAATTGAGGATTTCATGAGTGAAAGTTAATTGACTCGTCTTACATAGACAAGCAGTTGATCCAGTGACATCACTTCGCTTTCCACTGTTATTTGGCATGTTGACTCTTGGATCAGGATTATGAAGGTTTGTAGTGCTGCAGAAGCGATCAACAAATTAATCGGCGGCCGATAGTGTCGTAGGTTGCTTCAGTGCGATGAAGTTGGGGCGGAGTCTGGCCTGTCACTCCGTGCTCTGTTCGATGATGATGCTTAATGTCACAATCTCATCTACATCTGACCCATTCTTCTTGGATCTAGACTTTTGTGAACGCAGTTTTGCATTTATAGCATTTCTGGCTCATTCTGCATTATGCAGCCTCATATATTTAGGGGGGTGTATGGGAGCATTACCCTGTGTCAGTAAATAACGAGTTTATACTTACGCCTTTTAGGTACCTCTCTTCCTTGCAAACCTATTGCAACAGTGGGTGACTCTAAAGAATAGCGGCCCAAACCGAAACGACCTTTTAACGCAAAAATGACCTTGACAGGGACAACTTCGGCCAATGAGAAGGCTCAAAAAGAAAGGCGCATAATTGTAAAAAACGGTTTATATAAAAGTAGTGCAATCATAATAAACAGTTACAAAGGATGGCGTTCGCGTATATGTTCCAAAACAACCCCCCAGTTTCTCATGGGAGTTTTCATAGTCATCTGAAACCAGTTTCGGTACGTAAATTCATCCAGGTAACTGTAAATCATGGGATTTCTGGATCCATTAACCGCTCTTATACGTCTTTTTAGACGACTCCAACAACTTTCAATGGAACTGGTGTGGGTTCCATCCAAAGGATTCCGGAAACCGTCCGTATGATTAACAGCATGATGAATGTACCCATGATTCGATAATTGACGGTATCCGCTCCATTCATCTGTATGAATAGTCGTCCCCGGCAACACCAAACGCTTATTAATAGGCACTAATACTGCTGCACTGCGATTGGGAATCGCTTCTATATATACTTTGCGCAGTGTCGTGTCGTAGATACCTAGTATCCACTGCTGGTTTGCTTGTAATCTCCCGCGGTTGTATTTCCTTTTTATAAGTACAGTCTCATCAATATGGACTATGCTACCGACTCCTCCGCAAACTTGAGTCAGGGTGTTCATTTTGCCGGAGGAAACATCTCTGCAGTAGTTGTACCATTGCACTGCTCTGAATTTTGTTTCATAAGCTGTAGCTGTGACTGCTCTTTTCAGGACCCAGAAGTTACAGATCATTAAAATTTTCGTCAAAGGTTTGTTTAGACCTTGAGAGAAAAGTTCCTAAGGGACCTGTCAACTAAAAAACAACGACAAACCTTCTCGAACCGATTTCCTCTTTCGGCATTCAATACATCTGTATACAAAGCCATCAATGGCCTCTGTGTATTTTTGTATATGCGTAACACTGCATTGGCAAATTTTCGACAAAGCTATCAGTCCGTTATCCAAACAGTAATCGAAAACATCCTTGATTACTTCCGCAAATGATACAGTCAGCTGATTCCTTGTTCAAGGTCACTTTTCTGTTCGAAGGTCGTTTCGATTTGGGCCGCTATTCTTTAGAGTCACCGCAACAGTGGTGTGACTCTGTCGATTGAAGTCTCTTGGTCCGTTTGCAGTTCTTCTGGTTGAATTCTGTTAGAACGTTCTGCTTCTTGGTCTTTTAGAATCTTCGGGACTTCTGAATTCACCGATTTATTGGTATTAACTGTCAGTTCTATGACTGTAAATGGTCTTTCTGGAATTAGCAGAAGCGTTCATTGATTCAGCAGCCCTCTGATTTGGCCAGTTCAGTCAGCAATTTCTTTTTTCCATCTCTGGCGCTAGAGCCTCTTTCGCTAGATTTCAGTGGATTCAAACAAGTTGATACTGTACCGTAAAGCTATCTTGTTATTCTGTATAGTGCTCTGAAGTTTCTTTTATCTCTTGTCTGCTTCAGATGCAACCGTGTCTTCGAATTTCTTCTGTGTTTGCTTTCATTATCGTCCGCTGCGTTGTTTAGATAACTTTGGACTGGGCTCAGTTTCTCCTGTCGTTGTTAATTTTATAGTGATGCATCTTCTGCAGCACCATCCCACTCTCCTCTGTTAGCATACACGTGTCCGTAGAAAGCTATTTCTTGTCCTGCCTCTTCTTTCCTCTTGAAATCGACAGATAGGTTTTCTTCAAGGTCACATTTAAAGAGTTCCAGTATTATTCCACACAGGCTTCCCGGATGATGCCACACAATGTCTCCTAACTTACGATGGTGGCTGCAGTAAAAGCGCCCTTCATCATCCCACCCTTTAGTTTGGGGGTGTCGAACTCAGGTGGTGGACTGTCTCCAGCTTTCCGGAGGATTTCAACTTGCCCTTGAAAGTACTTACACTAAATAGTGGTCTGAGTCAGCATACGCTCAATTTCCCAATTTACAGTCCCACAGATCGTCTACACTTTCTTGAGAATAAGAGTAGGTTCATCCGACTTACTGTGTGCCCATCGGATGAAACCTGTTTCGCATTATGTGTATTTTCATGTAAATTTATATGTTTATATGAGAATATACATTATTATTATTATTCCTGTTCTCGTACCCTCCACATCCAGTTTTCAAATCATTGGACTTGCAGAATTCTGTGAAGAGTTATCCACATTTGTTCATATCGCCGATAGCCACTCATCCCATGATGAGTTCTTTTCTTGAGTTATGTATCCCCAGTTTATCATTCATAGCGCCTATACAGATTTTGAACACTGCATTTGGAATGTTGAACGTTACATAGTTTACTAGCTCGCTAGTTTTCTAGCCGGTCCCATGCTTGGGTGAAAAAGGGGGTTGGTTTTGGAGCCAGCGACAGTACACCATAAAATCAACCGAACTGCTGCAGAGACTTAAACGCTTAGGAATATAACAAAAATAGAAGAATATCGAAAATCCACCTCATTCTTCGCTCCAATCGGAGAGGTGAAATGACACAACCCGCTGGTGAAAGCCTTCGGGAAGCCAGTCAGACAGCCGATGTGTCTTTGTAGTAATTTATTGTAATCGAATTATTAGTATTTCAAGATGACCAAATTACAAGAATCAAAACAAGACACAGAGAGGACAGAACTCAGGAATTTGTATTTAGCGGAATTATTATGCAATTCATATCAATTCATGCAATTCATCAACAGTCAACAGTAAGTATTTAAACAATTCAGAGATAGAAATTGTCAATCACCACATCCGCCACACGTCGAATGTCTCCTTGCGTACTTATAACGATGCCTCGGTTTGCTTGTAAGTAGCTGCGACCTAACTGATTCTGTGATACTATTTTCATCAGTATTATCTGGACTTATTTCTGAATTATTTCATTTATTGTCACTTTGTCCAGGTGTCCGTTATGAACTGAGTGATCTTTGATGTCTAATATCTTCACCACTCGATTTCCCATTTTTTGTAGTATAATTCCAACAGAAGGTCTATAGTTATTACCTTTGTAATAATGTACATTAGAAGTCGTGGACATCAGATGCTTTTTGAGAATTCGAGATTTGAAAAGTTTTGCAGGACTTTCACGGGTACTTGTATGCTCTGCATTCAACAGACGCAGTCTATGCATATGCAGAAATTCCTCCATTTTAATCAGTTGCTCTCTCATCTCATTCAGGTTTTTCGTGTTTTCGACAGTTCACATTGTAACTCAGCTACCTCATTTTTGAAAACAGTTGACACTTGAGTTGCCGAACTTGTAGTGGAGGTTTTCATTGGATTAGCTTGAGTATTTTGAAAGGTTGAAAGACACATTGACTCCATTTTACTAGACAGCTTGGGAGAATTATAAGAATGTTGAGCAACATAAGTATTCGAACTTCTGCAAACAGTCTTGATGTGTCCAACTTTACCACATTTGTGACACTTAGCACCCCGAAAACGGCAAGTGCTTCGTAGATGTAACTTTCCACAGGATAAACACGGTTTAATGTTTTTGATCTCTCGCTGCATTCTATTACCTGTGGACGGCAGTTTGGATTTCTTTCCATGAACACTTGTATTTTCGACTTTAGAAAGCATAACATCAGATACTGACGTAGTGGGAGCAGAGTATTCATTATTGACATCTTCATATGTAATACATAAATCTTTAGCAGTTTGAAAAGTACAAGAAGGAATCTGAATTAACTCTTTCTCTAATTTAGGAATATTGATTCCAGCAATTAGACGATCACGTAGTTGAGTATGCAGCTGATCTCCAAAGTTACACTTTGAAGCTTGTATTTGGAGTTGAAGAATAAAGTCTCGAATCTTCTGGTTGGGAGCACGAACCAGTTTATTGAACTGAGCCTCCTCTCTCGTCTCAAAAGTAGTTATATGGAAGTGATCTATAAGAAGTTCACGGAGCTTAGCATATGGCAGAGAAATGGGTTTATCTGGAAACGCCAGATTCTTCACTAGGCTATATGCATCAAGCCCAATAGCAGTGATGAAATGTGCTGGTATTTTGTCATCCCGAACATTCTTTGAAATGCACCACGCATCGAAGCATTCCAAATAATCAGCAATCTCCCGCGGAGTAGCATTTATAGGAAAATTTCCCAGGTTATTTAGTTCCATCGCGACGCCAATTTGTAGTAATTTATTGTACTTGGAATATTAGTATTTCAAGATGACCAAATTACAAGTATCAAAACGAAACACAGAGAGGACAGAACTCAGGAATTTGTATTTAGCGGAATTATTATGCAATTCATATCAAGCAATTCATCAACAGTCAACAGTAAGTATTTAAACAATACAGAGATAGAAATTGTCAATCACCACAGTCTTCTCTCGATGAAAGCAAGAGTGAGAATGGGTACGTGGAATGTCCCTACTCCCTACGACATTGGGAACGCTGCTGAGGTAGCCAAAATAAATGGTAAGATATGCCTTAGAGGTATTGGGTATCTGAGAATGGAGATGAAATGGTGCGGAATGACAACACTGTCAACGGGACAGTCAATGATCTACTCCGGTTTCCCAAATGACAAGCGCAAACATACTCAGAGGTCGGCCAACATGATGTCATCAGTGGGAGCCAAAGCACTAATGCAGAGGGAACCCATATCCTCCTCCGGGATCATGACAGCAAGATTCAACTCAAAAGGAAGTTTGGAAGGTCACAATTATACAATGCTACGCACAGTGCTACAAACAACGTAGAACAAGAGAAGGGTGACTTAAACAAACAACTACTAACAGTGGTGGACAACATCCCAAATGGAGACATCAAAATCCTCATGGGCGATATGAATGCCTACCGAAATGGGAGCAGATAATGCAAGAAGAGAACTCATCATGGGTCGAGAGGTTCTTGGTCGGCGAAATGAATGAGAACGGAGAGTTATTCGCGAACTTCTGAGCTTTCAATGATTTGGTGATCTCATGGAGCGTGTACAAACACAAGGATATACATAAAGCAACAGGGAATTTGCCGGATGGACACACCACTAGCCAGATAGGCTTCATCTCAATACAGCTCAAGGAAGTGGAAACGCAGCCAGTTTACTGAACTCAAAGTCGAAAAGGAGAACAGACTTGGACACAGACTATCATCTAGTTCAAACAAACTTCAAGCTGAATTTGAGTTCCCTCAAATAAATGAAGACAGAGAACAATTCAAGGTCGAAATTCAGAAGGTGAAGGACGAAACTTCGAGGGATATCTTCACTACGCATCAGGTCAGAGTAGATTCGGAGACACTGTGTGGCATCACTGAGCAAACCCCTGTGGAAGAAAATTGGTACAAACTGACTGAAAGTGATGTTTCTGCTAGTTAACGTAGGCTAACGGATTGGTGTTCGCGAAACAGCAAAGGTGACAAGGCAACTGATGACTTCGCCTGTTGCTCCAGTACTAACGGAGTGCCAAGAATCCAAAAAGATTGAGGTATTGAAACAGCTGTTGGCGGCTATACCGATACGAGAAAGACAGTACAACAGATGTTTAGCTTGAGGAGAAACCGATCACTGGCCGCGAAATCGCCTGAAACGAAGGCAAGAAAGCTTCAAACGATATCGTCCTCATCATTTAAATCGCTTGCTTCTGGGCGTTGTGTTATTACTCGACAAAGGTGTTGTCTACGGATGATTATGGTTAAGAGGTTAACGGAATCTCATATTCAGCAACTTCCAAATAATTAATTTTCACATACCAAAAATCTGCGGAATTATCGTGGATGAAGTTCGCGGTCGGTCTCACCAGTTTCGAGGTTGACGGAATCTCTTATACAGTACCTTCTAACTTATTAATTCTCGCGTACCAAAAACATAGCAAAAGCGAATATTTGATCGTCCAAACTACGTGATATATTTCGGGACCAAAACAAGTCGGCAGAGGAACGCTTAGCTGGCTAGTGATCGTGCACGTGACACGACGGGGTACCAAATGGCGGGGGTGCTTGACTGGAAGCCTTCAGCTAAACAAGTCGACTTAAACAGTGGTGGTCAGCACCCAATGATGGGTGATTGCTGAGGTCAATAATTTTGGGGCAACGCGGCAGTCGTCTAAGTATGCATATACAAAGTCGAGACCGCGAAATATTTCGTCGATGAAGCGTTGGAATGTTTGGGCTGCACTCCGGAGACCGAATAGCATACGTAGAAATTCAAAACGTCCGAAGGGCGTACTGATAGCCGTTTTCGGGATATCTTCTGTTGCCATCGGGATTTGGTTATACGCTTTAACCAAGTCGATTTTAGAGAATACAACCACGCCAGATAATGTTGCCGTTAAGTCGTGTATATGAGGCAACGGGTAGCAATCAGGGGTTGTTTTGGCATTCACTCGCCGGTAATCACCGGTGGGTCGCCAATCATTGCTGTCCTTTTTCGGAACCATATGAGGTGGGGATGCCCATGGGCTATTCGAAGGTCGAATGATGCCAAGGGTGAGCATATGGTCAAATTCATTCCTAGCGATTCTCAGTTTTTCAGGAGCCAGTCGTCCTGCTCTAGATGTCACGGGTTGTCCTGTGGTAATGATGTGGTGCATAACATTGCTGGTTATGCACGGTAGGCCATTCGACGGGCAGTTAAGTTCCGGATATTTGTCAACAATAGGTTGAAAAGTTGGATCAAGGATTGCCCTTATATTAACGGGTGACAAGCCAGGGGCTATGTAGGTGATGCCTTTGATAGACAGACTAGTAGTATTGTCAGTCAGTCGCTTTCGGCGGACGTCTACGAGTAAATCGTGATGACTAAGTAGGTCCGTGCCAATGATGGGCATTTTGACGTCAGCGAGAAGGAAAATCCACCGAATAGGTTTGCGTAAACCTACGTTCAGATAGACGTATTTCCTACCAAAGGTTGCGGTTGGTTTTCCATTTGCAGCCTGTAAGTTGAAGGTAGGTTCCTTCTGTCGATCTGCTGCTGTAGCAGGAAGGACGCTGACTTCGGCGCCTGTGTCGACTAAGTATTGAGTCTGGCTTATCACATCATGGATGTAAAGTAGGCGGCTAGTGCCACCGGCGACGGTTGCCGCTAACGCGTGCCGGCGGGATAGTTTCCCACAGACTTTGAGACATTTCCGAAGTTACAAGGCTTACGGCAACACTTCACTTCTTGGCCATAGGTGTTGTGGTACCAGCACAAGTCAGGGTTTTTCAGAGAACGTGGCCTGGACTTAGATCGACCATGTGAGTTTCGGCGTTGAGGAGATTTAGGACGACGGTCGGAGGAGTTAGAATGCATGTTTGACCTAAACATCTGCTGGATGGAGTTGCATAACTCTATCATTGCAGTATCCTTACCCGAAGTCTGTTTGGTCGTCGAGCATATTTTTGCGAACTGGCCGTTTAGTTATTTCTAGAATCCTATCTGCAGTAATAGCTAAGTCATCTAAGGTCACTAAGGTGAATCGCCCCATTCTGCAGGAACAGCAATATACAAATTAAAGGCTCGAGATATTTCTGATTTTTATGAGGGCTTAGATCTTTATCTTGAAAAAGATAATAGTGAACGCCTTGACAGATAATGCTTCTACCTTTAAATATATACCATTCGCTCAGCCTATTGTTGAGATGCGACCACGTGGGATCTGCACAGATTTATGGGGCATCTTATAAACTAACTTGCTGTCCATTGCCGGATCTTTAAATACCACTTCACAATATCTTGTCTCACTTATTTTCTAGTGACGTCTTTACTTGATTCTCATTATATCCCATTAAACCTAACATTTTATAGCTCTTTATGAATTTGATTCGACTTATTCTATTCCTATTCTCCGGAGAGTACGGTTGTGCACCAAATAGAAAAAAAGACATGAAATAAAGACAACTGGCTTGAAAATAATTGTATTAAAGCCAAAAGTGGACATCATGATAGTATAAAATATATTGGTTTCATTATACATTGCAAATGAACGTTGTCGGCCTAAGGATTAATCACTTCCCCATTCTGTTTTCTATATAAATGTGTTTATTAATGATATATTTCACTCACTTAATCTATTACACTTTAATGTTTCACCTCAGCACTTTAATTTTTCTAAAACAGCTTCCAATTCCTTGTAAACGTTGTACTTACCTCAATATTGGTTGGTTATCGTATGCCTACAACCACGGGATGAAAACGAAACGAAGTCGATTTTCCCGCTCAACCTGGAGGACAACTGTACAATTCAATAACTATCCGGCCTGGTTCAGACAATGAGTGTATTTATATATATATCAAATATTTAACTGTTGAAACATTATTAACTTGTAGACAATTTAAGATTTGACATTATACCATACTTGATCGTGCCTGTAAAAATGGCATGCATTTTCATGTAAATTTATGTTTATATGAAAATAAATTATTATTATTATTATTATCTATTACAGTACCCTGAAGTGTCACAAGTACGGTCTGTACAAACTGTGGCAGCTTGGATAGGAGGAGTTCTCTAAATAGTCCTTCGTCGAACTGACTTTGGCCAATAACTTCTCTCATTCTTGTCAGCATGCTCACGGCTGACTGATCTCCTAACTCGATGTTACGAAATGATTCATCCAGACGTTGTCGGTCCGTGAGAACGTTTCTCCTGAGGAGGGATTCGTTGAGCAAGTCGTACGAGTTACTTAACTCGGTACTGAACATCTGTGAAGTTACGTACTTGCTGAATTCCCGCGGTAGGGCGTGGATAACTGCAATTAACTGTGAACGGTAATCGGTTATCCCATGCTCACAAAAATCTGCCTCAGCTAGCAGAAACCACGTTTCAGCATTATCTGGCCAGTATGGTACGAGCTGAATGGTTTTAGGAGTTGAGCGGATGCGAATGACCTTGGGACTACGATCACTCATGACGAAAATTATGTCGAATAATATATGGTGCAAGAACATACAAAATGGAACGAACTCACCGGGGTTATCTGCGTATTTATCGTGGATGAAGTTCGCGGTCGGTCTCACCAGTTTCGAGGTTGACGGAATCTCTTATACAGTACCTTCTAACTTATTAATTCTCGCGTACCAAAAACATAGCAAAAGCGAATATTTGATCGTCCAAACTACGTGATATATTTCGGGACCAAAACAAGTCGGCAGAGGAACGCTTAGCTGGCTAGTGATCGTGCACGCGACACGACGGGGTACCAAATGGCGGGGGTGCTTGACTGGAAGCCTTCAGCTAAACAAGTCGACTTAAACAGTGGTGGTCAGCACCCAATGATAAGTGATTTCTATGATGATTAATTTTTTGGGAATTTTTTACCACTACAATGGGTTGATGGCCAGGAACTAGTTGGTGTGTGCGACACATGTGCAGCGGTCTCTTTTATAAGTAGAAATCAGTGCACACCAACAGTTTAGGTGGAAGGGGGACATCCCTTACACATTCTTGGTGTTTGAAACTGCGTTGTAGATATGGGAGCAAGGAAAATATGATATGTTTTCATTGTAACGTCAGTTGTTATGTGAACGTTTTTTGGAGCCTATTTTCTTGGGGAGGCAGGTGCTGTAGTCGGTATAGTAAGGTCAAGGATTTTGATTCGTGACAATGCGAATCGTGGATTTACATAATTCCTTGCAACTGTGCATAAAAAATCGTAGCATTCTTTTCGGAGTGTAGGCTATTTGGTGAAGTAAAATGATGTCCTAGAAACTCACATCTGTCCTTGTGATAATGTTGTAGTTTTTGTTCTTGTTTTCCCATATTTTATTCGTCTTTGTTTTGTTTCACTCATTGTATCAGGTGGACATCATACAAACGACTCTTATTGGCCTGGAGGCTTTTGTCGTGACTGCTGCTTTTTATTCGAAATAATAAATAGAGGCAAAGCAAACAACAGGTGTATTCCCTGAGATCATTAAATGGACTTAGAATTTCTGAAGCTCCTACATGACAAATAGACATTAATATTACTTGCAAACACTTCTAATATGTCATTAAGTACCTAAACAAAGGGGGCAGATGCGCTTGCTAGCCACCTTTTCGTTAGTTGTTCGCTCCATATCTGAGTACATACATTGTAGTAAAACCTTCGCCTGGCGCATGTTTAACATTGTGCTATAGCCACCGTACCAAGAGTGTGTCTTTGGTTATATCCATTATCATCTGAAAATCTAGCACGACAAATAGGGGGTGTCAATGTAGTTGAAGATTGAACCGTTGTTTGCTCAAGCCCAAATTCCCTATATTTTCGCGGAGACATCGATACCCCAGTCATCGTCTCATCGGTCGCTGTTCAGAAAAAGTCAGGAGACAACCGTCAGAAGTAATATTGGGATTTATTATTGTAATATTTGTTCACAGACCTTAGTCATAGGTGATTTATATGTTGGTGTAACTATAAAGAATCCTCGAGTCAACAATTGGTGTTTTAGTTTTTTCTTCCGTTATTACAAAGCGTTTCTGAGAAACTTCAAGCGACAGCGTGAGCCCGAGAGTAGCAAGAGCTGGGCATTAACGGTTTACGAGATATGGCTGACAGGTTCTGACGATAGAAACAGATTCTGGAGGATTCAAACAGTTGGTGAAAGTTTGGATAGTCGCCGTTCATTTTTCCTGGTGCCGGTCAAGTCCTCTTTGAACAAGCAATATCTGGAACTGTTTTGGAATTGGGTCAAGTTCAACAATGCCTGGGTCAAAGAAGGGACAGAGTGTCTTGGATGCAAACAGGAAAGTAAGTCATGGTGACTTGTCTGTTACTCGTAACGATGTGTCTGATGTTAAGCATGACATGGTTGATGTTACTGTTTCGCCGTTCAGGGATAATAGGAACATCAAACTCCCTAAATTAGAACCACGGTGTTTTGATGGAAACCCAGCTGATTATTTACAATTTGTAAAGGAGTTTGAGATCATGCTGACTGGTTTTCTATTAAGTGATGAATTGAAATTGATGTATTTGATGAGATATTGCACTGGAGATGCTTCAAGAGATATACAGTGCTGTAAGTTTATGAAGCCAAAAGAGGGCTACTACGAGGCTATGAGCATATTACGTCAAAGGTTTGGAAGACATTCGATGATTGCAGGGAAATTATTCGAGGCTGTTAAGGGTAATGGTGGTCAGTTACAGGATGACTCCCAGGCACTCACTGAGTTTTTAGATAATTTGCTAATTTACAAGAATGGAATGATTTCGATGAATCGAATGAGTGACCTCAACTCGAGTTTTATACTAGAAGTAATAGCAAGACGTCTACCTACCCGACTGCAAAGGAAGTGGGTGAAGATAAGCTCCCGTATGGAGGATGAGGGTATCGAGCCAAGGTTTGATGATATCCTGAAACTGGTAAATACTAGTGTCAATCAATCTATGAGCAAGTTCTCCAGTCTGTTAGATCTCACCCCTAGAATAGAGCAGTCTGAGATCAGAATGCAATCATTGATGACGAGTGAACTCAGAGAGGTGGATATCGAGAAGGCTCTATGGTGTCTAGTAATGCATATAGACCTAGTGAGTGTAACAGGTTTCGTAGTACATCCTCAACAGATAAGTTACAAGATGCAAGACAAACACGGTTTTGTTTTACACGTGTGCAAGAGGTGCATACAGAAGTGAACTGTGAACCAGTGAGCAAGTTCAGTGATAAGCTAAATGTAAACTCCAGGTCTGACTCCGAATTGTGTGACGATAACGGTGTTGTGAAGAAGTCTGTAGTTGCAACTGGTAAGCCGTTGTTGAATAGAGTGTCACAGAATAGAGTTACTGCTTCAGAGTGCAGTTCTGACTCCAAAAGTTTACAAAGTATAACTAGTCAGAGTGAAGATATAAAACCTTTAATGATTTGTGAGGAGGAACCAAAATTGTCTACTTCTGTTATTAAAGAGTTTGAAAATGATGAAGTTGACGGTAAAGTGAATATTCGTGATAATGATCATGATACTTCACAGTTGTCTTTGGTTGATCATTATGAGATGAGGGATATGCCTACTACTGCTGAGTTCAACAAAAGTTCTGTAAAACTTGAACGTGAATTGGAAATAAATGCAGATGCAGTTCCAGAAGGTATGCATACTTGTGAGACAATCAGTGTAATTGATCAGCGTGTAGCCCACCTATCATCAGATGATAGTGCTAAACCCGAACTAGTAGTGAAAGACAGCAGTGGTGGTAATCTTGCAGTTGGACAACTATCTGAAAGCCGAAAAAGAACAGCTTCTGATCCACCGCTAACTTCATCACCTTGTGTCACTCAGTCATCGTTGGTGTTTTCATCCACAATGAAACAGATGCCCATCAACTCTAGTATCTTCTGCAATGACTATGATAGTATTGGTGCGTTTGAAAAGACGAAAGATATTGCTCAGTTTAGTGTGGATAAGCCAAGTGTAAAGGAGAGAGTTATTGTTAAATTGACTTGCACGAATAAAGGCATTTCTAGTTTCAAGTTACTATTTGAATGTTATTATCTTTGGTGTAAATTACTCTGTTTCTATACTTGGTTGACCAGATACGTCGTGTGTTTGTTCGTCATCTATATTCTACGATACAATGACATGGGCGTGTTACCGTTCAGATTTGAGGACATAGCTGATAGAGGGAAGTCATCAAATGAACTCTGCGACGATTTTCCAACCTAGAGCGTCAACCTGAGAAGGGTTGTAGGCGTACTGGTGTAAGTCCTACAGTTCTTTAAAGGGTAGCGCATCAATGATCAGTCCAATGTGCTTGGTGTATGATCTTGTACTTATGCTCATATTGTATATACTGAATTGATATCATCTGTCATCTAGCTGTTGGTAATTCTGTTTGTGTCCGGACGACTTCCACTTGGATCATCAACCTGAGAAGGAATGTAGGCGTACTGCTGTAAGTCCTACAGTTCTTCAAGGGTAGTTCGTCAAGGCAGAATCCACCACATTTGATATGTTGATTGTACATATGTTTGTGTTAAATAATTGTGTGAGTTCCAATTATTGTAATTGTTGGTTAATCATGTTTGTGTCCGGACATTCCACAACTTACAATCGTCAACCTGTGAAGGGTTGTAGGCGTACTGGTGTAAGTCCTGCGATTCTTCAAAGGAATTCCATCGACACACGATCCGCGAGTTTGTGTGTACTGTTTGTATATACGTGTGGTGTGTCATATCAATTGGTGTTTTTTGGATTCATTGTGTTTACTCGCTGTTTTCGTACCTTGTTGTTATTGCGTAATTTTGTTAAAATTTCCTTCGCGATTACTTCTGAAGTTGTTTCGAGTCTTCTACGTTCGTGTATGAATTGATTGATGTTAAGGACAGCAGATGGGTCGTATACGCCGGGGAGGCTATTTCTGAGAATGAAATGCACACGGAGATAATCGTTAGCTGCGGTCCGACACGCCGGGGAGAAAGAGTGTAAACGACTGAGGCTTGCATGCGTCACCGCTACTAGAACTGAGGCAGAATGAGTGATAAGCGATTTCAGTGGTAATTGGTAATGAGTAGATAAGAGGATGTGCGTAGAGTATCGTGAGGTGGTGCTATGGTCACTTTGCATTCTGCAAGAGTCATTCTAGCAAGTGGCGATTGTGTTGCAAGAGGATGCCCTTGACTGGAAGGCGCAAGTCGTCATTGATGTGTGAGATTATGCTGTGGGTATGCTTGTGGTGTGTTGGCTTTTCTGTTTGTTTTCCATTTCAGCTCTGTCCGTGTGACCCAGGTTCTCGCAATGGCATCCAAGTCAACGTATATTGGTCGTGAGGGAAAAAAGGTTTGGATCCGTATTTTGCCGGGGAGTGTCAATGTAGTTGAAGATTGAACGATCAATTCATGGTTGTTTGCTCAAAACAAACTTCCCCAATCTTTGCGGAGGCATCAATATGACAGTCGTCGTCTCATCGGTCGCTGTTCAGAGAGAAGTCAGCAGTAAACCATCAGAAGTAATATTGTGATTTATTATTGTAATATTTGTTCACAGACCTTAGTGGAATTATTTTTATATGTTGGTGTTACAATAAAGAATTCTGGGGTCGCCAATCGGTGTTTTGGTTTTTGCGTCCGTTATTACAAAGCGTTTCTGAGAAACTTCGGGCGACAGCGGGAGCCCCAGCGTAGCAAGAGCTGGGCATTGACGGTTTACGAGACGTGGCCGACGAACGATCAATTCATGGTTGTTTGCTCACACCCAACTTCCCTATATTTTCGTGGAGACATCGATACTCCAGTCGTCGTCTCATCGGTCGCTGTTCAGAAAAAAGTCAGGAGACAACCGTCAGAAGTAATATTGGGATTTCTTATTGTAATATTCGTTCATAGACCTTAGTTGTATAGCTTATTTCTAAAGTTGGCTATATGTTGGTTGTTAATTCCTTTCCTACCTGTTCATTCTCAATCTTTCCTTTGTTCAACATTATACTACTTGCCATTAGTAAGTAGTATGATTTTAATATGTTAATTTATAACAATGACATTTGCTTACAACTGCAGTTAAATTACTTGTTCTATTATCATTCTATTAATGTATAGTTCTTATTTTTCTTCTCCTTAAACATTATTTGCTGCATTTACCCTATAGTGTATGCTTTACTATTGAAAGTTGTTTGTTCATATTTGTTTATTCTTTGCTTGGCATTCGCGGGCCGTTTGAACCGACGCGTGGATCGACCTTGACACAGCATTGCTGTTTTTACTTATTGACTGCACAGTGGTTGTGCATTTGACGGCATTTAGCCACAGACACCTCACATTTTGAGGTTTGTATATTATATATCTATTTTTATGTAATAAAGTACCGTATTGCAGAATATCCTGTATTTTGGACTTTACGCGTCACTCTACGTGTGGTTAAATCTATAGTTTGGATTATCGTTTCGGATTTCTTTCGGGAGAAATTCACAGTACTCAAAATTGGTCTTGTTGATCTATTTGGACGATTATCAATGCCGGTTACTCGTAATATGTCTGGAAAACTGGAAAACGCTGAAGAATATCTTCGAGTCAATTTATCTTCACCGCAAGTTTCTTCTTTACCTGTTTCCTTATCTGTTTCTGATAATTTTAAACACACCCCTCATGTCAGCCCAGGTTTTGATAATATTGCTATGGGAGGTAGTGTAGTAGTAGACTCCGATGTTGATTCGGATGTGGCTACCGAATTAGAGATCCTAGAGCTTAAGGTTCAAGAGCTTAGACTTCGCAGCAAACAACGAAAATTGAAGAGCGAGCGCTCTCAACAAGTCAAGACTGCAGCCAGCTGCGTTCGATCTTGCGCCAATCCCTCGGAAAGCCAACTCCTAGACGGTAGCACCATGTATTGTACAGCACAACATCAGGGTCAAATTGTACTGCCACTCCAGTCCAACCACTCCTGAACTCAGTTAGCCCCATTAGAATGCCTCAAATTGAGATGGATAAGTTCGATGGTACACCGACTAAGTTCTTGAAGTTTATAAGATGCTTTAACATGTTCATAGGAGAACAAACTAATGATGACAACCTACGGTTAATGCATCTTATACACAATTGTGTTGGTATAGCCAAGGAGGCCATAGAGCATTGCATTCTACTGCCCTCTGAGGTAGGCTATAGGAAAGCCATGGGGATTTTACGAAGTCAATTTGGCCAACCTCATGCAGTTTCAGATGCCTTCCTCTCCGAATTACTGTCAGGCCCACAGCTGCAACCTGAAGATATAGTTGGGCTACAACGGTTGTTGAGACAGATGACCAATTGTGAGATAGCCTTATCTCAGATGAATCACATGGCAGACTTGGACTGCTCTACCAACCTTAAGTGCATTGTTCAACGTCTCCCTCGGCACCTACGATGGAAGTGGGCAGAATTGGTAAACGATGGTTTACAGTTTGCTGAACCTAGCTTTCGTTACCTCAAAGAATTCCTCGAAAGGCAACTGTCCTTGGCTACAAGCTGTTACGGCCAGATAGCTAATGGGAATAGGAACAACAACGAAGTAGGGTCCAACGATAAAATGTCCAGAGCTATGCCTTCGCACAGTGTTAATGTCGTGAAGTCACGAGCCCAGAAGTCGTGCATAGTTTGCTTCACAGATCACGACTTATGGGACTGTCAACGCTTTTTGTCGATGAGTCACAAAGAGAGACTAGCAGTGTCAATGCGGCATAAGGTGTGCTTCAACTGTTTGAAATGTAATCACCGAGCTGACACTTGTCGTGCAGCAAGAGGTTGCGATATAGTAGGATGCACTAGACGTCATCATAAACTTCTACACAATGAAGATAATTCAGCATGCAAGACTGTCAACTACTCTAGCACGGAATCCGGAACTTCCTTTTTAGGATATGTGCCGATTCGTATCTTAGGTCCTAAAGGATTTCTAGATACCTATGCCTTTCTTGACAATGGTTCAGATGCTACACTACTGCTGAGTCATGTTGCCCGCCAAATAGGACTGGAAGGGGTTAATACATTGATGCAGGTAACATCTTTCTGTGGAACTACTTCTCAGAATTCATCTAAGGTTGATTTCGAAGTTGAATCCTTAACGGGAGATTACAAGACGAGGGTCAAGAGTGCCTACACCGTGGAAAGCTTACCTGTAAAGAGACCTAAGACTCCTTCAAACGAACAGATGAAAAAATGGCCTCACCTGGCAGAAATTCCCTTTCTAGACGTCGAATGTAAACAGGTCAGTCTACTAATTGGGACTAATGTACCTGAAGCACACTGGGTGCTGGAGCAGCGTATAGGGAAATCCAACCAACCGTTTGCATCTTTGTCAGTTTTTGGTTGGTATTTATTGGGTTCAGGAGACGAATATAAAGAAGCAACCTCTATCTTCTGCTTAGAGGAAAGTGAATCAGTAGAGAACAAGCCTTTGCGAATGATTGAAGCTGAATTTCAGGACAAGCACTCATGCGAAAGGTCCAGTTCTGAAATAGATAAAGGGGTTCTGAAGGCAACCGATAGGGAGATAAGATTGCGGAACGGACATTATGAAGTTCCATTGACTTGGAAAGAGGACTGGCGTAGATTACCGCCTAATAAGTTTGAGGCAGAACGCAGGCTGGACAGTCTTCAGAAGAGACTAAAAAAGGACGAAAGCCTATTGAAGTCCTACAATCAAATACTAACAGACCATGAGTTGAAGGGTTATATTAGTCGCGTTCCTGACGACTTCTCCAAGAAACGTAGAGTTATCCCTCACCACCCAGTTATGAATCCCCGCAAGCCTGGTAAAATTAGAGTGGTTTTCGATTGTGCCTTTAAATGTAAGGGAATATCCTTGAACGATTGTCCGTATTCGGGACCTGATCTGATGAATGACTTGGCTGGGGTACTATTGAGATTTAAAAAACATCGGATAGCCTTGTCAGCAGATATTGAGGAGATGTTTCTTCAGGTTCACTTACCTGTCAAGGATAAAAGTGCCTTTAGTTTCTTATGGTATTCTGAGGGTAGACTGGACTTACCACCGAGCCTGTATGAATTAAACGTACATCCCTTCGGTGCTACCTCATCACCTTTTTGTGCAGCCTATGCTTTAAAACGAGGCACAAGACGATGGAAACAAGGGCAACTCCTCGCTGATACGTTTTGGAGACGGTGGAAGCGGGAGTACTTGACGACCTTACAATCGCGTTCGACGACATCGAAACTTACAAGTGGGAGACCTAGTACTAGTGGCTGCGGAGCCTTCACCTCGCAATCGTTGGTCAATGGGAATAATTACAGGTGTTACGGCAAGCTGTGATGGGTATATCAGAAAAGTGGATATCAAGACACCGAGGGGTATAGTCAACCGAGATGTGCGTAAGGTTTGCCTATTAGAAGGTATTGAGGAGAGATAAGCACTTTGTAGGATATATAGCTGGATAGTGGATGCAGATGTGGCGAGAGTAAATTGTACCATTTCTGTGTCTTACTAGCAGGTAGAGTAGGGAAAACCAGGCTGGTTTTGAGGGGGCGGTGTTAATTCCTTTCCTACCTGTTCATTCTCAATCTTTCCTTTGTTCAACATTATACTACTTGCCATTAGTAAGTAGTATGATTTTAATATGTTAATTTATAACAATGACATTTGCTTACAACTGCAGTTAAATTACTTGTTCTATTATCATTCTATTAATGTATAGTTCTTATTTTTCTTCTCCTTAAACATTATTTGCTGCATTTACCCTATAGTGTATGCTTTACTATTGAAAGTTGTTTGTTCATATTTGTTTATTCTTTGCTTGGCATTCGCGGGCCGTTTGAACCGACGCGTGGATCGACCTTGACACAGCATTGCTGTTTTTACTTATTGACTGCACAGTGGTTGTGCATTTGACGGCATTTAGCCACAGACACCTCACATTTTGAGGTTTGTATATTATATATCTATTTTTATGTAATAAAGTACCGTATTGCAGAATATCCTGTATTTTGGACTTTACGCGTCACTCTACGTGTGGTTAAATCTATAGTTTGGATTATCGTTTCGGATTTCTTTCGGGAGAAATTCACAGTACTCAAAATTGGTCTTGTTGATCTATTTGGACAATTATCAATGCCGGTTACTCGTAATATGTCTGGAAAACTGGAAAACGCTGAAGAATATCTTCGAGTCAATTGGTCTTCACCGCAAGTTTCTTCTTTACCTGTTTCCTTATCTGTTTTTGATAATTTTAAACACACCCCTCATGTCAGCCTAGGTTTTGATAATATTGCTATGGGAGGTAGTGTAGTAGTAGACTCCGATGTTGATTCAGATGTTGCTACCGAATTAGAGATCCTAGAGCTTAAGGTTCAAGAGCTTAGACTTCGCAGCAAACAACGAAAATTGAAGAGCGAGTGCTCTCAACAAGTCAAGATTGCAGACAGCTGCGTTCGATCTCGCGCTATTCCTTCGAAAAGCCAACTCCTCGACGGTAGCACCAACTATTGCAGGGAACACTCATCAGAGTCAAATTGTACTGCCACACCAGTCCAACCACTCCTGAACTCAGTTAGCCCCATTAGAATGCCTCAAATTGAGATGGATAAGTTCGATGGTACACCAACTAAGTTCCTGAAGTTTATAAGATGCTTTAACATGTTCATAGGAGAACAAACTAATGATGACAACCTACGGTTAATGCATCTTATACACAATTGTGTTGGTACAGCCAAGGAGGCCATAGAGCATTGCATTCTACTGCCCTCTGAGGTAGGCTATAGGAAAGCCATGGGGATTTTACGAAGTCAATTTGGCCAACCTCATGCAGTTTCGGATGCCTTCCTCTCCGAATTACTGTCAGGCCCACAGCTGCAACCTGAAGATATAGTTGGGCTACAACGGTTGTTGAGACAGATGACCAATTGTGAGATAGCCTTATCTCAGATGAATCACATGGCAGACTTGGACTGCTCTACCAACCTTAAGTGCATTGTTCAACGTCTCCCCCGGCACCTACGATGGAAGTGGGCAGAATTGGTAAACGATGGTTTACAGTTTGCTGAACCTAGCTTTCGTTACCTCAAAGAATTCCTCGAAAGGCAACTGTCATTGGCTACAAGCTGTTACGGCCAGATAGCTAATGGGAATAGGAACAACAACGAAGTAGGGTCCAATGATAAAATGTCCAGAGCTATGCCTTCGCACAGTGTTAATGTCGTGAAGTCACGAGCCCAGAAGTCGTGCATAGTTTGCTTCACAGATCACGACTTATGGGACTGTCAACGCTTTTTGTCGATGAGTCACAAAGAGAGACTAGCAGTGTCAATGCGGCATAAGGTGTGCTTCAACTGTTTGAAATGTAATCACCGAGCTGACACTTGTCGTGCAGCAAGAGGTTGCGATATAGTAGGATGCACTAGACGTCATCATAAACTTCTACACAATGAAGATAATTCAGCATGCAAGACTGTCAACTACTCTAGCACGGAATCCGGAACTTCCTTTTTAGGATATGTGCCGATTCGTATCTTAGGTCCTAAAGGATTTCTAGATACCTATGCCTTTCTTGACAATGGTTCAGATGCTACACTACTGCTGAGTCATGTTGCCCGCCAAATAGGACTGGAAGGGGTTAATACATTGATGCAGGTAACATCTTTCTGTGGAACTACTTCTCAGAATTCATCTAAGGTTGATTTCGAAGTTGAATCGTTAACGGGAGATTACAAGACGAGGGTCAAGAGTGCCTACACCGTGGAAAGCTTACCTGTAAAGAGACCTAAGACTCCTTCAAACGAACAGGTGAAAAAATGGCCTCACCTGGCAGAAATTCCCTTTCTAGACGTCGAATGTAAACAGGTCAGTCTACTAATTGGGACTAATGTACCTGAAGCACACTGGGTGCTGGAGCAGCGTATAGGGAAATCCAACCAACCGTTTGCATCTTTGTCAGTTTTTGGTTGGTATTTATTGGGTTCAGGAAACGAATATAAAGAAGCAACCTCTATCTTCTGCTTAGAGGAAAGTGAATCAGTAGAGAACAAGCCTTTGCGAATGATTGAAGCTGAATTTCAGGACAAGCACTCATGCGAAAGGTCCAGTTCTGAAATAGATAAAGGGGTTCTGAAGGCAACCGATAGGGAGATAAGATTGCGGAACGGACATTATGAAGTTCCATTGACTTGGAAAGAGGACTGGCGTAGATTACCGCCTAATAGGTTTGAGGCAGAACGCAGGCTGGACAGTCTTCAGAAGAAACTAAAAAAGGACGAAAGCCTATTCAAGTCCTACAATCAAATACTAACAGACCATGAGTTGAAGGGTTATATTAGTCGCGTTCCTGACGACTTCTCCAAGAAACGTAGAGTTATCCCTCACCACCCAGTTATAAATCCCCGCAAGCCTGGTAAAATTAGAGTGGTTTTCGATTGTGCCTTTAAATGTAAGGGAATATCCTTGAACGATTGTCTGTATTCGGGACCTGATCTGATGAATGACTTGGCTGGGGTACTATTGAGATTTAGAAAACATCGGATAGCCTTGTCAGCAGATATTGAGGAGATGTTTCTTCAGGTTCACTTACCTGTCAAGGATAAAAGTGCCTTTAGTTTCTTATGGTATTCTGAGGGTAGACTGGACTTACCACCGAGCCTGTATGAATTAAACGTACATCCCTTCGGTGCTACCTCATCACCTTTTTGTGCAGCCTATGCTTTAAAACGAGGCACAAGACGATGGAAACAAGGGCAACTCCTTGCTGATACGTTTTGGAGACGGTGGAAGCGGGAGTACTTGACGACCTTACAATCGCGTTCGACGACATCGAAACTTACAAGTGGGAGACCTAGTACTAGTGGCTGCGGAGCCTTCACCTCGCAATCGTTGGTCAATGGGAATAATTACAGGTGTTACGGCAAGCTGTGATGGGTATATCAGAAAAGTGGATATCAAGACACCGAGGGGTATAGTCAACCGAGATGTGCGTAAGGTTTGCCTATTAGAAGGTATTGAGGAGAGATAAGCACTTTGTAGGATATATAGCTGGATAGTGGATGCAGATGTGGCGAGAGTAAATTGTACCATTTCTGTGTCTTACTAGCAGGTAGAGTAGGGAAAACCAGGCTGGTTTTGAGGGGGCGGTGTTAATTCCTTTCCTACCTGTTCATTCTCAATCTTTTCTTTGTTCAACATTATACTACTTGCCATTAGTAAGTAGTATGATTTTTATATGTTAATTTATAACAATGACATTTGCTTACAACTGCAGTTAAATTACTTGTTCTATTATCATTCTATTAATGTATAGTTCTTATTTTTCTTCTCCTTAAACATTATTTGCTGCATTTACCCTATAGTGTATGCTTTACTATTGAAAGTTGTTTGTTCATATTTGTTTATTCTTTGCTTGGCATTCGCGGGCCGTTTGAACCGACACGTGGATCGACCTTGACACAGCATTGCTGTTTTTACTTATTGACTGCACAGTGGTTGTGCATTTGACGGCATTTAGCCACAGACACCTCACATTTTGAGGTTTGTATATTATATATCTATTTTTATGTAATAAAGTACCGTATTGCAGAATATCCTGTATTTTGGACTTTACGCGTCACTCTACGTGTGGTTAAATCTATAGTTTGGATTATCGTTTCGGATTTCTTTCGGGAGAAATTCACAGTACTCAAAATTGGTCTTGTTGATCTATTTGGACAATTATCAATGCCGGTTACTCGTAATATGTCTAGAAAACTGGAAAACGCTGAAGAATATCTTCGAGTCAATTGGTCTTCACCGCAGGTTTCTTCTTTACCTGTTTCCTTATCTGTTTTTGATAATTTTAAACACACCCCTCATGTCAGCCTAGGTTTTGATAATATTGCTATGGGAGGTAGTGTAGTAGTAGACTCCGATGTTGATTCAGATGTTGCTACCGAATTAGAGATCCTAGAGCTTAAGGTTCAAGAGCTTAGACTTCGCAGCAAACAACGAAATTTGAAGAGCGAGTGCTCTCAACAAGTCAAGATTGCAGACAGCTGCGTTCGATCTCGCGCTATTCCTTCGAAAAGCCAACTCCTCGACGGTAGCACCAACTATTGCAGGGAACACTCATCAGAGTCAAATTGTACTGCCACACCAGTCCAACCACTCCTGAACTCAGTTAGCCCCATTAGAATGCCTCAAATTGAGATGGATAAGTTCGATGGTACACCAACTAAGTTCCTGAAGTTTATAAGATGCTTTAACATGTTCATAGGAGAACAAACTAATGATGACAACCTACGGTTAATGCATCTTATACACAATTGTGTTGGTACAGCCAAGGAGGCCATAGAGCATTGCATTCTACTGCCCTCTGAGGTAGGCTATAGGAAAGCCATGGGGATTTTACGAAGTCAATTTGGCCAACCTCATGCAGTTTCGGATGCCTTCCTCTCCGAATTACTGTCAGGCCCACAGCTGCAACCTGAAGATATAGTTGGGCTACAACGGTTGTTGAGACAGATGACCAATTGTGAGATAGCCTTATCTCAGATGAATCACATGGCAGACTTGGACTGCTCTACCAACCTTAAGTGCATTGTTCAACGTCTCCCCCGGCACCTACGATGGAAGTGGGCAGAATTGGTAAACGATGGTTTACAGTTTGCTGAACCTAGCTTTCGTTACCTCAAAGAATTCCTCGAAAGGCAACTGTCATTGGCTACAAGCTGTTACGGCCAGATAGCTAATGGGAATAGGAACAACAACGAAGTAGGGTCCAATGATAAAATGTCCAGAGCTATGCCTTCGCACAGTGTTAATGTCGTGAAGTCACGAGCCCAGAAGTCGTGCATAGTTTGCTTCACAGATCACGACTTATGGGACTGTCAACGCTTTTTGTCGATGAGTCACAAAGAGAGACTAGCAGTGTCAATGCGGCATAAGGTGTGCTTCAACTGTTTGAAATGTAATCACCGAGCTGACACTTGTCGTGCAGCAAGAGGTTGCGATATAGTAGGATGCACTAGACGTCATCATAAACTTCTACACAATGAAGATAATTCAGCATGCAAGACTGTCAACTACTCTAGCACGGAATCCGGAACTTCCTTTTTAGGATATGTGCCGATTCGTATCTTAGGTCCTAAAGGATTTCTAGATACCTATGCCTTTCTTGACAATGGTTCAGATGCTACACTACTGCTGAGTCATGTTGCCCGCCAAATAGGACTGGAAGGGGTTAATACATTGATGCAGGTAACATCTTTCTGTGGAACTACTTCTCAGAATTCATCTAAGGTTGATTTCGAAGTTGAATCGTTAACGGGAGATTACAAGACGAGGGTCAAGAGTGCCTACACCGTGGAAAGCTTACCTGTAAAGAGACCTAAGACTCCTTCAAACGAACAGGTGAAAAAATGGCCTCACCTGGCAGAAATTCCCTTTCTAGACGTCGAATGTAAACAGGTCAGTCTACTAATTGGGACTAATGTACCTGAAGCACACTGGGTGCTGGAGCAGCGTATAGGGAAATCCAACCAACCGTTTGCATCTTTGTCAGTTTTTGGTTGGTATTTATTGGGTTCAGGAAACGAATATAAAGAAGCAACCTCTATCTTCTGCTTAGAGGAAAGTGAATCAGTAGAGAACAAGCCTTTGCGAATGATTGAAGCTGAATTTCAGGACAAGCACTCATGCGAAAGGTCCAGTTCTGAAATAGATAAAGGGGTTCTGAAGGCAACCGATAGGGAGATAAGATTGCGGAACGGACATTATGAAGTTCCATTGACTTGGAAAGAGGACTGGCGTAGATTACCGCCTAATAGGTTTGAGGCAGAACGCAGGCTGGACAGTCTTCAGAAGAAACTAAAAAAGGACGAAAGCCTATTCAAGTCCTACAATCAAATACTAACAGACCATGAGTTGAAGGGTTATATTAGTCGCGTTCCTGACGACTTCTCCAAGAAACGTAGAGTTATCCCTCACCACCCAGTTATAAATCCCCGCAAGCCTGGTAAAATTAGAGTGGTTTTCGATTGTGCCTTTAAATGTAAGGGAATATCCTTGAACGATTGTCTGTATTCGGGACCTGATCTGATGAATGACTTGGCTGGGGTACTATTGAGATTTAGAAAACATCGGATAGCCTTGTCAGCAGATATTGAGGAGATGTTTCTTCAGGTTCACTTACCTGTCAAGGATAAAAGTGCCTTTAGTTTCTTATGGTATTCTGAGGGTAGACTGGACTTACCACCGAGCCTGTATGAATTAAACGTACATCCCTTCGGTGCTACCTCATCACCTTTTTGTGCAGCCTATGCTTTAAAACGAGGCACAAGACGATGGAAACAAGGGCAACTCCTTGCTGATACGTTTTGGAGACGGTGGAAGCGGGAGTACTTGACGACCTTACAATCGCGTTCGACGACATCGAAACTTACAAGTGGGAGACCTAGTACTAGTGGCTGCGGAGCCTTCACCTCGCAATCGTTGGTCAATGGGAATAATTACAGGTGTTACGGCAAGCTGTGATGGGTATATCAGAAAAGTGGATATCAAGACACCGAGGGGTATAGTCAACCGAGATGTGCGTAAGGTTTGCCTATTAGAAGGTATTGAGGAGAGATAAGCACTTTGTAGGATATATAGCTGGATAGTGGATGCAGATGTGGCGAGAGTAAATTGTACCATTTCTGTGTCTTACTAGCAGGTAGAGTAGGGAAAACCAGGCTGGTTTTGAGGGGGCGGTGTTAATTCCTTTCCTACCTGTTCATTCTCAATCTTTTCTTTGTTCAACATTATACTACTTGCCATTAGTAAGTAGTATGATTTTTATATGTTAATTTATAACAATGACATTTGCTTACAACTGCAGTTAAATTACTTGTTCTATTATCATTCTATTAATGTATAGTTCTTATTTTTCTTCTCCTTAAACATTATTTGCTGCATTTACCCTATAGTGTATGCTTTACTATTGAAAGTTGTTTGTTCATATTTGTTTATTCTTTGCTTGGCATTCGCGGGCCGTTTGAACCGACACGTGGATCGACCTTGACACAGCATTGCTGTTTTTACTTATTGACTGCACAGTGGTTGTGCATTTGACGGCATTTAGCCACAGACACCTCACATTTTGAGGTTTGTATATTATATATCTATTTTTATGTAATAAAGTACCGTATTGCAGAATATCCTGTATTTTGGACTTTACGCGTCACTCTACGTGTGGTTAAATCTATAGTTTGGATTATCGTTTCGGATTTCTTTCGGGAGAAATTCACATTGGTGTTAGAATAAAGAATTCTTGAGTAGCCAATGGGTGTTTTGGTTTTGCGTCCGTTATTACTAAACGTTTCTGAGAAACTTCAAGGAACAGCGTCAGTCCCAGTGTAGCAAGAGCTGGGCATTGACGGTTTACGAGACGTGGCTGACAGTCTTCCTATATATCTTTTTTCGCATAAACACAAAAATCTTGGTTTAATATGGCACGAATAATATGCATCACATAATAATTATAAAACAACTTGTATTAAGTGTAAACATATGAGTAGAGAACGAATAAATTAAGGTCATATCAAGTTGAAACACCATTCCTCGGGAAGGAAAGAAAGAAGGTACTTACTGCTTTTTCTCTATTGGCCGCAATTCTCTGTGATATCCTATATCGTTTCGGGCCACTGATTCGAGCTGTTTCTCAAACTCCAACCAGGGAGTCGTGACGCACCAACCTATGCTAGCCTAACACAAATGCCCTTCGTTCCACAACGATACCTCATGGGCTGACCACCTCTCTACATTTTCCATCCCGTCGTAGTGCTGACGAGCAGAGACCTGTACGGAAACTTCTGGAATGACATTCGCAGCACACTTCAAAGCCACCGAAGCCGGTGTTTCCAGATGACGTGAATTTGTCGAATGGTAAAATCCACTGTGTCTAAACACGCACCACGAGACTTCACTATTACTTCACGCTTTGATGTCATCGAGCTCAAGCAATCCTGTGGAGACAATGATGATCGAATACCCAAAGTCACCTTGTATCCTCAGCTCATATGGTCTAGGTTTCACAAGCGTAGAGCAAGATACCCTTTAGCTCTGCTAAAGAATTAACAGATACCATACATATCACAGAAAGGATAGGGCCGATGGTACTTCTCTGGATGTAGTGGGTGCTGATAAAGTAGGCGACTTCCTTCAACTGTACGAGGTAGGAAATGTAAAACTTCATTTTCGAACATATTGCTACAAACTCACCTTCAGCCAGATTCGAAAAAGTCAGATTCTTCATCTTCTGCAGTAATCCACGCTTCTCTTTAAACAGTAATTAAATTCATATCATTATGTAGGAGATAAATTAAGTTTATCCGTGCAGATGGGATCATATGTTTGTGAACATAATTTTCAAGGATTAAATGCTCAGCAGCTTCACAGTAGTGTGATTATCTGATCCTGCGATCTCTTCAAATCATCGTCAATCCATACGCCTTTCAGCAGCCGCAAGTATTATATTCTCCTTTCGCCAGTTGGAGTGGTTTTGAGAGCAGTCTCTCCAGTGAGATATGTGGGCCCTCTGGCTTGAAGGTGTGTGAATGACATGGAATTGAGAATATTTGGCAATTAACACCGAAGTGATTAAATTACAGTGTTATAATTCACGAATAAAAGGGCTGTAGTAAAAACATCATTTGAATATCTTCAAAGGACATCAGGCGCTCTATCTCATATTCACGCACTGCACGTTCACACTAGGAGCCCATAAACGCCCTTAAACCCAGCGTGCTTTTCATGTGAGTCTATCTGTTTGTATTTGATATGCATCATTATACGCCCTATCAGCCAAGCCTCATAAACTGTCAATGTCCAGCTCTTCCTACGCTGGAACTCACGCTGTCCCTCGGAGACTTTCAGAAACGCTTTGTATTAACCAACGCGAAAACCAGAACACTGATTGTTGACTCAAGAATCCTTTATTCTTACGCCGGCATATAAGCAACAATTATGTTATTACACAAGGTCTAGGAATACATGTTATAACAATAAATCACGGTGATACTTCTGATAGTTTCAGTTCTTCCCCTGAACAGCGAATGATGAGACGATGACTGCCGGATTGATGACCCGCGAAAAATAATCAGTTGGGTTTGAGCAAACAACCACGAATTGATCGTCCAATCTTCAACTGTATTGATACACCCAAATTATGTTTTTCTTCTGGCCCTAATTACTGTTTTGAAGGGATGATTAGTTAAAAATTGAGAGGAGCCAAATCTTCTGCCAGTCCCGAAGGCAACAACGTTTACTAATGGGCAAGACTCGGAGAAGTTATACTCTTGATTCAGTTGACAGCCAGGTTCTCTTTCCTGTATGTCAAATAAACATGAAAAGTACCCTTCATGATATTATGGGTAGAACAAGGCTTCAATCAGTGAAATATTTCCAGGAACTTCGTTCTCATTATCTGTACAATCTAAGATTATGTAGGTAAGCTAGCACACTAACGATCATTACCTTTATATAATGCAGATTAAAGCGAGATGATTTTCAAATTGATAAATTTTTCATGTGTGAAATCATCTGAATATAAACCACAGTGAGCAGGGTAACAAATGTTGTTTCATAATATGCAAAGTTGCCATCACCGAGAATATAGAAAACTATTTACTAAAGTATAATATACAATAGACATAAACATTTATATATGCATGAAATATTAAATGTCCTTTTCATGTTCACATACTTTTTCTTTCTGGTATTCTGCTGCTCCTATTCATCTTCTGGTCGAGGTCGAACAACCCTGCACCTAAACTGAAATGAGGATTAATTCCAAACCGTCTATCTCATAACCACTCAAATTCCATGAACGATCCAATTCTACCATTTGAAGACGCTGGCGAACATGCTGTAAATGAGTATTCATGATCTGAAATGAAGAAGCAACTGGTTTTCAAACAGTTTTTCAAAATTCGACTCAACTTACGTGTACAGTGAAGATTCCTTGCCAACATCAACAGCAACAACAGACCACAATAAGCATAAATGGGAAGAACCTGAAAGAAACAACCTCCTTCACCTACCTGGGAAGCATCGTCTCAACTACAGGCGGAACTGACGAGGACATCAAAGCCAGAATCGGAAAAGCAAGACAAGCTTTCATTACTCTCAAATCCGTGTGGAGGTCAACAGCATTCAGCATCAAAAATAAGATCCAGATTTTCAACTCCAATGTGAAGTCAGTGCTACTATACGGATCAGAGACTTGGCGAGTCATAAAGAGCATCTCAAACAAACTTCAAACCTTCATTAACAACTGTCTCCGCTCAATACTCAAGATCAGATGGCCAGAAAAGATCAGCAACAGGGATCTCTGGGAGCGAACCAATCAGGAACCGATTGTGAAACAAATAGGCAGAAAGAAATGGAGATGGATTGGCCATACGCTGAGGAAACCAACAAGTGACATCACTAGACAAGCCCTCGAGTGGAACCCGAAAGGGAGGCGGCGAGTTGGTCGTCCAAGGGTGACTTGGAGGAGGTCATGTGAAGAGGAGATGAAAGCATGTGGGCAGACCTGGAGCAGGGTGAAAAAGTTGTCAAAAAACCGAAGTCAATGGAGGTGCGCAGCTGAAGCCCTATGTTCCTCTAGGAACTAAAGGATACAATAATAATAATACGTGTACAGTCCGCCATGCAGACACAAATGGAGCAAATGGAGAATTCTGGAGTCGACCTCAGCACCATTTGATACAGTAAAACAACTTAGCATGACCTTATCTAGTTTTCGTATCCACGATCAAATTTCTTTCCTGTTATAAAACTACGATAAGACTACTGAAAAATGGAATAAATATATCACTGATCTCAACATAATACATCAATAATCTTTAAGCCAAGGGTGCAGTCAATCACGTCTCATAAACCGTTAATGCCCAGCTCTCGCTACGCTCGGGCCCACGCTGTTCTTAGAAGATTTCTCAGAAACGCTTAGTTATAACGGACGCAAAAACCAGAACACCGATCTGCCGTTTGATATTTCTTTATTGTTACACCAACATATAAAAGGAATAAGCGAACTAAGCAAACTAAGGTCTGAAAACAAATATTACAATAATAAATCTCTGTATTACTTCTGACGATGTTTCAATCTTCTTTCTGAACAGCGACCGATGAGACGATGACTGTCGTATTGATGCCTCCACGAAAATCGAGGAAGTTGATTTTGAGCAAACAACCGTGAATTGATCGTTCAATCTTCAACTCCATTGACACTCCCCGGCAAATAAGGGATCCAACCCTCTTTTCCTTCACGACCAATGCACGTTGACTTGGATGCCATTGCGAGAACCTGGGTCACACGGACAGAGCTGAAATGGAAAACAAACAGAAAAGCCAACACACCACAGCATACCCACAGCACAATCTCACACATCAATGACGACTTGCGCCTTCCAGTCAAGGGCATCCTCTTGCAACACAATCGCAACTTGCTAGAATGACTCTTGCAGAATGCAAAGTGACCATAGCACCACCTCACGATACTCTACGCACATCCTCTTATCTACTCACTACCAATTACCACTGAAATCGCTTGTCACTCATTCTGCCTCAGTTCTAGTAACGGTGACGTATGCGAGCCTCAGTCGTTTACACTCTTTCTCCCCGGCGTGTCGGACCGCAGCTAACGATTATCTCCGTGTGCATTTCATTCTCAGAAATAGCCTCCCCGGCGTATACGACCCATCTGCTGTCTTTAACATCAATCAATTCATTCATGGATGTAGAAGACTCGAAACAACTTCGGAAGTAATCACGACGAAAATTTTAACAAAATTACGCAATAACAACAAGGTACGAAAACAGCGAGTAAACACAATGAATCCAAAAAACACCAATTGATATGACACACCACACGTATATACAAACAGTACACACAAACTCGCGGATCGTGTGTCGATGGAATTCCTTTGAAGAATCGCAGGACTTACACCAGTACGCTTACAACCCTTCACAGGTTGACGATTGTAAGTTGTGGAATGTCCGGACACAAACATGATTAACCAACAATTACAATAATTGGAACTCACACAATTATTTAACACAAACATATGTACAATCAACATATCAAATGTGGTGGATTCTGCCTTGACGAACTACCCTTGAAGAACTGTAGGACTTACAGCAGTACGCCTACATTCCTTCTCAGGTTGATGATCCAAGTGGAAGTCGTCCGGACACAAACAGAATTACCAACAGATAGATGACAGATGATATCAATTCAGTATATACAATATGAACATAAGTACAAGATCATACACCAAGCACATTGGACTGATCATTGATGCGCTACCCTTTAAAGAACTGTAGGACTTACACCAGTACGCCTACAACCCTTCTCAGGTTGACGCTCTAGGTTGGAAAATCGTCGCAGAGTTCATTTGATGACTTCCCTCTATCAGCTATGTCCTCAAATCTGAACGGTAACACGCCCATGTCATTGTATCGTAGAATATAGATGACGAACAAACACACGACGTATCTGGTCAACCAAGTATAGAAACAGAGTAATTTACACCAAAGATAATAACATTCAAATAGTAACTTGAAACTAGAAATGCCTTTATTCGTGCAAGTCAATTTAACAATAACTCTCTCCTTTACACTTGGCTTATCCACACTAAACTGAGCAATATCTTTCGTCTTTTCAAACGCACCAATACTATCATAGTCATTGCACAAGATACTTGAGTTGATGGGCATCTGTTTCATTGTGGATGACAACACCAACGGTGACTGAGTGACACAAGGTGATGAAGTTAGCGGTGGATCAGAAGCTGTTCTTTTTCGGCTTTCAGATAGTTGTCCAACTGCAAGATTACCACCACTGCTGTCTTTCACTACTAGTTCGGGTTTAGCACTATCATCTGATGATAGGTGGGCTACACGCTGATCAATTACACTGATTGTCTCACAAGTATGCATACCTTCTGGAACTGCATCTGCATTTATTTCCAATTCACGTTCAAGTTTTACAGAACTTTTGTTGAACTCAGCAGTAGTAGGCATATCCCTCATCTCATAATGATCAACCAAAGACAACTGTGAAGTATCATGATCATTATCACGAATATTCACTTTACCGTCAACTTCATCATTTTCAAACTCTTTAATAACAGAAGTAGACAATTTTGGTTCCTCCTCACAAATCATTAAAGGTTTTATATCTTCACTCTGACTAGTTATACTTTGTAAACTTTTGGAGTCAGAACTGCACTCTGAAGCAGTAACTCTATTCTGTGACACTCTATTCAACAACGGCTTACCAGTTGCAACTACAGACTTCTTCACAACACCGTTATCGTCACACAATTCGGAGTCAGACCTGGAGTTTACATTTAGCTTATCACTGAACTTGCTCACTGGTTCACAGTTCACTTCTGTATGCACCTCTTGCACACGTGTAAAACAAAACCGTGTTTGTCTTGCATCTTGTAACTTATCTGTTGAGGATGTACTACGAAACCTGTTACACTCACTAGGTCTATATGCATTACTAGACATCATGGAGTCTTCTCGATATCCACCTCTCTGAGTTCACTCGTCATCAATGATTGCATTCTGATCTCAGACTGCTCTATTCTAGGGGTGAGATCTAACAGACTGGAGAACTTGCTCATAGATTGATTGACACTAGTATTTACCAGTTTCAGGATATCATCAAACCTTGGCTCGATACCCTCATCCTCCATACGGGAGCTTATCTTCACCCACTTCCTTTGCAGTCGAGTAGGTAGACGTCTTGCTATTACTTCTAGTATAAAACTCGAGTTGAGGTCACTCATTCGATTCATCGAAATCATTCCATTCTTGTAAATTAGCAAATTATCTAAAAACTCAGTGAGTGCCTGGGAGTCATCCTGTAACTGACCACCATTACCCTCAACAGCCTCGAATAATTTCCCTGCAATCATCGAATGTCTTCCAAACCTTTGACGTAATATGCTCATAGCCTCGTAGTAGCCCTCCATTGGCTTCATAAACTTGCAGCACTGTATATCTCTTGAAGCATCTCCAGTGCAATATCTCATCAAATACATCAATTTCAATTCATCACTTAATAGAAAACCAGTCAGCATGATCTCAAACTCCTTTACAAATTGTAAATAATCAGCTGGGTTTCCATCAAAACACCGTGGTTCAAATTTAGGGAGTTTGATGTTCCTATTATCCCTGAACGGCGAAACAGTAACATCAACCATGTCATGCTTAACATCAGACACATCGTTACAATTAACAGACAAGTCACCATGACTTACTTTCCTGTTTGCATCCAAGACACTCTGTCCCTTCTTTGACCCAGGCATTGTTGAACTTGACCCAATTCCAAAACAGTTCCAGATATTGCTTGTTCAAAGAGGACTTGACCGGCACCAGGAAAAATGAACGGCGACTATCCAAACTTTCACCAACTGTTTGAATCCGCCAGATCTGTTTCCATCGTCAGAAACTGCCAATCACTTCTCATAAACCGTTAATGCCCAGCTCTCGCTACGCTCGGGCCCACGCTGTTCTTAGAAGATTTCTCAGAAACGCTTAGTTATAACGGACGCAAAAACCAAAACACCGATCTGCCGTTTGATATTTCTTTATTGTTACACCAACATATAAAAGGAATAAGCGAACTAAGCGAACTAAGGTCTGAAAACAAATATTACAATAATAAATCATTGTATTACTTCTGACGATGTTTCAATCTTCTTTCTGAACAGCGACCGATGAGACGATGACTGTCATATTGATGCCTCCGCGAAAATTGGGGAAGTTGATTTTAAGCAAACAACCGTGAATTGATCGTTCAATCTTCAACTCCATTGACAGGTGCTGTTCACAACAAAGTTATGTAGGAGTATTGACTTCAAGCTTTATTTTTCCCAGATATCCGTATTATATTCATCTAATGTCTGGGTTTTTTTAATGCGAAGACAATATTTCTGTATCTCTTTATGTGCTACACAGACTTTATAGCAGACTGTTCCGACTGACTCTAATGTTAGAAAGAACAACCAAAATGTAAATTCATCATACATTAAATTATGTGTAATTTATATATATATATATTTCTTCCTGTTTATGCAGGAGCATACCAATTGTACAGGCATGGATAAGTTATTATATAAATTACACAAAATTTGATGTATAATGGATTTACAGTTTGGTTGTTCTTTCTGACATCAAAGTCAGTCGGAACAGTCTGCTATAAAGTTTGTTTGTGTAGCACATAAAGAGATATAGAAATATTGTCTTCGCATTAACAAAAAACCCAGACATCAGATGAATGTAATACAAATATCTGGGAAAAATAAAGCTTGAAGTCAATTCTCTTATATAACTTTGTTGTGAACAGCACCCTTGGCTTAAAGATTATTGATGTATTATGTTGAGATCAGTGATATATTTATTCCATTTTTTCAGTAGTCTTATCGTAGTTTTATAACAGGAAAGAAATTTGATCGTGGATACGAAAACTAGATAAGGTCATGTTGGGTTGTTTTACTGCATCAAATGGTGCCGAGGTCGATTCCAGAATTCTCCATTTGCTCCATTTGTGTCTGCATGGCGGACTGTATTCGTAAGTTGAGTAAAATGTTGAAAACTGTTTGAAAACCAGTTGCTTCTTCATTTCAGATCATGAATACTCATTTACAGCATGTTCGCCAGCGTCTTCAAATGGTAGAATTGGATCGTTCATGGAATTTGAGTGGTTATGAGATAGACGGTTTGGAATTAATCCTCATTTCAGTTTAGATGCAGGGTTGTTCGACCTCGACCAGAAGATGAATAGGAGCAGCAAAATACCAGAAAGAGAAAGTATGTGAACATGAAAAGGACATATATATATATTGTGAATTTATAAATGTTGTATATAATACTTAAGTAAACTTTTTTCTATATTGTATTTATGCGAAGTCTTAGAGTTTATTTAATGTCATAATGTGTATTAATGAGTCTGAGCGTTTTTATTGTTCTAATGACTGATGCGTTTTAGAAATAAGTGATGGGTTCTGGTAGGGATAGTCATTTGGACAAAACAGTTTACATAGCAAGCGTTTGAAGGTTACAATGAGGGATAGGTCCTATTTCTAAGGGTAAACTAATCCTGTATGTTCCGTACTATGTCTTTATGCATCCATGCTGCTAGTTTATTTATAGTTTAAAGATTGCTAAGGGTGTTGAAGTGCGTCTTTTAGGTGCTGTAGTAGATTAGTGCTTGATTCGTTCTAGGAGTAAATAGTTTATTAATATAATCTGTAGAGTGAAACAGTCTGTATAGAGAGCGTTTGAAGCTTGTAACCGAAGAGCAAGTTCTGATATCTAGGGGTAGGCTATTCCATATTTTAGAATACATGACTGTGAAGAAGTTTTCACGGAGTGTTGACTTAAAAGAATGAGTTGTCACTGTGGAAGTTTGGTTACGCAGATCGTAAGAACCTTCCTGTGCGAATTGTATGTCCCTGTTACCTGAGAAAGATATTTTGTGAAGGACCTTAAAGAAGAATATTAGGTTTATAATAAGTCGCCTTGTCCAAAGTGGGTCAAGTTTTAGGATCATGCACCGTGAGATGTAGTCTTTCTTACAATCGTAGCCAAGCAGTTTTGAGGTAAAATATCGTTGGATACTTTCCATCCTTAGCTTGTCGCGTGTGCGAGTGCTGCTTATAATAAATGGACAGTATTCTAGTAGTGGTCTGACACATGTTTTGTACAGAATTAGCTTGGCTTCATTGTCGTGAAAGTTCCTGAGTATGCATCCTAAGAGCATCCTCGATTTTCTAGTCTGTGATGCTACTTGCTCTGAGAATGTCAAGTCACTAGAGTACCTCAAGCCTAGGTCAACGACACTTCGGAGTCTTGTTAGGTTAGCAGATTGGAGCGTTAATTTCAGGTCAATTGAGGGTGCACCGAAGCAGATCCAGCCACATTTGTTCAGATTAAATTGGAGATTCCATAGGGACGACCAAGCAGCCATTTTATCTAATTCCTTCTGTACTACATTCTCGAAGTTCCCTAAGTCATCACGTTGGAATGTATAAGCTACTTTTAGGTCATCTGCAAAGATGAATGGTTTCCCGTGCGTGAAGCAAGCGCATATGTCATTGATGTATAGTGTAAATAGGAGGGGTCCAATGACACTACCTTGTACTACACCAGAAGTGATAGGGCTAGGTTTGGAGGTTGCAGACCCGAGTTTAACTATTTGGGACCTATTGTTAAGGAATGATTTAAGCCATCCTAATAATGGGTCACGTATTCCTAAGGAGTTCAGTTTATTTGTTAGCAGTAAATGGTCAACACGGTCAAATGCCTTAGAAATGTCAAAGTAGATGACAAGTACTAGTTGCCGTCTGTCACGACTGCTGGTTACAAAATTGAAGAAGTCTAGGTGACATGTTAAACATGATCTGGATTTCAGGAATCCATGTTGGTTCGGACTTATGATGTTGCAGCTAAGCATATGTTTGATTAGGTTATCTTTGACTAGTCTCTCCATGATTCTAGATGCTATAGGTGTGATATTGATTGGCCGGTAGTTACTGACTTCAGTTTTCGAGCCAGATTTGTGTTTAGGCATAATGAATGTAGTCTTCCATATGTCAGGGTAAGTTTGGGTTTCTAGGGACATTGTGAATATTTTAAGCAGTAGTAGAGGAATGTCAGGGCCACCATATTTATAGAAGTAAGATGATATACCGTCGGTACCGAAACCTTTTGAACTTTTGAGGGTTCTTATAGTTTGGTTAATGTCAGCGTAAGTGAATTGAACAGTGCTAATTTGGTTTGGTGTCAGTGGAGTTTGTGCCATTTTAGTAATAGGGTGTATATCGAGTAGCTGGACTGAGGGCTTAAGGTAGTTACCTGCAAACGTTTTGTTGAATAGTTCACATATGTCTGCAGAGTTAGTGCATAGCCTACCTTTGTCTATGAGGAGAGAAATGCTGTGATTTTTGCGATTCATTCGCTTCCTTAAGATTTCTGTGAGTGCATACACTCTAGCAGGACTGGCTACTGCGATGCGTTCTTCCTTTCTCATACGGAAATCTTGAGCTTGTGTGATGGAGCTAAGGGTTTTAAGTATTAGACCTAGAGTGCCAAAGTCGTGGTGTTTGAAGTAACTTGTTGAGAGTTTCTTCAGTTTCTTACGATCCTTTGGTTTTATGAATGACTTTCTGTGTGGGGAAACCTTTAGTGTTTGGAGTGGAATGACAGCATCTAAGCATATGTTTGAGTTATGGTAGAAGATGGTTAGGGCTCTCGATAGGTCATCAGTAGTGAAGTATTCATCCCATTTGGAGGATCTTAGCATCGATTCAACTAAGGCCCAGTTTGCCTTACTATAGTTCCTATATATTACTTGTTGTGAAGTGGAGGTATGAGATGCATTGCTACTCAGCGGAATTGGCAGTGCACACATTACTGTTTTGTGGTCGCTCCCTGGGAACTCAGAACCTACTAGCGTTGAAAGGGGGCTTATATTGTGGCAGAAGATTAAGTCTAGTACGTTGTTACCTCTTGTGGGAGTAGTGACAGTTTGTTTCCAGCCAAGTATATCCAGTGTGTCTAAGAACTTATCAAATTTAGTTGGACCTGTGGGTATATCCCAGTTGATTTCAGGTAAGTTAAAGTCCCCACATAGGATCTTATGATCGTATTGTAAGTCGGTTAATTGCTCCAGAGTATTAATGAGTTGGGTCTCGTAATTACTAAAGGTGCCAGGTGCTCTGTAGGAGCATCCAATTAATGCTGTTACGTTATTTAAGTGTACATTAACCCATAGAGTCTCAGGCATGTTAAGTGTACTACTTTCTAGCTGTGATACAGTAAGTTCATTCAAAAAGTACATGAGACAACCCCCTCCCTTACCACCTTCCCTGTCACACCGAAAGTGTGTGTAGTTATCTAAGCTTATTTCATCATCCAGGATGTCCGAATGACACCAAGATTCAGTGATGACAATTACAGGGGGTTTGTATATTACTGTGAGTGCTCTGAGCATCGGCAATTTATTTAGAACAGATCTAGCATTTATGAGGATTACGTAAAGATGAGAGTTGAAGTAGCATTTGAAGTATTTAAGTTCGTTAGTCAGCCCCGAATATGGTTCAGCACCCAGTAGTTCTGCTGGACATGACGATCCTATGTTAAGAGGAGTTTCAGCATCATGCTCACCTATGTCTATCGAGTTGGTGTGTGCTGTTTTCGGTGAAGAATTAGGAGTTGGAGTACTGGATTTGCTATAGACTAAGGAACTTTTATTTTTAGTTAGGTTACAGAAGTGGGTAGGGTTCTTTATTTGGCCTATACTTGTGCAAGTGTCAAGTGTGTCCAATGGATACGGGTGCACTAGACCGTTCCTGTTTTCATGCAAGGAGGGAGCCAGCACTAGTGGTTTAGGAGTGTTAACATCCCTACCAGCTGTTTTTTCAACGCTGACAGGGACGCGGGGGATAAAAAATGATTGGATCCTTGTGATGACCATGGCTTATTATTCCACCTATTGTTTGATGCTAGTTGTGTCCTTGTGTGGGTTTCGTGTGTACTGCATTGTGGGTTAGTTCCCAGCAGACTTGTACCATATATCCGGTCAAAATTTGTTTGTGTGCCATACTCTGAAGACCCTGAGTTGTTGGTAGCCGAGTTCTGACTATTACCACTTGTACTATTGAGGGTGACATCGTTGTGACATTGGATATTAGTGTGTGCCACGGTGCGATTTAGCACGTTGTGAGTGCTAATACTATTAACCGTGGGGAGTGTGGGCTTATTTAAGCTGCCACTGTTTTTGTTGGTATGATTTAGGGGCATATTTTCCTTATCTTTACCAATGGAATTATAGCTAGGAGAGGACAAAGTCGAGTTTCGGGGGGTTTTAACTTTTTTTCTGGGGTTATTTAGTGGCATTTTAGATTCTGCGGTGATGGGTGGTATGGTTTTATTATTTATTTGGTTACAGTCTAGTGGCCTTTCGGCTGGTGTTGCACTCTGATGGGATATTTCTGTGTGTTTTGAGAGGGGTGATGCGGTGGGGTCTACTGTATCTTTCACAGGGTTGGGGATAATGGCTTGCTGCAATGTCCTATTACCTATTTCACAATTAGTCTTAGTGAGATAGTTGTGTGCGCGCCTTTCTATAACTGTTTTTTCCACCCCGACCTTTATATGTTTGTAGTTTCTGGCTTGCGATAGGGTGTGTTGGGAGTGAATGAATTTTCTGGTCTCTGCCGGTGTTTCGAACTGAAAACGAATAGGACAACACTTTTCATGTTGACTCTTCTTCAGCCTGTAGCACTTAGTCTTGGAGTTAGGCATTTTCGCTTCACTAAGTAAGATGCGCTGTACCTTTTTTAGTGCCTCATTGTCCGGAACGTTGTAGACAATAGCACTCAGTTTTGCGTCGAGTCGTTTTGTTACTTCTGTGGTAACAAAGTTAATGAGGTTATCTACCTTAGTTACCGATTCTGTGTCAAGCTTGTTAAGGTTTACCGTTTTCATGAGGATAGTTAGAGGTGTCAGTTCACAGACCTGCGATCTGATATCGCTGATCTGATCTGATAATTTGGATATCTCGGTATTGGTTTCGATGTTTCCAGCATTTACTGACTTATTGTTTTTTATTTCCCTTAACTCAGCCTTAAGTTCTCCTATAGACAACTTTAGAAGTTCTATTTCTGAAGATAGTACTGAAAAAGAGCTTGATGGCTGGAGTTTCTCCATAAGCACATAAGGTGAAGGGAGGAGTTCTGTATGAGCAGAGGGTACCGAATTTTTAGGAGTAGTGCTAATACTGGCTGTCAGTACAGTTTTATCCTCAGTTTCAGCTCGACGCTTACGGCATACACGTGAGTTATGTGACTCACTATAGCCGTTTGTAGGGGTGTGTTGCTTGATGTAGCAATCAAGGACGTTAAATTAGACACCAGTTTTACAGGGGATTGGGTTCGTTGCTTTTTACTTTGATTAACCATAACTATTAGAAATTAGAGTTAGTGGTTACAAGTATGGAAGTGGTATAGTACTTGTGCAAGTACTACAACAAGATAAATTTTATGTAACGAATCACGTAAAAATGTAACGCAAACGTTGAACGTACCGCGATACAACTTATCCATGCCTGTACAATTGGTATGTTCCTGCATAAACAGGAAGATATATATATATATAACTGTAATTAGTGCTGGCACACTAAGTGAATGAAGTGACATTTTGTAATTGTAGATCGGAGGGTATTTTTTGATTGTAGCCTGATTCCACAACGTATTTTTGGTACAGGTGTGGAATTTTCAGCATGTGATTCAGCCTCCCGAATTTCCCAGGCAGCCATAGATATCAGATGTGCGTTGACAGGGGATCAAATCTCGGACCATGTGTGTAGTCGGCGAGAGTCCTGTCCATTGTGCCTTAGATGTGAATATCAGAATAAGCGAACGAAAAAGGAACCAAACATGGTCAGATTCAATTTTAAGTGCACAAAATGGACGGCATTCTACTAGACATATAACTCATGTTTCTTGAGGTGGTGGCCTCGGGAGTGCAAAGAAGCTGGAGGTAGGCTGTATGTGTAGGGGACTGTTATGGAAGCTCGTTAATATTACAAATATGAGAATAATAATCTAAGCCAATGAGACGTTGGGTAACAATATATTACAAAAAAATGCAGTAACGAGTTGTATAACACATCAATGAACTATAATTCAAGGATTCTGCACACAACAAAATTATGTATGAAAATTGGCTTCAAGCTCTATTTTTTTCCCAGGCACTTATAACCCATCCACCAAAGACCTGGTTTTTTTGCTAATGCGAAGACAATACTCTTGTATTTCCTGATGTGTTGCATTCACTGACAATCTAGCAGATTTTTCCAACTATGCATGGAAACGATTGTACATAAGCGAAAAGGATGTTTTATACTACTGGGATTAACATATATCAAGTGTATGTATAATCTCCAGCGTACATGTAAAGCATATTTTGCTATCGATTGTAAATTGTGACTGAATAATATGGTTCTATTTCTGTAGCAATTTGACGATGCCTGTAAACTGGCGTCCCTCATGTACTGTACTATGAGAATAAATCCATTTATTTATAAAGTTTAAGTCATCTGCTACAAATTATTTATATAATCCACGGGAATGTTCACTGTTGGAATTGCGTCTGCCGTAGATGCTGTGGACCGGTTGTAGAATTGCCTTCGGATAAGGATAGTAGACTCCTACAATAAATCCAAAGGATACAACACGGTGTGAGTGGAGCGAGTAAGCAGTAGCGGCCAGAGAGAAGGCGAAGTTCCCAACAGTAAAGTGTATTTCCAATTGTACACGGAAGTTATATATATATATATTTTAACAAGAATCGTTTTAAACAAAAATAATGTACAATGTCTCTAATTTCTACAACTAACAAAAGGTGTACAATCATATTGTTACGTACTCCACACATGTATCAACTGTTTAAATACCTTTGCTGGACTTTTAGTTACCCTTCAAATCTCAGGTAGTAATTTTATTTATGTGTTGAGCGTTTTTACTTACGCATCTCCCAGTTTGTTGAACTTAATGGATGAGTAAAGGGAATCGCAAGATGGGTTGATAATATGGTAGTGAAGTATTGTGGGTGGCAGTGGGCAGTTACTTTTATGTCGTGATTTACGGTGACTCCTAGATCCAAGTGCATCTCAGCTTGTGGGAGTGGCATCCCTCCTATATAGTGCCAGCCGATACAAGTGTATCCGCTAAGCATGACTGCAAACTTCTCTATGTATACTCTGAGAACCCATCATTTAAATGCTCTGGATAATTAGTATTTCCATTGTTTTGGCAGAGATAATGATATTGCTGACCGGCTAGCAGCCTTAAGGATATTGTCTGGATCCTCCTTTGGAGGTCAGGGTTACTATGACTCTTTCAGTCACGTGACAACAGCCATGTGAGAGACAAAATTCAAAGACTGTAGTAACTAGGATGGCTATGTAAATTATCAGCGCCCTGTGAAGCTTTGTATGCAGGTCGGTATGCCCCACTGATTTCCAGTGTGTGATTTATTTTCCGGTTTGATAGCTAACACGCTTATTGTCAATGGAGTTGAAGATTGAACGATCAATTCACGGTTGTTTGCTCAAAATCAACTTCCTCGATTTTCGTGGAGGCATCAATACGACAGTCATCGTCTCATCGGTCGCTGTTCAGAAAGAAGATTGAAACATCGTCAGAAGTAATACAGAGATTTATTATTGTAATATTTGTTTTCAGACCTTAGTTTGCTTAGTTCGCTTATTCCTTTTATATGTTGGTGTAACAATAAAGAAATATCAAACGGCAGATCGGTGTTTTGGTTTTTGCGTCCGTTATAACTAAGCGTTTCTGAGAAATCTTCTAAGAACAGCGTGGGCCCGAGCGTAGCGAGAGCTGGGCATTAACGGTTTATGAGAAGTGATTGGCAGTTTCTGACGATGGAAACAGATCTGGCGGATTCAAACAGTTGGTGAAAGTTTGGATAGTCGCCGTTCATTTTTCCTGGTGCCGGTCAAGTCCTCTTTGAACAAGCAATATCTGGAACTGTTTTGGAATTGGGTCAAGTTCAACAATGCCTGGGTCAAAGAAGGGACAGAGTGTCTTGGATGCAAACAGGAAAGTAAGTCATGGTGACTTGTCTGTTAATTGTAACGATGTGTCTGATGTTAAGCATGACATGGTTGATGTTACTGTTTCGCCGTTCAGGGATAATAGGAACATCAAACTCCCTAAATTTGAACCACGGTGTTTTGATGGAAACCCGGCTGATTATTTACAATTTGTAAAGGAGTTTGAGATCATGCTGAATAGTTTTCTATTAAGTGATGAATTGAAGTTAATGTATTTGATGAGATATTGCACTGGAGATGCTTCAAGAGATATACAGTGCTGCAAGTTTATGAAGCCAATGGAGGGCTACGATGAGGCTATGAGCATATTACGCCAAAGGTTTGGAAGACCCTCGATGATTGCAGGGAAATTATTCGAGGCTGTTGAGGGTAATGGTGGTCAGTTACAGGATGACTCCCAGGCACTCACTGAGTTTTTAGATAATTTGCTAATTTACAAGAATGGAATGATTTCGATGAATCGAATGAGTGACCTCAACTCGAGTTTTATACTAGAAGTAATAGCAAGACGTCTACCTACCCGACTGCAAAGGAAGTGGGTGAAGATGAGCTCCCGTATGGAGGATGAGGGTATCGAGCCAAGGTTTGATGATATCCTGAAACTGGTAAATACTAGTGTCAATCAATCTATGAGCAAGTTCTCCAGTCTGTTAGATCTCACCCCTAGAATAGAGCAGTCTGAGATCAGAATGCAATCATTGATGACGAGTGAACTCAGAGAGGTGGATATCGAGAAGACTCCATGATGTCTAGTAATGCATATAGACCTAGTGAGTGTAACAGGTTTCGTAGTACATCCTCAACAGATAAGTTACAAGATGCAAGACAAACACGGTTTTGTTTTACACGTGTGCAAGAGGTGCATACAGAAGTGAACTGTGAACCAGTGAGCAAGTTCAGTGATAAGCTAAATGTAAACTCCAGGTCTGACTCCGAATTGTGTGACGATAACGGTGTTGTGAAGAAGTCTGTAGTTGCAACTGGTAAGCCGTTGTTGAATAGAGTGTCACAGAATAGAGTTACTGCTTCAGAGTGCAGTTCTGACTCCAAAAGTTTACAAAGTATAACTAGTCAGAGTGAAGATATAAAACCTTTAATGATTTGTGAGGAGGAACCAAAATTGTCTACTTCTGTTATTAAAGAGTTTGAAAATGATGAAGTTGACGGTAAAGTGAATATTCGTGATAATGATCATGATACTTCACAGTTGTCTTTGGTTGATCATTATGAGATGAGGGATATGCCTACTACTGCTAAGTTCAACAAAGGTTCTGTACAACTTGAACGTGAATTGGAAATAAATGCAGATGCAGTTCCAGAAGGTATGCATACTTGTGAGACAGTCAGTGTAATTGATCAGCGTGTAGCCCACCTATCATCAGATGATAGTGCTAAACCCGAACTAGTAGTGAAAGACAGCAGTGGTGGTAATCTTGCAGTTGGACAACTATCTGAAAGCCGAAAAAGAACAGCTTCTGATCCACCGCTAACTTCATCACCTTGTGTCACTCAGTCATCGTTGGTGTTGTCATCCACAATGAAACAGATGCCCATCAACTCAAGTATCTTGTGCAATGACTATGATAGTATTGGTGCGTTTGAAAAGACGAAAGATATTGCTCAGTTTAGTGTGGATAAGCCAAGTGTAAAGGAGAGAGTTATTGTTAAATTGACTTGCACGAATAAAGGCATTTCTAGTTTCAAGTTACTATTTGAATGTTATTATCTTTGGTGTAAATTACTCTGTTTCTATACTTGGTTGACCAGATACGTCGTGTGTTTGTTCGTCATCTATATTCTACGATACAATGACATGGGCGTGTTACCGTTCAGATTTGAGGACATAGCTGATAGAGGGAAGTCAGCAAATGAACTCTGCGACGATTTTCCAACCTAGAGCGTCAACCTGAGAAGGGTTGTAGGCGTACTGGTGTAAGTCCTACAGTTCTTTAAAGGGTAGCGCATCAATGATCAGTCCAATGTGCTTGGTGTATGATCTTGTACTTATGTTCATATTGTATATACTGAATTGATATCATCTGTCATCTATCTGTTGGTAATTCTGTTTGTGTCCGGACGACTTCCACTTGGATCATCAACCTGAGAAGGAATGTAGGCGTACTGCTGTAAGTCCTACAGTTCTTCAAGGGTAGTTCGTCAAGGCAGAATCCACCACATTTGATATGTTGATTGTACATATGTTTGTGTTAAATAATTGTGTGAGTTCCAATTATTGTAATTGTTGGTTAATCATGTTTGTGTCCGGACATTCCACAACTTACAATCGTCAACCTGTGAAGGGTTGTAGGCGTACTGGTGTAAGTCCTGCGATTCTTCAAAGGAATTCCATCGACACACGATCCGCGAGTTTGTGTGTACTGTTTGTATATACGTGTGGTGTGTCATATCAATTGGTGTTTTTTGGATTCATTGTGTTTACTCGCTGTTTTCGTACCTTGTTGTTATTGCGTAATTTTGTTAAAATTTTCGTCGTGATTACTTCCGAAGTTGTTTCGAGTCTTCTACATCCATGAATGAATTGATTGATGTTAAAGACAGCAGATGGGTCGTATACGCCGGGGAGGCTATTTCTGAGAATGAAATGCACACGGAGATAATCGTTAGCTGCGGTCCGACACGCCGGGGAGAAAGAGTGTAAACGACTGAGGCTCGCATGCGTCACCGCTACTAGAACTGAGGCAGAATGAGTGACAAGCGATTTCAGTGGTAATTGGTAATGAGTAGATAAGAGGATGTGCGTAGAGTATCGTGAGGTGGTGCTATGGTCACTTTGCATTCTGCAAGAGTCATTCTAGCAAGTGGAGACTGTGTTGCAAGATGTCAAGTGGAGGTCTCTATCTGGAGGCGCAAGTCGTCATTGATGTGTGAGATTGTGCTGTGGGTATGCTTGTGGTGTGTTGGCTTTTCTGTTTGTTTTCCATTTCAGCTCTGTCCGTGTAACCCAGGTTCTCGCAATGGCATCCAAGTCAACGTGCATTGGTCGTGAAGGAAAAGAGGGTTGGATCCCTTATTTGCCGGGGAGTGTCAATGGAGTTGAAGATTGAACGATCAATTCACGGTTGTTTGCTCAAAATCAACTTCCTCGATTTTCGTGGAGGCATCAATACGACAGTCATCGTCTCATCGGTCGCTGTTCAGAAAGAAGATTGAAACATCGTCAGAAGTAATACAGAGATTTATTATTGTAATATTTGTTTTCAGACCTTAGTTTGCTTAGTTCGCTTATTCCTTTTATATGTTGGTGTAACAATAAAGAAATATCAAACGGCAGATCGGTGTTTTGGTTTTTGCGTCCGTTATAACTAAGCGTTTCTGAGAAATCTTCTAAGAACAGCGTGGGCCCGAGCGTAGCGAGAGCTGGGCATTAACGGTTTATGAGACTTGGCTGACACTTATAATTAATTTCGATCGAGTTATTTTTAATGAAGAATCGAGAAACTGCCGTTTACAAATAAATGAATAAATATTAAGACACTGGATACTGTTTTGTATGCAGTCACATGACATAGAGCATATATATATTATTCTTCAAACTTAATGAGCTGACTGTTGTTACGTTTCCTATTTTCGTTTCTGTCTCTTAGTCTGAATAGCCTCACTAATTATATCTATTATTATTATTATTACTATTATTATTATTATTACTATCTCTTTTCTCTTGTCGACAATACCGAAGGACTAACTGGCGAAAGGATCAACTCCAATCACAGTAGTAACAGTCTTAACATACCTCATACTACAAACCACATATAATTAATCCCAGCACTACTCCCTTTGGAGTCAACCAAAGCTACGACAGTCGAGTGGCGGGACAAGCTACGCTGAAGTTTACCGAAGATCAAGAACCTATACCTCACAATCAAGAAGCGAGCACAAAGAAATCAAATTGGTTTATACTAGCTTGTAAAAACGATATTGGATATTGGAAAACATTGTATTGCGAGGCCTATCTGTTTGTATGCGTTACATCAGCTGGAATGGTGTTGGATGTAAGTCAGTTTGTGACTTCTTCATATTGTTCTCCGCTCTAGGCTCGTTTGCCTAATACCCTCAACTTCCAAGATCGGGAAATTTACAAGACAGGCTTTTCTGGCCTCGACTGTATGAGAAGAGATGGCAAACTATGTGACATTACTTTGATTGTGAGTTCTGGAAAATTCATATTGTGTTCTAGGCTGATGGCGATAGATTCACTGCTCACAAAGTCGTTTTAGCAGCTACTATTCCGTTTTTCAATGGAATGTTTCTAAGCAATATGTCAGAATCTGTTAAGAGTGAGGTATCCATTCATGGGATAGATGCATGGTAATTTTGTAAATTGCTAATTTTTGCCTAGTGCTTTAGAAGCATTTATTAGTTATGCTTACACTGGTGTGGTGCAAATCACACCACGTAATGTTCAGTCTATCTTGATTGGGGCTAATTTTCTGCAACTTAATAGTGTCCGAAATATATGTTGCCGGTATATCAGTGAAAGGTGAGTTTTTCAAAGTTGATCGTATGTTCATTATATGTCATTAGTAGCTGTCATCTGGACAGCACTTTTTGAGCACTTAGTTGCAGGGAATGTATAACAATATTAGGTATATCACTGTTGATTAGACAAAAGAACAATTTACGTTTGACGCCAAAATGTTCCTTGTTTTGGCAGTATACTGGTATCATTGACAGTAAAGTTTTAACTCGCAGTTTACAAGTTGTTGAACACATCTGCAATGAACATGGCATTGCAGGATGATTCATCCCCTGATGGTGCATAAATATTAAAAAAGTTGAATAGTGATGCCAAAAAGGCCAAGTTAATGTATAATGGTCCAGGAGTGCGAGCGCTCCAATGAACTTGAACGCATACTCTTTGTTGGGTAACTAGACCTACTGTTACTGTAGTGTCAATATAAACGCTGTGTACAAATCTAGCTGAAAATTTATCCCGTCTCGTCTTTACTGTGTGGACCATGTGTTAATGTCTGGTTAGGGTCATGGTCACGATCAAGGTTAGGATCAAGGCTAGGTTTAAAGTCAGAGTTATGATTAGGGTTAGGGTTTGGATTAAAGTTAAGGTTGCGACTAGGATTAGGTTTGGGGTTGGTATCATTCATTTTTATTACCCTCATTTTTAAGGAAATGGATGTCGATCCTCATGCTGGAATCCACACTGATTTAATCGAGGCCTTTTGAGGAAAACTGATACACAGGAGTAGAGCGACAAATGGGTGGCAAGAACTTATCTTCAGTCACCTTAGTGAATACGTGCACAGAAATCGGTCTAACTTAAAAATACGTCCAAATTATTATGAGTATCAATTTTTGAGTGATGTCAGGAAAAATTATCCTGTTTGGTGTGTTTTTATGTATTTCGCGTGTAAATAAACGTCATTCTAATGCGAAACCACAGCACTTCCTAATAAGTCGCCTCTAAATCGCCCTTGCGTTTTTATTCTATGGGTCGTCATCGTCTAACTTGGCTACAAAAAGCAGTATAAATGGGATATAATAGAGTAAGTGTTCTGCCTTATCACAGCAAAACGATTAAAGGGTGGTTCACAAAAGAATAACTCCGTAGCCAAATGATAAGCTGAAAAAAAGAGTGGATCGAAAACGCCTAGCTGACAAACGTATAATATATGTAACATCATGCATAAGTCGTCGAAAAAAATTTTAATTCCTGGGAGGACCAAAGGCGGATATGTTTAACCAATTTTGGTCGACTGCAGGTCTTATTACTTAATGTCTTTTTCCACCTTTAGTACTTTATAGATGTAAGTCAAACATCCTTATTCTGCTCAGGACGTAAAATATCAGTGACGTTGTTCATATTTCATTGTGTGACGTTACATTGTTGAGACTTAGCTCATAGAACACTCGATTTTTGACCCTCGTATGTAAATTTTCTTCGCTTACTTCCTTTTGCACCTTGCCACACAATGTCTCAAATGAAACATTTTAACATAGTGAATGTTCAAGTGAGTCATAAGTTTTCCTTAAAGACAATTTGGGTACCTTTAATCGTTGATATGCATAGTAGAACGGATCCAATTATTATTATTATTATTATTATTATTATCAGTGGTAGTAGTAGCAGTAGTATTAGCACCATACTTTTAATGATAGTTTATACTTAATGATAACATTCCTGTTTTTGGTGATATTTATGGCAAAATTACTACCCATGACTTCACCAATTCTTCTTCTTTTATCCATACCTATAAATAGTGTTGCTGTACACTTATGTGAAATAGAAAACAAAACAAACCGTTCCTTAAATAATTATAATTAGTCTCAGTTAATGGCGCCTTTTCTGTATACTGTATTGAAATCCTCCAATAAATAGCGTTACACGTGCTGTAACAGGCAATGTAAGCTGACATAGGGTCAGGTTGGGAAAGAGCTAGTGGTGGTCAAACCAAAACATGGAATCAGTCAATAAAATCCACAACAGTTAGTTTAAGCCAGCCACGTAGGAAGGTGTAGACTTCCTGGTTGGGGTCCTCAAGACGGTAAGCAGCAATGGCTGGAGAAAATTATTGATATGGCTCAATGTGATCTTTCTCAATAAGTGGCGTGGATGCATCCACTCCTTGTGACTTTTAATACCCAATAAAACTATATTGTTCTTCTATATTACTATTCTTTTTTCACCTCTTATCTCTGTTTACTGTCTCTATTTTGCCTTTATTTTTACTTTCTCTGGATTTGTGTGCTGAGTGAAATGTGGTGACTCACACTGCTGCACATTAGTGCAAAGTTCTTTGTTTATGTCAGCTGTAGATTTCATTTGTTCATCACTGAACATTGCTGAAATACCTGAAATATTCAAACTGCCTCAACATTACTGAAGTGCTTTATATTGGCCTTAATCAGCTGTATTTGCAGACAGAAGGCTTAGGGATGGGAAGCCCTTTAGGACCCCTCTTTGCGAATATCTTTCTGGCGAGTTTAGAATATGCTGCGGTAAAGGACTGTATAGGAAAAGGTGACAGATAATTGCAGTGAATGGACAGCATATAGTTTTCAGTTATAAGGTTGAAGCTGAGTTAATGTTAGAGGACTTTAATTCGTGCCTTACAGCGGGACATAACGATGATACCATACAATTATTGCATGTAGAGAGATCTATATATAGTGAGCCAACTTAGACAGGACAATTCGTACATTGCAATAGCTTCGTCGCAGTCCAGTACAAAAGAAGCCTGGTTATAACATAATTCGATAGACGGAGGAGGATATTTTCAAGCAGTAGACTAGACTACGAGGAGAAATTCTTGAGGGAGAAACTAGTGACAAATGATTATTCGGAAAGGTTTATAAATAAGTATGCAAAAGATAATAAAGATTAATAACAGAAACTGTTACTAAGAAGAAGCATTAATATAAAGTTGCCTTTCAAGGGATATAACGTTACTCACTTGATGAAACGTCTCTTGAAGAAATCAGGTAAATGAACCTACTGTTCAGCTGATATTTTGCTCACAACCAACAACAGGTATAGTGCAAGCAACAAGCAAAGATAAGACACCGATCCTCATTTCATCAAAATATGTATATCAGTTTAAATATGTTTGTGAAAGCGAACACATTGGGCGTACAAAAAGATGTCTTTCGACTCGCGTTGTCGAACACTGCCCCAAATGGCGTTTTAGTACTTATTCATGATGGCATCCCAAGGAGCCCAATCACACGACATTTATTGGACTGTGATTATACGGTAACTTTAGGTAAAGGCTTTATCTGTCTGTCTGTTTTCGACACAGAACTCGGGAGTCATTCCATCAGGTCCCACTGCTTTGCCTAGTTTCAGATTGGTGACAGCTTTAGTAACCTCAGTTAGGAATGGAGGATGTGTGTCTATATCCCATTCAGGGAGGTGTTGGATGTTCGGCAGGTTGAGCGTGGCTGTGGGCCAATTAAACTGCTCCTCATAATGCTCTTTCCAACGATCCAGTCGTCTACCCTGAGAGCTAATTATAGTGCCATTTTTTTCCGAGATTGTCTCACTGATGATTTGTCTTCTCCCACCCGTTTCCCTGATGAGTCTAAATAGTTGCCTGGTGTTGCCTATCCTCGGAGCTTTCTCCATCTCTTTGGCTTTTGTCACCCACCACTGTTCACGGTCCTTGCGGAGACTTTTCGTAAGTTTCCTTTTGTGCAGCTTTCGCTCCTCATTGAATTCGGAGCTCGCCGGAATAAGTCTTCTAGCATCTATCAGTTCGGATGAGGCGGTGGAGATCCAGTGGTTTTTACTCCCCTTTGGGTTTACCTTATTCACAGCTTTTGCAGCTGTATCCATGGCTGCCTGGATATTCTTCCAAGCTTCTTCAGGGTGAGCACAGCTGTCGAATTCAGATATGTGTTTAGCTAGTTCTTCCTCAAATAGGGATTTAGTTTCCTGATTGAGCTGGGGACGTGATGGTTTTACCGCCAGCTGTTTCCTGCATCCGTTCAGTCGTAAGCACACTCGAGCGCGGACCAGTGCGTGGTCGGAATCTACACACGTGTTCCAGAAGGAGCGACAATCTCCTACCGACCCACACCAACGATAGCTTATTGCTATGTGGTCTATTTGTGTCCAGCGTTGGTTTGATGAAGGGGGTCTCCAAGTCAAACAGTGTCTCTCCTTGTGTTTGAAGTTAGTGCTTACAAGAAACAAATGATTATCAGAACAGAACTGTAGGAGGCGGTCACCGTTGTCGGTTCGCTGGCACGGAACTCCATAGGTGCCACCGACATCCTTCTCAGATTGACACAATTTCCCTACTTGAGCGTTAAAGTCACCAGCTAGAACGACTATGTCGGAGCGTTTAGCTTTTCGCACAAAACTAGACAGCTTTTGGTAGAACTCATGTTTCGTTTCATCTGAACTGCAGTCAGTGGGGGTGTAGGCGGAGATTACGAAAAGGCGTCGGCGAGTAGTGCAGTCCTTTCTCCTTTTTACTGACCCGTTCAGACGGACAGCACACATTCGGCTATCTACCGGGATCCAGTCAAGTAATGTCTTTTCTGCCCTAGTACTCAGAGCTATCCCTACACCCGCTAATCCTCGTGAACTAGCTGTGGCATCTCCTGACACCCTCAGGGTGAATTTTGCAGATTCAACCTCTTGGTCAGGTGGTGTTAGGTGAATAACCACACTTGGGTCTTGTATGCGTGTTTCTGAAACACAACACACATCAATGGCTCGGGATGCCGGGGTCTTGGCGAGTGATGCTTGTTGTGCTATTTGGCAAAGTGTCCTAACATTAAAAGCTCCTATATGAAATTGGTGGCGTGGCTTTAGGAGACTATCGGTGGTGGTTTTTTGGCTTCCATTGATTTTAGTGGATGCAGAGTAAAGAGGAAGTGGAGAGCTATCAAGCCGAGGAGTTGCATCAGTGGAAGGAAGGCAAGATGATAGAGATGAAGATGAAGACAAAGATGAGTGAGTAGTAGAGAGGTTTCGTGTGCGTTTCGGATTGTGAGGGCGATTGTTACTTCCCGGCTGCCCACACCGTGGAAGTTGGTTGCGTGACCGCAGAGCCCAGGGGACAACTGCTTGGGGCCTGTCACACGCGGCCTGCTTTTGTTTGTTCTTCGTTGTTTTGTGTGCCTCAGTAGCATATTTATCATTCCTGCCCTGTGACATGGCAGCAGGAAGCGCGGTCGTTGTTAATCCGGGCCACGGCCGATCCGGCATGAAATTTTGTGATTTTGTATTTATCATGATGTTGGATTGGGTAGCTGCTTTTTGTTTAACCGCTATCCAAACAACCTGCCTGGCGTGGTAGGACCTCAAGAGACATAAGTCTCAGCCAGTATAGCTTGAATAGATCATTGCGGTGTTCAAGCCCAACCACCACGTCAAGGTAGCAGCTTTCGGTCGGGATGTTGAAATTTACACTTATTTGTTGTAACAGTGTTCATATATATATATATATATATATATATATATATATATATAACCTTTGAAATTTTTTTTACAAATAACAATGTCTATAGAGTATTCAACAGACAAATACTACCCAAATTTATGAACTCACCGATATTCTGCTTCTTTTCACAGTTGTTGCTTGTTTTAAGTTCAGCGAATTCAGAATTCAAGCTGTGCCTTGCGTACTGGATGTTGAGTAGTGCTATGTAGTACGCCTTTATATATGCTTTGGTATATAACACAAATATCATACACAAAATGACTGATTTGTGGTAAATTTAAATCCAGAGGATATTGCAACTGTAATTTCTGTAATTTCATTCTTTTTTATAGGTTGACTGTTGACATAGTCCTGCCAATGAGAAGTCTAGCTCAAAGTTTTCTATGCACAGATCTAGTATCTTCCTGTGAAGCATATATTTATAAAAACTTCGAAGCTGTAGCCCGAACAAGTTCATTTTTCAACCTTGATGGATCTGAATTACTGGAATTATTGGACTCAGATGAACTACGTGTCAGCAGTGAAGAACGACTTTTTCATATTGTTATGTCATGGGTTGAATACGACATGATGAAACCTAAATTCAGTGTTGATACAAATTCTGTTACATCAGAATCTGTTAACTTGATCGAATTCTCTGATAGTCGTAATGCTAATCTAAACTCAAAAAGACCATTTAGCGCTAATGGCAATGATTTTCGAACATCATACTCCAGTGGATCTTCACCTTCTTTACATCACTCACTGGATCTCAATACTTCTCAGGTATTCAGTAATAAGCCCAAAATACCTCGCACTGAATTTCTTCCGTGTTTATTGAGACGCATCAGATTACCACTTATTCCAGTCAGTTTTATTTTCTCTGTTATTTCTCGACATGAACTTATTCGTCAAGATATACGTTGTAGGTAAGTCACTCTGAGGGTCATAGTATATTATAGACGTAAATAAATACAATTCATAGGTTATTTCTCCACTTATGCTTAAATGTATATTATTATTATTACTAAGGTATCGTCAAATTATGCACGTATCAAATCGCAACGTTATTCATCACCATCGAATAGGGTGTACAATAGCAGTCAAGTCTGTACCTCAAGTTCATCGACTTTTAAAACGTCCTTCGGTAGCTTCAACCGTGATGTAATTTGGAAACTGCTTCAACACTACTGAGTCCCCCCACCCCCCAAACCTTTACAAACCATGTTCAACAGTTGTATGATAATGCCATATGCCAAGTGATTCACAACAGAAACGTTAGTGAAGTAGTTGAATTAAAGATAGGGGCAGCACAAAACTGTCTACCGATGGTATTCCTGACTGTGGTGGACAGGACCATACAGCAGATCAAATGGGCATACGCTGAACTGACAAAAAGACTAGGAGATTTGGACTTAACAGATAATTTATGTCTATTGCCATACAAACTCCAAGATCTGCAGGCGGAAACCAACAGGTTGGCGAGAGAGACAGTCATGAAAGGACTTTGGGTGAGAGAAGACAGAAGCGATGAAGATATCCATCTACCACTAACAGCAATTACCAATCTGCATAAACAGGAGAAATCCGAAGGAAGTTACCTCTTTCACGTATCTAGGTAGCATTGTTTCAACTAAAGGTGGCAAGAATTGAGGACGTCAAAGGCGAAATCGGAAAACTGAGAAAGACGTTCATTAATCTGAAATCACTGGGGATTTACTCCGTTCAGCATGGAGAACAACATCTGAGTCTTCCTGGGAATCATATTCAGTATCTACATATCAAGTATAAACTTAAGTATACTGTGGACATGTCGAATTATGTGGGGAAAGATTTGTCGCGTTAAAATAACTTTTAGCTATATTACCATCCCTTTGCGATATTATTACTTTATACATTCGTATAGCATAACTACTCTTGTGTAAAGTGTTTTTCTCCCTTGTGTTCCACTTAGGTAAGAGTACTTTAAAATTTTGCTACGCGATCGATTTGCGTTAATTGCTAATGTAGACACAAGATGGTAATTGATCAAAAGTATTGATCCTTTCAAAAGAATCACCGACAAGAAGCTATAGGGACAAACAAAACAAGAACCAATTGCCAACCAACAAATATGCAGGAGAAAGTGGAGATGGATGGATTGGACACTCGCTCACTGAGGAGGCCGCCGCTGGGTGATATCGCGCGCGCGTCAGGCCATTGCTCGAGTGGAACCAGGCCGAAAGGGAAGCACGCGGCGAGTGGGACATCAGTGCAAGGGTGACATGGAGGAGATCGTGTGAAGAGGAGTTGAAATAGTATGGACTAACATGGATGCAGGTGAAAAGTACAGCAGAGGGAAGACAGAAGCAAGTGGAAACGTGTAGTTTGAAGCCCTATGTTCCACTAGGAACCCAAGGGAGCAATAAATAAATAAAAATAATAACTTCATATTTTGTTACGGATTTCATTTGAAAGATATTTTTGGAAAGCGATCGTTAAAAAGAAGAGACAGTCGCTTCATAATGCGGAAAAATTTCGGACTTTTTTCACTGCTGTATGTGAATTGTGTACTAGTCACTATATAGACGGTAGAGATAAGAAACCGTGAATGTCCCACTAGACGAATTATAATTCACTGGTCAATGAATGAATAAACATGTGTCCTGAATTCGTTTTCAGCCGAAATTTGGCTGAACTCAATTTAGATTTGACGAGGAACTGATATCAGTTACAATATCATTAAAAACCAGTGAGTATATAACAGCATTTTTGTCCTCTTTTGAGAGTGCACCCAAATGAGCTGTAGCGTGAAGTCAATCGAATCTCAATGAAACGGTAATTGAAAATTAATCCAATTCTCATTGCTGACTGACTACTATGTGTTAGACTTCCTGGCGTTCTAATAGGAAGCCGTGACCAGTGGGATTTGTTAAGTCGGGTATGACAACCGATGCGAGCCGATGATATTGGCTGACAATGGGGTTATAAATCGCTCAGTGAGAGTTCAGAGTTGGAGTTCATGGGACGTTGCATCCTGCTATGTTGGCTGAGTAGTAGCGTGTCCACCTCGTAAAACTTAAGGTCATGTGATTGGTCCTTATTGGAGTTGTAGGCGCATACTACTAAGGCGACCTAAACTAAAACTGTTAAGCACTCTGTGGTTTTCATTGTTTGTGTAATTGACACTTGTTCTTGATTGGTTACAGGATTTCATCATGAGCTGACATTGAGTAGAGAACCATTCGAAAACCTGGGAGTACTGGACAGTTGTTTAGTCCTAGTCTGGGACTCCTCAGCAGTACGCACCCACCAACAGGAGGTTCGAACCAAGGACCTTCTGGTTACAAGGTGAGCTTATAGACCATTAAACCACTGGGACCCGATCCAATATGAAGAGAATGCTGAATTTTGTTGTATGCACCCCCAAAGTATTGATCATATGCCATCACAGAGTGGATGATGTTAGGAATTAGGTGGAAAATGCAGATCAGTCGAAGTGGATAGTACATCCGTTACTCATTCTAAGTAGCTATTTGTCTAAAACGAGGCTGCCATGTGAAATAGAATTATGTGAGAAAAATTTTAAGGGTATCCAGGCTGAATTGTAGTACAGTAACTGTTCGTCTATGTCATGTAGATAAGTTTAGAGTAGATGGTTGGTATCGTAATACTCATGTAGTATCATCACCTTTGTATTCTATTGTTTTGTGTTCGTATTCTCAGTCCATCAACCTGAACTAATACACATCTCTTTGTCAGTCTATCCTATTCTCAAATTCAGGATATCCATTCCATTATGGATACAATTTATTTTGATAAAGTCACTCAGTGTTTTACAGTAATATTTACTGATGTTTCGGGGACAAATTATTGCTCACAATCATATCAATGTTCTCATACTCATATATATATATATATATATATATATATATATATATATATATATATATATATATATATATATATATATATATATATATATATATATATATGAGTAAAAGTTGATTAGACGTATGAATAAAATCAATAAACGAAGCAAGAAAGTTATGTGAATACCTTGATATGATTATAAACAATAGATTGTGCTCGAAGCGTTATCACTAAATATTACTGTGTGACTGCATCAAAATAAATTGTATCCATAATGTAATTATACTCTACCATAGTGCTCAAGTTTTATCCTAATATCAATATGATTAATATTTTAGTACTCAGTTCTAATTTTCAATTATAACTCCTCTACTTCTCTGTTTATTTGAAAACTGAACTCCTACGCTGTCGGATAAAATAGAATAAATGATGGATAGCATCGAGAAAACAATTAAGCATCCTTATGAAGAATATTCAAAGGGTGCCTCACTACTTTGTGTCGCTTTCAGAAAGAGGAAGAAAGGGGAAATTGACTGCAATTTTGACGGTGTCTGATAACGTCTCGAAGTGCTGTTTCAAATGATCTGTCTTACCTCACATAAGGAATTAAGACACACCAGCTGCTTAACGAACACAAATCTCTTCCCAGCAGCGCTACATCATGTTTTGATAGCCCTTCTGTTTGTCATACACAATATCAGGCCTAGCACTAGTGAACGGTATGGGAGCGATTGGATGGCATGTCTAAGCCTTCGGAGCTGGTGTTCCAAGGCCACGACACTTATTGGAAGACTGTTTCAACCGTCTCCAAACAAATGCTGCCGGACCATGTCATTATTTATATGCTGAATGCAAGCACTTCTACAGAGGCAGGGACGATCGAATAAACAGAGTCACCGCACACCCTCAGCTCGAAAAGGCCAGGTTTTACGGGTATAGAGCAAGAAGCATTGCTAACCGTACCTTTGGTGGCCAGTCTAACGCTGTGACGGGCTCTAGATTGGAGTATGCGATCCTGACTTTCACTATATGACTGGAGGTCTCATCTGTCACATGTCTGCCAGTATCCAAAGATATATATCTAGGTGTATGGACTTATCGATTGCTGCTTACGGTTCATTTGCAAGGGTAAGTGCAGGTACAAGTTTTCTCTATCTCCCAAGAGTACTTTGCACTTGAATGAAAAGAAGCACATACCATTATTATAGACACTGACCGTTTACTGACTAAGTGTGATTTGGCCAGTCTGTATATTATCGTATAGTCAATTTCCTCTAGAAGCAAATCAACACCACAATCATGGACATCCTTCACAGCTGCCTCCAGAATGTCATCGATAGCAAAGGTAAAGAGGAATGGAGAGATTGAACAATCCTGTCCTACTCTAATGTTGGTTGAGCTGTTAGCTGGTTATATGTCCTCACTTTGTCTGAAGTGTTTCTGTCTATGGCTTTCTCGATGTTAAAAACTTTCCAAGAATACCTATCTTTCTCAAAGAACAGTTCTTTCCAACGAATCGAAGGCAGTCCAAATATCAAGAAATATGAGTATTATTGGTCTGCAATGCGTCTGATGGTGTTCTAGCAACTGACGTAAGATGAACATGTTGTAATACATCCTCAATCTGGACGAAACCTTACCTGCTCTTCTCGAATCAACTTATCAGGCGCTTAAAACAGTCTACAGAACACGATAGCAGTCTATATTTTAGGCACAATTGACAGCGGACTTATTTGGGAAGTACCATCAGCCCCAACGGGCTGATCTCTGACGAAATCTCAGCACGAATACAAGGGGCTCGTTTCGCATTTGTTAGTTTACGCCGACTCTGGCGTAGACGAGATGTTCGACTATCGACCAAAGGGTGGGTGTACTGCTCATCTGTCCGCTCCGTCCCCCTTTATGGTTGTGAGACCTGGCCACTGAGAGTGGAAGATATGAAAAGACTAGCTGTCTTTGATCATAGGTGCCTGCGTTCTATTTCCCGTGTAAAGTGGCATAATAAGGTGAGCAACATTGAGGTTAGGCGTAGAGTTCTAGGTAAACAGGGGAAATCAATCGACGAAGTCGTGAAGCTACAAAGACTGAGATGGTTAGGACATGTGTTACGTATGCCAAGTCATCGCCTCCCTCGACGGGCTATGTTAGCCGATATAGGGTCAGGCTGGAAAAAAGCTAGCGGCGGTCAAACAAAAACTTGGCCTCACCAGTCAATGAAATCCACAACAGTTGGTCTAAGCCACGTAGAAAGGTGTAGACTAGCTTCCTGGTTGGGGTCCTCGGGACGGTAAAAATCTATGGTTGGAAACAATTGGTGACATGGCTCAAAACCGTTCTCAGTGGCGCAGATGCATCCACTCCCTGTGACTTATGGTCTTCAATGAAACTGTTTTGTATTTCTTTATTACTCCTTTGTCTCACACCTCTGCTCACTGTTTCTATTATGTTTTTCTTGTACTTTCTTCTCTTGCTTCGCGTGCTACACGGAATGTGGCGACTTGAACTTCCACACATTTGTGCAAAGTTCTATGTCGAAAACAGACAGACAGACATAGATAACTGTCAGTTGTGTTACTTAGGCCTTTCATAAAGACAGGTACGATGTTAGCTCTAATCTACACTGTTGGAACACAATTTATTGCTTGAATCGTCACCAGTAAAAATTTCTGTATAGCACTGTGAGACTTTAACAAAGTAAAATTTTATCCATAATGGAATTATTCTCTACGACAGTGCCCACGTGCTATCCTGAATACAGCTACTGGTTCCATCTCACACACACACGTCCTGACCAACAGACTTCGCGGTCATTATGTAAGCATTGATCCTATGCTTAAGAGCCTTGCACATTTCGTTATACTCGCTTTACGCTAGCATGGACTGACTAGCGTCAAAAAGTTACAAGAAATTCTCAGAATCCCGGTGCCTTTCGACAGGAGATCCGTGTCGCAATAAGAAGCTGAAGCTGCACTCATTCCGAATGGAATACAATGTCTCGGTAGCGCATCTCGAATATACTCTTTTCTCTGCAATCGCTCATAGTTGGCCCCACCACTGCCCAGCAACTTTCACTTCTTCACACAGCCTGACTTCCCGCTTTCCACTCGACGACCTGGTTTGCGGTATCTCGTGAATGTCTCCTCAACGTGTGTCTAATCCTTCGACATTTCCTTCTGTATACTTCCTGGAGGATAGGTTGTCAGCCACTGTGTCGCGAGAGTTCTTTGCTGCCTACTCTTTTCCGGTAACTATTTGGTCTCCACTATTTAAACGAAGACAGTTGTTGACGGAAGTTTTCAGCTGGCTGCTGAAAATGCTTCTGGTGTTGCATCAAGTCTTTGGGCCATATAGAAACACTGATTAATTCAAGTACTTATTGCGAAGAGTAGTACTCAGTGAAATTGTTATATCAATTTTCTTTCAACTTTCATAATGACTCAAGTATATAGACCAAAATATTTACAAGTGTCACCTAACTGCATATTTCGTATTATTACTTGCAGTAATATTAATGTATAGGTAATGTAAACGTTTTTTACAGCCTCCTTTCACAATAATATAAACAAATTTATTTTTATCACAGAAAGAAGAAACATTGGCGCAGATTAATCTTGATCCATTTTATTTCGTTGGTTCTCATCAGCTGCGTACAACCTTTGTCCATCAGCAAGGATATTGTCAGAGTGTCATAGTAAAATGAGGCGTTGCGATTTTCAGGGTATCTAAAGTGTTACGACATCTTGTTAGAGAGAAGTTTCTTGAAAAAAATTAATTAACATTTGTGTTGTTGTGGTGGTAACAAAAGACAATTGGTAACAGTTACGGAATTAGATAAGAGAAGATCCAAATTTCGGTGCACATGAGGTCAGATGAGAAATTGATGATGTAATACAGTGTGCAGAACTCAGAAGATCAAGAAAAATTATCTCTTTAGGGAGTCAAGCGAAAAATAAAGTGGGTGGGGAGTGAAAAGATAAGTTAACAAAATTAGAAAACAAAGAGTTACTAAGATGTGAGTCACCAGGGTAATTGAAGTCCAATAACGAATTCTTTATGGACACATAAGTCAGGCTTCAGTCGTTTTATTGCTACAGCTTCAGCAAACATGAGAAGACTTGAGGTACTTTGTCTGTTAATTATTTTGAATGATTCCAGCACATCTACTCGGTGTCCTGTGTCAATCAGGTGTTTGGCGATCGAAGAGCTTAAACAATTCGGTCACTTTAATCGGAGGCTCCTTGGTACATGCTCGCAGAATCTGACGTAGGCCCTCCTCTGTGTTCTTCCAATGTAACTGCTCCCGTAGATACACGTGAATCGGTATACACAGTTGGAGGTAACATGTGAGTGGTACTTGTCAATCTTTGACTGCACCAGTTAGAAGGTTGTTCGGGATAGAGAAACTAATTACGCTTCAGGATACGTCCTAGACAGGGCTGCGCTTAATCTTTTATTTACTATCCTCATAATGTCGTCTCCCTTGTAGTCGAGTTTGATGAAAATAGGCTTCTTACTGACTGTAGCTGTATCAAGCTTCTTGAGTTCATTCTTGCCATATTTGTTAATGAAACTTTATGGGTAACCTCTGACAATATGCTTGCTAATGGACAAAGGTCGTACGCAGCTGATGATAACCAACGAAATAAAATGGATCCAGATTATTCTGCGCCAATGTTTCTTCTTTCTTTGTTCAAATTTATTAAAGGGAATCATTGTATGAAATTATTTTTATCACTTTAATTATCATTCTATTTTGCAAATATTCCACTTTATTATTAGAAGTTACTTTTCTTATGGGCTTTAAAAAATATATTATATAACTTAATTTTCTTGCAGAGATATTTTAGACGAAGTACGTGATATGCTTCTAATGCCAGGACAGACACCGAAAAACTTTATTTGTCGACCACGAAGATGTCAAGATGTATTCGGTGTTATTTATGCTGTTGGCGGGTTAACTGCAGATTTAGAATGTCATGGAGTTGTTGAAACATATCATCCTTCATTTGGTCGTTGGGAATTATCAGAGAGTATGATTTCAAAACGTAGTCGTATTGGAGTTGTTGCATTGAATGGTACGTCTAATTGATTGAATTTTATACATTTTAACTGCTTTTATTATTCATTAGATTAGAATTTTCCTAACTGAATAGTTTTTTATTCCTTTGTGTTCCGAGTGTGGGGGGGCATGTAGCACCAAGTTTGGGCTATGAAGTGTCAGTAGTGATGGGGTTGCTAGCCTGATGATGTCAAACCCTCCCTCTATTCCACATCAACTGTTGTCTAGTAAACTAGGCGAGGTTTATGAGTGAGTTAGTAGGGAATCGAACCCCAGGCTACAGGTGTCGTTGGCAAGGGTGTTCTACCACTGGACCATCGATGCATATATTATTGAGTGGTGAGACAACAAAAAGAAAGTGATAGATTTAGCTCCCCTCTCCCTCTCTCTCTTTCTGGTCGCCATTCATCTTCAACGCAGATGTGCATCCCTTATAGGAACAAAATTCAACTGTCGAATTTCAATGATAGTTTCTTGTGGTATTTATTAGTCATTATTCATGTTACTAATAGTTAAATGGTTGACACATGCACTATGTATATTTTTGATGTCTGTGTTGAAAAGGTTGTTTAGAAAGATAACAATGAAAGCTTGACAAATAAACCTCCAGGCTTAGAGGGCACTGATACATCAATATTTTTCATCCTTGTTCAATCTTGTTAATGAAAGGAATTAGTTTGAAAGTCCTCATTGAGTCATATGAAAAAGAGAAGAGACTCTTTTCGCCGGCGAATTCATTCACATAGCTGTACAATCGCATTTATAGATAATTACTTGTGTGTGTGTGTGTGTACATCAGTCAAGTTTAGATAATTGATCAGGTAATACAAAAATAATCTAATATAGAAACAAGGTTAATTAGACAGCAACTAAAGTAAAATTGAATTAGTAAGTTAGATGACGTAACATAATTGACTGAAATGTTTCAACTTAGGTCAAGGTACCAACAGAGGTAATTACAGGTAGAGACTAAGTAAGAGTGGGGTAGTGAATAATACCGTTTAAATTAGAACTGAAATTGAGTAAATAAGTTGGATGACGTAACATAAATTACTAGAAATTGAGCGTTGGTCAAGTCAGTAACAGTGGTAAAGAGGTGTATAAATCAGGTGGAGGTAGAGAACAAGAAAGTTGAAAGTGCAAAATAATACAATTGAGAAGACAAAATAATACTATACGAAATAATAATATCATTAGTCATTTATGTTACATCATCCAACTTATTTGCTCAATTTCAGTTCTAATTTAATTGGCATTATTCTTTACCCCACCTCTACTTAGTGTCTACCTGTAATTACCTCTGTTGCTACCCTGACATAAGTTGAAACATTTCAGTCAATTATATTACGTCATCAAATTTACTAACTCAATCTTACTTTAGTTTATTACTATTGTTCCCTTGGGTTCCTAGTGAAACATAGCGCTTCAACTGCACGTCTCCATTTGCTTCTGTCCTCCCTCTGCTGTACTTTTCACCTGCATCCATGTTACTCCATACTGACTGTTTAAACTCCTCAACTCCTCACACGATCTCCTCCATGTCATCCTTGCTCTGACGTCCCACTCGCCGCGTGCTTCCCTTTCGGCCTGGTTCCACTCGAGCAATGACCTGACGCGCGCGCGATGTCACCCAGCGGCCTCCTCAGTTACTTTAGTTGCCGTCTGATTAACCTTGTTTCTATATTAGGTAATTCTTGTATTATCGGATTAATTATCTAAACTTGACAAACCTCATGTACACACACACACACGCACAAGTAATTACCTGTCTGTCTGTCTGTTTTCGACATAGAACTTTGCACAAATGTGCGGAAGTTCAAGTCGCCACATTCCGTGTAGCACGCGAAGCAAGAGAAGAAAGTACAAGAAAAGCATAATAGAAACAGTGAGCAGAGGTGTGAGACAAAGGAGTAATAAAGAAATACAAAACAGTTTCATTGAAGATCATAAGTCACAGGGAGTGGATGCATCTGCGCCACTGAGAACGATTTTGAGCCATGTCACCAATTGTTTCCAACCATAGATTTTTACCGTCCCGAGGACCCCAGCCTGGAAGTCTACACCTTCCTACGTGGCTTAGACCAACTGTTGTGGATTTCATTGACTGATGCCAAGTTTTTGTTTGACCGCCGCTAGCTTTTTTCCAGCCTGACCCTATATCCGCTAACATTCCTCGTCGAGGGAGGCGATGGCTTGGCATACGTAACACATGTCCTAACCATCTCAGTCTTTGTAGCTTCACGACTTCGTCGATTGATTTCCCCTGTTTACCTAGAACTCTACGCCTAACCTCCATGTTGCTCACCTTATTATGCCACTTTACACGGGAAATAGAACGCAGGCACCTATGATCAAAGACAGCTAGTCTTTTCATGTCTTCCACTCTCAGTGGCCAGGTCTCACAACCATAAAGGAGGACGGAGCGGACTGATGAGCAGTACACCCGCCCTTTGGTCGATAGTCGAACATCTCGTCTACGCCAGAGTCGGCGTAAACTAACAAATGCGAAACGAGCCCCTTGTATTCGTGCTGAGATTTCGTCAGAGATCAGCCCGTTGGGGCTGATGGTACTTCCCAAATAAGTGAAGCGGTCAACGTGCTCTACCACTTCACTTCCTATTTTTAAACTAGGCGTCGATGTAGTCCAGTCCTGTAACATCATCTTGCATTTGGCGGGAGCGAATCGCATGCCAAACATTCGTAGATTGCGGCTCAAGGTGTTTAGAAGACTCTGCATTTCGTCAGCGTCTTCGCCTAGAAGGACTATATCGTCTGCATATTCCAAGTCAACGAGATTATTCCCGGTAGCAAGTCAATCCCTGAGTCGCTGAAGTCACCTAGGGTTAAGTCCATTAACACATCTATGATGAAGTTGAATAGAAAAGGAGATAATGGGCATCCTTGACGGACACCACTGGTCGTCATCAGTTCAGATGACAGCTCGCCGTAAGCCCTCACCTGGCTGTATGAGTACGAGTAGAGTGCCTTAATCAGTGCAATATATTTTCTCGGAATTCCCTTTACAGCCAAGCATCTCCAGAGAACTTCCCGATCGACAGAGTCGAATGCTGCCTTTAGGTCAAGAAATATAATGACTGTTGGACGCCGGTAGGAATGCCTATGTTCTAGAATCTGTCGGAGGGTGAAGATATGATCAATACACCCTCTTCCTGGTCTAAAGCCTGCCTGGCTCTCTCGTGTTTGTGCTTCCCGAGCACCACTCAGTCTACGCATGATTATTGAGCCTAAGACTTTAGATACTATATTAGTCAAGCTAATCCCTCTGTGATTATCACAGGAAGACTTGTCTCCCTTCTTGTATATGGGGATAATCAGTGACTTACACCAACCCGATGGGACTTCTTCTGATTCCCAGACGCTGCCTAGTACCTCAGTTAATCCGGACAGTAAGCTGTCTCCACCGTACTTAAATACCTCTGGAGTCATTCCATCAGGTCCCGCTGCTTTGCCTAGTTTCAGATTGGTGACAGCTTTAGTAACCTCAGTTAGTGACGGAGGACCTGTGTCTATATCCCATTCAGGGAGGTGTTGGATGCTCGGAAGGTTGAGCGTGGCTGTGGGCAAATTAAACTGCTCCTCATAATGCTCTTTCCAACGATCCAGTCGTCTATCCTGTGAGCTAATTATAGTGCCATTTTTTTCCGAGATTGTCTCACTAATGATTTGTCTTCTCCCACCCGTTTCCCTGATGAGTCCAAAGAGTTGCCTGGTGTTGCCTATCCTCGAAGCTTTCTCCATCTCTTTGGCTTTTGTCGCCCACCACTGTTCACGGTCCTTGCGGAGACTTTTCGTAAGTTTCCTCTTGTGCAGCTTTCGCTCCTCATTGAATTCGGAGCTCGCCGGAATAAGTCTTCTAGCATCTATCAGTTCGGATGAGGCGGTGGAGATCCAGTGGTTTTTACTCACCTTTGGGTTTACCTTATTCACAGCTTTTACAGCTGTATCTATGGCTGCCTGGATATTTTTCCAAGCTTCTTCAGGGTGAGCACAGCTGTCGAACACAGATATGTGTTTAGCTAGTTCTTCCTCAAATACGGATTTAGTTTCCTGATCGAGCTGGGGACGTGATGGTTTTACCGCCAGCTGTTTCCTACGTCCGTTCAGTCGTAAGCACACCCGAGCGCGGACCAGTGCATGGTCGGTATCTACGCACGTGTTCCAGAAGGAGCGACAATCTCCTACCGACCCACGCCAACGATAGCTTATTGCTATGTGGTCTATTTGTGTCCAGCGTTGGTTTGATGAAGGGGGTCTCCAAGTCAAACAGTGTCTCTCCTTGTGTTTGAAGTTAGTGCTTACAAGAAACAAATGATTATCAGAGCAGAACTGTAGGAGACGGTCACCGTTGTCGGTTCGCTGGCACGGAACTCCATAGGTGCCACCGACATCCTTCTCAGATTGACACAATTTCCCTACTTGAGCGTTAAAGTCACCAGCTAGAACGACTATGTCTGAGCGTTTAGCCTTTCCACCAAACTAGACAGCTTTTGGTAGAACTCATCCTTCGTTTCATCTGAACTGCAGTCAGTGGGGGCGTAGGCGGAGATTACGAAAAGGCATCGGCGAGTAGTGCAGTCCTTCCTCCTTCTTACTGATCCGTTCAGGCGGACAGCACACATTCGGCTATCTACCGGGATCCAGTCAAGCAATGTCTTTTCTGCCCTAGTACTCAAAGCTATCCCTACGCCAGCTAATCCTCGTGAACTAGCTGTGGCATCTCCTGACACCCTCAAGGTGAATTTTGCAGATTCAACCTGTTGGCCAGGTGGGGTTAGGTGAATAACCACACTTGGGTCTTGTATGCGTGTTTCTGAAACACAGCATACATCAATGGCTCGTGATGCCAGGGTCTTGGCTAGTGATGCTTGTTGTCCTATTTGGCAAAGTGTCCTAACATTAAGAGCTCCTATATGAAATTGGTGGCGCGGCTTTAAGAGGCTGTCGGTGGTGGTTTTTTGGCTTCCATCGTTTTTAGTGGACGCAGAGTGGAGAGGAAGTGGAGAGCTATCAAGTCGAGGAGTTGCATCAGTGGAAGGAAGGCAAGATGATAGAGATGAAGATGAAGACAAAGATGAGTGAGTAATAGAGAGGTTTCGTGTGCATTTCGGATTGTGAGGGCGATTGTTACTTCCCGGCTGCCCACACCGTGGAAGTTGGTTGCGTGACCGCAGAGCCCAGGGGACAACTGCTTGAGGCCGGTCACACGCGGCCTGTTTTTTTCGTTCTTTTTTGTTTGGTGTGTCTCAGTAGCAGATTTATCACTCCCGCCCTGTGACACGGCAGCAGGAAGCGCGGTCGTTGTTAATCCGGGCCACGGCCGATCCGGCATGAAATTTTGTAATTTTGTATTGGACATGATGTTGGATTGGGTAGCTGCTTTTTGTTTAACCGCTATCCAAACAACCTGCCTGGCATGGTAGAACCTCAAGAGACATAAGTCTCAGCCAGTATAGCTTGATTAGGTCATTGCGGTGTTCAAGCCCGACCACCACGTCAAGGTAGCAGCTTTCGGTCGGGGCAAGTAATTATATATAAATGCGATTGTACACCTGTGTAAATGAATTCGCCGGCGAAAAGAGTCTCTTCGCTGAACGTCTTCTCTTTTTCATAATAGAGGAATTGACTGAAAAAAATAAGTTGGACAATAACGTCAACCTATAAATTTGAATGAGTGCATTTTGTATTTCTCGTTGATTGTCTGTTGACATGTCGATTGGCTAGTCTAGTACAGACACTTCGACGATGTCTGAAAATTAACATGATGTCATTTTTGGTAGACAGTGATTAACATTGGAATCCATGTCAAGTGGCTTAGTGGATAAGGCAGTGCGTTTGAAACGCTGGGTACAGGCTTCGTGTCTCATGTATTGAAAATGACATCACACACTGGAGACTGCACTGAAATCCAGATGATGAATCCTGAATAGGACAAAACGCCTATCCTGGATCCCACTAATAGCCATCATCCAGCAAATTACGTCATTGCATGAGGTTTGCACACTTTTTGGCTTACTGAACCTAAGTATGGTTGTTAACATGTTACGAGTCAGTGACTCGAAAGTCTACATGATATTAAGCTTTAAAGTGGATCACAGTGAATCTATTTATCGATTCATTTCTTTGTCTGTTTGACAATTATTGCCTTGTTTTATTCTTCTACTCCATTTCTGTACAGTTTCTGAACGCATATTTTTGTGCATAACATTTTTCAAAATGCACCACAGCAAACAATAAAGCTAGTTACTTTGATTTAAAGATCTTGCCTATTATATACAATCAAAAATTGCAAATATCTTATACATCTGATCGCCTAGTTTGTATGTATGTTTGGATTAGCGTCTGTTTTCAGTAAGAGTTGTTCATACTGAATGATATTCATAAAAAGTTATAGTTATTTCAGAAGTGAATTCACTCATTTCACTCATTTTTCCCACACAAAAAACTTGGAGGATCTGGACTTCGCCGATGATATATGTCTGATTTGCCACAAACTGGAAGATATGCAAGTGAAAAGCAACAAGTTGGCAGAAGAAGCATGCAGAGAAGATAGGACTTCAGGAGAACATAGAGAAAACAGAAGTGATAAAGATACCTGGGCAACAGCGACAGTCACAGCGACAACAACAGACAACAATCAGCATAAATAGGAGGAAGCTGTAAGAAACAACCTCCTTTACCTACCTGGGAAGCATCGTTTCAACTACACGCCAACGGAACTGACGAGGATATCAAAGCAAGAATCGGAAAAGCAAGACAAGTTTTCATTACTTTCAAGTCTGTGTGGAGGTCAACAGCACTCAGCATCAAAAATAAGATCTGGATTTTCAACTCCAATGTAAAGTCAGTCACTGCTGCTATACGGATCGGAGACTGCGCGTCATAAAGAGCACCTCAAACAAACTTCAGACCTTCATTAACAGTTGTCTTCGCTCAATACTCAAGATCAGATGGTCAGAAAAGATCAGCAATAAAGATCTCCGGGAACGAACCAACCAGGAACCGATTGTGAAAAAAATAGACAGGAAGAAATGGAGGTGGATTGGCTGGGCATACTCTGAGGAAACCATCAAGCGACATCGAGTGGAAACCGAAAGGGAAGTGGCGAGTCGGTCGTCAGTGCAAGGGTGATTTGAAGGAAGTCGTGTGAAGAGGAGATGAAAGCGTGTGGGCAGACTTTGGAGCCAGGTGAAAACTCTAGCAGAGAATCGAACGCAATGGAGATGCGGCTGACGCCCTATGTTCCTCTAGGAATTAAAGGAAATGATAATAATAATACACAGTGGTTTTTGCTGGTGCACTTGGGTTTTTTTTTGGTTTACAGATAGTTTTTCTCATACACTGGAGACATTTTAACCTGTGCAGCAGCTGTGCGTGCGAGAAAATGCGATTACCTGAATCATAGTCCTACTTTGCAAACTAGTTCCCAATTCGTCTAAATAATTCACGATGTATACATTCCGAGGTGATCATTTCACCATGCAGTTTCCTTTAGAAACCGGCATTATTCAAATCACAATAAGTGGTTCGCTTTATACTATAAATGGTAGTTAAGAAAGCAAGCTTATTTGCATAGAACTATACATTACTGATTGATTGAGATGTGTAATTGGATACCATGCGCATGACGTAGCAGTACTTGCTAGCCATATCTAAGTGATCTAACCAGCGAACAACAGTTTCACTCGATGGGGCTGAGCTCACCAGCGGTTTACCCGATTTGACTCTGCTTGGAAAACTGAACCGGTCTGAATCACCCGTGATTAGGCCATCTGAATTGATCAAATTTTGGTAGAACTCGTCAGCTGAATATACGGATATATATACTTTTGAAATTACATTGGGAGATATAAGACTGATAAGTAAACAAACTACATTGAATTATTCATGCAGAAAGACACGTGCGAATGAACAAGATAGATCATCTCGAAAAAATGCATCAAATTCTCTCTGATGAATCTAAATTCAAATTGGATAACCATGCAAAAGACCAAACGTTATCAACCGAAAGGAAAATTGTGCAGCATCTACGACAACTCTTCAAAAATAAATCGACGAAAACACATATAGAAATATCAAACCGATTGGGTCACAAATCCCAAAATTATACGGACGCGTAAAAATACACAAACCAGGCGCACCGTTAAGACCCATACTCTCTATGATAACCTCACCATACCACAGATTAGCACAGTGGTTATGTGAACTGTTGCAGCCCTTGCTGAAACGTTTCGGAACACATATAGTCTCTGATTCGTTTCAATTTGTCAATCAAATTAAAGATTTCAATGTTTCCGATAAGCATTTGGTCTCTTTCGATGTTACCTCCCTTTTCACAAATGTGCCAGTCGTTGAGACTATCGACTTCATATGTAAAGAAGTTGAAGACATACCCATTCCAACATCGGAATTGAGGAAGTTACTACTTTTATGTACTAAAAATGTCTAATTCCAGTTCAACGGGCGTCTGTTCCGCCAAGTTGATGGTGTCTCAATGTGTTATGTTTAGTTTTCCCCGTCGCCAAATTGTTATGTACTCGTCGATAAATTATTGTTATGGACTGGTCGAGAAACTAATAGTCCTGACGCGAGAAGGCGGAAATCAGAAGACCACTAGGTTTGCGATGATACTTCTATTGTCCAAACACAAGGAGACGAAAATAAATGGTCTCACACCAAAGTGGTAAGTAAGTAAAGTAGTTGTAAAGTAGTAAAGTAGTTCACACAAATTGTGAATGCGAATATATATAAATAATTCAGACAAGCGTGGGAAAATCATTAGACAGTCTTAACATGAATGGCTAATTATAATGGAGTGTCGATCCAATTATACATAGCGAATATAGCAGACATGCCAACAAACATATATGGATATATGTCACCAAGCAACGGACTGTCAACAAACACTCATATTATATATAATATAATATAAGGAGAATACACATTATTAAAGGAGACAAGTCCATACAAGTGAAGTGGTCACAGACTAACCGAGCAAACAGAAAGAGAGACCAACATGCACACACACACATAAATATATATATGTGGATACATATCACCTCCCCTTTTGAGAAGATGAATGATTAGTAGGATGTTTACCTGGGGGTTTATCTGGGACCTTTGGGCTTGTTGTTGACGCCTGTCGTTTCGTCTGATTGTTGGGTTTGCGGCTTCGGCTCCGTCCGGAATTGTCTAGCATTTTATGCTTCTTGACTGTATTGCGTAGAGAATTTAGTGGGACATCAGCCAGATGCAAACGATAGAACCAATCAAGTCCCAAAACATTTAAATCATTCTTCGTGACGTAACAAATTCCTGTGAATTTGGTATTGCGGAAGGAAACAGAACATTTGAGTTCACCAATTAGTTTGAGCCGCCCACCACAGGCACTGACAAGAGACTGGGAAGTATTGGTGATAGGTGGTCTGCCTATATCATTCCAAAGTTTCTCTGATATAACAGTAATATCAGAGGCAGTATCTAGCTGCAGACGAGTATCATGACCATTCATCTGAAGGTCAATATATTTCCGCATAGCTGGTGTTGTGACTTGACAGATTGCACGTAGACTCAGTGATCTTTTTGGAGATTTAGGACCGACATTTTGTTGAGCTTTTGCTGGATTATGATATCTGGGCTTGCGTGGCTGACAAAAACCATTTTTGTGACCGATGATCTTGCACTTGCTGCAACGATGATTTTTGTATGGGCAAGACTTTACAAAGTGCCACGCGCCACAATGCCAGCATGGTGATGGTGGGGTCTTCTTTGCAGTATTTTGTGAAGTTGGACGAGTATGTGTAGATTTCCGCGGAACATTAGAGAAGTAGGTGGGTCAGGAGTAGATGATGAGAGATTTTTGCTCTTGCGTAATGCACGAATATCAGAGCTTCTCGGAGGTGTTGATTCGACCAAGTGTGTGTCTTTCTGCAGATTAATCAGCCGTTGATATTCATCAGCTATGTCATGTAATGTTAACTTGGGATTTTGTTCTAGCTGATTGAGCAGTCGAGTTCGGATATCTGTGAAACGAGGAGATTGAAGACTGCATATGAGAATCAAGGCTTTGAATTGATCATCTGTTAAGGACCTGAGTCGAAATCTCTCACATTCTCGGTTGACTGTGCCAACGTGAGTAAGAAAATCATCATTTTCATTCATTGCCAGCTTGAGGCAACGATAACGTATACTGAATAATGAGGAGTGGTCTCCAAAATGTTCACGCAGCAGCTTTATTGTATCATCGAAACAATTGTCACGTGGTTTCTGTGGTAAAATTAGGTTGCAGTACCGTTCATATTCTGCGGGACCCAATTTACGTAGCAAAACTCGCACCTTCCAGACATCGTCTTGTGAGGCGAGATCAACAGTAAATAAATCCTCGTAACGTTGATACCATGTGTCAAAAGTGACATTAGCCTCTGGGTCATAATTGAACTGTGAAATACTGTTCACAATGCCGTCGACAGATGGTAGCATGGTATGATTGGGATTGCTTGAAGGTGAAGCTGGACCAGTCTGTTGGTTGACGAACATTTCCATTAATTTCAATTGTTGTTCAAACAATAATTCCAATTTAGAATAATCCATAGTGAATTGTTATGTTGCTGCTGCTGTGTGGTTAATAGTAGTTTTTCCCGTCGCCAAATTGTTATGTTTAGTTTTCCCCGTCGCCAAATTGTTATGCTTAGTTTTCCCCGTCGCCAAATTGTTATGTACTCGTCGATAAATTATTGTTATGGACTGGTCGAGAAACTAATAGTCCTGACGCGAGAAGGCGGAAATCAGAAGACCACTAGGTTTGCGATGATACTTCTATTGTCCAAACACAAGGAGACGAAAATAAATGGTCTCACACCAAAGTGGTAAGTAAGTAAAGTAGTTGTAAAGTAGTAAAGTAGTTCACACAAATTGTGAATGCGAATATATATAAATAATTCAGACAAGCGTGGGAAAATCATTAGACAGTCTTAACATGAATGGCTAATTATAATGGAGTGTCGATCCAATTATACATAGCGAATATAGCAGACATGCCAACAAACATATATGGATATATGTCACCAAGCAACGGACTGTCAACAAACACTCATATTATATATAATATAATATAAGGAGAATACACATTATTAAAGGAGACAAGTCCATACAAGTGAAGTGGTCACAGACTAACCGAGCAAACAGAAAGAGAGACCAACATGCACACACACACATAAATATATATATGTGGATACATATCACAATGGGAAGCCCTTTGGGACCACTTTTCGCCGAATTATTCTTGTCACGCCTAGAAACCGGTACTTTGCAGCAACATATACAAGAAACGGATGTATACCTAAGATATGTTGATGACATTTTTATTGTCTGTGAAAGCAGATCAAAAGCGGAGGACATGTTGATAAAATTCAATTCATGCCATCCAAATCTCAACTTCACAGTAAAACACTAGGAAAACGATACTATTAAATTCCTAGACGTTTTTCTAGCCAAAATGAATGATGGCACAATCGAAAGATCTATATTTAGAAAGTCTTCATGGACAGGATAGTACATGCATTTCAAGAGCTTTGTTCCAATCCAGTACAAAAAGTCATTCACCATTGTCAGCAAACAAAGAAACAAGAAGATGCTTGCAATTGCAGAGGCTTGTGCAATTCGAATTCACAAACCAGCTCTCTGTATACAAAAGGAGATGGTCGTCACTCTGAATCTACCATGGTAATACGTTTTACTTATTATTCTCTACTTGTTATTACTATTATTCTACTTATTATTATTATTCTTGATTTATTTAAAACTATGCTTTATCAGTAAGATTATCTTAACTCACTTCAACACTATTATTATTATTATTATTATTATAACTATTACTATTGATATTAGTCTGTTTGCAATTCCCGTTATATTCCCTAATGACTATTTGTTTACCTAAGTGATGTAATTGAAGCGTTATGCAGTTTATCTTAATTTTGATCTCTCATACTTTCTCTCGCCTTATCTATTTGAACATGAACTGGAAAACAATCGCACATGTCTTTCTGCATGACTAATTCAATGTAGTTTGTTTACTTATCAGTCTTATATCTCCCAATGTAATTTCAAAAGTATATATATCCGTATATTCAGCTGACGAGTTCTACCGAAATTTGATGAATTCATTAAATCCTGTTTTATTAACCTTTATTGCTTGTTTTAAATTCGTATCGAGAAATAAATGTTTTTAACATCTGAACTGAGTTAAACGGAGTACACCGCTGATGAGCTTGACCCCGAAAGGAGCGAAACGGCCGTACGGTGGTTAGATCACTTCGATTTGGCTGGTCGGTAAGCTCTACTGGCTCATGTGAGGGGTATGCAACTACTAGTTTCAATCAATCAGTGTGGTATACAGTTCGATGCATAAGATAACTTGAGGGAGTGTAAATATGTATAAAACGGGTGTATATCATATGAAATTTAACCTGTTTGTGTTCACTCATTTCTTTTCTCTTCCTTGTTATTTATCTTCAGGACTATTGTATGCTATTGGAGGTTTTGATGGATCTTCAAGACTGAATACAACAGAAGTGTATGATCCAAAAACTAAAAAGTGGAAAACCTTAGCACCAATGATTTGTCGACGTAGTGCTGCAGGAGCTGCTGCACTTGACGGACATCTGTATGTATGCGGTGGTTATAATGGACAAACCTCGTTACGTACGTGTGAAATGTATAACCCAGAAAAAGATATGTAAGTTGTTTTCTTTTTTGTGGTTACGAAAATGGACACGATAATAATCACTCCTGGAAAACCTTGAGCAGAAATCTTTGAATGCTTGACATGTGATTGGCTCCTATCAAAAGTAAAATTATGCCGCAGGACTGGTCTGTTTGCTACGAATTTTAGTTTAAAGATAGATAAGAGCGAAGTGGTTAAGCGTGTTGACCACTTCACTTATTTAGGTAACCGCATCAGCCTTTATGGACTAATTGCTGACGAAATCTCAGAACGAATACAAAAGTGTCGTGTGACACTTGTGAACCTACGTCATCTCTGTTGTAGACATGATATCGGCCTACCGATCAAAGGACACGTGTACTGTTAAACACTTCACATTGTTCTCCTATATGGCTGTGAGACCTAGCCATTGGGAGTGGAAGACATGAAAAGCCTGGCTAGCTGTCTTTGACCACAGGTGCCTGCGTTCTTCCTCCCGTGTTAGGTGGTATAATACAGCGTGCAATATTGAGGTTAGGTGCATTGTTAGGTAAGGAGGAGGGAAAGCCAATGGGTTATGTTGTGAGGCGGCATCGACTGAGATGTCTAGAACACGTGTAGCGCATCCCCAGTCATCACATCACTTGACCGGCTATTTTAGCCGACATGAGATTAAGTTGGGAGAGTTACTGGTGGTCAGACCAAAACCTGGAATCTATCCATGAAGTCTTTGATAGTTATTTTCAGCCATGTAAGGTGGTGCAAACTGCCTGGTTAGGGTGCCACAGATGCTAATAAGAACCAATGACTTGACAAGGATGAAAGTGAAAGCTGTGCAGATATATTCGTATAGTATAACCTTTCAAATCCATTCAGTTCTCATGTTTATCCGTGTAAATATTCCTTCTCTTGTACGTTCCCACCAATATAGTTCTTTCGATTCCTTTATGTGCAGAGTGTAACATCCTGAACTGGTAAACCTTTTGCAAAGTCCCAACGTTGAAAAGTCAGTTTCAGTCGATCAGGCATTTCAGTTTTCGGAAACACCGTAATGCAGTTAGCCGATCAACGTTCAAAGACAGATGTTGTTAGTTTATATTGAGTTAATAATGCTATAGAAGCCATAAACAAGTGTTAACTTTACCAGCTCAATTTTAGTATTCACTTAAATATTCTTCATATTAGGATTACAATGCACTTAAACCACTTGCATAACATATGCGAATTGTCAACGAATTAAGGGTGTATTGTGCGTCGGTGGCATAACGGTTAGGAAGCTCGCCGACCATGCACATGGTCCTGGGTTCGAACCCCGACCACAGACGCACTCCATTACCTCGCTAGGCCAGAAATAATTCTGGTAAAGAGCAAAGGTTGGGCATGAGGCTAGCAACCTCATCCTGTAAAATAAACACTGCTACAGAAACTTCAAGCCACTAGCTTGAAGCCATATGTTCCACTGGGGACGCGAAGGAAAACAAAATTGTATTCACAGATTGAGATAGTTGACTGTCAGACGAACTTAGAGGTGTAATTTGCTTCTGAAATAAATGTCTAACGAAGTACCACGTGAAAAATGCGTATTTTTCTGATCAAGGTTTTTGGAAGATTGTGTATTTTAACAGCGTGCTCACCTAGGATGACAATGTAATCTGTTAATGAGACTTTTCTCTGGTAACAAGTTGATCTCTAAATTGCTAAAGTCAGTTAAGGTCACTTCCATTTGTGCATCTGTGATGAAATTAAATAAGAAGAAATAAGGACAATGGGCGAATCCCTGACTCTGACACCACTAGCGGTTATGACTTCAGATGACAACTCTTCATAAGTTTTTTGCCCGACTATGTCAGTTCCACGTCCCCATCCTTATTTTTGCTTTCATCGAAAGAAGGCACATCGGCTGACTGGCTTCTTGAAGGCTTTCACCAACCTTAGTCATTTCACTTCCCCAATTCCAGCAAAAAATAAGGTTATTGTGTATATATTTCGAACTGACTTGAAGTTTGTATTGAAACTTCGGATATTCAATACAAGCGTCAAGTCAGTCAGTTCTCCTACACCGATCAGAAACTTGACCAGCGGGTCACAAAGAATATTTCCAACAGCCTGTTGCAGACCTTCATCAACCAACAACTGTCTTCTCTGCCTCTATGCTGAAGATCAGATGGCCGGGCCGGGTTGGAAAGAATCACCAACAAGAAACTGTGGAACAAACAAACAAACAACAACCAATCGCCAACCAACAAATATGCAGGAGAAAGTGGAGATGGATTGGACACCCGCTGAGGAGACCACTGGGTGATATCGCGCGCGCGTCAGGTCATTGCTCGAGTGGAACCAGACAGAAAGAGAAGCACGCGGCGAGTGGGACGTCAGAGCAAGGGTGACATGGAGGAGATCGTGTGAGGAGTTGAAACAGTCAGTATGGACTAAGATGGATGCAGGTGAAAAGTACAGCAGGAGGAAGACAGAAGCAAGTGGAGATATGCAGTTGAAGCCCTATATTCCACTAGGAACCCGAGGGAACAATAATAATAATAATGTGAATTCGAGTAGAGTACCTTGGTTGGTGTACTATACTTTCTGGGCACTCCTTTCACTCGCTAACATTACCAGTGTAGTCTTAAAAGTAGCGGGATGTGTGGAATATGTATCTAGGAGCTTAAAAAAAGATAACCTAAACACTGGATATAATTTAATTCAATTAATTTTTTTAATTAATAATAGCTTTATTCCAAACAGTATTTGTGGTACAGGTATGGAATTTCCAGCGTGCATTACAATGTATTGCATCTAATTACCTCATAAATTTTATAAGATTTTAAAATCAAAAAGCAACACAAAAAAAGATAAATAAAAATAAATAAATAAAAACAACAGTGTTGCGTTCACATTTTAAACAATGCACCACAGGATAGGAAATATAAAATTGGTGTGTAATAGAAGATGAGAACAACAATGTAATAGTAACGAGGAAAGGAAAACAAAAACTAATGGGAACTATTTGTTAGAGTGCCTCAGTAAGTTGATCGTGTCATACCTAACGGATTTCTCATCACATAACAGCTGTGCCAGATATGGTATTGGGGAGTTTTTGTACTTGTTAGTCCTACCATATAGCTTCCTATAGCTGCTTCTAGTTCCACCAGGTGAAATGCAAGCAGAGAGAGCTGCGTATAGAGAGGATGCTCGGAGTCTGACAATATTGTATTCGCTAGTTTCTTACATGACATTATTATATGTCTATCCACAACAGTGTTAACCAGTTGGTTTAACGATATCCCACTTGCCCTACTAACGGCTTTTAGTGCCCTTCTCAGCAAGGCAAAGTCTTTCTTAAGTAGTCCAGGAAAGATTAATGGGGAGCAGTAAAGAGGGATGGGTAGAATACAAGAATTGACAAACTGAGAAAGCAAAGATTGCTTTATACCTGACTGCCTTAACTTTCTAACGTAGAACGTTAAGCGAAACATCATTCTAGTAACTAGTAAGATGTGGGAGGACCAGGAAGGATCGGTGGAAAAACTCAGTCCAAGGTACTTGACATTAGATGTATTTTCAACCTCTATGCCATCAAAGGTAGTGGGACCATGTGAGCTAACTAGTTGTTGTAGGTCACGTTTACGTCTGAAAGTGAAATTGACTACCTGACATTTAGATGGATTGAGCTTAAGACCGTTTTAAGAGGACCACCGACTAATTTCTGACAGAAAGTTATTTAATTTGGAACAATCTGACTGATAGTTGACAGGCATAGAAACCGAGAGGTCATCAGCATACTTAACAAAAGTGGCTACATCAGAATGAGGCAAGTCATGTAAGAAAAAAGAAAACAGAAAAGGAGAAAGAACAGCACCTTGAGGAACACCAGCTAAAGTAAGTGAGGTAGTGGAGGACTTTCCATTGTAGACGGTGTACTGCTTCCTATCAGAAAAATAGGAATGCAACCACTTATTTTTCCAGCTCTCAACCTGTGTTGCAGCAAGCTTACTTGGCAAGAGACACCTAGGAACAGAGTCAAATGCAGATGTATAATCGGGGAAGGCACAGCGAACGTATTTAGCTCCTTTATCTAAACTAGAGACCATACTATGATGTAGGACAATAGCGGGATCTAAGGTACATGTTTATGTTTACTATGTTTATAGGCAAACTGGTTGAGGTTGTTGAAAGGCTTTAAAGAGGGTTAAGCTTAAGTAAAATAAGTCTTTCCATAACTTTCAAAAAGGTGAGGTAATAGCGATGGGTCTAAACTTAACATTAGGTCCACCTGTGGATTTGAGTGCTGGAACAATTTTGATATTTTTCCATGATTCAGGTATAATACTTTTGGAAAGCGATTCCTTGAAAATGTCAGTGAATGGGGAACATAAGATGTCAGCACACTTCTTAAGGATAAGAGCAGGAATACCATCAGGACCAAGGGACTGAGTGGGTTTGAGAGATTGAAGACACTTGAGGACATCATTCGTATTAAAACATGAGAAGCAGTCATTATTTACACTGTCTGAGTTAGGAGTCATAACATCTGCAGGAATTCATATGAAGGATTTACTAAGCATGCCAACATCTACGGAAATGTCATTCATTATTTGCTTACCACCTGTGATTTCCTTTTATAACTTCCACATATTTGATGGGGATTTACATGAAAGAAACTTCTGGTCATAGACAGCATTCAATCTTTGTAATTCAAGCTTAATCAAAGTGTTCATTCTCTTATCACCAGATTTGTTTTTCATTTTGAACAACCTTTCTTTTTCACGGCGAAGCTTTTTGAGTTGAGAAGAGGAGAAGCGATCGAATTTCAAGAAGATTGTCTCTTTTGGACAACAAACGTCAAGACAGAAATTGAGATAATGTGTTATGTTGGTAATTGTGTTATCAAGAGCTTGTTCAATAAATAAGTCCCAGTTTGTGTCGTTTAACATGGACCTTAGATTCAGTATGTTGTCATGGGAACAACATCTATGTTGTGTTTTCTTTCCAAAGTATGAGAAGACCCTTTTGTGCTGCTTTCCATATACTTTGTGCAGTATTCTTATGATACAGTGATCAGAATTAGGTAGTGGGGCTCTTTTTCGAGCTTCAAATATTCCTGTGTCATTTGTAAACACAAGATCAAGAGTGTTATCCATTCTAGTCAGGTAGTTGACAATGTTATCGTGTCCAAGTGAAATTAGGAAGCTGTGATCGCTAGAATTGAAATCTCCAGTAACTATAGACAAGGAGTTTCCGAAGGAGGTGGCAGCAAGGGAGGTAAATTCATCCACAAATAAAGATAATTCTGTGGAGTTGCATCCAGGAGTAATATAAATGTTTGAGATGTAAATGTAGTTGTATTTTGACAAATGTTTAGGTCGACACTTAACAGTGAGACAGTCAATATTGTCACTAGAGAATTTGAAACATACATTATTAGATGTACACCATTGTGAATTGATGGAGATGGCGACACCGCCACCGCGTTTCTTCCTGGAACTACACCGATCTTGTATGCATAATTTGAAATCATTTTGATATACTAGACTGTCATCATATAGATCATGTAGCCATGTTTCTTGAAGTGATATGATCCCAGTATTACGATATATAGTGGAAGACACAAGTGATTGAAGACAGTTAATTTTAGCTGGCAGGGAGCGACAATTGGTACTCATAATTGCGGGAACAGCCATGAACTGAATAGGGGTATTTTTTAAAGCTCTTTGCCACCCGGCATGATGCTTTTTTTGTCTTTTTTATGGAATTGCAGATCAGTAGGTTTTAATGATAATAAATAGTCGCGAGAATAAATAATCCGATTGGAGGTCATATTTGAATAAGATTTAGTCATTTAAAATGAATTGGAAATGAGAAATTAGATGCAATATGATTTGTAATGTTTATGGTATTTGGTAGCCCAAGATTTAAGCAGGCCGCCAAATTCTTGTCGAACTATGTGAAGTCTTCCTTTTTCTTTGTAGAAATTCCAGAATAACTGATGATAAAGTTTACTTTGTTTTATTTGAATGTGTTCAGGTGGCAGTTAATATCAAATATGAATGAACCAAGATCTGCTGGTGGTCTTGTTGCACTTGACGGTCGTCTTTACGCCATTGGTGGACATAATGGGTTAGCAGTCTTCTCAACAGTTGAGTGTTACAACAAAAATTTGAGTGTCCCTGTAAAACGTACACCGTCTTCTCGATGTGGTACTACTACTACTGCTGTTGCGCATACACCACCAACCATTCAACAGAATCATAATACTAGTTGGTATTTTGTTGCTAGTATGTTACACCGTCGATGTAGACATGGTGCAGCAGTGTTTCGTGATCGTATTATTGTCGCTGGTGGGTATGATGGTTCTTCATTTCTTCAGAGTGTTGAAATGTTCGATCCTACAACCGGTCCTGATCACAATGGTTTTTATGGCCAATGGACTGAAATATCTTACCTGTCAGTTCCTCGTTCACGTGTTGGACTAGCTGTAACCGCAGGTTGTCTATATGCTATAGGTGAGTTCTATCATACTTTTTTCAATTGACTGGTTTACATATATGTGCCTTGTGTAACCACGATTTGACTACTCGATGGATGTTGTCTGGTGCCAGTCGAAATTGATAGTCGAAAATTAACTGACGGATTTGACCTAAAATTCGTCACAATGACGTGTATGCCTCCATGCGTTATTTCTGGATAGATCTCAAACACTTATTATATTATTTGATTATTCGGAGGATTTCATCATAAGCTGACATCAGTTAGCGAACCACTAGAAAATCTGGGAGTAATGGACAGCAGTTTCGTCCTAGTTTTATTATTATTATTGTTCCCTCGGGTTCCTAGTGGAATATAGGGCTTCAACTGCATATCTCCACTTGCTTCTGTCTTCCTCCTGCTGTACTTTTCACCTGCATCCATCTTAGTCCATACTGACTGTTTCAACTCCTCACACGATCTCCTCCATGTCACCCTTGCTCTGACGTCCCACTCGCCGCGTGCTTCTCTTTCTGTCTGGTTCCACTCGAGCAATGACCTGACGCGCGCACGATATCACCCAGCGGTCTCCTCAGCGGGTGTCCAATCCATCTCCACTTTCTCCTGCATATTTGTTGGTTGGCGATTGGTTGTTGTTTTGTTTGTTTGTTTGTTCCACAGTTTCTTGTTGGTGATTCTTTCCAACCCGGCCCGGCCATCTGATCTTCAGCATAGAGGCAGAGAAGACAGTTGTTGGTTGATGAAGGTCTGCAACAGGCTGTTGGAAATATTCTTTGTGACCCGCTGGTCAAGTTTCTGATCGGTGTAGGAGAACTGACTGACTTTACGTTTGTATTGAAAATCCGACCGAATTTTGTTGTTGATACTGGCCGAGTGACGAAGATTTCCAGATTGGTTTAAGGTTGATGAATCTCTGCATTTCTCGCCTTCCCGATTCTCGCTCTATTTGACATCCTCGTCTGTTCCGACTTCCTGTAGTTGAGACAATGCTCCCTAGATAAGTGTTGAATGAAGTGACCTCTTTCAAATCCCTCCAGTTGATGGTGATTGGCGCTGGATGTTGCTGTTGTTGTTGTCGCCGTTAGTGGATTGGTTATTTTCATCACCTCCGTCTTGTCTATGTTCACCTGGAGTCCTGTCTTCGCCGGCTGATTCTTCGACCAGTTTATCGGTCGGTTTTCGCTTGTAAGTCTTCGATTTTGTGTGTGTGACATCAAACATAAATCATCCACACGCGAAATCCAGGTCTTCTAGGTTCTTCACGTTGGTCGGTCCAGGATATCCTTATCTTCTCGTTAACCACTCACTGTCTGACGCATAATCCAGTCAGTTCACCACATTTAGGGATATCATTCATTGGTGATAATAAGCAAGCACCCTTGTCTGACTCCTGTGTTTACTCCAAACGCCTCGCTGAGTGGGTTTCCGTTGTGGATCACTTGAAATGTTCCGTTGTCGTGCAGCTGTTGAATAAGGTTGATCAATATTTGGGGTACTTCGTCGTAGTTTGGGACTCTTTTTTCCCTTTTTTGTCTTTTTGAACCACTTTGTTACCTGGAAACACTAATCTGGATATGATCATGAGCAATAGTTTGTGCTCGAAACGTCATCAGTTAATATTACTGAGTAACACTGTGTGATTTATCTAAATAAAATCTTATCCATAATGGAGTTATACTCTACCACAGTGCCCAAGTTAGATGGATGGAATGACTGAGGTCAACTACATAGATCGAACCAGCAAATCTGTGTTAGTTAACTTATCTCAACACAAGAATTAAGCTTAGTGTAGAATGGGTTACTCCGAAAAGATGAACAAATTAGAAAAAATACTCAGAAATCGCTATACATGCAAGTGGGGGTAGAGCTACAGCTCTAAAAAGTAATCTAGGTAGTCACAGGGAAAGGTTTATCACTAAGACGTCGTTCATTGAATCCACACCTAACTTGTGCAGTCTGAAGTACACAATGCAGATACCAGAAATATGGATTATGCTCGAAATGTAATCAGTAAGTAATGACTTAATACTGTTTTTATCAGAAAAAATTATTCCGTTTTGGAATATAACTCTACCTCAGGGCCCAAATTCAACCATGATACAAACTAAAGAATTTCAATATACGGCGTCACTGCTATCCATACACACACAAACGTTGGTAATGATTACAAAAATTTACTGTTAATGGAAATAACATTCTTCTGACAAAATTTTAACACTGATGAAACTCTATCAGTCTGGATTCAACATAGAACTTGGCACCGAAGTGCAGCAGTTCGAGTTGCCACGAAAACTCTATCAGTAGACTTTGAGATGTGATCAGAATACTAAACAGTAATATTCTGTTGTAGATTTTCATGTCAAATTTCAGAAACCAGTTGTTAGGAATCACTGAAAGTAAATTTTCTCATCCAAGCGTTGGTTTGCGAGGTTTTTATTCATTTAAATTTAGACGACGAACTGGCATCAGTTAGGGAAAGACTGCGTATCAAGGAGTACTGGACAGTTGTTTAATGATAGTTTGACACTCTTCAAAAGCACACACGTATGACCTTCAAGTTGCGTCGATGGCATAGCGGTTAGGACGCTCGCCGACCATGCACATGGTCCTGGGTTCGAACCCCGACCACAGACGCACTCCATTACCTCGCTAATCCAGAAATAATTCTGGTGAAGAGGAAAGGTTGGGCATGAGGCTAGCAACCCCCTCCTGTAAAATGAACACTGCTACAGAAACTTCAAGCGACTAGCTTGAAGCCATATGTTCCACCGGGGAACGTGAAGGAGAAAAAAATGACCTTCAACTTACGAGGCCAGAACGTTGACCATTCAGCCACTAGAACGGAATCCAATAGCCCAATAATTCTCTCAGACGTCACCAACTGGTACCCGCTGACATCATATCAGCACGGATACAGAAGTCTAATTTCGCACATGCCAACTGACACCGTCTCTGGCGTAGACGTGATATCCGGCTGGCTATCGACCAAAGGGCATGTGTACTGCTCACCAGTCCGCTCCATCCTCCTTTTTGGCTTTGAGACATGGCCATTAAGAGTAAAGGACATGAAAATCCTAGCTAGCTGTCTTTGACCACAGGTGTCTGCATTCTTTCTCCCGTGTGAAGTGGTATAATAGGGTGAGCAATATTGAGCTTGAGCATTGAGTGCTAAGTAAGGAGGGGAAATCAACAGGTGAGACTGTGGAGTTACATCGACTGAGATGGTGAGGACATATATTACACATGCCTAGCCATCACTTTCCTCGACGGCCGATGTTAGCTGTTAAAAAGTCAGTTTGGAAAAGAGCTAGTGGTGGTCAAACCAAAACATGTAGTCAGTTTATGAAATCTACAACAGTTAGTTTAAAGAGGGGAAATGAGTCGACGAGGCTGTGAAGTAACATCGACTGAGATGGATAAGACATGTGTTACGTATGTCTAGTCATTGCCTTCCTCGTCGGGCGATGTTAGCTGATATAGGGTCAGGCTGGAAAAGAGCTACCGGCGGTCAAACCAAAGAATGACCTCACCAGTCAATGAAATCCACAACAGTTAGTTTAAGCTAGGCACGTAGGAACGTGTAGACTTCCCGGTTGGAGACGTAGGGATGGTAAACAGCAATGACTGGAGACAATTGGTGATTTGGCTGAAAGTGATCGTTCTCAATAGCTGGCGCAGATGCATCCACTCCTTGTGACTTATAATTTTTAATGAAACTATATTGTTCTTTGATATTACTATTCTTTTTGACTCATATCTCTGTTTACTGTCTCTAATTTGCGTTTCCTTTTACTTTCTTCTCTGGCTTTATGTGCTACATGGAGTGTGGCGACTCGGACTGCTACACATGTGTGAAAAGTTCACTGTTGAAACCAGCTAGACAGTCAGTTGTGAATGACTAGAAACCGTTGGTGGTATGTCTTAAAGTCATTCTCAGTGGCGCAGATGTATTCATTCTTTGTAATCTACCAGTTTCTTATGTTTTCTATATTATTATTCGACAATTTTAAAATTTGATGTAACTAGGATCACACTAGTGAGGATAGAGATCTATGTCTTTTCGTAACTTCACTTCAAAGCTGTACATTTATTTAAGGATTTATATATTGACAACAAAGGTCAGAGGTTATCATCAGTTCGTAGCAGAAATAAATCAAAGTGTATATGAAATATCAATGTACCAAAAGTAGTGAATAATGTTACGCAATCGACAGAATTTACAACCAAATAAGTTTAGTGATGAATAATCATTTAGAAATAGTGGATGAGATTGAAAATGCGTCACAAAGATAAAAATAAAAAGACTACATAGAGTTCATTATGTAACATTGCAGGGAAATAAAATTGAAACTTAGTCCATGGTAATAAAATAGGCTGGATAAAAATGTCTGTGAATATAAAGTTCAGGTTTTTCCTTATGGATTGTGAGAACTTTTACTGCATGAAGAAGATGTAAATGAAAACCTTTTGAAGACCTTGATTTCGCTTTATAATATATGACTCCGAATGAAGTCCTTCGTTATGCTGCATGACCAAAAGTAATAATTTGCACCATAATTGAGTTGTCAACTGTCATACAGTCTCTTTTCGATAACTATGCTGGTAGGTTAAAACATGGTATGTGTAAAACATGGGCACTGTGGTAGTAAGTAATTCCACATTAGTTTGTCTATTAGATGTATCACACAATGAAACAGTATTATTTACTGGATGACAAAGTTTCCAACAAAATTTATTGCTGTTCATAATCATATCAATTGTAATCACACGACTTTGAAACTAGAGTTTCATAGTTTCATTGGTCATTTCTAACCAAGAACTTGAGCTTACGACAAAAGTGCCACTTGAGGATATAATGCTGGGAGTACAGCTATGCTTGACTTCCACAGTATTTAAATTCCAAGGGAAAATATTCAAAGAAACTGAGGGAGTTGCCATGGGATCACTAATATCCCCGGTTGTAGGAGATATATTCATGGATAGGTGGGAAAGCATAGCGATTGAAACGTTCACCCCACCCCAAAAGTATAGTAGAGGTATGTAGATGACACATTCACTGTACTTAGAACACAAGATATAAATAGATTTTTCGAGCACATCAACTCGAAGGTAGAGGCAATTCAATTCACTTATGATGAATTGGAAAGTCAGGAAGAGGAACTTCCAATGTTAGATTATAACGTGAAAAGGGAAGAAGATGTGAAGTTAAACACTAGTGTTTACAGAAAACCCACACATTCAAACAGATATTTGGATTTCCGATCATCCCATCCTATGTCAGTAAAAATAGGATTGGTGAAATGTTTAAATGACAGAACACAAAAACTAAGTAGTACCAAGGAAAATCTAAGACAAGAAGTGATACACATAAAAGAAGCCTTGAAACTTAATAAACACCCTGATAAATTAGTCAGGAAATGTGTTGGGAAATGTAAAAATAAAAATAAAATCAATAATGATAGTAGCGATGGTGATAATAATAATAATAATGGCGACACCAACAATAAAGAATCTAAATCATCAGTAGTCATTCCATACAAGGAAAGAACCTTGGAAGCCTTACGCAGAATTCTTAACAAGGCGAGAATAAGAGTGGCATTCAAACCCACAAACTCAATTAAAAACAAGCTTTGTCGGTTAAAGGATCAATCCTGTGGAGCCGTTAAAACAAAACGATTTGGTTTATCTAATACCCTGTTGGAATTATTGTCAGGTAAAATACATAGGTCAAAGTAGTAGAACAGGATCAGTCAGACTAGCCGAAGATAAAAACCTAGCAGAATCTAGATTGGTTTACCCAAATAAGATAAGAAATGTAGAAAATATTTCAGCCATAGCATCACATGCAATCGCACACAACCATACAATAGGATAGAATAAGATGACAGTTTTAAAATCTAACGTAACAGGGTGAATGGAGGGAGAGATTGATGATAGCGGAAGCTTTGTTTATCGAATCAACTGCAAATACATGTAATAGGAATGATTCATCACCTGTCCGTGGTATTCGAAAAATTCTACTACCCCTACGACGACAAATAAAAAGAAGACAAAGAAAACTATAAAACTCAAATTTCAAAGTCGTGTGATTACAATTGATATGATTATGAACAATAAATTTTGTTCGAAACGTCATCCAGTATCCTGGTAGGTGTTCATGAGCACAAGTGTAGGCAGTGTACTGCTGAAACTGCTTCTGCACTCAGTTTTACAGTACCATGTGAACTGGAGTCGTTAACAGCGGGACGCGTTTCCTTTGACGTTTTGGTGATTAAGAGCAGCATATGCGAAGAAGATAAGAAATTCCTTGGTAAAGTATTCCATAAAAGAATTCGTGGATTCTGTAAGTCAAGTGAAAGTGCTTGGATCAGTTTAGCTTCTATGTCCCTTTCACTGAAACCGTGTGCTGACTATATGTGAATCCAATCCTTGGGATATCAAACGACTAGTATTCATGTGCACACATTAAATGTCCAATTTTTATTCAGTGGTCAAACATACCGACAGAAAGATAAGGCAGCAACGAGTGCTCCATTTAGTCCACTACTCACCGTTCGCCTTGTAGTCAGGATTACCTTGAGTCCAACTGTCTGTCTGTCTGGATTCAATATAGAACTTGGCACCGAAGTGCAGCAGTTCGAGTTGCCACCTTCCAAATAGCACACAGAGGTAGACAAGAAGATGAGTGAAGAGAATTAATAGAGTTTGACAAATATAAGAGTGAAACAGAATGGGTAATGGTAGAAAGGAATATGAAAGATTACAGAGATTGAATACATCTGCGCCATTGACAACGATTTTGAGCCATGTCACCTATTGTCTCCAGCCATTGATTCCTAGAGTCCCGAGGGCCCCAACCCGGGAGTCTGCATCTCCCTACCTGACTCAGTTTAACTGTCAAGGATTTCATGGATTGATGCCATGTTTTTGTTTGGCCACCACTGGCTCTTTTCCAACCTGAACCTATATCAGCTAGCAATGCCCGTCGGGGGAGGCGATGGTTAGGCATGCGCAGCACGTGACCTAGCCATCTTAGTCTATGTCCAACAGCCTCAGATCAGTCACTAATAACTTCAAAGTTTACAGCGGTACATGGATTAGATATCTTTATTATTATTAATAAAAATACTGAGTTAAGTAGAATCTAAGGATAAGCTCCAGTAAAATTAATTCACTTGTTTTTATTTTTTTTCCGGCTCTGCTGTATTTAACAGCGTAATGATTCATAAGTTGGCTATATTGAACCTTGAAAGTTATGAAATCCTCTTTCTATGTTTTTATTATGATGACGTTCATATTTATTGTGTAGGTGGATACGATGGAACAAAACAACTACGCACAGTTGAATGTTTTAAACCGCCCACGCATCAAAATGACTATGAATTACCAAGTGAATACTCCCTTTCAAAGCATGATACATTATCTGATATGTTGTATAAACCTGGGACTTCTACAACGACTGGTTTCGATAACTACAACAGTGAGTGCACCCGCATTCGTAGCGGTACCAATAATCATATTACTCCAGAAATAGCTAAATTTCTTTCTAGCGCTGCTGATAATTTATCATATTCTAATAATTCTGATATCGAGTCGGTTTCTTCATTTAATTCAGCTGATAGTAGCTCGACACTTGGGGATGGAAGATATCAGGTAAGGATCTATTCCTATTAATATTATTACTGTTATTACCGTAATTATTATATGACTTCAATATCACATCTCCATTTCGTCGTGTTCTCTGCAGTCCTCTTTCTGTCTGTCTGTCTGTTTTCGACATAGAACTTTGCACCGATGTGCGGCAGTTCAAGTCGCCACACTCCCTCCATGTACTACACAAAGCAAGAGAAGAAAGCAGAAGAAATGCATAATAGAGACAGTAAACAGAGGAGTGAGACAAAGGAATAGTAATAACGAAGAACAATATAGTTTCATTGGAAATCATAAGTCACAAGAAGTGGATGCATCTGCGTTAGCTATTGAGAACGATTTCGAGCCCCATCACCTATTGTTTCCAACCATTGGATTTTACCGTCCCGATGACCCCAACCAGTCAAGCAATCTACACCTTCCTAAGTGGCTGGCTGAAACTAACTGTTGTAGATTTCATCGACTGGTGCTATGTTTTGGTTTGATCGCCACTAACTCTTTTGCAGTCTGACCCTATGTTAGCTAACACTGCTCGTCGAGGAAGGCGATGACTACGCATAAATAACTCATATCCTAACTATCTCAGTCGATGTAACTCCACAGCCTCGTCTATTGATTTCCTCGACCGACACCCAACCTCAATATTGCTCACCTTATTATACCACTTCACACGGTAGTCAACACGCTCTATTTCTAAGCTGGGAATGAGTCAATATAGTCCACTCCAGTTCTGTAGCGTCATCTTACATTTGGCTGCAGAGAATCGCATGCCAAACATTCGAAGATTCCAGCTCAAAGTGTTCAGAAGAATCTGCATTTTGTCAGCGTCTTCACCCAGGACTTTATCATCTGCATATTCTAAGTCAACGAGATTATTCCTTGGTGGTAATAAGTCAATCCCTGAGTCTACGAAGTCACTTAGGGTTGAGGCCATTAGAACATCTACGATGAAATTGAATAGAAACAGGGATAGTGGGCATCCCTGAAGGACAGTACTAGTTATCACCACTTCAGATGACAACTCACCGTAAGCCCTCACCTGGCTTCGTGAGTTCGAGTAGAGTTCCTTGATCAGTGCAGAGTATTTCTTCGGCATTCACAGGCAAATATCACCATAGTGCCTCTTGGTCAAGAAATATAAAGATCGTTGGACGCCAACGGCAACTCACTTACTTTACTTCGGCTATCTCCTACGGGAGGATGAGCCAGCTTCATGAACATCTCGAATCATCGCTGCCCAGGCTCGGCGATCTGATGCAAGGTTTTGCGACAGGGTTATCGAATTCTTGTTCCATAGACGGAGTCCGTAGACGGTTTGTAGCCCCAGGCACTCCATATCAGCCTTGACTGTACCAAGCCATGTTTTCAGCTGTCCACCCTTGCGATATCGCCAAGATGGAAATGGCGAGGGATTTAGAACTGATTTGACCAGATCGTCATCTGGTCGGCGCAGAACATGGCCAAACCACCGAAGGCGACGTTGTTGGACCAGTACTGGAATTTGGTTGATGTTGTAGAGAGTTCATGAAGTTTCATGGGAATTAGGTATGAGTGATGTCCCCAGCATCGCTCGGCTTTTTGTTTGAGAGTACAGCTCTAGCCTTTACACAACCAAGTGTGACCTACAAGGCAGTAGGAGTGGAGTAGGGAGTCCACTATCCATTGGCAGCCGGTGACCAGAGTCCGGTTCATACGCCTTTTTGTACGGGGCCAGACATCCAGGGCATCCAATAAACCCTTTGTCCATACGTCTACCGGCGAGCTTCATACGCCAGTCGTTGGAGGTTTGGAATCAGGGTTTAGCCATCTCCCCTAGACTGTCATCCAATGGGCAGTCAACCCGGTGAAGAGCGCCGGGCATCCGCTTTTGCCCTCTCACTTCGGTGAAAAACACCTCCGCCACGTGAAGGCAGTGAGTAGGACTTCCTCAGGAGAGGCTGTGTAAGACGCCCGGTCATATGGGAGCATTTCAAGAGGTGTACGTAGGGGTGGCCAGCCCGCAGCGCAAGGCACCCACCCCCGACCATCCTGAGGCTTTGGAGGCAGCGGTAAGTATGCCTATGTTCTAGAATCTGTCTGTCTGTCTGGATTCAACATAGAACTTGGCATCTAGAATCTGTGGAATCAGTCGTCTTTAGCTGGCTCCACGATAGACCGTTACTTATCATCTCTTCCTAACTCGGTGTCCACGTGACCTTCGGACCCACACCCAACTCATCGTTGCTCATTCGGGTTCCGTTCGAGGGTTTACCTGGGGCATGATGTCATTAAATGGTCTTCTCAGCGTGTGTCTATTCCAACTCCATTTTGCGTCGGCATATTTGATGGCCAATAAGTTTCTGCTTAGTTCGTTGCCAAAGTTCGTTGTTGCTTGTCTTTTCTATTCAACCATCTGATCTTCAATATCGATCGAAGGCATTGAAGTCTGAAACCTGCTGGAAATGCTTTTGGGGACGCTATAAGTCTTTGAACCATATTGAAGAGCATACACTGTACATTATTGATAATGATGGTGTTTCTCATGATGCTGATTGCAGCAGATTTTCATGCTGATTTAGGACGTATCGAAGGTCTTTTCTGCCTTTTCATTCCCTCCTTTCACCCCAGCATCCCTGTTGTCTATAGTTGAGAATGTCACCTAGGTTACTATCCACTCCTAAGGCCTAAAAAGACGGGGTTGGGCGTTGGGCTAGTAATCCCAACCTCGGAAAACCGATTCAACGACTACAAAAACTTCGAAGTTGTAGGAGAAATATAAAAATTGATTTAAATGCTTTATTCTTATTAATCTCTATAAACTCCTTTGTGCACTGTACAGTTGTAGCGGGGTAATATGATAAGCCTTCACACGTTAGTTGTCTTACATTGTGATACATGAAATATCTGTCCGGAGCAATTCAGTTCAAGCAAACTTCTACATAGTGTGTACCAATTATATCTTAGTATATGAAAATATATTCATGTGATTTTAAACTTGTTGAAGTTACATTCTGGGTGCGTTCATTGGTAGAATGGTCACCTAAACCTCGTCTAGTAAAGCCAGAAGCTCAACCTGGTAAAAAAAACTTTTCCACTTCTGAAAATTCCAAAGTTGAGTCCCTATGTTCAATTCTTAACTCTAAGAAATAAAGAAGTTGTATTGTGGTGCATATTAATAGTTGTATCGTGGTAGGTGCTACTTATAATCAGATATAAGTAGTACATCAGTAAGCAAATTCAAAAAAGTAACAATGTTTTGGACAAAAGCAATCGAAGAACAGAACTGGTGATATTCAACCAATTTACAAATGATGTTCAAATAAGCACTGAAGATATAGTATACCAAATTTGTGTACATACAGTAAGTTTGTGGTGAGAGCAGGCTGCTAGCCAATTGGTAGACATTAACATACGTCACTGTCTAGGTCACTAATATTGGCCGTGAGAAAATATGAACAAGGCTGATTCAACAACCAATCACAGCAGACTTAACATGGGCAGATATGATTCGCAGATAGATGGCCTCACTTTCCGAGAAACCCGAAAACAACCAATCAGAAGACTGCGTTTGTCTACTTGAATAAGCTATAATACTGTACATGAAATATATATAAATACGTGCTGATTCCCGTAATAAAACAATCATTTACCGGCCCTTGTCTTCTGTTGTTACAAGTTTATCCTCATACATATTCCCTCCAGCGTCATCGTTCTTTCCTCCTTTACAAAAGGAGAAAATGGAGACGGATCAGGCATACGTTGAGGAGGCCGTCAAATGACATCGCGTGCAATGCAGGCCAGTGCTCGAATGGAATCCAATGGGAAGAGACGAGTATGTCGTCACTGCGAGGGTGACATGGGGAGATTGTCCGAGGAGGAGATGAGAGATTATTGTCGGCCGTAGACCCAACTGAAGATGACAGCAGAGAATAGAACAAAGTGGTGGTGTTTTGCTGAAGCCCTATGTTTCACGCGGAACCCAGTGGAATAAAATTAATAATTTTATTATTTTTGATTACAGCTTGACTCCATTCCGTATTTTTGGTACAAGTATGGAATTTTCAGCGTGGATATCGGTAGCCCAAAATTCGCAGGCCAACCATAGATATCAGGTGTGCGTCGGCGTGGACTCGAACCTCGGACCATGTCCGAGTTCCCAGTTATTTGTAGTAATGTGCGTAGCATTAGATAATTGTAACCTTCCTTCTTTTTGAGTTGAATCTTGCTGCGATAATCCTACAGGAGATTGTTCCACATCGCATCAGAACTTTGGTTGCTGTTGGTGACATTACAACTGTTACTCTCTCAGTGTGCTAGTAGATGTCGTCTGGGTGACCGCAGTAGATTGCTGACTCTCCAGTTGACGATTTTCATAGTTTACGTACATTCCACCCACTTTCACAGTTTCTATCTCTTCCAAGCCATATCGCCTCACTCTCCTTTCAGTCTAGACAGCTTCCTCATCTTCGAACATCGTGTGGATATTCCATGTCTCCATGTTTACCTCACTATTCATCGAAATAAATTGTAGATCAGCAGTTGGTTAGGCTGCTTGAATGATTTTGAACTCGTTTCCACTTGGTTTCGACTAGATATAACGTTCAAGATTGACGTGTGGCAGCCACTTCTGCTAGACTTGAGCTCTAGCAGCACTGCCCTCTGACTTTGGTCTGGCCTACCTAACCTGGTGGCCAGACTGCTCTCAAAACCACCCAAAATAACGAAAAGAGAATATTACACTCGCGGCTGCTGAAAGTTGTATGTATTGACGATGATTTGCAGAGATTGTACAACGAAGCTGCCAAACTGTTGTCCCTCGAAAATTATATTCACCACCGTGTGTTTCAATCCGGACGCAAAAACAAGTTGATTGTTGACGGTGAAACTGCTGAGGTTCAGTTCAGTTGATGAACTTCTTTGATCCTCTACAACACTATATTGTGTTCTACCTGCAATGAGTTTGTCCTAAAACACATTCCCTCGAGCATCATCGGTCTTTCCCTCTTTACAGTATCTTGCTGTGAACTGGGTAAATTCGGTAACTCGTAAAAAAACTAGAGGGCTCTACTGAACACATGTTTCATCCTAATATTGAAAACTTCACAAAATCATAAGCAAAACAACACCTGATATCTATGGTCGGCCTGCAAAATTTGGGCTACCGATATCCATGCTGAAAATTCCATACTTGTACCGAAAATACAGTGTGGAATCAAGCTGTAAATCAAAAAAAAAAAATAAAAAATAAAAAATAAAAAAAAAATAAAAATAAAAAAATAAACATATTAGCACTCCCTGTGTATTGTATCTACGCCTATAAAACATGGTCTCGCCGAGCTGAAGATATACGGTGACTCTGCGTATTTGGTCACCTCTCCCTGCGTTGAATTACCTACTTCTGATGGCATAATCGTGTAAATAATTTCGAGGTCTGGCAGCTTGTGTTTGGACACGTTAAAGATCACCCTTCATTGAGTATTGTCATCCTGAAACACCGGCTTTGGTAGCTTGGACATGTGGTATGAAAATGTACTGAGGCAGTCAGCCAATGATGTGGGTGACACCGTTGGAGAAAGGATTTCTGTGTTAGGTTAGGATCCGTCGGTACATCACCGCTCCCTGGGTAGAATTCAGGAGTTGATTCAAATCAGTGGCTCGAGACGCTATCACATGTGGCCAAGAATCGCAATCAGGCGTGAACACGCCTAAATTTCCTCCTTTCTTCCTATTCTATCGTCTCATCATTAGATAAAGGTACCAAATACGTCCGCTGCACGTTTCTCGACTTCACTTCTGCTTTCGTCTGTGTACCTGGATGTCTCTTGCTAAATAAGCTCTCGATGACACGAACTGAGTCCTGGGTCACTAACTGGTTTCATTCCTACTACTCAAACAGAATGCAGTATACCGTATATAAAGGCAAATCCTCCTCTGCCGTGCTCACTGAAGCTGGTGTCCCCCAAGGTGCTGTACTCTCCCCACTTCTCTTTTCTTTCTTTCTACATGACTTACCATCTTCAAATGACATTAATTTTGTTAAATATGCTGATGACCTGACTTTATCTTTGCCTGTCAAATGTCAAAGTGACTGCTCTAAACTAAATGGCTTCTTATCAGAAATCAGCCAATGGTCCAAGGAAAACGGTCTAACCTTAAACCCCTCTAAATGTCAAACAGTCAATCTCACCTCTAGGCATAAATCTGACATGGATGACACTGAAACAGAGACCAAGTCGGAAATTAAATATCTTGGCGTCATTCTATCTGCTGATCTTTCCTGGTCGTCTCATATCTTGATGATTTCTAAGAAAATATTCCGTCTTACCTTCTACATCAAGAAGTTAAGACATTCTGGTATAATCCAACCCTTACTCCTACGATTTGTTAACCCTTGCATCCTGCCTATTATTCTCTATTGGTCCCCCTTAGTTTTTCCAGGGCTACTGAAGAAAGACTATACATTATTAGGCAGGATGTTAAAGATCGTCATCAGGGTAAGCAACGTGCCACTTAACTAGCTTGTTAGTATTCTGGTCGACAGGCACTTGAACTCATGTGAAAAATTGGCCAGATCCATTCTGTCTAACTCACACCACCCTCTTCATTCACAACTCTCCCCTTGTATCTCTTCGGGCCAGACCAGACCAGAAACCTTTATAGGAAACTATATGCTCTCACTAGCAAGTACAGAGCCTCAACCATACTCTACTCACCTCGTGTTGTGTGCGATAAAGAAAGCATTAGGCGTGAAACCTTTAACTTATTAAATAGTCAGTAGAACAACTGGATCTCGTCTTTCCAACTCATATCATTTATAGGTACAACGTTTTCATTCTTTTTCTGTTATGCACTGTTTCGTTTCTTTCTTCCTTACAAACTCTACTTAAAGCATTCTTCTTTGTTCTTTCAGCCTCTGTATATCTCGACCTTTTGTTACCGCTTGCGCCAGTAAATATGCTAGTATCTAGTTTTCTAACACCTCCAAACACTGTTCAATTTTTGGCTTTGCTACCGGCATGGCAATATGTTGTTATCATAATGAACTGAGATTAATTACCTTAATCTATGTAGAATTTTATGTATTGTTAGTGTACTAACTGGATGGAATACTGTAGTAAAATGCTGAGAATTCCATTCTGTATCACAAGTACTGTTTTGGAATAAAGCAAATTATTATTATTATTATTTCTAAAAGTAAGATGAAGTAATGAATTTAATTTGTGGATGGTGACTAGCAGTGGAATCCAGGATCCGCATTTCGTCCTATTTGAGACTTGTCTGCTGGATTCCGCTGCTAGTCACCATCCACAAATTAAGTTCTAATTAAATGCCCAGATATCGTCGAAGCATCTGCACAAGAAGCCAACATGTCTACCTGAGACCGAGCACTTCGGTCCAATCAATCGATGAGAAAATCTCAAATTCAATTGAATTAATGAATGATGATAAATGATCTTAACAAATTTGCTTGCTTACTTTTTTGACGAGCTCCCTTATTCATTCTATCCCTATTTTTCTCATATATTGTTGTTTTATTATTTTTTGCATAGTGCATCTGTTAATACTCTTAATGCGTGAGGCTTGCATTCTTTTTAATAGTAATATAATATCGATTTCCTCAATTTCAATCTTCTAATGATTTATTTGTTCACATCTTTCCTTAATTTAGGCGAATATCATATCGGAAAAATCAAAATATAAGACAAATAAGCCTAAACTATCTATCCCATCCACTTCTGCTGTCACTACTGCTACTGCCGGTGGTACTACTACTTCCTCTTCGAATCCTTTCGCTGATTGGCAATGGTCTTTTGCACCATCGTTAATTGCACATGAAGGATGGGTCGGTATATGTGTCCTACCGTTAGATCAATCGTCATCGATAAACAACTGAAGTGAATTGAATCGAGTCGAATCGAATCGAAATGAACTTGTAAATAGCCATAGACCACAGTAGTGAATACATTTCATTATTATTATTATTTTCTCTTTTTCTCAGTAATTACCTTACCAAAGAGTAAATTTAAATCAGTTGACTCTGTGTTTTATAAAGCTGATTTTCAGTGATAAACATTTGTCTTTATGTCTGTGTGCGTGTATGTGTGTGTGAATGACTCTTCAGTTGCATTGGTTTATTGACTAAGCAGCACCATCAGTGGTATCCAGAATTTTCTTTTTTCTCAATTCTGTGCAATACTATATCTATATATGTATACCTCATGTACTACAGTGTGTTAACTGTGCACAGCTTTTCCCTCTTCTGTTGAATTCATTAGTTCTTTCGGTGTTGTCTGTGTACGTCGTATAGGTGTTTATAGATAGGTAGAGAGAGAGAGAGATAGTTGGTCGATCGATTATTTAATTTGTCTGTCACTTTAAGTTTTTTATAGTCTTATTCCCAGTTTTATTTGTTTTGTTTTTTTGTCCAAAGAATGTACTTCTTGTCTTTCTGTGTGTGTGTGCGTGCGTGTATGTGTGTGTGTGTAGTCGTTAAGCAATTACTGATGTGTCAGTAGAATACTTCTGGAATCCTTCATGGAAGGGAATGCGCTACCGTAACAGGCAGGGTTGAACTCTCTCTCTCTCCCTCCCTGTCTGTCATTTACTGTGTACACTACTGCAACACTCCTATATACAGTTGAGTTTTGTTATGTCTTTCGTATATACATACATACATACATACATACATACATACATACATACATACATACATACATACATACATACATACATACATACATACATACATACATACATACATACATACATACATACATACATACATACATACATACATACATACATACATACATACATACATACATACATACATACATACATACATACATACATACATACATACATACATACATACATACATACATACATACATACATACATACATACATACATACATACATACATACATACATACATACATACATACATACATACATACATACATACATACATACATACATACATACATACATACATACATACATACATACATACATACATACATACATACATACATACATACATACATACATACATACATACATACATACATACATACATACATACATACATACATACATACATACATACATACATACGTACATACATACATACATACATACATACATACATACATATAAGCTGTGGTATTTACCAGTATATTATTCTCTACACTCAGACGCAGATACCCGTATACCCTTGTCCATTTTGTTTTGTTTCCACAATGAATGTCTTTCGGTTGCTGCTTTTTCTTGTTTGCGTTTCATCTATATCTATAATTCTTGTTACGTAAGAGTGTTGTAATACTTTATCAATGAAGACTTCTGAAAAAAAAGGAGTAACGAGTCTATTCACTCTTTTATTTGTGATTAGTTGACTATGGGTTGGTTTGCTTTACTTACTTTTCCCCTCCTCCAACTTCTCCCTTCTGCCTCTCTCTCTCTCTCTATCTTTCACTTTCCGTTTGATTTGGTTTTAGTAGCTCAGATATAATTTTTTAAAAAAAACACGCATTAAGTATCTGTGTTTTAGTGTAAGAGTTCTTAGGTGTGTTTTCTTTTTAAAAGTTAATTTCCTTCAAATGCATTTGTTGTGTTCTGTAGACATCTGTTCTTATGCTGAATGAATTAATAAATAGGGATTGTTTTGAAATTGTTTTCTTTTTTTTCATTTCTGTGGCACACTGGAGTTATTTTCACTTTCGTTTCGTTACGTTTTCTTTTTTTTTTTACTGCCTGTAGAAAATATGAACACACTGTTTTGCTTCTTGGTTTTATTTTTGGTGTTATTCACCTCTATCTCTGTGTGTGTCTGTGTGTCTCACTGCTCATTTATCGATTTCAATTTCATTTTTGTATAAAGTTGTAGTTTTTTTCTTCTTTCTGTTTTACAGTGATTCGTATCACTTCTTTTGTTGCAGAAATTTATTATGCATGTGCACATACATACATACATACACTATATATATTTTGGTTGAGATTGTTTTTGCGTTTACGCGGGTCATTGAATTCCAACCCAGCTAGCACCTGGCTGAATAATAGTCATTCTGAAGGTTTTTGGTTCAATCTCTGCGACGGAGAGGGTCGTCATGAGTGCACCTTGAAGACGTGTTGCAAATACTGAGGACGAAGCAGCTGTCCAACACTCCCTGGTGGTTCGCATTGATTCTCGGTAACTGATATCAGTAGGTGACGAAATCTGTCCACGTTAACCAAGGTACTAGGCAGTGTTTGGGAATCAGAGGAAGTCCCGTCGGATTGGTATAAGTCATTGATTATCCCGATATACAAGGAGGGAGATAAGTCTTCTTTGGATAATCACAGGAGGATTAGCTTGACTAATATGGTTTCTAAAGTTCTAGGCTCAATAATAATATAGACTAAGTAGGCCACAGGAGGAACAAACACGAGAGGACCAGACAGGCAGGCTTTAGACCAGGAAGAGGATGTATTGATCATATCTCCACCCTTCGACAGATTCTGGAACCTAGGCATACTTACCGTTGGCGTCCAACAATCGTTATATTTGTTGACCGAGAGGTACTATGGCGATATTTGCCTGTGAAGCGAATGCCGAAGAAATACTCTGCACTGATCAAGGAATTCACTCTACTCGAACTCATGCAGCCAGGTGAGGGCTTACGGTGAGTTGTCATCTGAAGTGGTGATAACTAGTACTGTCCTTCAGGGATGCCCACTATCCCTGTTTCTATTCAATTTCATCATAGATGTTCTAATGGCCTCAACTCTAAGTGACTTCATAGACTCAGGGATTGACTTATTACCACCAGAGAATAATCTGGTTGACTTAGAATATGCAGATGATAAAGTCTTGGGTGAAGACGCTGACAGAATGCAGATTCTTTTGAACACCTTGAGCTGGAATCTTCGAATGTTTAGCATCCGATTCGCTCACGCCAAATGTAAGATTACGCTACAGAATTGGAGTGGACTACATTGACTCATTCCTACCTTAGAAATAGGGAATGAAGTGGCAGAGCGTGTTCACTACTTCATTTACTTGGGGATTTGCACCAACAAACGCCAATGGGTTGATCTTTGACGAAATCTCTGCATAGATACAGAGGGCTAGTGTCGCACATGCCAACTTACACCGTCTCTGGCATAGACGTGATATCCGGTTGGCTATCGACCAAAGAGTGTTTGTACTGCTCAGAAGTCTTCTCCGTCCTCTTTTATGGCTGTGAGTGCTGGCCATTTAGAGTGGAAGACATGAAAAGCCTAGCTAGCTATCTTTGACCCCAGGTGCCTGCGTTCTTTCGTGCTTGTTAGGTGATATATTAGGGTGAAGAATATTGAGGTTAGACTTTGAGTTGTAGGTAAGGAGGGGAAATCAATGGACAAGGTTGTGAAGCTCCATCAATTGAGTGATATGGTTAGAACATGTGTTACGCATGCATGCCTAGTCATCGCCTTCCTCGATGGCCGATGTTAGCTGATATAAAATAAGGTTGGAAAAGAGTTAGAGGTGGTCAAACCAAAACATTGAGTCAGTCAATGAAATCCACAACAGTTAGTTTGAGCTGGCCATGTAGGAAGGTGTAGACTTCTTGGTCGGGGTCGTAGGGATGGCAAGAACCAATGACGGCTGCAGAAAATTGGTGATTCGGCTCAAAGTGATCGTTCTCAATAAGTGGCATGGATGCATCCACTCCTTGTGGCTTATAATACCCAATAAAACTATATTGTTCTTCGATATTACTATTCTTTTTGCCTCATATGTCTGTTTATTAATTTCTGTCTTGAATCTGTTTTTGCCCTCTCTTCTCTTGCTTTGTGTGCTACATGGAGTGTGACGACTCAAACTGCTGCACATTTGTGCAAAGTTCTATGTCGGAAACAGACAGATGGAATCTAGTTTGGTGTTATGAGTTCGTCTGCACAATTATCTAGTGGGTTCGATTCCCGGACCGATGCATTCCTATACCTCACCTAACCGGTATTAAATTTGGGAAAAATGAAAAGTTATGCATGTGTGGCTAGAAACTCCACACCGTAAAAACAACACCGTGTATCTGAGACTTCCACTCTGAACTCAAGGGATGAAAAGAGAATTTACTAAAGATTAGTTTAAGCTTAGGATGAAATAAATGTTGATTACTTTGTCTTTCTCGTAGTTGATTTTACAGTCTAATTACTCAAAGTTACTCGTTTCGTTGATAGCTAGCAGTAGGATCCAGGATGCACGTTTCGTCCCATTTAGAACCCATCATCTAGAAGTGAGTGTTAGTATTCTCACTGACCCTCAAACCCTTTGGCTTATCTTTACAAGATCTTTGTGTGCTTTTGGAGGTGTTCGGGCCATGGTGACCTCCAGGCTTCCGAAACGATAGAGGTTGGTTTTTATTAGGACACCTGAATTAGAAAGGGCATTAGTGTTGCGTGACCACAGAGTCTAGGGGACTACTTCTCGAGGCCGGTGACACACGACTCGTTTGAATTGGTTTTTGTGGTTCTGTGCATAATAAGATCATACCCCCTAAGGTAATTTGGGATATACATTTTTACATGTCTTCCTATTCTAACTTCCCCTTCCTTAGAGCCGATAGACAGCATAGTTGACATGCCGATTATCTGAAGGAAACAACATACTGCTGTTACATTCCTATTCATCAGCAATACGAATTCGCCCACAAACCCACTCTCGTCATGGTGTTAATAACTTACACTGGTGGTAATTACTTTTGGTTTAATCGCTATCCAAATAGCTTTTCTGGATGACGTAGTAGGACCTGCAGGAATGTTGGTTCAAGCTAGTTCAGCCTGTTGGATCATTGTGATATGCGAACTCGACCACTACATCAGGGTAACAGCTTATCGGTCAGGGATCCTCGAATCTACTATCTATCACTTCGAAGCATTATCCAGTCGACCCCTTAGGAGCTCATAAACCAAAATGAGCCTGATCAACTCTGTCCAGATACTCCAATAGGGAATCAGAAATATAAATCAATAATTTCATTCTACTTGCTGCTGTTAATAAAGTAATCAGGTGTTGAAATTTTATGAGAATAAAGCTAATTAAATTGAATCTTAAATTCCACGAAGACTAGTATTACTGTTTTTTCAGACTGCAATGAAACACCACATCTTATTATTTCTTTTATTGTCCAACAGACTTGCCTTTCGTACATTTATGAATTTGAATAAAGCAAGAACAACAGCTTTTGCAGAATACAATGGTACCATGATTTATTAGCTGCTTACAGGCAAAAGTTATTATTAAATATATCTATAGAAATCATTTTAACATACTTGCACAGAGTTCAATTAATATATGCATATATGTATAATATTAAACACTTTTCCGAGGAATAATCATCACACACAATGGAAACTTTCGGCATTACGCAATCAGATGAAAGAGAGGTGTCCAGTTACCAGGACAAGGAAAGACTGATAAGCGCTTCTTTCTGAACGCATAAATCAGGTTTCAGGCGCTTGATGGAGATGGCTTCAGCAAATTTGAGGAGAATTGAATTCTTTTGCCCATTGATAATTTCGAACGATCTTGCGACGTCCACCTCATGACTTGTGTCAAGGAGATGTCTGGTGATGGCACTGTTTAGAGCATTTGTTCCCTTTAGACGTAAGCTTTTTCGGCACATGTTCAAAAAATCGAAGATATGCCCTTCTTTCTGTCCTTCCAATGTAACTACTCCCGCAGAAGAGAAGGATATCTATCGATTTTTGATTGCACCAAAGAGAAAGTTGTTCGATAGATAGGGACGAGCTTAGCTACAGGATAGGCTATGGCTAGTGACGTACTCAGTCTTCTGTTGACGACGGGACTTGCGTCTGTCTCGTGTTGAAGATCGTGTACACGTGAATTCATATTGAGTCATTTGATCTCACTGACTTCCAGCCAACGGGTTTTGGGTTCAGAACCAGAACATTCAGAGCGAATAAATGTTTTCAATAGCTTCTTTTCACATCTCACAGTCGGCTACAAATTTACTCATTTGAGCGTAAAATATTTTTTTTATCATTGTTACTATTTTTCTTTGTCATTCGTCTTAACGAACATTCTCCGTATCCCTTTTGTATTACTATTATTATTCCTTCACGTTCGCAGTGGAACATAGGGCTTCAAGCTAGAAACTTGAAGTTTCTGTAGCAGTGTTTATTTTTACAGGATGGGGTTGCCAGCCTCATGCCCAACCTTTTCCTCTTTACCAGCTGTATTTCTGGCTTCGCGTGGTAATGGAGTGCGTCTGTGGTCGGGGTTCGAACCCAGGACCATGTGCATGGTCGGCGAGCGTTCTAACCGCTACGCCACCGACGTACATCCCTTTTGTATACTCACTTGTATTTTATCTCACACCACTATGATTACAACTCATTCATTCATACCAATAATTTTGATAATTATACACTCACGAACATGTCACTCAATTATCTAATCTTAATTTTTTTTCTTACGTTCTTCTTGACTGAATATGCAATTCATGTGCATTGAAACGATAATCAAAACTAACTTTCTGTTATTCTATCTTGTACATGCACTATTCGCTGCTGGCTACTGTAGGCTAACAATTAATGGATTTATAATTGTAAAGTTCGAAGAATAAGTGACTTACTGACCAAATGAATTTTAGTGTATAACTTTACAAAAAAGTGTAACAGTGCAAGTTGTAACACACCATGTTAGCGCCCAAAGTTAAAGAAACGAAAACCAGAATTCAGAAGAATCATAATGAACAAGAATGTACGGAAAACGGAATAGTAACAAACATGAAACTGGGGGGTTTAGTGGATATAGGAGATTACAAAGACTGGATGCATCTGAATCACTGACAAAGATTTTGAGCCATATCGTCCACGGTCTCAGACCATGGGTTCTTAGCGTCTCGAGAACCCCAAACAGGCAGTCCACATCACCCTACATGGCCAGCTCAAACCGACAGTTGAAGACTTCATGGATTGATGCCAGGTTTTCGTCTGACTACTGCTAACTGTCTTTTAACCCAATCTCAATTAAGCTAACATTGCTGGCTGAGGGAGGTGGGTGCTCGACATGCGTAACACGCGTCCTAGTGTTCATTTTAAACCCTGTTGAGTACCAAATAACACTACAGAACTGATCTGCATAGATTGTAAGTGAAACATACAATTCATTGAATATTTCACATGCTTTGGAAGTTTCACCAGCTCTAATGGACGAGCTAGTGACAAAATCTCAACACCAATACACAGAGCCCATGTAACATTTCGTAAAATACTTCATTTCTTATTTATGAGATATCCGACTATCTAGTGCATCCTGGTTTTCTTTGTCCCTATATGTGGCTCGGAAACATGGTCTATCCTAGCTGAAGAACATAAAATGAATGAGGGATTTGGTCATAAGTGTTTACTCAGTACTGCTGGCATGTAAGAAAAGCAATTGAGTTAATGGGATTGTTGGTCTTAATTAACTGACTTGAATGGTAAGTTTGTCACACATTCTAAGCTAAAGCTTGTCTTCGACAGCAATCTCCTCTGAATGATAAGGGTAAATTTAGGCACCTTTAGAAAAATGTCACCGATTTATGAAGTCACTGTCTTTTAACCTGAGCACTGCATGGAGATTTAGGCTGTACATATGGAGTCCACAAGCTGTTAAAAATCAAGAGTTATTCTTCACCAAGCTGATTTTGTTTTAGAGAAATCATCCTTTATGTCAATAAATATTGTATACCCAACAAATTAGGGGACTTTAGATACACGAAATAAAAAAGTTAAGGCATGATGGGAAAGCAACTGACTTTGTCTGATATCCGACATCACTTTCTACTTAAGGTGGGGTTTAAATGACATGTACCCATCTCATTGGGTTCTTTGCTATCAATTTCATCTAACGCCACGACAGTTGAAAAGCTTTCATTCCCTTCTCACACTGCCTGTATGTTACCCTTGGATTCCAAATTTGTGGCTTCCCGGAAACAGTAAAGAATAGACACCAACTTCAGAAGACGTTAAAACGGCCAGTTAGATTCTTCTAGGTGAAAAGTGGTACCTTATTTGCAAAGAAGTGTATCTACGATATATATATATATATATATATATAATAAAAATGACTCATATAGGGTATATATCCCTAATATGCTGCAAAAAACTGGTCCCAGATTCTCATACAGGTGGTTATAGACATACCAAACCACTGTATTCTCTATTTCTCCAGCTGTAGCAGATACTGGTTGCATATACGCAATATATTACCAAGGGAGAGCTTTGATTTCGAGAAGAAAATGCCTAAAAGAATCACCATTTAAGTATGACTTACCAACTTATTGAGACTTCCTCATACAAAGTGGTTGCATCTGAATGTGTAACAATCAGAAGCCCAGTCATATTTTTGCAGAGTCATTATCCCTCCACATATACATGTTTTATTCTTCCCTATCAACATATTTTCTACAGAGAAGTCAAAAACCAAATCTAGGAGACACTTTCAAAGAGGATTATGACCAGGAACCATTTTTTAATGTTGAGCTATCTGTTTGGCTGAATCAGTGTCATTTGATTTTGGTGTCTATTGTTTACTCTTGCCGGCTTCCTATTTGTAGGTCGGTCTAGTGTAGATTATTGACTCTCCAGTTAACAATTTCGACAGCCAATTTCAATTCCATTTTCTCGCGCAGATTATTAACATTTCTGCAATGTAAGCAGTCATGCTAACGTTAAACGTGATGCAGAAATTCCAAGCCAACGTGCACACTTTTCTTTCGTCAAAAAAAATCACATCAGTCAACTGGCGTTTCCGAATGCTTTTATCAGTCGTTTGAGCCATACATCGTCGAACTGTTGAAGAGTCTTCAAAATTCTAGAGAAGAATAATTTTTATTTTTTGTTTTCTGTGCTTTGAAGTTTCCCCTAGCGATGAGGTGTTTTATGCCGAATAGGGTTGGCAGCCCCATTCACAACCTTCTCCCCTTTCCAGGTTTAGGATTGGCTGGTAAAATGGGTGAAGACATATCCTAAGGAGTACATGTTGTGTTATTCTATTTTCCTATTAATACGGTGATGTAAAATAAAACCATCTAGTCTCCAAAGTTCAAAACAAAATGATTATGATTACTTATGGAATTCGATGTTGTCTATATTTCATGTAGTTACACGAATCTGGTAACAAAAGATTATGTATGATAGGACCCAGCATAAAATAGTATATCATCCTTTCTCACGAATCGTGTGATGAAGTTACTATCTTGATCTATCCGTTACGCACGCATAATTCACAGTCTTTTGTCACACCTTGATCTTTGTCTGCTCACCAACCCTTGAGAATAGAAGTATCTAGACAATAAGAACAGTCCATTCTCAGGGTTGTGAGCCAACTGCATTGTTATAAATTAGATATATAAATATGATGTTTTGTTTCCTAAATGATATGTATATAAAATACAGTCATAGGCTAGCCTTTGTCTCTTGATACTTGTGTGGCTCAGTGAAACGGAAGTTACCATGGTCGAGTAACCGTATTAGCGTATCAGTCAAGTTCATTACTGGGGTAGAAATTAACGTGCGCAGACATAACAAAGTAGCGACGGGTTTATTCAGTTCAGTCCAGTTATGACAGATTAATCGTAGTTAAGCTGTTTATCATTCTAACGAAATCAGTATAGTAAACACGAAGCAAAATCAGCTCTTTAAGTGTTGGTTTGTGGGGATTCGATTGGTTACAGGATTTCATCGTGATCTGACATTGGTTACAGAACCACTGGAAAACCTGGGAGTACTGGACAGCTGTTTCGTCCTAGCTTGGGACACTTCAGTAGTAGGCACCCACCACCAGGGTTCGAACCCAGGACCTTCTGGCTACAAGGTGAGCTATTATACCATTAAGCCTGTGGGACCCGATCCAATGGCCAGCCCATGAGTTCTAACTTCTGCCAATTCACGAAATAGCGCCACCCCTAGCCAATGTCTTCGGCGAGTATTTGTCCTTACAACCGACCTGCTGCACCATATCAAATCAAAATCAGCTTTGTAAAAACTACTTTTGATAATGGTTTCAACATTACAATGTAGTAATTTAAATTAACTGGTTGAAACCGTGATATTCTTGCGATTCATTTGTGATGGAAGCGTTTTACAGCATGGTCAAAGTTGTAACAGAATTTGTATTATCAATCATCACACTATTGACTTCATGCTGTATACAGAATTAGCTACGAAACGTAACTACCGACCAAACTGAGTTGTCATTTCTGAGGCAGAAATTTTCCTATAGGTGTAATGTCTTCACAAATTTTCTTGTTCTTGTCTTTCTCATTTTTTGGAAGTAATGCTGTTTTTAATGACAGGAAAACATACCGTCTGTTCTGCTCTAAGGCTGTAAAACCTCGCTGGTGAGAGTAAAAGGAAATGGCAGACTTCAACTTCGCATACGTGGTGGAAAATATTGATGTTAGACTTTGAACGTCAGTTATATAAGATATGACACTGGCGTAGTTGAAAGGGACAATCACAGATCGTTGTAATCCACCACTGTTTTAGAAAAGCGATGCTGAAATAGGATCAGGTTAGTTGAAAGGTAGGATTAGGCTCTCTTAACTACAACAATGATGTTGGAGTTTTTCTGACGTCATTTAAAATCGATCACATGTGATGCAGGTGTACTTCCCTTAGGACATCAATGTTTGAAATAGAATTTCCTCCTCACTTAAACACTCATTGCTGCAGATTTAATATCATCTTACATTTGAATCCTCAGCATAAAGAACAAAATTCAGATTTCATACATTTGGTTCCCTTAATAAATTTCGACAGAGAAAGAAAAATCAGATTTGCAGTATAAAAGGATATCATCATTCTATTTCACAGGGCAGAAGCTGTTTCCTGGACCTAACTGTAAAAAGAAGAAACGATGGAACGGTCGAATAGTCTATCTAAAGAAAAGAAACTTGGACTGGACAATACCTTCACTGCGACAGGGCCAGGAAGTTATGTTCGCCTAACAAGGTAGAAGAAGAATTAAGCTTTGTTGAAAAATGCCTTAAGGAAAACGGGTATCTGATAGGATCCCACATATTTTGGTATTGACTGTTTAATCTTGCATATATGGTATGTTATCATTCTCACACATTTTGGTAATGACTGTTAATCTTGTATATATGGTATATTATCATTCTCACACATTTTGGTAGTGACTGTTAATCTTGTATATATGGTATATTATCATTCTCACACATTTTGGTAGTGACTGTTAATCTTGCATATATGGTATATTATCATTCCCACACATTTTGTTATTGACTGTCAATCTAGCACATATGGTATATTATCATCTCTCACGCACTTTGTTATTGGCTATTAAGATCAATTATTTCAAATGCTGTTAGCTGTCCATATTGTTGTAAAATGTATAAATACCATGGCTTTCTTTATCGTTGTTGCACTTCAATACACAGTCACAGTCCAGCCTTTGTCTTTTGATATTTGCGTGCTTTACTAAATCGGAAGGTACGACAAGCAGATAGGCAGATTAGTTCAGGCGCAGACAGAGCAAGGTGAAAACGTCTTCATTCAATTCCCTACAGTTATAACAAATTGGCGACGGGGTTTTACCTTAATTCAGTGCAGTTATAACAGTATCCAAAAGGATTTATCTCAAAGTACAGCAAAGAAAGAGATGAGAAAGAGAAGTATCCAACAGTTGAAAACAAGAAAGTGTTCATTTGCCTCCCATACAAAGGAGAAAAAGTATCGCAAAAGATTCAAAAGAGGTAGAAGGGAGCAATAAAGAGATGCTTCCCTGCAGCCAATCTGGTGACACTATACAGTACTACATGCCCTATAAGGCAATCGAAACTGGATAAGTACGCTGCTGATGTTATCTCCAACTGCATTTATAAATTTACGTGTACCTGCGGCAGCAAGTACATTGGAAGGACAGAATGAAGGGCTTCTATCCGGTTTCCAGAGCATATTCCAAGAAACTTATGCCTAAAAGGAAGCAGATATTTACAAAGTGCAATTACCAGACACCTTGTGGATACGGGTCATTTTGTCGAGATTTCCAAATCTACATTAGTTTTCGCTTCAGCGAGCTTTGCACTATACTTCATTTTTATTTTTGTTTTTATTTTTTTATTTATTTTGGATTGCAGCTTGATTCCACACTGTACTTTTGGTACAAGTATGGAATTTTCAGCATTTGATATCGGTAGCCCAAATTTTGCAGGCCGACCATAAATATCAGGTGTGCGTCGGCAGGGGATCGAACCTCGGAACATGTGCATGGTCGGCGAGAGTCCTAACCACTGTGCCACCAACGCACAGATACTCGTTGAGTGCCTTCAGTGCAACGGGATGCTCACAAATCCTTCAAAATGTTAAACATACAAAGGACAGCAAATCTACTACTATTTGCTGAAGCAATCGCAATCAAACGTCACAGACCAAACTTATGCATACAGAAAGAGAGTGTGGTCAATCTCTCACTCCCTTAGTAACCATATCACTTTCATTACACTGATCAACCATAGGCAATAGTGAGCTGAACTCACTAAGCAAGTTTTCAAATTGATGAACTTTGACCTTGTTGAGTTGCCATGTTGACACTGTTCATTAGATTTTGCTGTTTTGTGTCTTCTCTCACCCCCCTTTTTCTTCTTCTTCATAGTTTGATAGCATATAAATTGATGGTAACCTAAACTATAAGTTGTAATACTTATATTCCAGATGCGTTCACCTTATAATGTTTTCTCTATTACCTTTCAAACAATGAAGTATGAAATGTTATTATTTATAACCATTGTAATTTCAGATAGTGGATTGCAGTTGGTGAGAACCTGTGAAATAGAACGATGATATCATTTATACTGCAAATCTGTTCTTTCTTTCTCTATCGAAAATCCAGATATTTAGAGCCAATGTTAAATCAGTTCTTCTGTATGAGTCAAGAACTTGCTACTTGCGTGACGAAAGCCTTTTACAACAGGCTGTAGACTTTCATCAATATCTGTCTTCGCTGTATGCTGAAGATCATATGTCTGGCCAGAAAGAACAAGCAACAAGAACCTCTAGGAATTTATACAACTAAGAACCGGTTACCCAACAAATATTCTTAAGGAAATGGAGATGGGTTGGACCATAGAATGACATTACGTGCTAGGCAAAACCTGGAACGGGACCCGAATGGAAAATTGCGAGCCAGGAGTCTGACAAGGTGGCATGGCGGAGATCGTGTGGAGAGAAAATGAAAGCTTATGAGTAATCGTGGGGGCAGCTAAAGAGGATAGCAGAGAACGGAGTAAAGTAGAGACATGCTGTTCATTCCCTATATTCAACTTGAAGATAATATCGATACATTTTCTTCCTTACTGTTTGTATATGTTTGTTTGTGTGCCAACCATTTTATGATATGAATAATCATGTATTTGTCTACACTTGAGTGGACACTGAAAATACGATTTTTAGAATTGATATATGTGTAAAACGTTGACATCCTGCTAGTATGTATTTCCACATTATTTTGTTTACTGGATATGTCACAGTGTAAAACAGCATTATTCAAGTGTGGGTTTGTAGGGATTTGATTGGTTACAGGATTTCATCATGAGCTGACACTAGTTAGTAAACCATTGGAAAACCTGGGAGTACTGGGCAACTGTTTCGTCATAGCTTGGGACTCTTCAGCAGTACGCACCCACCGGGATTGGAACTAAGACGAGCTCACCCTGTAACCAGAAGTTCCTGGATTCCAATTCCGGTAGGTGCTCACTATTGAAGAGTCTCAAACTAGGGCGAAACTGCTGTCCAGTACTCCTAGGTTTTCCAATGGTTCTCTAACTAGTGTTATCTCATGATGAAATACAGTATTATTCATTGGATGACAAAGTTTCAAACACAATTCATTCTTCATAATCATTTTATCAATTGTAACTATAAAAAATTCACAACTTCATTTTTTACAGTTCTCTTTCTTCCTTTCCTATTCTTCGTAGGAGAGTAGTAGCAAAATCATGATGTCCGATCAATGCATTGAATGATGATTCCTATTGCATGTATTCTCAATTGATTCAGTAAATAAAGCTACAGTTATGTGGTCAAATACTTTGTGCTATACAATGTATGATGAATGTATCGACACTCCCCTTATTGCCAATCGACCAGTTCAGATAATATCACCAGTAGGAATGTAGAATATCGCAGCCATCTTATTGCGAAGATGATCCTTAGAATACAATCATTGTGGAAGGAAAAATAATGTCGTCGGCTATGCATATACTAAAAGTCAAAGTGCTATGAAAAGTATCTATTTATATTTCATATAAAAAATGCATTATTAGAGAATTAAAAACTAACAGTTTCATGAGTTTAATTTGATTCAGTGACCTTTCTGTTATCTGGTTTAACCTCTTCTTCTTTGTAACAATCCCTGGAAGGTAAAAAGTTCGTAGATCGAATTGATGTTAACTGAAATAAAATTTCTTTTATGTCAGACTCGATTACGTGAAATCAGGAATAATCTCACGTTAAAAAAATAGTTATTTCTGAAAACATTTGTCTTGTTTGAAGTTGTTTGAAATCAGTTGTAAAAAGGCGCGCGCCTAAACTAACACTCGGAAACTAAGGAATCTATAATTCCAAAGAAATGTGTGTTCTGTTGGTTATTCAAGCATGTTTGATCCATTTCTTTGATGTTGGGAGCTACGAGTCAACTCTCACAAATGACTTTATACTCTGAAATATATTGCTCATTGGCAACTGTCCACAGGATGGAGTGCCTGGAGATTAAGTAAGAAGTCGTGATGAATGGGATCTGGTTCAATGACAGGGCTGTCTGTCTGTCTGTCTGTTTCAACATAGAACTTTGCAAAAATGTTCAACGGTTCAAGGCGCCACACTCCATTCAGCACACAAAGAAATGGAAGAAATTAGAAGAAATACAAATTAGAGACAGGAAACAGGGATATGAGACAAAAAGGAGTGGATGCATCTGTGTCAGCCATTGAGAACGATCACATTGAGCAATATCACTAATTGTCTCCAGCCATTGGTGTTTACCGTCCCGAGGACCCCAACCAGACAAAAGTCTACACCTCCTTACATGGATGGCCAGCTCAAACTAACTGTTGTGGATTTCACTGACTTGTGCCATGTTTTGGTTTGGCCACTGCCAGCTCCTGGGCTAGGCATACGTAACACATGCCCTAACCATCTCAGTCGATGTAATTTCACAGCCTCGTCAATTGATTTCCCCTCCTTACCTAGGACTCGACGCCTAACCTCAATATTGCTCACCTTATTATACCACTTCACAAGGGAGATAGAGCGCAGGCACCTATGATCAAAGATAGCTAGCCAGGCTTTTCATGTCTTCCACTCTCAATGACCAGGTCTCACAGTCATAAAGGAGGACGGAGCGGACTGATGAGCAGTACACACGGCCTTTGGTCGATAGCCAGCCGGATATCACGTCTACACTAGAGACTCCGTAGACTGGCACATGGAAAACTAGCCTTCTTTATCCGTGCTGAGATGTTGTCAGCAGGTACTCGTTGGCGATATTAGAGAGAACTATATTGGGTTATTGGATTCCGTTCTAGTGGCTGAATGGTCAACGTTCTGGCCTCGTAACTTGAAGGCCATACGTGTGTACTTCTGAAGAGTGTTAAACTATCTTTAGACAACTCTGCAGTACTTCCTGATGTTCGGTCTTTCCTTAACTAATGCCAGTTTGTGGTCTAAATTGAAGTCAATAAAATCCGCGCAAACCAACGCTTGAATGAGAAAATTTACTTTCAGTGATTCTTAACGATTGGTATCGGAAATTCTATATGAAAATCTACAACCGAATACTACTACTAGTGAGTTTTCTGATCACATTCTACTGATAGAGTTTCATCAGTATTAAAAATTTGTCAGAAGAATGTTATTTCCATTAACAGTAAATTTTTGTAATCATTACCAACGTTTGTGTGTGTATGGATAACAGTGACGCTGTATATTGAAATTCTTTAGTTTGTATCATGATTAAATTTGGGCACTGAGGTAGAGTGTAACTCCATTACAGATAAGATTTTATTTTGATCGATAAATCACACAGTGGTGTTATACAGTAATATTAACTGATGACAACGTTTCGAGCACAAACTATTGCTGCTAATAATCATATCAAGTCACTCACACAACTTTTTTCCTTCATGCATATACATGTGTGGAATTGACTAGATATTTGAATAAAAATCAATATGTGATAATGTGCATTCAGAAATAATAATAATATGAGTGTTATTGATCAAATACAATCAGAGTTTATAAAAACCAACGCATTCTAAAATGTATTTGCACTTTAATTCATCTCAACAGTTAACTGTTAAGGCAGGCTTAGTGAAGTGTCTAACAAACCGAGCCATAGCACTAAGTAGCACAAAAAAGACCTAAACGATGAAATGAAACAGATAGAAGAGGTGTAGGTGTTAAACAACTATCCTATGAAATTCATTAGGAAGATAAGTAAAGGCCAAGAGTAAAATAAAAATAATTGTGAAACTAGTAATGATAACATAAATAAGAGAGAATATAAGTCATCTACTGTTATACCATATAAGGAAGGGACATCTGTGATCCTACGTAGGATTCTGAATAAAGCAGGAATTAGGGTGGCATTCAAACCTACAAACTCACTCAGAGACAAACTCTGTATGCTAAAAGACCCAGTGGACCCAATTAAAAAAAATAATGTAATTTACAAAATACCGTGCAATGACTGTGAGGTCAACTATATAGGTCAAACTAGTAGATCGGGGATAATCAGATAATCGAAACATAAGAATTTAGTTAAGATGAGAATGGTTTCCCCACTCGCGAAGATAAGTGATTTAGAAAACAGTTCAGCAATCGCACTGCATGCATTAAAACACAACCACACAATAGCTTGGTGGGAGAGGGTTAAGAAGTAATCTATGCAGGTGGAGAGAAAGACTGATCACTGTATCCTTGTTCATCGAGTCTACACCCAACACATACAACAGAAATAACTCAGTGCAAATACCAGAAATGTGGAAGATATTATTGCCATCAGCCAAATCAGAAAAGGATAATAATTAATCTCAAAATTCTATTTCAATTCACGTACATCATAACATTCTAACAAGTTATTTATTTTGACTATAAAAACACTCGTCTTATTTCCCATCTGATTGTAATTGATCAATAACACTCGTATTATTATTTCTGAATGTACATTATCCTATATTGATATTTATTCAAATGTCTCATCAATGTTACTCATGTATATAAATGAAGTAAAAAGTTGTGTGAGTGGGTGACTTGATATGATTATGAGTGGCAATAATTTGTGCTCGAAACGTTGTCATCAGTTAATATTACTGTATAACACCACTGTGTGATTTATCGGTCAAAATAAAATCTTATCCATAATGGAGTTATAACTTTTAGGAACTTTAGCTCCATCTCACTCCTCTGTGTGATTGTGTTTTAGTTCATGTATTTGGATTTTTGAGCCTTCGTCTAAGAGATATTTAGACTTTCAAGTATTGGTTTTGTAGGGATTTTGTTTGATTGCATGGAGGATTTCATCATGAGCTGACATCAGTTAGAGGACCACAGGAAAACCTGGGAGTACTGGACAGCTGTTTCGTCCTAGTTTGGGACTCTTCAGCAGTACGCACCCACAGGGGTTCGAACCCAGGACCTTCTGGTTACAAGGCGAGCTCGTAGACCATTGAGCCACTGGGACCCGATCCAATGGTCCTTGAATTCTAACTTCTGCCAATTCACGATATAGCGCGACCACTTCGCAATGTCTTCTTCGATGAGTTACTGCGTCATCTTCAACCTGCTGTACCCTACTGGTCACGGCTTCCCACTAGAACCCAGGTTAACTACCTGAATAGGCCAGTCACTAGTGAGCATCAGATTAATTTTCAAGTATTGGTTTTGTAGGGATTTTGTTTGATTGCATGGAGGATTTAATCATGAGCTGACATCAGTTAGAGAACCACTGGAAAACCTGGGAGTACTGGACAACTGTTTCGTCCTAGTTTGGGACTCTTCAGCAGTACGCACCCACACATCATTTCATTAATTATCTGTAATGGCAGGCAAACACACAATAGAATGGGACAGAGCTACAGTTCTGAAATGTAATGCAGTAGGCGGCAGTGGAAAAGGTTGACCACTTAATCTTCGTCCATCGAATCTACATCTAACACACGCGGTTAGAATGACACATTGCCTATACCAGAGACATGGAAAATACTGCTACCGATAAAACTAAAGGATAAGAAATAAGGGAATTATACCAACAAAATTTAAAGGTTATGTGCGTGTTTACCTTCATATGGCTTAAAGCAGCAGTAAATTGTCCTCAAAACGTCATTAATAAATAAACAATTTTGTATTCCTGTGTGTCTTTATCAAACAAACTTATTCAACGGTGAAGTTCTTTCGACTACTGAACATAAATTTCAAAGGAATCCTTCACAAACGCATACACAATTACTAGAAGTTTAAACTGAACTTACTCAACTACTGTTCTCGTACCAGATTTCGCTGTTAATTCTTGACTATTTGGTCTTGAGAAATCAATTGTTAACCAGCACGAGCCATCATCTACCTTTAGTTTTAAGTCTTTACTCAAAGAATACTCCACATCATCCAAAGTAAGAACGGCGTCTCCTTTAAAAATAAATGCATAGAAGCTGCATTCATCAATATAGATATTTTGTGAAAAGATTAATATCACTGTAAGGTGATTTTTAACAGTCTGTGTAATAAGTGCAGGGTTCATTAGCATTAAGAATATTGTCGTTGTGTACTAATTATCTCTAGTTGTGACATCCTCACATCTTTATTTTTACTCCCCTATGTAATTTATTTATGGTATCCAAATGTTAGTAAGGTTCAGCTTTTATTTACTGAATATATCACACAACATGAAACAGTATTCAAGTGTTGGTTTGTAGGGATTTTATTGGTTACAGGATTTCATAATGAGCTGACATTAGTTAAAGAACCATTGGAAACCCCGGAGTTCGAATCCCGGTGGGTGTTCACTGATGAACAGTCCCAAACCAGGACGAAAACAGCTGTCCAGTACTCCCAGGTTTTCCAATGGTCCTCTAACTAATTTAAGGTCATGATGAAATCATGAAACAGTATTATTTACTGGACGATGAAGTGTCGAACACCCTTTATTGTTTATAAACATGCCAACTGGAATTATGCAGCTTCGAAACCCGATTCTTGTGGTTCCCGTTATACTGTCTCAATTTTCGTAAGAGTAGTAGAGTTTTCCAGATTTACCAGACAGAAGCTGAATCAATCCTGTTGGTTGTATTCTCACTTGATTCGATAAGTAAGGCTTCAATTATCAATCTCGCGTTCCACTTAGATATGTTGAAATTTAGGGTTTTCTCCCTATCCTATTCTGCTGTATGGCTGTTGTGTAACTACTTAAAAATTATTAATTTTGTTTAAAACATCATCCACCAAGTAAACTTATTTCACTATGTGATGTATTCAATAAACATCAATAATAATTGTGGCGTCGGTGGCACAGCGGTTAGGACTCTCGCCGACTGTGCACATGGTCCGAGGTTCGATACCCTGCCGACGCACACCTAATATCTATGGTCGGCCTGCAAAATCTGGCCTACCGATATCCATGCCGAAAATTTCATACTTGTGCCAAAAATACGGTGTGGAATCAAGCTGTAAATCAAAAGAAAATAATAATAATTAGGCGAGTTTTTCGTCGAATTTCCGAACATCACCCTGTGTGGTTAAGCAGAGGACAGACTGTTATGTACTCGTCGCTAGATTATTGCTATTTACTGGTCGAGAAACTAATAGTCCTGACGCAAGAAGGCGGAAATCAGAAGACCACTAGGTTTACGATGATACTTCTATATTCCAAACACAAGGAGAAGCAATCAGTGGTATCAGACCAAAGTAAGTTAGTAAGTGGTAAGTCACACAAATTGTGAATGCAAAATATATATGAATGTTCCAGACAAAGTGTGTGAACAAATCATTAGACAGTCTTAACATGAATGGCTAATTATAATGAAGTATCGATCCATATATACATAGCGAAATATAGCAGACATGTCAACAACCACCATATATGGATATATGTCACCAAGCAACGGACTGTCAACAAACACTCATATATAATATAAGGAGAATATACATTGTTAAAGGAGACAGGTTCATACAAGTGAAATGGTCACAGACTAAGCGAGCAAACAGAAAGAGAGACCACATACACACACACATAAATATATATATGTGGATACATATCACAAACAAAATCTATTCTCACTGCTATTCTATCTCATCTTGTGGATACACAACACAAGACTGACTTTAACCATGCTTTCAGGGTCACTGGCCGCATACCTACGAATCTCAATTTTGCCTTAAGAACTCGATGACTAAATATGGATGAGGCTGTGGGGATCCATATAAACAAGCCCGAATTGGACATCCAAAAGAAGTTAGTTCAGACATTATATTTGCCCTGGCCATCTAGGTTTGAGTGATCTTGAATTTTTGAGGAATTTTCCTTATTTCAGTTGATATTCTATTTGCTACTATATCTTTATTGTTATTATTATTATTATAATTTTAGCATCTTCATTGAACTGTGGTAATTCCATTGATCATACTTTACAAATCGATATTATTTAAAAGGCACTAATATTGTTATTGACTACTATTCTAGAATATTCTGCGTATATAAACATATATACATGTATATGTGACTGTAGAGCCAAAAGAGGAAATTATCGAAAAGGATATTCTTTGCTCGATTATTTCGTGTTTTATAAATGTCTGAATGAATATTTTTGCTATAATATGGAATTACATAATACCTAAGTGACCAAGTTTTCATTGTGCTGCTAATATGAATACTTTGATTTGACATTAGTAACTAGTGTGATGTGCCTAGTCCTTTGCTTGGTGCAGACTGAATTCTGTCAGTCAGGTTTGCAATGTGGCCACCATTCTCTAGATAGCTTGCCATCACAATGTACATTAATTTGATGATATTAGATGGTTGGAGGCAATCGGTAGGAAGCCTTCCTTGACCTAGGTTTCGTGCTAGTTGGGACTCGCCAGTCAGCAAGGCGTATCTGCAACCTTGAAGGAAGTCATATCCCTTCTGAGATTCGAACCCTCATCGCCCAATGCTGCAGTTAGAGAAGTTATCACTGAGCTATTCGGGTTCGTGATTCACCCCCTGTAGGACTGTATTGGATGCTTTGATTGGGCTAGTCATGAAACATTCTATATTTGTTCGTATTTATGCCTGACAACTCCTAGACTCTATGGGAATGATTTTCTTATAAATGTATGTTAGTGTACACTACTGATGGGCTGATATGAGTAGTTGTATTCCACTCACATCAATTAGTGGTTATTTCTAGCTAGATCGGAATGATCTAAACACCGGATAGCCATTTCGCTCATTTTAAGGCTGACTTCCTCAGTGGTGTAGCCGGTGTGACTCAGTCCAGACAGCTGAATTAGTTGAAACCACTCGAATTCTGTTTTAAGCAACTTGGACAGACTGGTAATACATTGAATCAGATTCACAAAGAAAATCCATATTTCACAATCAGAGATGACTTTCACCGAAATTATTCAGACCAAAATTTGTGATCTGATTATTAACATAAATGACACTACTGGCTGATGTGAGTGATATACATCTGTGGTGAAAGCTGTCTGCTAGCCAAAATCGGTAGACAGCAATCGACGTCAATGTTTACGTCCCAAATCTTATTATTATTATTGCTCCCTTGGGTTCCTAGTGGAACATAGGGCTTCAACTGCACGTCTCCATTTTCTTCTCTTTTCTGCTGCACTTTTCGCCTGCATCCATGTTAATCCATATTCTTTCAACTCCTCTTCACACGATCTCCTCCATGTCACCCTTGCTCTGACGTCCCACACGCCGCTTCCCTTTCGGGTTCCACTCGAGGGCTTGGCGCGCGATGTCACCCAGCGGTCTCCTCAGCGAGTGTCCGATCCATCTCCACTTTCTCCTGCATATTTGTTGGGCGATTGGTTCTTGCTTTGTTTGTTCCCATAATTCCTTGTTGGTGATTCTTTCCGGCCATCTGATCTTCAGTATTGAGCGAAGACAGTTGTTAATAAAGGTCTGCAGCCTTTTGGAAATATTCTTTGTGACCCGCCAAGTTTCTGATCCGTATAGAAGAACTGACTTTACGTTTGTATTGAAAATCCGAATTTTGTTGGTGATGCTGAGTGACGAAGATTTCCAGATTGATTTCAGGTTGGATGAATGTGTTTCTCGCCTTCCCGATTCGCTCGATTTGACATCCTCGTCCGCTCCTCCTGTAGTTGAGACAATGCTCCCTAGATAAGTGAGTGAATGAAGTAACCTCTTTCAAATCCCTCCCGTTGATGGTGATTGACGTTGGATGTTGTTGTTGGTTGGTTGGTTATTTTCATAACCTCCGTCTTGTCTATGTTCACCTGGAGTCCTGTCTTCGCGGCTGCTTCTTCGACCAGTTTGTCGGTTTTCGCTTGTAAGTCTTCGATTTTGTGTGACATCAAACATAAATCATCCACGCGCGAAATCCAGGTCTTCTAGGTTCTTCACGTCGGTCCAGGATATTCCTGTCTTCTCGTTTCCCACAGTCTGACGCATAATCCAGTCAGTCCACCACAATTAGGAATATCATTGGTGATAATAAGCACACCCTTGTCTGACTCCTGTGTTTACTCCAAACGCCTCGCTGAGTTTTCCGTTGTGGATCACTTGACATGTGCCGTTGTCGTACAGCTGTTGAATAAGGTTGATGAATATTTGGGGTACGCCGTAGTACTCGAGTAATTTCCAAATTACTTCACGGTCAACGCTGTCGAAGGCCTTCTCAAAGTCTATAAAGTTGAGGTAGAGGTTTGATTGCCATTCCATGCTTTGTTCGATGATGATGCGTAGAGTTGCAATTTGGTCAGTACATGATTTGCCTTTCCTGAATCCAGCTTGTTCTGGTCGGAGTTCTGTCTCCAGTGCGTCCTTTAATCTCTCCAGGATGATGCGACTCAGGATTTTACTTGGCGTCGATAGGAGCATGATTCCTCGCCAGTTCTTGCAGAGTGAGGCCTAAGTCGCCCTTCTTTGGTAGTTTCACGAGGTAACCTTTCCTCCAGTCAGTAGGCACCTTTCCCTCCTTCCAGACCTTTTGCAATAATGGAGTCAGCATGTCTGCTGTCGTCTCTGGGTCCGCTTTCAGTGCTTCAGGGGGTATTCCATCTGGTCCGGCTGCTTTTCCAGCTTTCAGAAGCTTGATTGCATTCAAGACTTCAGCTCTCGTTGGAGGATTGGTGTCAACTTGCAGTTGTGTGCGCGCTGTTGTTGGTATTTCTGGACGGGTTGCAGGTGATGGTCGGTTCAAGAGTCCTTTGAAGTGATCCGCCCATTGTTTAATCTGTTTTTCTTCCTTGGTAATGGGCTTCCCTTGGCTGTCTTTTATAGGTTTCGCTTGTGTTGATCTCTTCCCGGATAGAGATTTGGTTATCTGATATAGTGTCCTCAGGTCCCTTTTGCCTGCTGCCTTCTCAGCTTCAGTGGCAGATTGTCGTAGAATCGTCTTTTGTCCTTCCTAGCACTCTTCTTCACTTCTTTGTCCAATGCTTTGTAAGTTGAGCTCATCGTCTCCTTCTCCTGTCCGTCCTTGCATTGAATCATTTTCTCTTTCACCATTCTCCTCTCTTCTATTAATTTCCAAGTGTCCGTTGAGAGCCATTCCTTGTCTTGTCTCTTCTTTCTTCCTAGAACCGTTGAACACGTTTCGTTGAGAATCGCCTTCAGAGACTTCCAATGTTCTTCCACGCATGATTCTTCAGTGATGTCGCGTAGTGTTTCCTGCTTTGCTCTGACAGTTGCAGTGAAAGTGTCTTTTGTGGTTGTGTCCTTCAGTAATTGAGTGTTGAACTTGCATTGTGGCCTATCCCCAGCTATCCTCGAGGCTTTTAGTTTCACCTTGAAAGTCCCTTGTACTAGATAGTGGTCTGAACCCACATCTGCTCCTCTCCTTGACCTTGTGTCCAGTAGGCTCCGTCTCCACTTTCTTGAAATTGAGATGAAGTCTATTTGGTTCTTGGTGTTTCCATCTGGTGAAATCCATGTCGTCTTGTGTATATCCTTGTGTTTGAACACACTACCACCAATCACCAAATCATTGAAGGCGCAGAAGTCTGAGAAGAGTTCACCATTGTCGTTCATTTCACCGAGGGCCTCACGACCCATGGTGAGTTCTCTTCCTGTGTTGTCTCCTCCCAGCTTCGCATTCATGTCGCCCATCAGGATTTTGATATCGCCATTTGGGACGTTGTCCATTATTGCTTGTAGTTGTCTGTAGAACGCCTCCTTCTTCTCTTGTTCTGAGACGTTTGTAGGCGCATAACATTGAATGACTGTAACTTTCCTTCCTTTTGAGTTGAACCTGGCTGTCATTATCCTGGAGGAGATTGGTTCCCACTGCATGAGAGCTTTGGTTGCTGTTGGTGACATCATGATGGCCACTCCCTCGGTGTGCTCATGGTTGTCCTCTAGGTGGCCGGAATAGATTACTGTCTCTCCAGTAGGTAGTTGGCACCTTCCAGTTCCGTTCCATCTGCTCTCGCAGATTCCCAACACTTCTATTCTGTACCTTCTCATTTCAGCGGCTATCTGGGCAGCCTTTCCAGTTTCGTACATTGTGCGAACATTCCAGGTACCCATCCTTACTTTTGCTTTCATCGAAAGAAGGAACATCGGCTGACTGGCTTCCCGAAGGCTTTCACCAGCCTGCGTCATTTCACTTCCCCGATTCCAGCGAAAAGTAAGGCTATTGCTTATGTTTTTAGAATTTTTAATATATTTATTCGTTGAAGTTTCTGTAGCGATTTGGTTGTTTTACAGGGGTGGAGTTGCTAGCACCACGCCCCAACCCTCCCTCTTTACCCGGGCTTGGGACCGGCGAGAAAACTAGTAAGCTAGTAGCCTAGCAAGCTAGTATCCCAAATCTTGGTGATGAGAAATAAAACAGGAACAAAGAATTAGCGTGGCAGGGTACCATTCGCAGATATATGTGGTCTGACCTTCAAAGAAACGACCACAAAGAGATGATAGAATAACTGTCAGTGAGAAAACAACCAATCAGAAGACGCTGTTTATGTGCTAATAACTATGAATAATAATGTACTTCAAAAGACATAAATATCTGTTGATTTTCTCAATAAACGATCTGTTGCGTGATTCTTGTCTTCTGTCATTACACAACTACTCGCCCCAACCAGTCGTTAGTAATACACTGTCACGCACTGGTTCTTTCTTATTTGATGATCACTTATGGGACTATCAACCAGACAGCATATTTTAATGTGAACCATTTCGGTTTGCAAAAGAAACGCTGGTTAAATCTCATGTGAAACAGTTTAAATTGCAAATCGCCTATTTTGCATTTAATATATTACTACTACTTATAAGTAGCTAGCCAAAATTCGAGTGTGGTTTCAACTGATGTCCATAATTGTCTATATGCATTGATATGAAAGAATATATATCGTGTATCTTCACGGCTGATTTGTGTTTTTGGATTCTGATTCGAAGGGGACGTTCACTCTGGCCGATGTAATGCCTGTTACAGTTCATGTATGCAATTTATTTCGTAAATGGTATTAACTTTATCTCCTTTTTCTGTTGGATCTTTCAGTTTGAATAAAATCGAATTAAGTGATCATCATCTAAAAGTGTTTAAAATCGAATCACAACACCAACAAGGAACCATCATCAAAGACCATAAAAAAATCCATCCTAACATACATGAGAAATATCTCTGAAATAACAGCTAGAATACTGAAACCGTTTGATATAGATATAGCACACAAGCCAGTCAAATCGCTTTATTCGATATTATGCAAACCGAAAGACCCATCAGAAACAGGAGATAAAATTAATACCATTTACAAAATAAATTGCATACATGAACTGTAGCAGGCATTAAATCGGTCAACAAAGAGGGTGTCCCCTTCGAATCAGAATCCAAGATCACAAATCAGCCGTGAAAAGAAACGATATATTTTCTTTCATATCAATGCATAAAGATAATTATGGACATCATTTTGACTTGGATAATGTCGAAATCTTAGACAGAGGAAACACCAAAAGTGCATTCAGGGAATTCCTAGAAGCCTGGTACTCAAACAAATATGCAATTAACAAACACGTTAATATATAGACCAAATATACCAACTAATAAAAAGTAGATCAGATGACCAGAAAGTTTAAAATCCGAGTCAGTAGAAAATGGTCAATACATATGTAAAGATGGTTACCGGGAGATGCAATTCTATCACACATGAAACATCTAAATCATTTCCCTTTATGCAAAATATTGCGCTGAAGATGTTGTCCAGCAGGGGGACGACGAAAGCTCCGCAACTAAACCAAACAGCTCAGAGGACACTATTCATTGCAAACCATCCACATGAGCTACAAATCTTCTCTATTATTTCAAAATACTACCAATTCATTGATGACGACAATCTGTTAAATCCACCTGTATAAATAATAAACTATGGTGTTTATGGCGGCATGCACAGATGACTGAAAACTGTACAAACCACCTACTGATTGGCTTTTGATTGTAATTGCTTTTTTTGTTTTAGTAAGGTGATATCCAAGGTGAGAGCAATCGAATGTAACTTACCCTCTTTATTAATTTTCAATGGAACCTGTGTGGTTTCTAATTCACAAAAACAATCCAGAATCATACTTGACATAACGAACACAACGATAGTAAATCGAATCATTCTAGTTTACAAAAAAAATGAAGCAATGAGAAATGGAATTCAGTCATACATAATTTTATGTCACAACACATATAATCCATCAAATAAATTTTACCCAGGTTATTACTGAGCTAATCGTATCAAGACTGACCTCCTGTAAACCTGTAATCGATACATTTATCAGTCTCTAGACAGTAACAGTTGGTTAGTTGACGAGTAATTAATTCGGTCAATCTAGAGGACTGACAGTGACTATGCAAAATCATCTGAAATTTGATTACATAACAAGAGGACAGGGATATCCTGGAGCGACGTGAAGAACCTAGAAGACCTGGATTTCGAGCGTGGATGATTTATGTTTGATGTCATACACACAAAATCGAAGACTTACAAACGAAAACCGACCGACAAACTGGTCGAAGAAGCAGCAAAGACAGGACTCCATGTGAACACAGACAAGACGGAGGTTATGAAAATAACCAACCAACCAACCAACAGCAACAACAATAGCAGCGGAAACATCCAGCCAACAGCCAATCACCATCAACGGGAGGGATTTGAAAGAGGTTACTTCATTCACTTACTGATCTAGGGAGAATTGTCTCAACTACAGGCAGTAGTAATGGACGAGGATGTCAAATCGAACGAGAATCGGGAAGGTGAGAAACGCTAACATTCATCAACCAACCTGAAACCAATCTGGAAATCTTCGTCACTCAGCCAGCATCAACAACAAAATTCTGTTGGATTTTCAATACAAACACGTCAAGTCAGTCAGTTCACCTATACGGATCAGAAACTTGGCGGGCGAGCGGGTCACAAAGAATATTTCCAACAGCCTGTTGCAGACCTTTATCAACCAACAACTGTCTTCGCTGGCTGTATGCTGAAGATCAGATGTCCGGGCCGGGTTGGAAAGAATCACCAACAAGAGCCAATCACCAACCAGCAAATATGTAGGAGAAAGTGGAGATGGATTGGACACCCGCTGAGGGAGAGGTCGGCGGGTGACATCGCGCGCGCATCAGGCCATTTCTCTAGTGGAACCTGCCAAAACGGGAAGCGGCGAGTGGGTCGTCGGTGCAAGGGTGACATGGAAGAGATGGTGTGAAGAGTTGAGGAGTTTAAACAGTCAGTATGGACTAACATGGATGCAGGTAAAAGTACAGCAGAAGGAAGAGAGAAGCAAGTCGAGACGTGCAGTTGAAGCTCTATGTTCCACTAGGAACCCAAAGGAACGATAATATTAATATTTCCAGTCGGTTAAATTAACCCTAAATTAGTATTAAGTTTATTCTTGTACATTTGAGATCAAGATTTGACTACATGTGGATTGCAGTATAACTACGTGGAGGTATACCTTAATCGGACTGTGCCATTTCAAAGTCATACATTCACAGACCTTCGATGTTGGTCTGCCTGTTGATTGTGTTATTGAATAATACACAGAATGATTATTATTCACTCCTTGCGTAACGAGTAGAATATATGGCTTTGAAGGTGCATTTCCATCCCCCCTAGTTCTCATCACATGATCCCCTTCATATCACACTCGGAATCCTGCCAAACTTGATGCCTTCCAATAGATTGGCACTCGAAAGCCTGTTGTGTGAAATCATTCAGTGAGTCTCTTCAGTATATATCTAATCCACACTAATTTCTTTCTGCATATCTGCTGAGTAGTCACTTCTTCACTGGTCTGCCTCACTGCACAGTTCCTTGTTGCTAATCCCTTCCTATTGGCCATCAGATTTTAAATATGGAGCAAAGATAACCGCTGATGAAGGTTTGTAACCTTCAGGGAATGTTTTTCATGACACACACCCCAGGTCTCCTAACCTTGCAGAAGCACTAAGTCGATATTAGTGTCAAAAATTAGGGTCTTGTTCCTCGTGTTGAGAACCGTAGGTCTTTGTAGGGATTTCATGTTAGTGAATGTCTGTCTTGCTCTCCGGGCCTGGTTATAAATGGTTTTATTATCCTAATCCATGCCATCTAAAGTTGAAACGGTATAGTGCGGTTAAGTAGAAAAAAGACGACTTCTTTTTCGAACATCACCCTGCGTGGTTAAGTAAAGGACAAACAAAATCTATTCGTAGCCCTATTTTATCTCATCTTGTAGATACAGAATACAAGATTGATATTAACCAGGCTTTCAAAGTCATTTACCGCATATCAACAAGTCTTAATTTCACTTTAAGAGTTCGATTACTAAATACTGCTGAGGCTGGCTATTCGGATTTACATTAAGAAGCCTAATTTATGCGTCCAAAAGAAGCTAGTTCAGACGTTTTCCCTACCATGGCCATCCAGAGTTGAATGATTCTCAATTATTGTGGAAATCTCCTTAATTTTAGTTGATAAACTATTTGCTATTATATCTTTATTATTATTATTATAATTTAAGCATCTTCAGGGAGCTGTTATTCCATTTATCTTACTTTAGAAATCGATATTATTTAAAAAACACTAATATTTCTATTAACTAGTATTCTAGGATATTCTGTGTACATAAACATATATATATATATATATATATATATATAGAGAGAGAGAGAGAGAGAGCCAGAAGAGGAATTTATCAAAAAGGATATTCTTTGCTCAATTTTCTTGTATTTTATAGATGTCTGAATGAATATATTTTCGCTATATAGAAAACTAATCATCAGAGAAAAAAAATAAGCCAAAACCAAACTAATGACTGTGCGTCGGTGACACAGCGATTAGGATGCTCGCCGACCATGCATATGGTCTGGGATTCGATCTCTGGCCACCGACGTACTCCTTTACCTCGCTAAGCCTGGAATAATGCTGGTAGAGAGGAAAGGTTGGGCATGAGGCTAGCAACCCCATCCTGTAAAACACAAACACTGCTACAGAAACTTCAAGCCACTAGCTTGAAGCCACATGTTCCACTGGTGAACGTGAAGGAAAAATTATTATTATTATTAATTAAACTAATGACTTACACGTTAATGAAGGGATTTTTTTCAAGGCGACGTTTTCAAATTCTATTTATATATCATTTGTTTGCTCATAGGTTAAAATCTTATTAATAAAAGATTGACTATAAAGTCAAAAAACACATCCAACGTAAGTAAACAAATGAATAACGATTTTTTAAAAACATTTTTTATTAATTGAGTGACCTAAATTTATTTGTCTTAGCGATTTCCATTCAAATATGCCTTTTTTAGCGTAACACAGTGCATCGGTTTACAGTCAAATTTCCCTCTTCAAAGTGGGCGAATAATAATGCTTATCGAATTTCAAATAACCATTCTTGTTGTTTTTCTTATTTTATCTGACAGAAATTGCTTTAATTATATAATTAATTAATTATTTAATTTAACTTAATTACTTATTATTTATTGACATAGATATGGCAAGTGGAATATACAATCTTTTAATTTCTAGTTTTTCTGCGGAATTTAAATATAACCCAGTTTATAGGAAATTATTTTTCATTTTAAATGATTAAAAATGCCCATTGAAAACTTTTTTAAAAGAATGGATACTGAACAAAGAGTACTCTTTTCGAAAACCCATTCATCATCAGGCTCTACAGTTATATATACACATTATAGTGAATGAATGAATGAATTAGTGTTATGAGCAACATTGATGTTGTTTACATAACATCGAATCAATAATATGGATAGATTACAGTTCAATAACATCAACATAAAATGAGCTGAATATCAGAAGAAGAATTAGGATAGATAATATTACAGATTCATGAATTTATAGTCTCTACTGAAGGCCGGCCAGGGCCGTAGTAGTAGTGGCTGGCTGAACTTGCTTCTTTTGAACACAGAGCACTAGTTGTTTGAGGCGGCGAATCGCAATGGGCTCTGCTGTTTGGAGCATGTGGTGCTTCGATGATTTTTGCAATTTATTAGGTCCCTGGTAGATGATGGTAGAGAAGGATTCTTCCACGCTGGCTGGCTGGCTTTGAGGCCGGCCGCTTTGCACCAGATGGGCCAATATCGAACTGTTAATGGTTTTCACTACACGCTTACTTAGCCATAGTGGGAGATGTTATCGAGCGAGTCCGAAAAGTCAAGTTCCTAGAGCAACGGTCAATATAATTCGCTCGACCACAAGCGCAGTTGAATTGGTAGATACAATTTGAAGTGACTAGCTAGTCTAGGTACTTCATCTTTCAGTCGAGGTAGTTCCGTCGGTCGTGTAGACAATAAGATGTTTAGTTCGCCAGCATTGAAAGTTCTTTTAACTAATTTTATTAATTTCCTCGTAATTATCTCACTGGGTATATCGCCCTCAAATTGCAGTCGTATATAATAAAGAGGCTTCTTGTTAAAAGATAGTGGGTGGTCCTTTTCCGCTTTCTTTGTCATGCGTTCATAACACTAATTCATTCATTCACTATAATGTATATATAACTGTAGAGCTTGATGATGAATGGGTTATCGAAAAGAGTACTCTTTGTTCAGTATCCATTCTTTTGAAAATTGTTTTTTTGATCGATTTAATCTGAATCTCGTGGTTGATTTTTTCTTTAGTCTATTGCTTTGCTTAGTATTGAAGTTTTTGAGTAGTAGGCAAAGAGAACTATTTGATTTATGCTTATCTAAGGATAACACTGACTACTTACATTTGATTACAATTGATGATTGTTTTTATTTAGTTTTAATTCGCTTTCATTTTGATCATTATATGAATGATAATGAAACTGTTTTTAGGGTTTGATAACGTCGCTGAGACTAATACAGGTTGACATGACCGGTACTAATAACGGCTGTAACTAGGGTCAGATACGGGAAGGCTATAAGTAACTCATCAGAAGATACAATACCGGTACTAATTTCTACTTTCAGGAAGGGTAAATCATGTTCTGACCAAATTGAAACTCTACATATCATCATCACAGAACAAAGCATGGAATGGCAATCAAAGCTCTACCTCAACTTTATAGACTTTGAGAAGGCCTTCAACAGGCAGCGTTGACCGCGAAGTAATTTGGAAACTACTTGAGTACTACGACATACCTCAAATATTCATCAACCTTATTCAACAGCTGTACGGCAACGGAACATGTCAAGTGATCCACAACGGAAACCCACTCAGCGAGGCGTTTGGAATAAACACAGGAGTCAAACAAGGGTGATTATTATCACCAATGATATTCCTAATTGTAGTGGACTGGATTATGCGTCAGACAGTGAGTGGGAAACGAGAAACAGAACAGGGATATCTTGGACCGACGTGAAGAACCTAGAAGACCTGGATTTCGTGGATGACTTATGTTTGATGTCACACACAATCGAAGACAAGCGAAAACCGACCGACAAACTGGTCGAAGAAGCAGCCGGCGAAGACAGGACTCCAGGTGAACATAGATAAGACGGAGGTTATGAAAATAACCAACCAACCAACAACAACAACAACAGCAGGAACATCCAGCGCCAATCACCATCAACGGGAAGGATTTGAAAGAGGTTACTTCATTCACTCACTGATCTAGGGAGCATTGTCTCAACTACGAATATACGGAACGGACAAGGATGTCAAGTCGAGCGAGAGTCGGGAAGGTGAGACACGCAGAGATTCATCAACCTGAAACCAATCTGGAAATCTTCGTCACTCAGCATGAACAAATAAATTTGGTGGGAGTTTCAATACAAACGTCAAGTTAGTCAGTTCACCTATGCGGATCAGAAACTTGGCGGGTGAGCGGGTGACAAAGAATATTTCCAACAACAGCCTGTTGCAGACCTTCATCAACCAACAACTGTCTTCGCTGGCTCTATACTGAAGATCAGATGGCTAGGCCGGGTTGGAAAGAATCACCAACAAGAAACTATGGGAACAAACAAAACAAGAATCAATCGCCAACTAAAAAATATGCAGGAGAAAGTGGAGATGGATTGGACACTCGTGGCCGAGGAGGCGGCTGGGTGACATTGCGCGCGTCAGGCCATTGCTCAAGTGGGACGCTAGTGGAAGGGTGACATGGAGGAGATCGTGTGAAGAGTTGAGGAGTTGAAACAGTATGGACTAACATGGATGCAGGTGAAAAGTACAGCAGAAGGAAGACAGAAGCAAATGGAGACGTTCATTTGAAGCCCTATGTTCCAATAGGAACCCGAGGGAACAATAACAATAATAATTTCTACTTATATGTGGCCCACAAAGCCCATAAAATTAAAGACTGAAGACAAACTGGTTAGAGCTGGTGCCGACAGTCTATCTTTTTTGTACAATACAAAAAATCCGGTATACGCAAGTACTCGTAGCACGTCAGTTAGGCCAGAACATAATTCACTTAACTTTAGGCTTCAAAGCTGTTCAATAGCACTATAGTAAATACCCTACTCCTACTTAATGGTCTAAATTCCTTCACATATAACACCCTTCCCTCAGAAGATAAAAAGTGTGTATGCACAGTTAATACCTCTTTTTCGTCTGATCAGTTTGCAAACGTACTGCATAAGATTGCCTGACACTTGACCGTCACCTGGTCATGATCTCTTGGCTTTCGGTTTAGTTCGGTTTGACTTTTCATTTATTGGATATAGCTTAGAGATTTCATGTGGTAGCTCTAAAGGTTTCTCATGTTTTAAAGAAGTGGCATGGCGACATCTTACCTTATTCTGTTATCTCGTTCACATTTCATATCTCACTAGTACATCACAGTTCCGTAGTGACTTTTTTCATCTCCCACCCATTTTCATTTTTCCAGTTGTTAACTGTGGGCAAGGACTGAGTCATCCTTTCCGAAATAACTGACAGTAGTCTTCCGTCGAGTTAGTTATTATTATACTGATGTATGGTAGGATGTGAGTACATCCGTTCCATTAAGAGTTGTTCAGGTGGATTTTTCTTCAGACCTAATGCTGATGTTGTGCTGTATACAAGAAAAAACTCTTGTAGGACTTCTAATGTAGTCATTTCCCTCGTTTTTAATTTGTCTTTTTTGAAGGTGACAATCATCCTTTCTGCCTGATTATTGAAATGGGGGTGATAGGGCGGCGTCCACATATTCTTCATGACATTTCTTCAGCAGAGTTCTGAGAATACTTTTGACGTTAATCAACTACCAATGTCACATATCTCTGGAATGTCATATCACAGGGAAATATCAGAGAGAGCTTTCACGGTTCACCTTCTGAAGGATGCTGTAAATGACAATACATCTGGCTGATTTACGTAAGCGTCAACCAGAATCAAATAATACACACCATTTACAGGCGCAACAAGTCCATATGTAATCAAGATCATGGTTGCGATGGAAGCCATACTTCTGGCTATTCTCATAATGGATTTGTGGCATAGGCTTGATCTTATTGAAACCGGCTGATATCAGAGTCTGTTCTTGATTAGCATTCATAGCTTTCAGTAACAGACCCTATGTGCACAATTCCTGGGGATCCATTATGAAAATATTTCTCCATGATCCGTATCAAAGCATATACAATTATTCTGTCATGGAATTATGCCCCATTACAATACCCAAATTCTATTCTTATATCAGTGAACTGAACTGAAATTTCAAATTGGAACTCTTCACTGAAGTCCAGCAGTTCTAGTCTTCATAATCCATAAAAGAACACACAAGGGTAGGGAAAAAAGTGGGAAGATACCAAAGAAGTAATTATAACAGACGGAAATATATAGGAGAAAGAATATTCCCATAGGTAAATACCGCTAATTTAATGATACATTGAGATCATGAAGACTGCATGCATCTGCACCTTTGGAGATGACTTTCACCTGAGTCAATGACAGTAGCAAGGAGACTTTGGCCGTTAAAAAAATTTGAATCACCTTTCCTACTGAACTAGTTTTATTCTCTATATTGCATCCTGAGGAATGAATAAATGTTCCAGATGGCGACGACTGATTGGTCTGAAGTACTCCAATCAGTGACTGTTTTACTCCTCATTAGAGATGGAAAATTAGTAAAATAACAGATTTGAGGATAAATGTTACTGCAAAGGGGCGTAAATGTATGTTATCATTTTTAAACTATTTTTCAGTCATTTAAGGATTTTTTAAATTATGCTGTGTAGCATACTGGTTGTATTATGTAAGAATCGATTTCCTCAAGGATTCAGAAGATATGCAGTGAGGAAATGGTTGACGAAGAAATGCGTAATATCCGAAGAACCTTGATGGAAAACGGCTTTCTGCCCAGGTTTATAGACAAGAATCTCAAAACGAAGAAGACTTCCGAACAAGTTCAATCCTTTCTAAAGAAAATACCTCTGCTTATTCTAAAATTGAAAGGTGACATTGAAGCAGAAATCCTTCGTAAACGCCTCTCCAAATCTCTGAGGAAAACGTACTTCGCCGCGAGCCTACGACTGACGTTTTTATTGCAAGAAACTGTTCAGCTAGAACGCGAAAGACAAGCTGTCGCATAGGGCCACTTCAACGTGCATATATACCAGTTTACTTGTTCTTGTGGAGCTGAGTACATTGGCCGTACCAGGTGCCAGCTTGGAAAACGCGCTCACGAACACTATCCGGCCTAGCTAGTAAAAGGAGGTCGAAAACGTGTATATACTTCAGTGACAGAACACCTAGTCAATCTAGGACATTCAGCGCCATTCGAGAAATCCTTCAGAATGATAAACAAGATTCGATCAAATTTATCAAAGAGAGTGAAATTAAGACATCTGAGCATAGCCGAGGCACTAGCTATCCAAAAGCTCAAACCCACGCTTTGTATCCAGAAGAAATACGTACAACCCCTCTCCCTGCAATGGCCATCATAAAGAGGTATTTTTTTAGTAACGACCATCCCATCGCCTTTCGTATCTAAACTTCCTGTTTATTCATGTCATTTTTAAGTTTTTCTTAATCCCTTTTTACACTACCATATTTTCATTTCCCAACTTCATGTTTATTTTGTCATATTATTATTACATATTTAATTCCTGATTGAATAAACAATTATTCGTCACATTAATTATGATCCCACTAGATTTTCTTATCCAAACATCCTGTCTATTTTTGTTATTTCTACATTTCTAACCCCTAATTGCACAATATGGCAATCTTCTCAGTAATTATGACGCTAATTTGTTTGAGTTTTATCCACCCCCCTGTTTATTATGGCATTTTAATCCCTAATTGTAATTTTTATTAATTTGACCCTTAACCGGAAATTGTTCTGGAACTTTCCCATCCATTTGATATAAATACACGAATTTACAGGCTAGTTGATGACTTCATCGAAAAGAAAATTTTCTTCGTTGCAACTGTCTTTTTATTAATTCCTATGATCCAATGTGTATATTCTGTGAACTGATTAGAGTGACGATAAAACCTGTCTTGAGGTATTATGGCGCATTGTACAGCGAAGGCTACAGAGGATATTCTGCCTGTGCAGAAAACTGATATAAAACCATCTAAACAACCAAATATAACATTTAATACTATTACAGAATTCCTCTAAGTATGGAATACAAAATCACAAAAATAGTAGTCGACTGCCTGTGTTCTATCTATGGAGATGGAAGCACAGAAAGCTTGTTTTTCAGTAGCCTGTATCCTCACTCAATTGATTATTTTTTCATAATTTGAGTTATCGCCGCTTAACTGCTTTAATCTACTGTGCTAATTGCAACTATCTAATGATGGTTTAAACTACTGAATTGTCGATATGAGTAGTTGGATGTCAAGTACATCAAAGAATAGTGTCAGAATTAAAGTGGTTTCAAATGATACGGATATCCAAGGTGAGTCATACGGGGTATGTTTCTCATGACCCAAACCCCGGATGACAGCAAACGATAGTCCGGTGTCTAGGGTTACTTCGATGTGGCTAGCCAGCCAACGACACTAAGTGATACGAATGGAATCCAACAGCTCATACATATCACTCAGTTGTATATACCTTCATGAACTTGTTTTTCTCCGCTGATTACCGCTTATGGTAACATTAATCAGATCATATATTGTGATGTGAATAATATCGGTTGGCAAAGGAAACTATGATGGAATTTCAACCCGATGTGTGTATTTTGCAAACCGTGAATTCGATTAAATCTACCTTGCGAGATTATAACAAAAGTACAAAGATTTCATCCTAAGAAGCTGTACAATCATATTTTGATGCATAAGTTTACACACTTACAATTATTATTTAATTTAACAGAGTAACGAAGCGGGCTTGAAAGTGACAGTGATTTTTAAGTTGATACGAAGGCGTGAATACAGATCACATGAGGGAACTGAAGCAAAATTACAGACAACTAGAAAACAGTAGCGTAGTATGTAAAATGGACGCTAAAGAAGACATATGTGAACAAGCTATGCATAGAAACAAATTGGAATAACAGTTTTTATAAATGAAGCCGAAAAATGAATGATCCACTTATAGGTAAAACTTGTTTTGATAAAGTCTCACAGTGTTATACAGTAATGTTTACTGATGACGTATGAGGAAATTAAGAAGACTGCAGATACAATAAGGAATAAGGAATCTTCAGCGGAATTATTACGCAGAATGAAGCCGGCACTGGGTGAGTCGAAATGGTTTAATTTAATGCCTAAAACTAGTAATGCTAGTAGAATGTATGGTACTATTAAAATACATAAACCAAGTTACTTCATACGACCAATAGTAGATTTCAGAAATACCCATATTTATGAATTATCAAAACACTTAGCTCTAATACTATGCCCCATTAGAAATCGTTCAAACTCTAGATTAACTAATTCATATGAAATGAAAAATAAACTAAATGACATTCAACTAGAGAATGATGAAAAAATGGTTAGTTTTGATATAACTAGCCTTTATACTAGTATACCAGTTAATATGGCCTTAGAAGCAGTTAAAAAAGAATTAACTGCGGATCCGGAACTCAGTCATAGGACAAAGCTGTCCATTGAAGAAATTATTTTAGGGATTCAGTTATGTCTCACATCTACTATCTTTAAGTTCCAAGGCAAAATCTATAGACAAACAGAAGGTGTAGTAATGGGATCACCAATATCCCCTATCCGTAGCAGATATATTTATGGACAGCTGGGAAAATATGGCTCTTAATACATTTAATCCTACTCCAAAAATATAGTAGAGATATGTGGATGACACATTCCCAGTGTTAAAAACAGAACGTATCTCTAGCTTCTTGACGCATATAAACTCACTAGTCGAGGGAATAAAATTCACATTTGAATCGGAAGATGAACAAGGAGAATTAGCTACGCTAGATTGTAAAATAAAACGCACAGAACAAGGTAAACTACACTAATAGATATTTATACTTTAATTCATCTCATCCGTTAACTGTTAAGGCAGACTTAGTGAAGTGTCTAACAAACCGAGCAGTAGCACTAAGAAGTACAAAAAAGCACCTAAATGAGGAAATAAAACAGATATAGGAAGCGTTGCTATCAAATAACTAACCTATAAAATTCATTAGGAAGATCAGTAAAGGCCAAAACCGAAATAAAAATAATTGTGAAACTAGTAATGATAACATAAATAAGAGAGAATATAAGTCATCTGCTGTTATACCATATTAGGAGGGGACATCCGAGGCCCTGCGTTGGATTCTTAATAAAACAGGAATTAGGTTGGCATTCAAACCTACAAACTTACTCAGGTACAAGCTCTTTACGTTAAAGGACCCCGTCGATTGACTTAATTAGACAAAATAATATAATTTACAAAATACCATGCAATGCCTGTGAGGTCAACTACAAATGTCAGACTAGTAGGTCAGGGGTAGTCAGATTGTCAGAACATAAGGACTTAGCTAAGGTGAGAATGGTTGACCCCGAGAAGATAAGTAATTTAGAAAAAAGCTCAGCAATCGCACTGCATTCATTAAAACACAACTACACAATAGCATGGTGGGATAGGGTTAAAATTCCAAAAAGTAATCTATGTAGGTGGAAAGAGAAGTTGATTACTGAACCTTTGTTCATCCAATCTACACCCAACACATGTAATCAGAATGACTGGTCATTTATACGGGAAATATGGAAAATACTACTACCAATCAAATCAAGCAATGAAAAATAATGGAATTATATAAATGAAGTTGGAAAGTTGTGTGAGTACCTTGATATGATAATGAGCAATAAATTGTGCTGGAAACGTGGTCATCAGTAAATATTACTCACTGTATATAACACCGTGAGACTTTATCACAATAAAATTTACGCACAATGGAATTATTCTGTACCACAGTGCACAAGTTTTATTCTTATATCAATGAAAAATGAGTGGAATGAATCAACAAATAAACGAAAACTAAATAGTCAAACAGAACTAGATCTAGTAGCTGAACTAGTTTCTTTTGAACGCCTAACTCCAGGAATCTGATACTCATAGGGAGGACTTCTGCGACACTTAGAATTTGGGAACACACTGACTTTGATAGATTGTTTGTTTGCTATGTAAACAGGCATGAATGATGCATCAGTTGAGATTCTCTGTCAGACATTGACGATTATTACTTAATATTGTTTCCTTTAATTTCCTAGAGGAATATGGGGCTTCAGCCGCACATCTCCATCGCGTTCGGTTCTCTGCTAACATTTTCACCTGGCTCCAAGTCTGTCCACATGCTTTCATCTCCTCTTCACATGACCTCCTCCAAGTCATCCTCGCAATGACGACCAACTCACCGCTTTCCGTTCGAGTTCCACTCGAGCGATACTCTGGCATGTGATGTCACTTGATGGTTTTCTCAGAGTATGGCCAATCAAATTCACCTCCGTTTCTTCCTGCTTATTTGTTGCACAATCGGTTTCTGGTTGATTCGTTTATTGCCAGAGATGCATGTTTCTGATCTTTTCTGGCCGGCCATCTGATCTTCAGTATTGAGCGAATACAGCTGTTGATTAAAGTCTGTAGTTTGTTTCAGGTGCTCTTTGTGCTGCGCCAAGTCTCTGATCCGTGTACTGAGTAGCACTGACTTCACATTGGAGTTGAAATTCGAATCTTATCTTCATTTTCATGCTAAGTGCTGTTGACCTCCAAACAGACTTGAGAGTAATGAAAGCCTGTCATGCTTTCACTATCCTCGCTTTCAAATCCTCAACAGTTCCGTCCGCCTGTAGTTGAAACGATGCTTCACAGGTGAGAAGGTAAAAGAGGTTGTTTCTTTCAGGTTCGACATGCTCAGTTATGGCACTTATGACTACACAAGTTCCTCCTCTTTGCAGCCATTCTGGGTAATTTTTTCTAACATGTTTTCCAGGGTCAGTTATGGAACGATTTATGTACCTAGCTCAAAAGGATCAGATGAAGTGATATGTTAACATGAGAGTGATCATATACGGCAGTTTGGTTTTCACATTGTTTAAAAGCAGTGGCTGGCTAGAGAATATCGCTATCTATCTAGGAAACTAGATATTTCTCTCTTTCGAATGTTTGCCACCAAGTTCTCCCTAAAGTCAAAATTCAAAAGTATTTTCTATGCCACTGAACTGCATTTTTCTCTTCCTGGCTTTGGTTTCATTTTCTTCTCCACAAAATGTACCGGTTATCCGTTTCGAGACGGGGCATGTTTGGGAAGAGTTGTTCTAAGCAGTCGATCCTGCAGATTCCTCTGAAATGGTGAGTGAGTGAAATGATGAGGGCTATTTGATGACTCAGTTACATCCAACTGTAAAAGTTTGTTAGTTGTTAGTATTATTGTTCCCTTCGGGTTCCTAGTGGAACATAGGGCTTCAACTGCACGTCTCCACTTGCTTCTGTCTTCCTCCTGCTGTACTTTTCACCTGCATCCATCTTAGTCCATACTGACTGTTTCAACTCCTCTCTCTTTACACGATCTCCTCCATGTCACCCTTCCACTGACGTCCCACTCTCCGCGTGCTTCCCTTTCGGCCTGGTTCCACTCGAGCAATGGCCTGATGCGCGCGCGATGTCACCCAGCGGCAGCCTTCTCAGTGAGCGAGTGTCCAATCCATCCATCTCCACTTTCTCCTGCATATTTGTTGGTTGGCGATTGGTTCTTGTTGGTGATTCTTTCCAACCCGGCCCGGACATCTGATCTTCAGCATACAGCCAGCGAAGACAGTTGTTGGTTGACGAAGGTTTGCAATAGGCTGTTGGAAATATTCTTTGTGACCCGCTCGCCCGCCAAGTTTCTGATCCGTATAGGTGAACTGACTGACTTGACGTGTTTGTATTGAAAATCCCACCGAATTTAGTTGTTGATGCTGGCTGAGTGACGAAGATTTCCAGATTGGTTTCAGGTTGGTTGATGAATGTTGGCGTTTGTCACCTTCCCGATTCTCGCTCGATTTGACATCCTGGTCCGTTCCTACTGCCTGTGGTTGAGACAGTGAGTGAATGAAGTAACCTCTTTTAAATCTCTCCCGTTTCTTTCTATAATTTGCAAGCCGCGAACACTATTCAAACTTATCTTACTATAATAAAATAATGATAATATTTAATTCTTTTTCATGATGTGAAAAAGAAATTCATAGATGTGATTTATTACTTTTTTTAAAAATTCATTTATTATGGGTCAAAAGTTAACATGACTTATGTCTGTTACATGATATTCTTTGGCCTATAGATGCTCATTTCAAATGATTACTAACAGTGTGATTACATTAAATAGATAGATAGGTCATTTCGGTCTAATCGATAATTGTAATTCGAATTTTTTGTATTATGAGAAATCAATCAACTGTATACAAAAAGAGTATGGTTATTTGTACGAGAGCCTTGGACCAATTCGTCATCACTCAAATTACGAAAGGATAATAATTATATGACACTTAAAAGGACAATGAGATTTTTAGTCTTAACATGAACAAGTTTTTATTTTAAAAGTTCAAACACCCTAAGGTTGAGAGAAAATCCGTCGGTTAAACACTGATTAGGGTGTAGTTAGCATGCTTTTTTGAGTCATTTGCATAGGTGCTGACTAAATTCCACAGGACATGATTGCTAGGTGATCACCAATCCAGGTGAGTCAACCCCCAGTGTTGTACACTTCAGATCAGTGTTAGAATTCAAACTCTTGAGGGGATCTCAGTTTTCTCGAAGTTGTTGATTAGGGTCCACAAATACGAAACTTAAATCAAAAACCTTAACATTTAGAGTGTGAATCATACATATATAAACTCTTAAAATTTTGGAGCTGGACGTCTGCAAGTGATTGAAAGAGTGAAGTCTGATTTTCATGGTATATGGTACCTATTATCAGACAATATTAAACATTAGAACCAAGTACCTAAAATTCATCCGCTGAATACTTTGTAGTCCGTCTGTCCATGCATTCGTCGACTTTTGGTTCAAGTACGTTGGTGCAGACCGTCTGGTTGGGGGTCACAAGGCTCTATGAACGGAGACGGATATTTGATATGGTTAAATATCTTTCTCAGTGGTGCAGATGCATTCACTTTTTGTAATCTTCTAGTTCCATTATGTCCATGTATTTGACCCATATATTTCCTCTGATTGTAATTCCTTTGACTTATTTTTTTCAAAAGAATGGATACTGAACAAAGAGTACTCTTTTCAAAAACCCATTCATCATCAGGCTCTACAGTTATATATACACATTATAGTGAATGAATGAATGAATTAGTGTTATGAGCAACATTAATGTTGCTGTTTAAATAACATCGAATCAATAATATTGACAGATTACAGTTCAATAGCATCAACATAAAATGAGCTGAATGTCAGAAGAAGAATTAGGACAGATAATATTACAGATTCATGAATTTATAGTCTCTACTGAAGGCCGGCCAGGGCCGTAGTAGCAGTGGCTGGCTGAACTTGCTTCTTTTGAACACAGAGCACTAGTTGTTTGAGGCGGCGAATCGCAATGGGCTCTGCTGTTTGGAGCATGTGGTTCTTCGATGATTTTTGCAATTTATTAGGCCCCCGGTAGATGATGATAGAGAAGGATTGTTCCACGCTGGCTGGCTGGCTGGGTTTGTAGCCGGTTCGCATTAGATGGTCCAATATCGAACTGTTAGTGGTTTTCACTACACGCTTACTTAGCCATAGTGGGAGATGTTATCGAGCGAGTCCGAAAAATCAAGTTCCTAGAGCAACGGTCAATATAACTCGCTTGACCACAAGCGCAGTTGAATTGGTAGATACAATTTGAAGTGACTAGCTAGTCTAGGTACTTCATCTTTCAGTCGAGGTAGCACCACCGGTCGTGTAGACGTGTAGTTCGCCAGCATTGAAAGTTCTTTTAACTAATTTTCTTAATTTCCTCGTAATTATCTCACTGGGTATATCGCCCTGAAATTGCAGTCATATATAATAAAGAGGCTTCTTGTTTATAGATAGTGAGTGGTCCTTTTCCGCTTTCTTTTTCATGTGTTTCACGATAAATTTGTAGGGATAGCCATTTTCGATCAAAGTATCGTGAACAATGCTTAATTCATCTTCAATTACTTCTTCTAAGCATATAGCTCTAACTCTGTGGTTTTGGGTCTACACTAGATTTCTTTTGTATTTGATAAGAACGAAGCTGTGAAAATGTGTATATATTGTCCTGTCAAAGTACTTTTATCAGCGTGTCAATGTTTTAACTGAGGTACTTTGTTGCAAAGTTCTACATTGAAATTTCAACTGATTTGAACAATTAATTCGTGTATGTTTTTGAATCATCATCTGAAAACAAATTAGTGAAGGATGCTATATGTTAAAGGCACTGAAGACTACGGATGTCATTCTGGTAACTAATTAACATATAAAACTACTGTGACTGAGATTTTTCTTCGTATAAGATAATGAATCCCTTTGTGAAACCCGGATTGCTCTTGGTTGACTTAAGAGGATTTAAAGAAATCCATGAATCTGGGATTGTTGTCTGCTCATAGATTTGAACCTGCATCACACTGGACTGCAGTCAAAACGTTATCATTGGTAAAGATTAGAGCAGAAACAGTCTTCTGAAGAAATGTATGATAAACACATGATGAAGTTTATCTAATGAGTGTGGTGTTTCCGGTGTTCAAAATACAATGTTCAGTTTTTTTTGGAATTCTGTATTTCAAACGTCTGATAAATTTTCAATTACGACTGGACCTGGCTTTTAACTCTCAGTTGTTGAGTATTTGACGATTAGATTACCGGAAGGGATAGTTATCTTGAATCTTTGTTGGTGTAGGAAATCAACTAAAAGCCTATTACTCCACAAATATGCAGAAGTAAGACGAAATGGGTTGAACATACTCTGAGGAAATCTTCAAGTGATAGTACATGAGTGAAATCTGAATGGCAAGCTATGAGTTAGGCGTGGGTCCAAGTGTAACATGAAGAAGAATACGTGGAATGAAAGAAATGAAAACTCATGGTTAGCTATGAATGTTGACAAGGTCCTGTCTTGCATTTGGATTCAGTAATCACTGAGAAGCTTTTATTTTGACAGAAAGTATATCTTATCGGTGATTTCATCTTCAGAAGCAGTACAATCAAATTTTGATGCATAATTTTGCATACTTACAATTATTATTTAATTCAACATAGTAACGAAGCGAGCTTGAAAGTGATAGTGATTTTCAAGGTCATATAAGAATTTGAAGGTGTAAATATAGATCTCAAGGGGCATAGAAACAAAATTACATCGGATTAGAAAACAATACAGTAATATTCATATGAACTGTGATGAAGAATTGACCTAATGGTTCCAAAATATTTTTGCGCCGAGTGAGAAGTAGACATTTGTAAAAACTGTATATTTGTAAAATCTCAGCGAAATTGAAATGAGTAATTCCAACGTTTCGTTCGGCAAACTGGTTCGAACTTCTTCAGGGTAATTTATCTAAATTAACATAACAGAGGTTTATATATGTCACGAAAGGACATCTCTTGTTTTTACAAACTTTGTCCAATCATATGAATCATAAAATAGGTATCAACATGTATAATAAACAAAACTCTGTGAGCTGTGATCAAAATTTCACCTCAGACTTTCAAAAAGTAGTCTACTTTTGTTAAACAATTTAAACAGAGTGTACTTTTCATCAGATTACGTTCGACTAGAAGTTCGTGGCAGTAGATAACTGAATATGAAATATGTATATGTATATCTGCAGTACACAATGGTGTGTGTATGGGGAAAGAGTTGTAAAACATTTGTTGACCCCTCTATAACAAGATATAGATAATCGGCAATTTTGACCGAGTATGATTAATAAGTGATACATATCCATTTTTATCTATTAATCAGGATTTTCTATGCATCAGCTAACATCATACCTTCCCGTCTTTTCAAACTGTTTGGACTCATCCATATATGTAGGACTTCTGCAGTCAGTCTTTCTTCATATGAACCAAGACCTTTCTGTAGAACCTTAGTCCTATCAAAGTTGATTTTGTGTCCCGTTTCTATAGAATGCAGTGTCATCACTGATCTTTCTTCTAGCTTCTTTAAGTTTGAAGAGGTCTTTTGAACCAACTTTAAACATTGTTTATGCTCTTTCACTCTTATATTTACCTGCCTGAATGTTTCTCCTACATATGCGGCGTCACAATCCACACAATTGATCTAATACACACAATTCTTTTAGGTTTATTCTTCTATTTTATTGTCTTTAATCTTCACCAGTGATGAGCGTAAGGTGGTAGTTCCACGAAAATACACTCTTATGTTGCCATGATCGTTAAGGATTCGCTTTATCTCATCCGATGTTTGTTTGTGGTAATGTAGTAATTTATTGTAATTGTAGTATTAGTATTTCGAGATGACCGAACTACAAGAATCCAACCAAAACACAGAGAGGGCGGAGTTCAGGAATTTGTATTTAGCGGAATTAAAATGCAATTCAATTCATATAAGAAACATATTAGCAATCAACAGTAAGTATTCAAACAATACAGAGATAGAAATTGTCAATCACCACATCCGCCACACGTCGAATATCTTCTTGCGTATTTATAACGATGTCTCAGTTTGCTTGCAAGTAGCTGCGACCTTCTAACTGATTCTGTGATATTATCTTCATCACTGTTATCTGTACTTATTTCAGAATTATTTCATTTATTGTCACTTTGTCCAGGTGTCCGTTATGAACTGAGTGATCTTTGATGTCTAATATCTTCACCACTCGATTTCCCATTTTTCGTAGTTTGATTCCAACAGAAGGTCTGTAGTCATTCCCTTTGTAATAATGTACATTATAAGTCGTGGACAGGTAATAGATGTCAACGAAAACATGTGTGAAGGCGGGTAGGCCTATTCATAATTTCTCACTATATTTGTTTACATACAATAATATTATTGTACAGTTTTTAAGAGATTGAAATCACAGAAACAATATCTATGCTCTGCTTTTAGTTCTTTTATCACAGACTGTTAGCTTGGTGATTAAACCCGTTGATTTTTTAGCCTATTTTCATTGGAGACATATTGCATATCTCTTCGAGTACCAGTGGTATATAAACAGGCTTTAAAAATATTTGCATAGATAACTTTTTGATTTCTCCACCTTTGAAAGCCTATTATCATGTTCTAGATAACTTCTGTTTAGAAAGGAAACTGAAGTGAAATATCATTATGGATAAGCTGCAGTGTGAAGTGAAATTCCACCTTGAACTGTGCAAACTGGATTATCACCAGTTAATTTGTAAATTGTAAATTTGGATCTCATCTTGTTTGAATAAATAGAAATTTGATTACAGGATTTCATCATGAGCTGACATTGGTTAGAGAACCATTGGAAAACCAACTGGCAGTACTGGACAGCTGTTTCGTCAGCCTAGTTTGGCACTCTTCATCAGTACGCACCCACCACCAGGGTTCGAACCCAGGACCTTCTGGGTACAACCAAGAAAGAAGAGAGAGTAAAAATAACTTCATTTATGTGTCCGGTGAGTGAATCAATGGTTCAATGGTAGAATACACGTCCACCATGTGGTACATCCAAGTTCCACTCCCCGACGACCGTTTTTGGCTAACCTGTAAGCCAAGAAACAAGGAAAGGCAGACTATGAGACTATAAATCCACCACATAAGAAATAAACATTGTCACTTTAACTGAAAATTCAAAACACAGTTTGAGGTTGTATGTTGGTTGCACTAAGAATGCAAGGAATGACAAAAAACGCGGCATGCTGAATAAATAAATCTACTGAAATGCTACCTTTTATCGCAGACTGTTGTCAGCTGAAAGCGAAAATGATCATTACTTCGATTAGGTATATTTGGCGATTACCAGTCAACTTTATCAGTTCACCTATGACGACTTAAAATTCAGTAGTCAGTATAAAAGCAAATGAATAATTATTAGTTTTGCTGATTCTAATGTAAAGAAATGTGCTGCCCAATGGATGGTTACTGAGTCATAAAGAATTCAGCGTAACGTTCACATGAATCCATACATGAATCAAAGATGATATTTCAGATTTATATTTTTTGAAATTCCTTTCAGACTATGTCTTAATGTGCAATTAATAGTGATCTCTGAGCTGTTTGGTTTAGTTGCGGAGCTTTCGTCGTCCACCTTTCTGGACAACATCTTCAGCGCAATATTTAGCATAAAGTGAAATGATTTAGATGTTTCATGTGTGATAGAATTGCACCTCCCGGTAACCATCTTTACATATGTATTGACCATTTTCTACTGACTCGGATTTTAAACTTTCTGGTCACCTGATCTACATTTTATTAGTTGGTATATTTGGTCTATATATTAACGTGTTTGTTAATTGCATATTTGTTTGAGTACCAGGATTCTATGAATTCCCTGAGTGTACTTTTGATGTTTCCTCTGTCTAAGATTTCAACATTATCCCAGTCAAACTGATGTCCATAATTGTCTATGTGCATTGATATGAAAGAATATATATCGTGTCTTTTCACGGCTGATTTGTGTTCTTGGATTCTGATTCGAAGGGGACACCCTCTTTGTTGACCGATGTAATGGCTGTTACAGTTCATGTATGCAATTTATTTTGTAAATGGTATTAATTTTATCTCCTGTTTCTGATGGGTCTTTCGGTTTGCATAATATCGAATAAAGCGATTTGACTGGCTTGTGTGCTATATCTATATCAAACGGCTTCAGTATTCTAGCTGTTATTTCAGAAATATTTCCGATTTATGGTGGAATGAATTTCTTTTTGGCCTGTGGTGATGGTTCTTTGTTGGTGCTGTGATTTGATTTTAAACACTTTTTGATGAAATTTTGTGGATAACCATTCTTTTTGAAGACCGTTTGTAGGTATTTTTCTTCCATTCTTTTCAACTCTGGAGTGCTACAGTGTGTGACTAAAAACGTACGTCCCTTGATTAATAGTTTGTTGGTATTCATCTCAATCTATTATGCACGAACAACGAGTCAGCAGGTTTCTAGATTTTAGATCATGAGCAATATTGTGATTCAGTCGTGTATTAATTTATTTATTGATTAGAAAAAAAACACTTTCATCCCCAAACCTACATTATGATATAGATTCCTCATTTGCGCACATCACCTTTGTCATGTCAGTATTTGCTACGAGAACATATGAAAGATCCTAACAACACAATGGATCACTCACTATCACTCTGTCCATATAACAATATAACTGTGAAACTGAAATTACATGACTTTAATTCAAAGTTGTCAGAAAAGCTGTTTGAATTCCATTTTTGGTAGATATATCGGAAGTCACACTGTTGATAAATAACAGTTTTGGTTTCATGTAGACGAAATTGTACGAATACAGGAGTTATCTTAGATGATTCTTCCCGTGCTTAATCTTTTTTTCAGCACGTTACATATACCATGCCACTTATGTCACGCCCAGCAATGCCAGCTGAATTAGGACTGGGTTGTAGAAGATTTAGGAGTGGTTAATTCAGAATAGAGTATTCATCTATGAAGTATTTAACTGTCTTTTTGAGCTAGGTAGGAAGACGTCGACGATCTGGATGTAGACTATTGGTGAAATGGCTCAAACTGGTTGCTAAATACATTCACTGTTCATGGTTCAAGAGATTTACTAAATCTTTATTAATTCTTTACACTTATTCTTTGTTTTGTATACTTTCGTATATTATTACTCAGAAGTGGCTTTAGAAGTGAAAATTAAAAGTTGTAAGTTACGTGGTACTCAACGGCACAAAGATAGAAATTTGATAAGGTTAAAATTGCTACTGAGTGAGAATAACCGTGATAGTTGAGTGTCAATTTAACAAGTGTGAAGAGGGCGTGAAATGTACAGAAGGAGCATATGAGGGTGATAATAGTGAATTATTTATTGAAGCAAAAGTAAACTAAAAGTAGAATTAAAAAAGAAAAAAGAAATCAAAAATCAAAAGTTTTTGCAGGGAACGACTAGTGAAGAGGTTAGGACCAAGGTTGAATAAGAGACTGGACAAACTTTTTCGGTATACAGGGTTTAGGGTTGTATTGATGAATCGCCAACGCCTCCACCGAAGTGCCGAAGAAACTCCTATTTATGAGTGCTGAATTTAAAGTTGATACCACAGCTGAGATGCTGAAGAATCGTTTATGCAAATCACTGAGGAAAGCCTTCTTTATGGCTGAGCTACGTATCAATTTCTACAGCTGATAAATGATCAGTGGATGTGTGAAGGATAAACTGCCGCTTTGGGCCACCTCAATGTGTGTTTATAAATTTACCTGTTCATGTGGAGCTAGTTACATTGGCCGCACAAAGCCCACGCTTTTCAAACGCATCTCTGAACATTATCCGGCATGGTTAGCAAAGGGGCAATGCAAGACAATTACCAGCTCAATTCTCTACACTCCGTGAACTCAAGATAGGTAGCTCCACCAGAGTTGTCTTTCAACATCATCTAAAAAGTGAAGCCAAATGGTACAAATGGCGTCAGGTTTCGGCTTTTGTGTATGGCAGAGGCGCTGGCAATTCGTCAACACAACCCTGAACTCTGTATACAGAAAATATTTGTTCAGTCTCTTATTCTACCTTGGTCTTAACCTCTTCACTAGTCGTTCCCTGCAAAAACTTTTGATTTTTGATTTCTTTTTTCTTTTTTAATTTTACTTTCGCTTCAATAAATAATTCACTATTATCACCTTCATATTCTCCTTCTGTACATTTCATGCCATCTTCACACTTGTTAAATTGACACTCAACTACCTTTATTCTCACTCAATAGCAATTTTAACCTTATCAAACTTTCGTAGATTCTAGTTTCTGTGGATTCCTCTTCTCTCTTTCTATCTTTGTTTGCAGTCTATGAGGAGTGTCAACTTGTACTGGCCCGCTTTAGTGCAACATTCTATGTTGAAAATTAACTTCATCACCACCCAGGTTCACAGGTGCACCATATTTTTATCTGTCATATATGTCATTGAAGGTATCCACATTTTCAGTGTGTTTGTTTAGGCGTCTAAAAACAATACGTCATTACTCTGATCTTGTATTTCCACTATCACAAGTGCTCAAACACAATTCCCCTAGCTATGTACTCAGTGGATTCACTTCTAGTTTGAGAAGTTATATATGTTCGAATGGATGGAGTCATACTGAGTAGTCCATGGTGTACACCATACTGCTGGATAATTTTATAGGTAGATTTTGTGCTTGGAGGCTGAAAGATGAACCGTTTATCAGTTTATTTCATTTAATCACTAAGTAAGGTTTATTATCAGGTAATTAGATCATCGGTATGTTAATCAGTAGAACCGACAGGTTATCCAAACACCACTCCTTATTGTTTTGAATGGCAGTAAAGAGATTTAGAACTATAATACAGAACACTACAATTTAGGATATACTCATAACGAATCAATCTTAGCGAGTAACACTGAAATTTAAATATAGTGAAATACTGTAAATATTTTGACGTCACTTCATGAGTGGTATGAGGGGTTGAACATATCAGAGGAATATGAGGTACTGGATTTCATCATGGGCTGACATTAGTTAGAGAACCATTGGAAAACCTGGGAGTACTGGACAACTGTTTAGTCCTAGTTTGGGACTCTTCACAGTACACATGCACCGGGATTCAAGCCCAGGACCTTCTGGTTACAAGGCCACAAGGTTACAATTGTATACGAGCTCGCCTTGTAACCAGAAGGTCCTGGGTTCGAACCTCGGTGGGTGCGTACTGATGAAGAATCACAAATTAGGCCGAAACAGCTGTCGAGTACTCCAAGGTTTTCCAATGGTTCTCTAACTAATGTCAGCTCATCATGAAATCCTGTAACTAATCAACCAAATCCCTACAAATCAACACTTGAATGTGATGTACATGAATTCACATGTGCAAACAAAACGTATGTAATCTCCCATTATGTAGATCCTACACACAACCAAATGTGGTTGTTATTAGTAAAAGTATGAAATCAATGGCTTTAAATTTACTTGCAATGCATGCATTTTGACTGTTGGTAAATTCACTAATTTCAGAAGTTACATCAGCCGGAATCAACTGATTGTTGACGAAATTTCAGTTCGAATGCAAAAAAACCTAATATAACACTTGGAAGTATGTCTCATCTTTAGCGTAGACGTAACACCCAATTATCAACCAAATAAAGTGTGTACTGCGAAGTATTGTGGTGCGACATACCTGCTGAAAGTGCCACAAATGCCGGCTAGCCGCCTTAGACCATTGGATTTTGCTTCCTTTCTTGTTAAGTGGTGTAATACAATCAGTAATACTGAGGTACTGGGTAATGAGGGGAGGTTACTCATTGATTAAAACGTCTAGGACAAATTTTATGCATACCAAGCCATTTTTTACTCCTCATCGAGCAATTTCGGCTGACATAGAATTGAATCAAAAAAGAGTTACGCGAGGTCAAATCAATATATGCGGACATTTCCTAGAAATCTTACACTACCACCAGTGCTAGTCTCGTAAGGAAGAATTAGACTGTTTGTCTCAGGTGTCTTCGAGACGCTGAAAACTAACTAAAGAATATTCTCTGTTAGATTAAAATTTACTTCATTTCGATCCTGTTATCCTATTTTTAGTGACTATTATCAATATCAATAACAAATATTTTAATGAAATGAAATTTATTTCAGTTTTAAAATATCCAATTAATGTAATTTAATCATTTGCCTCTTCTTGAAGAACAATAATACTTATGCTTTTTCTTCCTCGGATCCACCATCATCTTCTTCCTCTGATTGGACATTCTTATCACAAAAGCTGGAAAGAATAAAATAGAAGAGCATGTCAATAAATTGTTTCCTGTGGCCATTTAGTGGCTAACATATATATATATATATATATATATATATATATATATATATAATGCTGCTAATGGTCAGCAATGAAATTCTGGGATGTAAGTTTCTTCCTGTTTGAGATTGATCATCTGGTTGTACACGTATCCATAAGAATTAATCCTTCAAATTGAAGTATGCGCTGAAGATGTCACCCAGTAGGGTGATGAAAGCTTCGTAAATTAACCATCCAGCTCAGAGAACAAAACCACATCAAAATCATCCACCTGAGCTACAAATCTTCTCTATCATATCTAGAATTAATCCTCATTTGAACACCTTAAGTTATATCTGTCTTATGTAACTTTATCCATGGCCGTTGATTAGAGCTCCAATGATTGCAATCTGACAATTGTCATTTCTTTAATTTTACCCTGATTCCTAACCCAATAATATTATGCATATCCATCGACTTTAAAACGAGCGAAATCTGTTTAACATTGTTTAGATCAATTTTCAGGTACTGGTTTTGTAGGGATTTTAATTGATTACCTGGAGGATTTCATCATAAGCTGACATTGGTTAGAGAACCATTGGAAAACCAACTGGCAGTACTGAACAGCTGTTTCTTCCGCCTAGTTTGGGAATCTTCATCACTATGCACCCACTGGGATTCGAGCTAGTAAACCAAAAAGCCACTAGGTTCAAACCCCGGTGGGTGCGTACTGCTGAAGAGTCCCAAACTAGGCGGAAGAAACAGCTGTCCAGTACTGCCAGTTGGTTTTCCAATGGTTTGCTAACTGACGTTAGCTCATGATGAATTCCTCCATGCAGTTGTTTGGATTACTTCTATCTGGCTGACGAGTAAGCACTACTAGTTCTCGTGGGCGCCTTCCAACTACTCATAATAATGAGTAGTACATCCGACATAATTTATTTTGTGTTTGGCCCTGGTTCATGATATTTAAAACAAGCAGACTAACTCCTATTTCAGTCTTTTTAAATAAGCTATTTCTGTGGATAAGTATTACTATTAATATCAGTAATAATAATAATAATAGTGGTAATAATAGTAATATAACTTTCATATACATAAACAATCCTTTGTAAAGAATAAAGCAGTGAAACAAGTAGGAAACAATGCCACCATTCATTTCATCAAGAACTGTTTCTCGGAAAATCCCCCAGTCGATACTGCATTAATCTAGTTTGGTTTTTGTGCAGAGATGAGCTTAAATTCATACAATGCATATTTTCTCCAAGAACAAATATCAATTACACAGACAATGAAAAGCACAGAGTGCTTAACAGTTTTAGTTTGTGGCGGTTTAGTAGTATGAACCTACAACTCTAATAGGGACCAAGCACATGACCTTAAATTTTACTAGGTGGACACGATACGAATCAGCCAACATAGCAGGATGCAACGTCCCATGAACTCCAATTCTGAACTTCCACTGAGCGATTTATAACGCCATTGTCAGCCAATATCATCGACTCGCATCTGTTGTCATACCCGACTTAGCAGATACCACTGGTCATGGCTTCCTACTAGAACGCTAGAAAGTCAGTCAACAATGAGAATTGGATTAATTTTCAATTGCCGTTCACGGTACAGCTCATTGGTGTACACTGTTATATAGTCTCAAAAGTAGACAATACAGCTGTTCTTTACTCACTGGTTTTTAATGATATTGTAACTGATATCAATTCCTCGTCAAATCTAAATTGAGTTCAGTCAAATTCCCGCTGAAAACGAATTCAGGACACATGTTTATTCATTCATTGACCAGTGAATTACACTTCGTCTAGTGGGACATTTGTGGTTTCTTATCTCTACCGTCTATATAGTGACTAGTACACAATTTTCATACAGCAGTGAAAAAAGCGCAAAATTCTTCAGCATTATGTAGCGATTGTCTGTTATTTTAAAAGACCAGGTTACAAAAATATCTTTCCGATGAAATCCATAACAAAATATGAAGCGTTATTATTTTTATTTATTTATTGATCCCTTAGGTTCTTAATAGAACATAGAGCTTTATCTGCACGTCTCCACTTGCTTCTGTCTTCCTTCTGCTTTACTTTTCACCTGCATCCATGTTACTCCAAACTGACTGTTTCAACTCCTCTCTCTTCACACGATCTACTCCATGTCACCCTTCCACTGACGTCCCACTCTCAGCGTGCTTCTCTTTCGGCCTGGTTCCACTCGAGCAATGGCCTGATGCGCGCGCGATGTCACCCAGCGACCTCCTCACCTCAGCCAGTGTCTAATCCATCACAATCCACTTTCTCCTGCATATTTTTAGTTGGCAATTGGTTTGTTCTTGTTTTGTGTGTTCTTGTAGCTTTTGCTGGTGATTCTTTCCGGCCCAGCCCGGACATCTGATCTTCAGTATAGAGCCAGCGAAGCCAGTTGTTGGTTGATAAAGGTCTGCAACAGGCTGTTGTTGAAAATATTCTTTGTCACCCGCTCGCCCGTCAAGTTTTTGATCCGTATCGAAGAACTGACTGACTCGACGTGTTTGTATTGAAAATCCAACCGAATTTAGTTGTTGATGCTGGCTGAGTGACGAAGATTTCCAGATTGGTTTCAGGTTGGTTGATGAATGTGTTTCTCGCTCGCCTTCCCGATTCTCGCTCGATTTGACATCCTCGTCCGTTCCTACTGCCTGTAGTTGAGACAATGCTCCTTAGATGAGTGAGTGAATGAAGTGACGTCTTTCAAATCCCTCTGGTTGATGGTGATTGGCGCTGGATGTTCCTGTTGTTGTTGTTTTTGTTGTTGGTTGGTTGGTTGGTTATTTTCATAACCTCCGTCTTGTCTATGTTCACCTGGAGTCCTGTCTTCGACGGCTGATTCTTCGACCAGTTCGTCTGTCGATTTTCGCTTGTAAGTCTTTGATTTCGTGTGTGTGACATCAAACATAAGTCATCCACGCGCGAAATCCAGGTCTAGGTTCTAGGTTCTTCACGTCGGTCCAGGATATCCCTGTTCTGTTTCTCGTTTCCCACTCACTGTCTGACGCATAATCCAGTCCACCACAATTAGGAATATCATTCATTGGTGATAATAAGCAAGCACCCTTGTCTGACTCCTGTGTTTATTCCAAACGCCTCGCTGAGTGGGTTTTCCGTCGTGGATCACTTGACAGATGGAGTTGTCATACAGCTGTTGAATAAGGTTGATGAATATTTGAGGTACGCCGTAGTACTCAAGTAGTTTCCAAATTACTTCGCGGTCAACGCTGTCTGTCGAAGGCCTACTCAAAGTCTATAAAGTTAAGGTAGAGGTTCGACTGTCATTCCATGCTTTGTTCTGTGATGATGATGTGTAGAGTTTCAATTTGGTCAGAACATGATTTGCCTGACTTTCCTGAATCCAGCTTGTTCTGGTCTGGTGGAATTCTGTATCCAGTGCGTCCTTAATTCTCTCCAGGATGATGCGACTCAGAATTTTACTTGGTGTCGACAGGAGCATGATTCCCCGCCAGTTCTTGCAGAGTGAGGCGTAAGTCGGCCTTCTTTGGTAGTTTCACGAGGTAACCTTTCTTCCCGTCAGTAGGCACCTTTCCCTCCTTCCAGACCTTTTGCAATAATGGAGTCAGCATATCTGCTGTCGTCTCTGGGTCCGCTTTGAAGAAGAGTTAGGCTACGTGAATTAACATCAATCCAGAAAGTTCACTGTGATGCTAAGTGTTCTAGTGTGATGATCATGCTACAAACTTGACTAATAGATTTCTGTTAACATTACCAAGAGCTAGACATATGACACTGAGTACTCCCCAAGTAATCTGATTTTGTAAAATGCTGACATATTTTGAGGATATATCATATTACATTTTGCCCTGAGTTTATGCGTAAATTATTATTATTATGAAAATGTAAAACAAAATTATATTGACACTTACTCAGTTACTGAACGAGTACCCTTTTTAGCCTTTAATTCTTCTTCAGTTGGTCGTGCAAAATCAATTTTTGTCCAGCATTTCCCATCATCTACTTTTAATACCAGCTTAGAATCGAGTGAGTACTTTACTCCATCAATTGTAATAATCATTTCACCTTAGAGAAATTCGAAGAATACAATGACTTTATATTGACGAATATACAAATATATTAAGTAAAAAAGCCGTCACCCTTGAAGCTGAAAGGATTAAAACAAACATTTTTAAAAATTTTCATTCATTTGCATTCCCAGTGGAATAAAGAATTTGAAAAGCTTCAGAAGTGGTATTGTTCTCACGAAGAGGAGTTACCGGCTTGTCTTCTCATCATACAAGGTGAGGTTATATCAGTCCATCGGTCATGAATCATGCCTGGACTAAATGCACGTTTGGTGAGCAATTTACGATTGAACTACCGAAGCATATGTTACAGATATTACCACTGAGCTATCCAGACTCACTAATTATGTCTTCTGGAACTTGAATAGGCACTCTGACTGGTCATTAGAGAGTAATTAATGTTATATATATATATATATATATATATATATATATATATATATATATATATATATATATATATATAATTTCGTACTTTTTAAAACAACTTACCACTGTCATCCACAATGAATGGAATTTTCTTGACTTCCTGTTTACCTTCCGTCACCGAATTTGAAATGATTAACAAAGCGAAAATGCCAAAGATCATTGAAAAGTTGTTCATTTTATTTTGACTGCAATGAGTATCGAACAGAACAAACAGTGATTATATTATACTAGATAATAGTCTTCATTTAGTAGTAAGCGAATAGTGATCTCAAGCCAAAAAATTTCTTTATGAAAACAGATTACGTAATCATTTAGCAAACTTAATAATAAACAAAAAAGGGACCAGAGGCACACTGAATGCTCTAAGAAACATGATAAAACACATACTAATGATGTGTGTCTAATGGTCTAATTGGATTGAATACTCAAAATCCTGAGTTCGAATCCAATCTCACCCACTTCAACCACGGCAGAGGAGTATTATGACCAGCCACCGCATAATAAATAAGCATAGTAGCCCCCAGTACTGAGTAACTCAGTTCTAACTAATCACTAAAACTTCAAATCTGTTTCCGAGATAAACATTGAGAATGTGAGATAGCTTTCATCAATACGTGTAAATTTGCGACTAATGTTTTCCCCAGTGTATCTCCTACCTGCATCTGTTTTGAGTGGTGCAGATGAAACTAGAAGAAAGGCTTCAAGGTTTCGATTTGTCCACTACCATGACTGATACCTAGTCTTTACTACTCCACACACTTGTCAGGAGGGAAGTGTTCATTCTTCTTTTGTAAATACTAAGTACTTAGACAAATGCCTAAATACTTTATTTTTGTAATAAACAAGTAGATACAGAAATGCAAGAACCACGTTTCATTCTGTGTTTCAGTTTAACAACGACACAGGCAAGTTACTCCATGTCTAGTTAGAATTATAAAAAATAAATACAGGATTTCATCATGAGCTGACATTGAGTAGAGAACCACTAGAAAACCTAGGAGTACTGGACAGCTGTTTCGTCCTAGTTTGGGACTCTTCAACAGTACTCAGCCACCAAAATTCGAACCCAGGTCCTTCTGGTTAAAAACCGAGCTCGTTGACCATTAACCTACTGGGACCTGATCCAATAGCCCATGAATTCCAACTACTGTCACTTCACGATATAGCGCAACCTCTAGATGCCCACTGGCGATTGGCCCTATTCAGGTATGTAGTTATTTGTGGTTCCAGTGGGAAGTCGTAACCAATCAACCAAATCCCTACAAACCAATACTTGAAAAAACGGATAAATTTACTCAAAGAAAATAATCAGTAATTAATCTCGTAAATCACACCACAGGCAGCTGAATGAAACCTGACTTGTAAGCTGTAATTTCGGCATAAACTCGCAAGGAAATCAAATGAACCCGCTGAAAGTGATGACAGAGAATGAAGGGTGTAGTGGAGATATGTCACTGTTCTATTACATTCCACTCAGAAGCCAAGAAATGAGAGAAATATTATACAATAACAGATATAATGAAATATTATTGTTGCTATCAACATGACTTACATAGCTGATTATGAAGTAGAACCACTATTCCCTTTGTTTATATACTCTTTTTTTATTCTGGTATAATTTTAGGTCGATCCAAGTTTCTAGTAATAAGTGATATAATTATCTATCTAAAGGGATTAATTTCAAGCGTAATAGTAAAGTGTATGAAGTTTATATTCAAAGGGGATAGTTACCCGGTTAATTGGGGTCACTAAGATTTTGTCGAATGAATTGATATTAAATAAGAATAATGATCACAATTATTAATTTCTTATGAATAATCAATTCATAGTGGACTTTTCACATTCACAGTTGGCTTCTACACTTAATCGCATATTTTGCATTCTTCTAAGTTGGCCGAAATATAATTCAGTAGGCTAAAACCAATCTGGAAATCTTCGTCACTCAGCTAGCATCAACAACTAAATTCCGTCGGATTTTCAATACAAACACGTCGAGTCAGTCAGTTCTCCTATACGGATCAGAAACTTTGGTTGACAAAGAATATTTCCAACAACAGCCTGTTGCAGACCTTTATCAACCAACAACTGGCTTCGCTGGCTCTATACTGAAGATCAGATGTCCGGGCTGGGCCGGAAAGAATCACCAGCAAAAGCTACAAGAACACACAAAACAAGAACAAACCAATTGCCAACTAAAAATATGCAGGAGAAAGTGGAGATGGATTGGACATCCGCTGAGGAGATCGCTGGGTGACATCGTGCGCGCGTCAGGCCATTGCCCGAGTGGAACCAGGCCGAAAGGAAGCATGCGGCGAGTGGGACGTCAGTGGAAGAGTGACATGGAGGAGATCGTGTGAAGAGAGAGGAGTTGAAACAGTCAGTTTGGAGTAACATGGATGCAGGTGAAAAGTACGGCAGGAGGAAGACAGAAGCAAGTGGAGACGTTCAGTTGAAGCCCTGTGTTCCACTAGGAACCCAAGGGAACAATAATAAGAAGAAGAAGCTGACAATAGTCTTTTATTTATCTATAAAGTAAAAAAAAACTACTATCTACTGTCTCTATATTCAAATGTATGAAACAAGTCATGGGCGAATCCCCTGTAATTCAGACCTGAAAGTTTAGACCATTTCACAGATGCATTATTCACTAGTCTGTTATTTATCATCCTTATTCTCCTAATTCCCGAGTGAAAAAGCACCTTTCCATTCCATCATGTTCTTTACTGCCCTTTCTAGTTGGCTCCATGATTGTCCATAAGCTTTCAACTCCTCATACAACCTCTTCCATATCAACCCTCGGACTTACTCCCAGTCGTCGTCTTAGACTCCAGTCCCATTCGAGGGCTTGATGCGTGATATGTGTGAACGGTCACCTAAACAGGTATGTTTGATCCAATTCCATTTACTTCGACTTATTTGTTGGACACATGGTTCTGGATTGGTTCACTGCCCGCCAAAATTCCTTGTTGATAACCTTATCTAACCAGACATCTGATCTTTAGTATCGAGAGAAGGTCTTCTGGAAATAACTTCTTTGGCGAACTGAGACTCTGAACCACTTAAAAGTACAGATTTGACATGTGCTGAAAATCGGGATCTTGTTCCTTTTGCTGTTTGGAACAGGTTTCTACAGTTAGAAATCAGAAATATCGTTGCTGATGGTAGGTAACCTTGTTTCACTCTTGTCTTCATTTCAAAGGTTTTGCTGAGTTATCCATTGTAAATCACTTGACATGTGGCTTTATAATAAAGCTATTGAATGAGCTTGATGAAAATTCTGGGCATTGCACTCCATAGTGTTGGAGTAGTTCCCAAACTGCTTCACAGTAAACACTGTCAGAGGCCTTTTCAAAGCCGAAAGAGTTGCATAAGAGATCTAACTGCCAATTTTAGCTCTGGTGGACGACGTTGCCTAGCGTTGTAATTTGATCAGAGGAGGATTTTGGTTTCCTATTTCTGGTAGGGGCTCTGCATCCAAGTTCATCTTTCATTCTCTCCAGGATGATGCGATTTAGTATTCTATTTGGAGTGGATAGGAGGATGCCTGCCCACCAATCCTTGCAGAGGCTTATGTCGCTTTTCTTTAGTATTTGATCACTAGGAACCTTTCCTTCCTTCCAAACTTTTTTCAGGTCTACGGATCAGTTTTCACTGCTTGCAGAGGAATTCTACCTGGTCCTGTTGCTCTCCTGGACTAAAGTACCTTGTTTGCACTCAAGATTTCTGTTTTTGATGGAGGACCGGTATCCACTGGCACTTCTGTGTGGGCTGTTCCTTGCTCTTCTGGACGAGTTGCAGGTGATTGTCGATTCAAAAGTCCTTAGCGGGGATCAGTCCATTGTTTTATTAGCGTCTCTTTTTTGGGAATAATGTTTCCTTGACCATCTTTAATAGGTTTCACTTGCGTTGATCTCTCCCCGAAAAGAGACCTAGTTATCTAGAATGATGTTAGGCGGTTTATTTTGCTTGCGGCCTGCCTACCTGTCCTGCTTCAGTTGCCAACCAGTGTGTCCTAGAACTGTATTTTGTCTCTCCTAGCACTCTTCTTCACTTTTTTATTCAGTGCAGTGCACATTGTACTAAGCTTCTCCTTCTGTTGCCCATCTCTGTATTGACTCATGTTCTCTTCCACCATCCTCCTCTCGTCGATTAGCTTCCATGTAGGTAACCGTTGACAGCCATTCCTTGTCTTGTCTCTTCTTTCTCCCTAGAACATCTGTACACGTTTCCTTGAACAGCACTTTCAGAAAGTTAGTTACAGTGTTCTTACACATAGGTTTCCTCAGTGATGCCACATAGTTTCTCCGACTGTACTCTGATCTGATCCGTAGTGAAGGTATCCCTCGAAGTTTTGATATTCACTTTCTGAATTTCGAACTTGAATTACAGTGGTCTGTCTGCATTTACTGTCAGTCGAAGATCTCCGAAGGGGTCAACCTTTTCTAACTCTGCCAAACCCACAGCATGAATGCAGAGTTTTTGACTTTTTGGTTGTCTGAAGAAAACACCTTACTACTGTTATACTTCTGTTTCCCAGAAGTACAACTCTGTCCTTTGATCTTAAACATTTTATGCGTGACATTCACTATGATGGTAACTGCTATCCAAGTGACTTTCTTAATATGGTACAGCCTTCAGAAACATTCGTTCAAGCCAATGTATCCAGAAACAAACTTGTCATGTACCAAGCTATGGGATGCACTTATGATGTTAAGGTGGAATTAAGTAGATCAAGTATATGGCCACTGAAACCCATTGATTGTAAGGTGATGTTCTTTATGCCTATGAGTCATATTTTCACTATTCCAAGCAATAAAGAGTAAAAACTTTTGCCAACTTATGAATCACCAATTATCCTTGAGTTCCTCTTATTACTCTTTCTCTACTTTAACAATGATGAAAACTTGAAATAATCCTCTCCTTGTCTTAAAGCCACTGTGGTGATTGACAATTTCTATCTCTTTATTGTTTAAATACTTACTGTTGATTGTTAATATGTTTCTTATATGAATTGAATTACATTATAATTCCGCTAAATACAAATTCTTGAATTCCGCCCTCTCTGTGTTTTGGTTGGATTCTTGTAATTCGGTCATCTCGAAATACTAATACTACAATTACAAATAATTACAACAAATTGGCGTTGCGATGGAACTAAATAACCTTGTAAAATTTCCTATAAATGGTTCACCGCGGGAGATTGCTGATTACCTTGAATGCTTCGATGCGTGGTGCATTTCAAAGAGCGTTCGGGATGACAAAATTCCAGCACATTTCATTACTGCTATTGGGCTAGATGCATATAGCCTAGTGAAGAATCTGGCGTTTCCGGATAAACCTATTTCTCTGTCATATGACAAGATTTGTGAACTTCTGATACATCACTTTCATGTAACTACATTTGAGACACGAGAGAGGGCTCAATTCAATAAACTGGTTCGTGCCCCCAACCAGAAGATTCGAGACTTTATTCTGCAACTCCAAATACAAGCTTCAAAGTGTAACTTTGGAGATCAGCTGCATACTCAACTACGTGATCGTCTAATTGCTGGAATCAATATTCCTAAGTTAGAGAAAGAGTTAATTCAGATTCCTTCTTGTACCTTTCAAACTGCTAAAGATTTATGTATTACATATGAAGATGTCAACAGTGAATACTCTGCTCCCACTACGTCAGTATCTGATGTCATGCTGTCCAAAGTCGAAAATACAAGTGTTCATGGAAAGCAATCCAAACTGTCCCCACAGGTAATAGAATGCAGCGAGAGATCAAAAACATTAAACCGTGTTTATCCTGTGGAAAGTTACATCTACGAAGCACTTGCCGTTTTCGGGGTGCTAAGTGTCACAAATGTGGTAAAGTTGGACACATCAAGACTGTTTGCAGAAGTTCGAATACTTATGTTACTCAGAATTCTTATAATTCTCCCAATCTGTCTAGTAAAATGGAGTCAATGTGTCTTTCAACTTTTCAAAATACTCAATCTCATCCAATGAAAACCTCCACTACAAGTTCAGCAACTCAAGCATCAACTGTTTTCAAAAATGTGGTAGCCGAGTTACAATACGAACTGTCGAAAACACGAAAAAACTGAATGAGATGAGAGAGCAACTGATTAAAATGGAGGAATTGCTGCATATGCATAGACTGCGTCTGTTGAATGCAGAGCATACAAGTACCCGTGAAAGTCCTGCAAAACTTTTCAAATCTCGAATTCTCAAAAAGCATCTGATGTCCACGACTTCTAATGTACATTATTACAAAGGGAATGACTATAGACCTTCTGTTGGAATCATACTACAAAAAATGGGAAATCGAGTGGTGAAGATATTAGACATCAAAGATCACTCAGTTCATAACGGACACCTGGACAAAGTGACAATAAATGAAGTAGGTCGTTCCAATTATAATATTAATGATTCCGTTACTAATCCTGATTTTGTAGATAATTCAGAAATAGGTTCAGATGATACTGATGAAAATAATATCACAGAATCAGTTAGAATGTCGCAGCTACTTGCAAGCAAACCGAGACATCGTTATAAATACGCAAGAAGATATTCGACGTGTGGCGGATGTGGTGATTGACAATTTCTATCTCTTTATTGTTTAAATACTTACTGTTGATTGTTAATATGTTTCTTATATGAATTGAATTGCATAATAATTCCGCTAAATACAAATTCTTGAATTCTGCCCTCTCTGTGTTTTGGTTGGATTCTTGTAATTCGGTCATCTCGAAATACTAATAATACGATTACTAATAATTACAACAGCCACACTTTTCATTTCTCTCCAAAACAAGGCATATACTGGACAAATAAGAAGACTAGAAAATTTCTACTTAGTCAATTATTTGTCCAATGTCACAAAAACTCAAAAAGCTACATGGGAAAACCAAAATATCTGCAGAAAAAGCGGAAATGAAAGGGCTTCAAGTGAACATAAGTAAAGAAGACAGAGGTGATGCAGCTACCTGACCAACAACAGGCACCATTCCCCATCAAAGGAAGCAGCAGACGGTATATAAAAATCTGAACTTTCACCATTAATGTCAATTCACTGCTTTTGCATAGTTCAGGGACTTCGTGTGTATCCGAAATTATTTCCAAATTGATTCAGAGTTTTTGATCAACAGCTGCTTTCGCTATCTCCATACTGACAATCAGATAGTCAACAAGCAGCAAGAAAGTCTGGTAGCAAACCAGTCTAGAACATTTCACCTAAAAACTATGCACAAGGAAACTGAGACGTATCAAACACATGCTGAAGAGACTACAGTGTGCCACATCATCCACCAGGAGAATCCTCATTTTCAATCCGAATAGGCGACGACGAGTTGGGTGACATGAAGTAGAACTTGTAAGGGAGAAATGAATGTTTGTAGGCAACTGTGGAGCCAACTGACAAAAAGACTGCCAAGAAAGGAATTGAAAAGGGACTTTTTCCTGTTGCCGTATGTTCCAGGTGGAAGGCAAAGGGATAATAATCAGAATAACAAAGATACCTTTTACTTTAATGACATTCTATGCTTATAGCTTCTTACTAAGAAATACACAAAATATAATAATAGGATATCTTCATCATTTTTATAGAAAATTATGACAATTTGACTAAAATTAACTTCGAGTAATTGGATCAGAGCACAACATACATTTCATTTCGCCGAAAGTGTGAATCACATGAACGTTTCAGATAAGTTCATGGCTTCATTTGATGCAACCTCCTTGTTCACAATGATCCCAATCAATGAAACCATTGAGATCATTTGTCGACAGTCTGATCTTCTCCTACTACCAGAGCCAGAATTCAAACGCCTACTGTTAATGTGCACCATGGGTGTACAATTCCACTTTGACAACTCTTTAACGATAAATTGATGGTGTAGCTATGGGCAGTCCACTTAGCCCTGTTTTAGCAGATATCTTCATGTCAAACCTTGAGAAAACAAAGTTGAAGCATGCGATTGACCAAACAACTTCCTATTGTCGATATGTCGATGGCACATTTGTAATATGCAACAACGAAAGTAATGCCTCCTATCTACTCAGACTATTCAACAGCGTACATACAAAAATATTGTATTTACTATCGAACATGAAAAAGATGGAAAGTTCCATTTCCTTGACGTCGCCATGCAACGCCTAGAAGATAGTAGTCTCCGAAAGCCCACACGGAATGAACAATACTTACATTTTAATAGTTTTTGTTCAAATAGCCATAAACGAACACTAGTCAAGACTCTGTACTATAGTACAGAGAGGAGAATAAGCTCTGCAGAGAAACTAGAGGAAGAGTTTACGATTCTCGAAAAGGTGCTGAAAAACAACGGTTATCCTCAAAGATTCATTAACAGTTGAAAAAAGCCTGTCTTTATTCAACTAGATTTTAAAGGTGAAAACATTGCAGAAATGGTCAACAGAAGACTGAGAACGTCACTAGCCACAGCCCGTCCCGTCCATCGAACAACACGCTCTTTGGTGCAGTCAAAAGTCGATAGACACCCTTCTCATGTTAACTCCAACTGTGTATACAAATTTACGTGTATCTGCGGGAGCAGTTACATTGGGAGAACAGAAAGAAGGGCACACGTCTGATTATCTGAACATTTGCCGAAAATCCTACGTCTCAAGGGAACAAACGCTTGTAGTAGCGCTATTACCAGACATCTCCTCGACAAGGGTCATGAGGTGGAAATCGATAAATCCTTCAAAATTATCAATAGACAAAAGAGCTCCATTCTCCTCAAGTTTTCCGAATCAATTTCTATCAAAGGCTTGAAACCAGATTTGTGTTCAGAAAGAGGCAGTTATTAGTCTTTCCTTGCCTTGGTAACTGGATGTCTTTTTGCTCTCATCTGATTATGTAATCTTTGTCTTTAACCTCATTCCTCTTTTTTATAGTCTATAATTTTGCTTCTCTCTTGTTTCTATGATTTGAGTTCAATTCAGTACACTGTTACCTAACTTATTAGTCACTATGCATCTAACACACATCTCATCTTTATTATTGTTATGTTCTAGTTTCCCCGTCGCCAAATTGTTATGTACTCGTCGCTGAATTATTGTTATGGACTGGTCGAGAAACTAATAGTCCTGACGCGAGAAGGCGGAAATCAGAAGACCACTAGGTTTGTGATGATACTTCTATTGTCCAAACACAAGGAGACGAAAATAAATGGTCTCACACCAAAGTGGTAAGCAAGTCAAGTAGTTGTAAAGTAAAGTAGTTCACACAAATTGTGAATGCGAATATATATAATAATTCAGACAGGCGTGGGAAAAATCATTAGACAGTCTTAACATGAATGGCTAATTATAATGGAGTGTCGATCCAATTATACATAGCGAATATAGCAGACATGCCAACAAACATATATGGATATATGTCACCAAGCAACGGACTGTCAACAAACACTCATATTATATATAATATAATATAAGGAGAATACACATTATTAAAGGAGACAAGTTCATACAAGTGAAGTGGTCACAGACTAACCGAGCAAACAGAAAGAGAGACCAACATGCACACACACACATAAATATATATATGTGGATACATATCAATTATGTAACTCCCTTACCACTGTATGCATACATTTATTTTGTTTAAACTTGAACTGCCGGTGTAAAAACTATACAAGTGCAATTTCCTGAGCACCATTCACTAATTGTGGAACTTTCTGTCAACTGACATGTAAAATTTGCAAGTATGTTAAAACTTTTCTGTACTTAAACCTCATAATTTATTTAGGCTGTACGCAGCTGATGAGAAGCCAACGGAATAAATGATGGTACCATATTATTCTGCACAAACCACTGCTGTTCTTGCTTTATTTAAACAACACACACAATCAACTAAATGTTTCGATTTTGTCATGGTAAACATGGCTACCTATCTAGTTGCATTGCATTTAACTTTGGGAGATGAATTTTACAAACATTGGTGACGATTAAAAATATTACTAGCTTTGAAAATATTTTACACTTAGAGACTATTGTACGGATCCATATATACGTGTGCAAACATTGTGAACAGTAATAATATGTAATCACATATTGATTTATTTATTGGATGTATTAGACACTGAGTGAAACAGCAATGTTTACTGGATGGCAACGTTTCTAACACAGTTTATTGTTTATACTCATATCAGTTACAACTAGACAACTTCGAAATTATACAATCCCACTGACGAAACGCGTGAAGCTATCGCCCATTCAACTTTCAGCCACTCGACCATGGTCTCGAAACTTTCTTTGCTTATTGAATTTCGAGCAGCCAGGCAGTATTACTGGCCCTAATAAGAAAGAAAGGTTTATCTCAATGCCAGCTAGACTGAAGTACAAGTGATTGTTAGGTACTTTTTAAAATATAAGTTCGAACTAGTTACTTCAACAGTTGCTCAGCAGTATAAAAACGTCCACTACTTCAGAGGTCGGGAACTCAATTCCTGATCCCACTATTATTATGACATTGAAGGGCTTCAATCTTAAGCAGATTGAAGAACTAAGAGCACAATATTCAGCGAAGAGACTCTTTTCATCGAATTTATTATCAAGGTGTACAATCGTATACATATGGTTTTATTTTAAGAAGTTACATCCAGTGAGGGAATTAGGTCAAACGTGTGAATACATGAAATAATAATGATAGTAGTATGAAATGCAATTAAAACTAAAATGTTTGTGATTATAATCATAGTTAAATGTCAAGTGGCAAAATAATTAATGTCATATATAGAATAATACATAAGGTGTATAGATTTTGGAAAGGTATACATAATTATAGGATTAGTAGACGAATATAAAATGTTACATAACATGGTGTGAAATTTGAATAGATAGAGTTCAATACTGTAAAAATACAAAAAATTAATAATTTTGGATTTAAAATGTCAAGTGGGTCAGGTGGAAAAGATTCAGAGTGAGAATAGGAATAATAATAATAATCGTAGTATCAAGGGAGAGGTACATAGAATAACTAAATAAACGAAATAAATAAATGTCTATCCCTCTACGGCCAAGGCAGAAGTAGGGATTCTACATGCTTCTTTTGTACACAAAGGTCTGGCTTAAATTTATGAATCGCCAAGGCCTCCGCTGTCTTTAGAAGTCTGTAACGAAGAAAACGCGGGAAGTTAGCATGGATTCTATATATGATCTTGAGGTCATGGTCAGGGTTGACAGAAGTCTATCACGTGTTCCCTAATAGAGCTTTTCACACGCTTCCTTTCTCCCTTGTAAAACCATGCAGCTGGAATATGTCGTATCCGTGTGGAAAGGCCAACGTATCTTGCTCCACAAGAGCAGGTAAACTGATAGATGCACATGGAGGCGGCCAGATGGGGGAGCTTATCTTTTACAGAGGTAGAGAACAACTTGCGGCTAGTGAACATCATATGTAATTTTGCTGCAAAGAACGTCTGATTTAGAGAGACAATTTTTGAGCATATCTGAAGCTTGATTACCTTTGAATTCCAAGTTCATGAATAAGGTTTTCTTTGGAACTGAGTCGGTGACAATAAATCGGTTAGACTGAAGAATGTCCTACTGAATACATACTATCATGAATACCAAAAAAGATAAGTGTCTCTCTACGACTTTAAATCAAATCTCTTTTTAATCCATAATAATCACGTGGTCACGCTTAACTTCCATAGAATCATCACACACCTCTGAGTGGCATGTAGACATCGGTCATATAAATGTAACTGCCTTTATCCTAAAACGCGGTAGAACAGCACTATCTGGTGATATGACGCCAGCGGTGTTTATGCATGGTATTGATTCACTGTTGACTTGAATGCGTTAGGTAATATATTAGGTTATGAGTAGAATTCAAAGATATTTAAAAACAAACTGTTGTAAATCATTAACTGTCCCAGTTTGTAAGAGACGAATCTGATCGGGATAATCACAAGGGGAAAAACTTGACCAATATAGTATCTAAGATTGTAGATTTAGTAATTGTGTGTAGACTTAGCGGTGATCGGAAGAAACAAACTCACAAAAACCACGCAATCTCTACGCCCGGACAAGGGTGTACCGAACCTTTATTTGTCCCTCAACGGATTTTGGAACATGGGCAAACTTACCAGCGCACGACACATGCCTTATTTATCGACCTGAAGGTGAAGTTTGACCCCGTCGACGGAGAGGTGCTGTGGCAAGGCACCCTAGATGAGCACATGCAGTTGTTGGGTACCTCATTGAGAGTTGTCATGTGGTGTCCTTCAGGGACTTTCAATGTCTCCATCCCAAGTATACTAATGGAGTCCTCAAGACGCTAGGAACTAACAGCTAGAGACCATTAGTGATTGTGTCTGTGTAACCCCATCTCAAAGTGACCATATGTGGTCCTTCCCAGTTTGGAAACTGTTGGCCTGACCCTGTCGCACATTCGTCAGTATTTCGCCTTACACTTTCATATGCTGCTTTCTCCCGACCTCCCAGCAGTGATCCAAGTAGCAGCCTCATCACTGACAGATCTTGAACGCCACTCAACTGCGCAGAAGCCTTGAAGTTCTGCCCGAAGATCCATGTCTCCATCAAAGACTGCAAGACATAGGCTTTCCATTTGTCGCTAGGCAGCGACACCAAATATAACAACATAATACAAGGGCCATGCAACAGATCGTTTATTAAGGAAATCAACACATTTATATATTTTCATGTACATTATTATAGATTATTTAAGCAAACAAACAGTCTTCTGATTGGTTGTTTCTCACTGAAAGTTAATCTTTGTGGCTGCTTCTTGAATGTCAAATCATCTATATGTTAACTGTATCCGCCTACACAAAGTCTTTGTTCTGATTTTTCTCACGACCAATATTTGGGACATAAATATTGACGTAAATTATTGTCTACCAATTTGACGAGCAGCCAGCTCTCACCGAAATATGACGCAAAGTCGTTTTCCATGGCACAGATACATTCACTTAAACACCTCAGCTAGACAACCCTATAGCATTCAACATAGTGCAGACTAATGATGAAAAACATCATTGATTGGTAGGATGCTGTGGTCCAACGACTCCTAACCCCTTTTTTTGTTAAGCTAGTTCAACGTTAGTAAACGACAGTTATTGATTATTGTGTTGTAACACAGACTCCCCACCTCACCCCCAACCATAGATACACAATTATGAATCACATATGCGTCTATATAAAACATGTTTATAAATATAATTGCAGAGACATTATAAATATAGTGAGATGTACATATGTATTTGAAAAAAGGAAAAGATGAGAACAATAGAAATTCAATCTTTAAAAAAGCCTTACTAATATCAAAGTGTGTGTGAAGTGAAGAAAAAGCTAAGAAAGAAAAACCGATGTCATTTGCTTTCTATCAAAAACTAAAGTTGCATTGCTTTTTGAGTTCATACAACATATACTACTGCTATTAAATACAAGTAGTATGTGTACTCCTGAAACTACTATATATATATATATATATATATATATATATATATACCCCTCAACAGGATTATTCGCTAGCTAACCGAACAGCTATTTCATGTATTTCGATAATAAGCCTGCTGTCCAGAGGGATTCACCTCCGGTGAGAGAGGGAAGGGGGCATCTGAAAATGTCTCAAACCATCATCCACATTATAACTTAACTACCTACATAAATTGAATTTCAGAAATACAAATAAACATCATGACTAGGTAAGTAAAAATTAGTGTGGAAGTAAATTGCACTTGTTTACGTTATAAAAATTATTGCAGAATAAAAACAGGAAGGGGAAGAAGAAGACACCAAATACAAAACAAAATAAACTACAGGGCAAAAAGGAGAAAAGAAAAAAAAGTTACATAATAATATGAGGCTCAGAGACAGATTGTGATATTGAATTATGCGGTAGAACAAGTGCTCCATTCAAAAACAATTCATCTTTCACGGTTACATCTTCACCTAGAACTGTAACATTTTCCATTCTCACCTAAAATACAATATAAAGAAATACTATTAGCATACTAAAACGGTGTGCAGTTTATATATATATATATATATATATATATGTTAGAGAAGATTTGTAGCTCAGGTGGACGATTTTTAGGCGGTTGTGTTCTCGCAGCTGGATAGTTAATTTGCGAAGCTTTCATCGCCCTACTAGGCGACATCTTCAGCGCGTACTTCTATTCAGTGAAGTCACCTTTTAGATTTCTCCACGAGTTTATTAATCATCTCTCCCGGTAAGAGTGACCTTGGACGTGATTGGTTGTTTTTGTGTGTTTCCACACCTTCTCAACCTCGCCTAGATTACTAGCTCGCTAGTTTTCTTGCCAGTCCCAAGCCCGGATAAAGAGGAAGGGTTGGGGCGTGGTGCTAGCAACTCCACCTCCGTAAAACAACCAAATCGATACAGAAACTTGAACGCGCAAATATATTAAAAATTCTAAAAATATAAACAATAGCCTTATTTTTCGCTGGAATCGGGGAAGTGAAATGACGCAGGCTGGTGAAAGCCTTCGGGAAGCCAGTCAGCCGATGTGCCTTCTTTCGATGAAAGCAAAAGTAAGGATGGGTACCTGGAATGTTTGTACAATGTACGAAACTGGAAAGGCTGCCCAGATAGCCGCTGAAATGAGAAGGTACAGAATAGAAGTGTTGGGAATCTGCGAGAGCAGATGGAACGGAACTGGAAGGTGCCAACTACCTACTGGAGAGACAGTAATCTTTTCCGGCCACCTAGAGGACAACCATGAGCACACCGAGGGAGTGGCCATCATGATGTCACCAACAGCAGCTGAAGCTCTCATGCAGTGGGAACCAATCTCCTCCAGGATAATGACAGCCAGGTTCAACTCAAAAGGAAGGAAAGTACCAGTTATGCGCCTACAAACGTCTCAGAACAAGAAAACAGGGAGGCGTTCTACAGACAACTACAAGCAATAATGGACAACGTCCCAAATGGCGATATGAATGCGAAGCTGGGAGGAGACAACACAGGAAGAGAACTCACCATGGTTGGAGAGGCCCTCGGTGAAATGAACGACAATGGTGAACTCTTCTCAGACTTCTGCGCCTTCAATGATTTGGTGATTGGTGGCAGTGTGTTCAAACACAAGGATATACACAAGACGACATGGATTTCACCAGATGGAAACACCAAAAACCAAAGACTTCATCTCAATTTCAAGAAAGTGGAGACGGAGCCTACTGGACACAAGGTCAAGGAGAGGAGCAGATGTGGGTTCAGACCACTATCTAGTACAAGGGACTTTCAAGGTGAAGCTAAAAGCCTCGAGGATAGCTGGGGATAGGCCACAATGCAAGTTCAACACTCAATTACTGAAGGACACAACCACAAAAGACACTTTCACTGCAACTGTCAGAGCAAAGCAGGAAACACTACGCGACATCACTGAAGAATCATGCGTGGAAGAACATTGGAAGTCTCTGAAGGCGATTCTCAACGAAACGTGTTCAACGGTTCTAGGAAGAAAGAAGAGACAAGACAAGGAATGGCTCTCAACGGACACTTGGAAATTAATAGAAGAGAGGAGAATGGTGAAAGAGAAAATGATTCAATGCAAGGACGGACAGGAGAAGGAGACGATGAGCTCAACTTACAAAGCATTGGACAAAGAAGTGAAGAAGAGTGCTAGGAAGGACAAAAGACGATTCTACGACAATCTGCCACTGAAGCTGAGAAGGCAGCAGGCAAAAGGGACCTGAGGACACTATATCAGATAACCAAATCTCTATCCGGGAAGAGATCAACACAAGCGAAACCTATAAAAGACAGCCAAGGGAACCCAATTACCAAGGAAGAAAAACAGATTAAACAATGGGCGGATCACTTCAAAGGACTCTTGAACCGACCATCACCTGCAACCCGTCCAGAAATACCAACAACAGCGCGTACACAACTGCAAGTTGACACCAATCCCCCAACGAGAGCTGAAGTCTTGAATGCAATCAAGCTTCTGAAAGCTGGAAAAGCAGCTGGACCAGATGGAATACCCACTGAAGCACTGAAAGCGGACCCAGAGACGACAGCAGATATGCTGACTCCATTATTGCAAAAGGTCTGGAAGGAGGGAAAGGTGCCTACTGACTGGAAGAAAGGTTACCTCGTGAAACTACCAAAGAAGGCCGACTTACGCCTCACTCTGCAAGAACTGGCGAGGAATCATGCTCCTGTCGACGCCAAGTAAAATCCTGAGTCGCATCATCCTGGAGAGAATTAAGGACGCACTGGATACAGAATTCCGACCAGAACAAGCTGGATTCAGGAAAGTCAGGCAAATCATGTTCTGACCAAATTGAAACTCTACACATCATCATCACAGAACAAAGCATGGAATGACAGTCGAACCTCTACCTTAACTTTATAGACTTTGAGTAGGCCTTCGACAGACAGCGTTGACCGCGAAGTAATTTGGAAACTACTTGAGTACTACGACGTACCTCAAATATTCATCAACCTTATTCAACAGCTGTACGACAACTCCATATGTCAAGTGATGCAAAAGGAAAAACTCAGCGAGGCGTTTGGAATAAACACAGGAGTCAAACAAGGGTGATTATTATCATCACTCCTAGGTAAACAGGAGAAATCAGTGGACGAAGTTGTGAAGTTACAAAGACTGAGATGGTTAGGACATGTGTTACGTATGCCTAGTCACCGCCTCCCTCGACGAGCAATGTTAGCGGATATAGGGTCAGGCTGGAAAAAAGCTAGCGGCGGTCAAACAAAACATGGCACCAGTCAATGAAATCTACAACCGTTAGTCTAAGTCACGTAGGAAGGTGTAGACTTCCAGGCTGGGGTCCTCGGGACGGTAAAAATCTATGGTTGGAAACAATTGGTGACATGGCTCAAAATCGTTCTCAGTGGCGCAGATGCATCCACTCCTTGTGATTTATGATTTCCAATGAAACTGTTTTGTTCTTCGTTATTACTATTCCTTTGTCTTACACCTCTGCTTACTGTCTCTATTATGCTTCTCTTGTACTTTCTTCTATTGCTTCGCGTGCTACACGGAGTGTGGCGACTTGAACTGCCGCACATATGTGCAAAGTTCTATGTCGAAAACGGACAGACCAATGATATTCCTAATTGTGATGGAACGGATTATGCGTCAGACAGTGAGTGGGAAACGAGAAACAGAACAGCGATATCCTGGACCGACGTGAAGAACCTAGAACCTAGACCTGGATTTCGCGCGTGGATGATTTATGTTTGATGTCACACACACAAAATCGAAGACTTACAAGCGAAAACCGACCGACAAACTGGTCGAAGAAGCAGTCTGCAAAGACAGGACTCCAGGTGAACATAGGCAGGACGGAGGTTATGAAAATAACCAACCAACCAACAACAACAACAGCAGCAGAAACATCCAGCCAGCAGTCAATCATCATCAACGGGAGGGATTTGAAAGAGGTTACTTCATTCACTTACTTATCTAGGGAGTATTGTCTCAACTACAGGCAGTAGGAACGGACCAGGATGTCAAATTGAGCGAGAATCCGGAAGGTGAGAAACGCACACATTCATCAACCAACCTGAAACCAATCTGGAAATCTTCGTCACTCAGCCAGCATGAACAACTAAATTCGGTGGGATTTTCAATGCAAACACGTCAAGTCAGGCAGCTCTTCAATACGGGTAAGAAACTTGGCGGGCGAGCGGGTCACAAAGAATATTTCCAATAGGCTGTTGGAGACCTTCATCAACCAACAGTTGTCTTCGCTGGCTCTATACTGAGGATCAGATGGCTGGGCCGGAATGAATCACCAACAAGAAACTATGGGAACAAACAAACCGAGCAAGAACCAATCGCCATCCTACAAATATGCAGGAGAAAGTGGAGATGGATGGATTGGACATCCGCTGAGGAGATCGCTGGGTGACATCGTGCGCGCGTCAGGCCATTGCCCGAGTGGAACCAGGCCGAAAGGGAAGCACGCGGGGAGTGGGACGTCAGTGGAAGGGTGACACGGAGGAGATCGTGTGAAGAGAGAGGAGTTGAAACAGTCAGTTTGGAGTAACATGGATGCAGGTGAAAAGTACAGCAGGAGGAAGATAGAAGCAAGTGGAGACGTTCAGTTGAAGCCCTATGTTCCACTAGGAACCCAAGGGAACAATAATAATAATAATAATTAGATGTAGGTTAAAGAATAGAGTCAGGAATATCAATGGATCTCAAAGTACCATGATCTACAGTCACCTTAATGAATACATGTATCGCGCGTGGCATAATTTCTCTATGGATTATTCTTGGTGTAACTCGCAGACAATCGTACAACACGTAAGAGACAATTATGCAGTGCAATATCATGTTCATAAGATTTTTTCAAAATATATTATTAAACGATTAACAGACTGTTTTTGCATCTGAATTCTGATTGGTTATGGATGATAATTGTGATTGGCTACGATAGTTTAACTTAGCCATTCAACGCATGCAACTTATGCAAGTTGACTTTATTTATGATGCAATTACTAGTGTCATATTGAAACAATTCAAAGAATTTAAGTATTATTCACGAATATTTTTGTGTCATGTATTTTGAAATGGTATCTGTTCAGGTCATTGACATCGCATAATGGTGGTCATGATCGCTTATGGAAATATTAAAAAAAGCGTTCGAGTTATTATCTAATTAACGATCAATAGAATTAAAGCAACTCGGTGAAACAAAGAATAATATACGCTCTAACATTACCCTAATCACTGTGACTCTCTACTTTTAATTTAGATTTCGTTGAAAAGCAACGTCGTTTGGAGATCGTTGAAAACTAGGGAGTACCGTTTCGTCCTGGTTTGCATCTCTTTAGAAGTGAACACCGACAACACAACCAGGGATCGGACTCGGGACTTTCAAGTTACGAGAACCCGCTCATTGTCTATTCAGTCACCAACTTCGTCGATTCGTGATATAAGACTACCTGCAACCAATGCCCTAGATGAGCATCCACTTAATCTTGGTGTGGTGGATCCCGCTGGTCAGTTTCTCAATATAACTTCCCTACACTATGGTGGCGAAAAATACTCAGGTGAAAAGATCACCGGATGATAGCCTATGTGACTGCCTGGTTCCAGTTGTATTTATCAAAACCTGCCGATTAAGTTTAAGGTGTCATTATTAAGACAGACAAAACGACAGTATTGTCCACTGGAGTGTAGTTTAATTCGGTAATCAAAGCCAAGATTAGCCAATCGGTGAAAAATCCCCCTGTATTATTATATTATTCATTCCTTGCGTTCTGAGTGGAATATACTGCTTCAGTGGTACACTCTCAGTTCAATGCCACCTAGTTCAACTAACTTCCTCCACATGATCTTCTCCATGTCACCCTCGAAGAAACGCTAAACTCGTCGTTTCCCGTTCAGGTTCTACTCAAGAGATGGTTTAGCGCGTGATATCGCTCAATGGTCTCCCCCAGTGTTTGCCCAATCCATCTCCACTTTTAATTCTTCTTATTTGTTGGGCGATATGTTCGTGGCCGCTTCACCACCAGAATTCCTTATCGCTTATCATTTCTGACCAACAGTATAGACAGCTATTGATGAAAATCTATAGGCTGTTGGAAATAACTCTTAATGGTATGCCAATTCCCCGAGAGAAGAGTATGCAGTAAGTCATTTTCCTACTATGATTCAAGCCTATGTTACTTGATATCATACTCAGAGACTAGGCTGTTCAGGTCGGAAGTGATTCCCCAACAAGCAGGAAATCTGGTTGTAGAACATCCTATCAACTGACTGAACTTCTAATGTTAGATTGCAACGTAAAAAGGAAAGAAGATGGGAGGTCAAACACTGTCTGTCTGTCTGTTTTCGACATAGAACTTTGCACATATGTGCGGCAGTTCAAGTCGCCACACTCCGTGTAGCACGCGAAGCAATAGAAGAAAGTACAAGAGAAGCATAATAGAGACAGTAAGCAGAGGTGTAAGACAAAGGAATAGTAATAACGAAGAACAAAACAGTTTCATTGGAAATCATAAATCACAAGGAGTGGATGCATCTGCGCCACTGAGAACGATTTTGAGCCATGTCACCAATTGTTTCCAACCATAGATTTTTACCGTCCCGAGGACCCCAGCCTGGAAGTCTACACCTTCCTACGTGGCTTAGACCAACTGTTGTGGATTTCATTGACTGATGCCAAGTTTTTGTTTGACCGCCGCTAGCTTTTTTCCAGCCTGACCCTATATCCGCTAACATTGCTCGTCGAGGGAGGCGATGGCTTGGCATACGTAACACATGTCCTAACCATCTCAGTCTTTGTAACTTCACAACTTCGTCGATTGATTTCCCCTGTTTACCTAGAACTCTACGCCTAACCTCAATGTTGCTCACCTTATTATGCCACTTTACACGGGAAATAGAGCGCAGGCACCTATGATCAAACACAGCTAGTCTTTTCATGTCTTCCACTCTCAGTGGCCAGGTCTTGCTCACAGCCATAAAGGAGGACGAAGTGGACTGATGAGCAGTACACCTGTCCCTTTGGTCGATAGCCAGCCGGATATCTCGTCTACGCCAGAGACGGCGTAAACTGGCAAATGCGAAACGAGCCCCCTGTATTCGTGCTGAGATTTCGTCAGAGATCAACCCGTTGGGGCTGATGGTACTTCCCAAATAAGTGAAGCGGTTGACGTGCTCTACCACTTCACTTCCTATTTTTAAACTAAGTGTCGATGTAGTCCAGTCCTAGTGTTTACAGGAAACCCACTCATTCGAACAGACATTTGGACTTCAGATCATCCCATCCTATGTCAGTGAAAATAGGATTGGTGAAATGTTTAGGTGACAGCACAAAAACTAAGTAGTATCAAGGAAAATCTAAGACAGGAAGTGATACACATAAAAGAAGCCTTGAAACTTAATAATTACCCGGATAAATTAGTCAGAAAGTATGTAGAGATATTGAAAAATAAAATAAATAATGATAGTAGCGATAGTGGTAATAATAATAATAATAATGACGACACCAACAATAAGAAAGCTAAATCATCAGTAGTAATCCCATACAAGGAAGGAACCTTGGAAACCTTACACAGAATTCTTAACAAGGTAGGAATAAAAGTGGCTGGCATTCAAACTCCCCACAAACTCAATTAGAAACAAGCTTTGTCGGTTAAAGGATCAATCCTGTGGAGCCTTTACAACAAAACGATTTAGTTTACCTAATAACCTGCCTGTAATGATTTTCAGGTCAAATACATAGGTCAAACTAGTAGAACAGGGGCAGTCAGAGTAGCCGAACATAAAAACTTCGCAAAATCTAGATTGGTTGACCCAAATAAGATAAGAAATTTAGAGAATAGTTCAGCCATAGCACTCACTAAATGCAATTACACACAACCATACAATAGGATGGGGTAGGATAACAGTTTTAAAATCTAATGTCACAGGGTGAAAGGAGAGTTTGATAACAGAAGCTTTGTTTATCGAATCAACTGCAAACAAGTGTAGTAGGAATGATTCAACACCTGTCCACCCAGATATCTGGAAAATTCTACTACCCCAACGACGACAAATAGGAGAAGAGAAAGGAAACTACAAAACTCAAGTTCCGAAGTCGTGTGATTATAATTGATGCAATGATTATGAATAATAAATTTTGTTCGAAACTTTGTCATCCAGTATATACTAATACTGTTTCACTGTGTGATATATCTAATAAACAAACTAATATGGAATTATCAACTGACTCGCCTAACAATGAACAAAATCACTTATCAAAACTTATCTTCATTTACTTCACATTTTAGCCTTATTATTATTATCATTACTTCACTATTAAAAATGACTGCACTTAACTCGTGGTTTTTTGTATTCTCCTTGTACACTGTAATCTTCTTCTTTCCACAATAGTGAAAATTTCTTTTTAACATTTTAATCACATGAATATTGATTGATTAAGCACTTTTGTTTATGGCATTTACATTTCTTTTTATCAAAGCCTAAATGCGAACATAAAGTCATGAGAAAAGTATTTCTCTACACAAAAAACGGAGTTTTTCATTTTTTTAAATCTGAAATTAATAGGGAAATCTATTGCACTCAACATAAAGCACATGATTCGGATCTCCAACACTAATGTTAATTCAGTCACAGTGCTTTGACGCATAGCTTAAAGCACTACCAACAGACTGCAGACGTCTAACACCAGCTTTCCCTCGCTCAATAGTGAAGGCCAGGTGATCGGCCAGAAAGGATTAGCAACAAGGAACTCCTCCGTGGTGCAGAAAACCAACCAAAAAAACGTATTCCCTAACTAAAACGCCAAAGAAAATTGAAATGGATCGGACATATGCTACTGAGCCCGTAGAGTGACGTCAGGCGCCAAGACCTCGGATGTAACCCGAGTGGGGAACGATGAGTTGTGAATAGCAGAACATGAGAGCTTATAGGCAATCATAAAGCCAAGAGGGAACATCCTACAGGGAATAGGATGAAATGGAAGTGAAGTGCTGAAGCCCATGTTCCCCTAGGAACCTAAGGGAATAACGATAATAATAATAATAATTTGCTAGCATGACTTACCCACTTTCCAACAACTGACCGCCAACCGACAATACAATTGTTCAACCATGCATGTGATTTAATAATTGACTTTGAAAATATAGCAGAATTACTTATGCGTACACCGTCTTCAATAATAGCACCTGCACCTATTGTTACATTAGGTCCAATTCGACAGTCACGACCTATTTTTGCGGTTTCGTGCTAAGTAGTCAAAAAATAAAGCTAACCGGATTAATTTCAAAAAGCATGTGTATTACTAACTTAACTGAATTCCGACATAAAAAATTTGCACAATAGTGCAGCAGTGCAACTTACCACACTACATTTACTGCACAAAAGTAGACAAAAGAGAGGAAAAAGACATCCTGTAGAACCATAATAAGCAAAAATGTGAGGGACATGGAAAAACAATAGGGTTTGGTCAGTATGGGAGATCACATATACTGAAAACATCTCCACCACTGACAACGATTTCAAGTCATATCACCAACAGTATTCAATCATTGGTTCTTGCCATTCTGAGGAACCCAATCAGGGAGTCTACACCCCCATCCAACCCCTACGTGACTCACACCTACTGTCACAGATTTCATGGCCTGATGACACGCTTCGGTCTGACCCCGTCCGCTACTAACTTATTTTCAAAGTAATCTTGCATAAGCTAACATTGGCTGTCGAGGAAGGTAGTGGATCGGAATGCGCGAAACGTGTCCTAGCCATCTCAATCTATGTAGTCTCACAACCTCAGTGATTGACTTATCCTTACAGACCACTAACATAGACTGTGGTAGCTTTCTATCCATCTACTAAAGTAAACAAATATAGCATGCATAATTCGTCTTCAGAGTATTTTAAAAATATTCATTGGATTATTCCTTACGGATGTTGACCCGAGAACGACAGTAAGAAGTGAGCTTCAGTCGTTTCCACATTTGATTTTCAGGTTGATGTTATATTTTTGAGTGTTCGCTAGCAAGGAATTGATTGATTTCAAGTTTGGTTGGGAATTGACTTCATTTCATTTAGAGGACCAATGGAAATCAAGGAGTACCGAAGAGCTGTTTCATCCTGTTTTGTGACACTTCAACAGCATAAGGGGTTAAACCCGGGAAATTTAGGTTACAATGCGAGCTCGTTGAGCATTCAGACACTAGGACCGAATCCAATGGACCATCATTTCTAACTTCTGCCCATTCGCGACATATAATACTATCGCCAACCAATGGCGAGTATTCGTCCCCACAACGAGCTTGGTGAACCGCACTGACTACGACTTAATACTAGAACTTCAGGCGACTTTATCCTGTAGTCAGTCACTAGTGAGCATTGAGTTTTATTACTTCTCCTTTAGTACACGCTAATTACATCTGCCTTTGTTGTATCATAAATTAGGATCAGAAACCCATACATTTGTGCACCAAAATATGAGAAATCCCTAGTACAAGTATACAACTATACTCATAAGATGCTGGTAAGATTAGGTACTATCTATGGTCTGATGAGTGTAGTAAATTTGTTGAGGACTAATAAAAATCTCAGTGATTCTATTTTCTTCCAGTTAAAGAAAAACTGAGCTTTATACAAAGATAATGCAAGCAATCTAGAAGCTAAGCGTACAGTCCTAGTAGAACAAATAGGATTTATAAACCTCCACTCCCTGAAGCAATTGAGAAAAACGCTACACATCCTAATTTATAGTACGATTACGCTTCAAGAAAGCAATAAGCAGACAGAATAAAAGGTAGTAACAGCTCAGGAAGTGGATATATATCTATATGAGCTATGTGAAGCACAGATCACGTGGCTATGGTTCACCTTACCGCAGGTATCTAATGTTACAGACTATAGATATAATAGCTGAAGACTGACAACAGTGATGCAAAAGCATTAGTAACAAGTACTCCTCCCAATGGTTATGTAGCATTTCTTAATTTGACTGATCTTTTCTTGTTTCCTTAAGACATTCTATTACTGAGTAACTTATCAACGTAGGATCCTGCGTTAAAGTTAAACACTTTAGATTACTAAACTACGGAGAAAGATACCGAGAAAGGGGAAATAAGTCTAATGAAAATACAATGGACGAAAATGCGCGCTAGAGAAAATGGTCACATGAAGGTTGGAGTGAACTTTCAGAATCTGAAATTAAGAGGAAGTGAATACGTTTACGCCATTAAGAACCCCTTAAGCAGTGATTTTTGACATATAGACACGCAATCTGCATCCCCTGTGTGGTTCAAATTAAAAATGTAAGTACCATTTTCCCCCTGACAATCCTTAGATCTTCTCCTAAATAATTTTGTTCCCACCAGGACTCCTCATCGTGAGAGGTGGTAGCTCGACATGAACACAGCCTTATAACCCTTTCATAACTGACTTCTCCTCCTTCCTCTACATCCTAACCATATAAATGAACATGTTGCTGAATTTAACAAGATAGACTGATTTTAACCGGATTATTCTCATTTACCTGTCTCTATATTTATTACTTTTAGCTTAAGATGAAGCCATGCTTTGCAACAACGTCGACCCCAACACAGGAATGTGGGGTCCTATGTTAGTAATCTTTGTCTTTATGCACATAATATAAGCTCGATTCAAATTATTGATAATGTATTTCGTTCTGCACTTCTACTGATGGCAGTCAGTGGGAACTTAAATTAGCAATTGACACATACTTTTATAACAAATCACGATCTGCAAGCCCATTGTCCATAGCTGAATCATTTGAATACTATATATCCGATTGATTTACATGACATTAGTTACACTCTATAATGTCAAAATAAGGTAAACTGTGCGTTTTTCTTCTTGAGTTCACAATAAAAGGTCTTTTAATCATAAATGTGATTATCATCTATGTCTAGGCGTGAGAGAGATTATTTGAAAAACTAACTTTACAAACTTACAACAAGGACGTTTCCAATTAGCCCTGGGTCAACTGTTAGCAGAGGTGATTTGCACTCATATAAATGACCTAAATATAATCGCAATCCAGCCAAATAATCCGCCGGTTGGCCGATATCCATCCAAAATCCTAGTATAAAATACAATAACTGAGTTTAATTTACAAACAATTTACACATTGTTTCAAAAGCATAAAAAAACCATTGAACCATAAAAATGTGTCGAATATAAATGCAGAAAAAAATGAAATAGACGCAAACTATGAAGTTAGCGTTCAGAGTGTAAAAATTTTTAAAAAGCCTAATTAAAAAATGTGAATACTAATAATTAGGTGTGTAAGTCAGCTGATTGGGGATGGGTGAGGTGCTAGAAATCCCACATAACCAGATTAACATTTGTGTAAGGTAGGATATGACATACGTAGTACGGTGACAGCTTTTTTCTCATAACTGAATGTCTGAGTTTCAACACATAACTCTGCACAATAATGCAGCAGTTCAACTTACCACACTCCATTTACCACACAAAAGTAGACAAAAGAGAAAAAAGACATTCAAAAGAACATTAACAGGCAGAAATGTGAGGGACGAATCATAGGAACATGGGAAAACATTATGGTTTGATCGGTATGGGAGATCACACAAAGTGAATACATCTCCACCACTGACAACGATTTTGAGTCATATCACCAAGTCTTCAACCATTGGTTCTTACCATCCTGAGGAACCCAATCAGGGACTCTACACCCCATCCAACCCCAACGTGACTCAGACCTATTGTCAAAGATTTCGTGAATTAATGACAGTTCAGTTTGAAGCCTACTCTCCGTAACTCATTTTTCAACCTAATCTTGCATCAGCTAACATCGCCTGTTGAGGAAGGCAGTGGATTGGAATGCGTGAGTAACACGTGTCCTAGCCATCTCCGACTATGTAGCTTCATAATCTCACCAAGTGACTTACCCTGATTATTTAATACCCCACTACTGGTCCCAAGATTACCCATTGTATTGTACCACTTAACACGGAAAATGGAGCGCAAACGCATATGTTCAAATGCAGCTAACTTCTTCAAGTCTCCCACTTTTAATGGCGATGTCTCACAGCTTTAAATGAGGACAAAACAAGCTTCTGCACAGTATAGACATCATTTGATCGATAGCCCGATATCCTGTTCACACCAGGGATGAAGTGAGTTAGTAAATGACTCATGAACCTTTTGTGTCCCTGGTGAGATTTCTTCAGCAACCAGCCTCTTTGGAGCTGATGCAACTTACCGAATGCGTGAGGTGTTCAACACGTCCTATCAGTTCAGAAGACTGCATTTTGTCAGCGTTTCCATCTAGGAAGACAACAACATCCGGATATTGTAAATCAATAAGATTGTTCTCTCCTAATTCGTTAAAGCCAGTTAGGATAAATTCCATTAGTTTATCTACGATAAAACTAAACAAAAATAGAGACATTAGGTATTCCTAATGAACATCACTCGCGGTAATCACTTCAGATGAAAACTCTACATAAACTCTTACACAGCTGCGTTAGTTCACAGGCTTTGTTATTAAACAATTATTAGTGATAAAGTTGGCTTCTATTAATTTTTTTGTCGTAATGCATGTGAAAGTATAAACAAATACACTGAGACATCAAGCTGACACCACTCTCTTAGCTTAACGAAATTGACCAAGATGTAAGAAATTATGCGCAGAAAATTTTACAATCACGTCTAATAGGTCATTAGGAACTCACTCTCAAGATGGTTTAGAACAAAAACAATTAACCTGTAGCGATAAGTTTTCAACATTACTAGTAGGTGTGCATAACCATTGATAAATAACACGCTGACTAGTACACTTAGTTAGCATCTCCAATTGCTTTTCACAAGTAGACCTCCTATAATTTTAAGTGCAGCCAGTTATATTGTTTGTGGCGAACTCTTAATCCCCCCCCAGTTTATTAGCTTTAAATGTTATAATAATAAAACCACCAAAATGACTACAAGCAACTTCCTGATATCGTACCATGTAGTAGGTAAGTCAGCAGTGTTTCCGGTTGATGAGAATATAAAGTAATCATATACATCTTATGGATAAATTATAGTCAAGTGAGATAAGTGACTTGTTGTCAGGGTAGTTTAAACGACCAATTTAAGTCCTGCATAACCAAAATGCATTTTAGGTGAACAAATAATTACGTGACAAAGGCTTAAGAGTTTAGAAATACGAACACCAACGAAAAAGTAGTGCAGTGCATTTATTCAAATATATGTGGGTGTATCTTTGTAAAAGGAATAAACCTGATAATGACATAAAAGTAAATAGAAAAGATCACTACATATTCTCTCACCTGAGAATTCCATGCAGTACAGTTCCCCATCTCTCACCATTGCTGGGAAGACAGCTGTTTCAATAGACATTGGTTTCGCCTGTACATTTTAGAAGTTACAAGAAATATCACCTCAATACGTTTAAGAATACTAGGTTCAAAAATATAGAGACCAGCATTTATTTTGTTGGCAATATATTCTGATGGCTTTTCAACAAAACGCTTAACAAGACCAGTTTGGTCATTATGCACGACAGCACCGTACTTTGATGGTTCTTCAACTTTGGTGACCTAAAGTTATAACAATATTTTAAAAGTATTTACTGTCATTGTCCCTTCATGACCATGAGACAAATGAAATTCAATCATTCTCTTAAAAGGGTAGTTACAAATGATGTCACTATTTAGCACAAAGAATCTTTCCCCGGCCAAATAAGGAGCTGCCTGCGCCAATGGACCGCCTATAATAAGAAAATAATTGTGAGTGTTGCAGGAAATACCAGTATCCAGAGCTTCATCTTCATATGAAAATATCAACTTAACATTCCTATTTTGTATCACCTTTACAAAATTAATACAAAATACCAACAACTTACTGAATTACAGTGCTCCCTTATGCTTGCTTCTAAAGGCTCAGCTTGGCGGTTGATTGCAAGTACAATCTCACTTATATCAACCTAAAACCAAAAACCAATAATTCATATTTCCACTACCTCTAGCAAAGCTTTTATCTGATGAAGAAGCATAGGTTTATTGGCGAATTCAACAAGTGGTTTTGGAATACTAAGAGTCAGTGGACGCAGTCTAGTACCATATCCTCCTATAAGTATTAACGCCTTCATATTTCTGTGAGATTCGCAATAGGCGGGAAACCTTGAAGAGAGGACTCACTCTCTGAAACACTAAAACACGGTATTTAATCCCCATTCATTAGTTATATTCAAATAATTAGGTAATTGTAAAGAAAGGCAAGCCAACGAAAGAACTTTAACATCCATAATTACCTTTCTTCTCGTATAATAGCTCAAAATCAAAATGGCACGTATCCGATATAGTTTTTATGAGGTAGTGTAAACCAGACTGATCCCTTTTTGCTCGCTTCTTAGTTTTAAAGTAGAGGTTCCTTGTCCTTGTCAAACTTCTGTGTGGTTTGTCACGCCACTTAACTGTTGTAGCTCTGGTTGTCTCCAACAGGAGTAGTACTGTGGTTGGTTATGTACCGTTTGGGGTAAGCGGTGTGCTAAGACTGTGCTGCTGTTGTGAATGAAGTTGATCCTTTCACCCATCAACTATCCGGCGAGGTCAAGTGGAGAGATAATAATAATAATAGACATAACCATTGTAGATTATGTCAACCTGAAAAGAAAAACTAATAAACAGGTAGATAATGAAATTTGAAATTAAAATATATACGCATATATAATTAGTGAATGAATAGATAGAGTAGTGAGAATATTAGGACACTGATGAATTGGCAATAGTCGAGGGTGATTTTAGGTTTATATACACTGACACTGACTGGCTTTCAAGGGGATCGGCCGTTATGACTCAGTCCTCTAATCGCTACAGGATTGTCAGGCTTCCAACCAAGTCTTTTCACGGATAGAGTCTCGACCACATCAGCTGGCAAAGAGTTCCGGGAGTAGCAAACTCAAAGTGAGAAGAATTAGAAATGAATTGGGGTTTTCGATCTCCATCTTTGATGAATTGTCACGAGAAAGCCCATACGTATTTGATAGCAAAACACTTTTGCCTCGGTGACTCTGGTCATTTGTGATCTTTCAGACAGTAATCGGATCGCTCTTAGACCTACAGTAGCCACGTGTGAACCGAGGCGATTTCTTCATCCTTTCATCACATAGTTTATTTTGGTGGCCCACTACGCATTTTTCGGCTGTCAATTTGACTCATCCTAAATGATTAGCATCCGTTCTGAGCAAAATGGGAACAACGGCAATGTGCACTTCAGGTCGCGGTCTCAGGTATAACCTGAACAACCTTAGAAAAAGCTCAGGAGTTCGGCTTACTGTCCATGCGTGAAATGAGTGACTTCATATGCGCTCGCTATATCACCGGTGTAATCTAACAATTTACCCAGTTTTTCAGGTGGAAACAGATCTAAGTTGCTGTCAATGTGGTTGAAGATTAAACGATCAGTTCATGGTTGTTTGCTCAAACCCAACTCTATATTTTAGCGGAAGTCATCCAAACTGCAGTCATCGTGTCATCGTTCGCTGTTCGTTGGAAGACAGAAAACTATCAGAGTTATTATTGAGATTTATTGTTATGACATTTATTCTTAGACTGTGTACAATAACCAAATGGTCGGCTCTGTGCAAGAATAAACGTTTCTTGAGTCACCAATCTGTGTTCTGATTTTTTTTGCGTTGGTTATTACGCATATTTCCTGAAAGTCTTACAAGGACAGTGTGAAGTCCAGTGTAGTTAGACCTGGACATTGACAGTTGCCTTTTGATGTTATACAGGATAGGTTATTGTTAAACTGTGAGTAACTTGTATATTGCAGTCCGTAGATTCTCAGTTGCACTAGTTTGTATTTTTTGGGGATGAAAGTCACACCATTAACCCATACCGGGTCCTCTAGATTTTCCCGGACTTCCTACAGCCAAACCCAGACTTCCAAGCACTTTACTACTCTCCGAATTTTTATATCATCAGTGTAAATAAAAGTGCAGCAACTAGGACGGTACGGTACGTCTTTGGTAAAAATCAAAGGCATCAGTGGCCGTAGGATAGAAACCCGTGCCACTCTTGACCCGATGATAGGGAGAGATTGAAACTGGTGGTAGTCCTCCAACTTTGAGAGGAGCAGACTATCAACAACCGTGTGATTTATTTTGTGAAGGAGAAAGTTATGGTGAATTGTATCAAATGTCTTCACGAAGTCCATGAAGACTAAATTGGCTGGAACACTCATATCAAATCATGATATACAACCATTTCAAAATGATAGTGGATTTGTCACACAGTATCCACCTATCCTGAAGCCATGTTTCGCCTCGTGGAACATACTGGTCCACTCGAGGTATCGCCTATCCCCACCCTCGAAGATCGGAGTAAGGAGGACTCTCTTCCCCTTTTTGACCGTTCTCCTGAACCTGTGAAGCATTGGAACAGGTTACATAATGGCTTGAGAAGAGCCTCAGAGCACACTACCGGATTTTGCCAAAGCATACGAACCTCCCAGAAGTGGGTTTTCTCAACCTTCCTCTGTCGTTTCGGGTTTTTTTGTACTGTATATTTTGTGTTCCCTCCTGACAAGTTCAATCCTTCTGGTCTACAGAAGTTAGGCCCACAGTGCTTTTTAACCGCCCATCAAAGGCAACATTAAGTATTTCACACATTTTCAAATTATCGAGATACTGACCTCTTGGACAGTGCCTTTTAGCTGGCAAGTTTTGCTTCCGACATGAATGAATACAAGCTTTTGAGGTTTGCCAGAAGTTTTCAGGGAAGACTTGCCTGAAATGACCTCCCATCGCCTCTGAGCTTTGTGTTGCATCGATTCCTGAGTTCCAGACATGCCACAGGGTCAATCTTATTCTTAGAGAGTGGTCACGTAACCCATGGCTTCCGCTTGCTTGTGAAATATGCTTGTTTGTCTGTAGTGTGACTAGAGGGACGGTATCTCAGATTGTCGTGTGAATGATTCCTTTTACCATTTCCTGGTATTCCTCTAATGATGGCTAGGCCCATTTTGTGGACCACTATTCATCAGATAAAAGTCTTAGTGTATTTTCATATAAACATGTACATTTACAAATTTGCAAAGAACCAGACCGGAAAACATGATCGCGCGGTAACCGCTGCCTAGAAGGGCGTGATTTGAAGTTTTTAACCAGTAAATGACCACTAGTTGGGACGCAATGCAGTTGTTATCACTTTCCACCTAGTGTAGCCTTCAACATTCTCCATCAGCCCCGCATTCCTATTGGTGTGTAGCAGACTTCAGACTAATTTTCCTTGAGCACACCTCGACTCAGGATTAAGAGATGTGGCATCGCAGTCTCTAATTTTAGTGATCTGGTCATAGTCTGACTTACATGCCCCTATGTTGCTGCTTATGTTCTGCTCCACTGGAGGAAAGCCGACATATGTTGCCTAATAAATGCTTGGCGTCGCCTACGATGAAATCATATCATATTGAGCGTTGGAGTTAAGTAAGTAATGGGCCATCGCTCGTATTCATGTAAGCTCTTTGTCAAAGTATATGGCAACTTCACCCTCCACTGTGCCCCCTGTCTCTTCTGAACAGAGCCATAATGCATAAACTGACTCAATTGTAAGTAATAGGAGTTAGCCAGGTTCCTGTCAATATTATTACTTCGCAAATTATATATAGCTGCTGGACTCTAAGTTCAATCATCCTTCGTCTCAGCCTCCCCCCACTGATACATAGGCAATCGACTGTGAGTCTCACCGCTTGGCCATTTTGCGAGGTCATTGACACGGTGAAGAATGTCGGTCGAAGAGTTAGTTTTGGAGATAAATGGCCGATTCTGACGAAACCAGCCTCTTCTCGGCTTTTCCCTATGTTCAGTTAAGTCACTTGGGTGACAGTTTTTGTCATCCTTAGCCTTGCGCCGCTATAGTGTCGCTGTCGCATGTAGTTTGACCTCAGTTTGCTGCCTCCTGGAGTTCCAAAGTCGGATTTAGCAGAGGTAGATACGACCTAGAGCTTTACGTCTTGTTTCACACCACCTCTGAAGCGTTATAATAATAATAATTTATATTTCCATATAAATAAATAAATTTATTCTCACGATACAGTACATGAGGGACGCCAGTTTACAGGCATCATCAAATTGTTACAGAAATATTATTCAGTCACATTTTACAATCGATGACAAAATATGTTTAACATGTACACTGGAGATTATACATACACTTGATAAATGTTAATCCCAGTAGTATAAAACATCCTTTTCACTTATGTACAATCGTTTCTGTGCATAGTTGGAAAGATCCGCTAGATTGTCAGTGAGTGCAACACATCAGGAATTACAGAAGTATTACCTTCGCATTAACAAAAAAAAACCAGGTCTTGGTGGATGGGTTATAAGTGCCTGGGGAAAAAAAAAAGCCTGAAGTCAGTTTTCGTACAATACTTTGTTGTGTGTAGAGTCCCTGAATTATAGTTCATTGATGTGTTATTTTGAAATCAGTGATATGTTTATCTCATTTGATCTGCAATGTCATTGTTGGGAGTAGAATACATAAGCTTTAGACGCATTAATTAATGGATTTCAACTGCTTGTGGGTATTTACTTCTCGTGAGGAAGGTTTTTGAATTTTAGTTGTTACGACATGAGTTGTGGATATTGACTGCTCAGCAACATTACGGATATAAGTTCATCACATTATCTCAGGAATGTTGGGTTGTAGTTGGTGATGCATATATGATGTCCGACGAGCGTACATCTGTCCATGTGATGTTGTGGTGAGTTCTATCTTTTTCACGTTGTCGGTTTATGTCCATTTTATTCCACTTGTTGTGTTGGGTAGAAGTTTTACAAACGAAACTTCTTGTCTTTTTGAGGGTAAGTATCTTAATCGTTAATGTTTTATCTAAAATTATAAATTTATAAATATAGGCAAAAACAACAGGTGTAATATTTGAGCTTATACATTAAATGGACCTATAATTTCGGAGGCTCTCAGATAGGAACTAGGACTACTGTCGTTTGCAAACTCGTGTAGTTTGTCGTTAAGCACTTTTTTGAATGAGGCCAATGTACCTAATTGACGCATTTCCATTGGTAGTTTATTCCATATCTGTGCATACCTAATCAAATAAAACTTTTGCCTGGTAGCTGTTTTACATTGTTCGATAGCTACTGTACCCTTAGTGTGTCTTAGTTTGTAGCCACTGTCATCTGAAAGTCGAATGCCATTAGCAGAGGTAAAAACTAATAAATGTACATAAATGTACAATCGCTTCCGTCAAGTGAATTTGACAACTGGTGGCTACGGTGAGCTGATTAGCATGAGGTGAGTGGATGGTGTAATTTACAAATCGGGGTCGCCCCAGTAGCTTCAATGAACCATCTGAGATGACAATGATTTTCACTGATGTAGGTCATGCGTGTGTTCCTCACAAGCAGTGTCAGTCACCAGCTCTGAAACACTGTATGTGACTGTAGAGGTGAATTGCATTTGTTCTTGGGCTGCCTGCTGCTCCTACCAGCGCATTCTCTGAATGAATGCGGGTCGAATGTTTACGGGATGTGACTTTAGTTGTCTTCAGATTTCTGTGGATTCATTCTCCCAGTCGAGTGGACTGGAGTATCAAGTTTTTAGCTTTCAACCAGTTCTGGTGATTTTGTGTTACAGTTTTCGAGTGTATTACTGCATGAAATTGGGCACATGTATTGGAACCAGGAGTCGGTGGTATAGCGGTTAGGACGCTCCCCGACCATGTGCATGGTCGGGGGTTCGATCCCCAGCCACAGACGCACTATTTTACCTCGCTGAGCCAGAAATAATGCTAGTAAAGAGGAAAGGTTGGGCATGAGGCTAGCAACCCCATCCTGTAAAACAAACACTGCTACAGAAACTTCAAGCCTCTAGCTTGAAGCCCTATGTTCCACTGGGGAACGTGAAGGTAAAAAAAATTGGAACCAGGAGCATTGGTTATTCCATCCGAAATCATAATGTGGTTGTGAAACTCCCTTCTCGACACTATAGTGCACCCATCTCTGGTAAAACTTGCATTCAAATGTCGAGTCGCTATTGTAGAAAACAGAAATGCAGACCTGGTAGTCGTCTTATGTCCCAGAAAACGAGTTCGAGATCTCATGACACCTTGAAAATTTCTGTTTAGTCTTATCGTATGTGACAAATTGGCTTCCTGCTGGAACAAGTGTTATGCCGTGTCTATTTGGTGCGGCTTGTGCAGCTTCAGTGCTGGGTTCTGGTAACGTGGGCACAATATCAGACCAGGGGAATCGTGCTCCGCTATTACGAATCGGTAGGCGAGGTGTTTTTCTTTGTTTTCTTTTGCCGTCGGTTCGTCTCGTATACACAGTTTAGTGTGACTTGAATTAATCGGTTTGTAATAGACTCCTTTCCAAAAGGTTTTAAAGCCTGATGATGACTTCAGAATTTTTCTTCATTTTCATTAAGTCAATATTCCTCGTGCCGCCTTTGGGTGATTTAGAATTATTAGATTGTATCAAGGCACTTTTCAGTGACGTTTCAGAGATGCTGAGGTTTGCGCAAGATTGTCACAATTTATTTCACCTTCATACTCCTCAAGGCAGAAGTCTTGCAGGATTCTTCGGCCCTTTTGAATAATATTCGAAAGCATCTCACTCGTGTGGTTGGGTTGATTATATTTCAAATTAGTACTTGATCTGTATGAGCTGACCTTTTTGTCTACCTTTCTTGTGCATTTTTACTTGAACAGGACATTAAAAATGTTTTCTTCTTGATAGAGTTGAAAAATTCGTTGCTTGGGTCTTCTGCATCGGGTATTTGTCGTACACGTAAGGTATCAACCACGTCTCATAAACCGTTAATGCCCAGCTCTTGCTACGCTCCGGCTCACGCTGTTCCTTGAAGTTTTTCAGAAACGCTTAGTAATAACGGACGCAAAAACCAAAACACCGATTGGCCGCTTGAGAATTCTTTATTGTAACACCAACATATAAAATATATTTCTACTAAGGTCTGTGAACAAATATTACAATAATAAATCACAATATTACTTCTGACGGTTTATTGCTGACTTCTTTCTGAACAGCGACCGATGAGACGATGACTGTCGTATTGATGCCTCCGCGAAAATTGGGGAAGTTGGTTTTGAGCAAACAACAATGAATTGATCGTTCAATCTTCAACTACATTGACATAAGTAATCTAGACTTCGAACTCAACTGTCAGTATAAAAACTGTTTCTAGCTTCCGAATAAATTCTTCAGCAATCGGTCTAGACATATGGAATCTAAATAGTTGCTATGTTTGACCGCTGAGTCGAAAACACGCTTTAGATATAAATATATGAATTCATCTGAGAGATATCGAGTCCCGTCACGATGGATTATATTTTTCTGAATAGACTCTATGCACCTTCCGAATGGGCCTTCAGATTTATGGTATGATCCATTTATATGGCTGCAAAAATAACGATATAAGTGTTGGATTTCTAGATTTAATTTATCTAATATTTTGACCCGATACAAACCAGCAGTAGTGAACTCAAAAGTGAGCACAGAGTTATTACGTTTTATTACAAATAGAAAGAGTCGTTCGAACTTCATTTTCCCACCGTAAGCGACACCTTTTTTCATAAGATTCGTCAGACACAGGGCTGAGTCAATGAAAATGTCCTACTTTTCAAAATTATATAGATGGCACACACCTATACCCCCCTGGGCTCGCCATTGACTGCTAAGTTTAGAATGTGTATAATTTATTGAGTTACGAGCAATTTTGTAAATTTTGATGTGGTTTTGTTCTCTGAGCTGGATGGTTAGTTTGCGAAGCTTTCATCACCTTACTGGGTGACATCTTCAGCGCATACTTCAATTTGAAGTGAGCTTTTAGATTTCTCCACGAGTTTATTAATCATCTCTCCTGGTGACCTTGGACGTGATTGGTTGTTTGTGTGTGTTTTCACACCTTCTAGGTTACTTGTATTGGAACCGGTTGTTTCTTTGACTTGAACTTTGACCCTTTGTGTGTGAAGTTTCTTTCTTATTGGTTGATAAATTTTGTCTATCTCGATGTGTCTATTGATTGATGATCCACTGGAATGCCAAGCTTCTAAAAATTCTCTAGCATTCTTGTTATTTCCTTTGTCTAATATTTGAACGTTGTCCCAGTCGAATTGATGTCCGTAGTTGTCTGTGTGTAGTGAAATGAGGGAGTGGATATCATGTCTTTTGACGGCTAGCTTATGTTCGTGGATACGAAGACGAAGGGGACGTCCACTTTGGCCGATGTAGTGTTTTTCGCAGTTGTTACAGTTTATTTTGTAGATGATGTTGGTTTTGTCTTCTTTTGCTGTTGAGTCTTTTGGTTGACATAGAATTGAGTGCAGCGACTTTGTTGGTTTGTGTACGACGTCAATTCCTAAAGGTTTGAAGAGTCTTGTAGTGATTTCTGAGATATCTTTTATATATGGTAAGGCGATTTTCTTTGTGTTTCCTTGGTGGCTTTTGCTTTGGTAGGTTGGCTTGGGGGTATATGTCTCTTGATGAAATTCCGTGGATATCCATTCTTTTGGAAGACGTCCATGAGATACTTTTCTTCAATTTTTCTTAAGGTGGGAGTGCTGCAGTGAGTCCTTGCTCTCTTGAATAGTGTTTGTATGCAATTCCTTTTGTGTGTTATTGGGTTGTTGCTGTTGTAATTCAGTATTTGGTCTGTGTGAGTTGATTTCCTATAAACTTGAGTTTCTAATTCTCCTGTAGTTGTTCGCCTGACTAAGACGTCCAAAAATGGTATTTTGTTCTCGGATTCCTCTTCTCTTGTGAATTTGATGTCGTTGAAGACGTTGTTTATTAAGTTGTGAGTTTTATCTAATTCGTTTCTTTTGATGATTACAAATGTGTCGTCGACGTAGCGTATCCAAATCTTGGGTTTGATCTTTGGTAGAATTATATTTTCGAGTCTTTGCATCACTGCTTCTGCAATCAAACCTGATATTGGCGATCCCATGGGTGTTCCTTTGACTTGTTCATATATTTGGCCGTTGAATTGGAAGTATGTTGTTAGGCATAGATTTATGCATTCCATCCAGCTTGTGTGTTGCATTTTTGATTGTTGTGGCAGTTGTTCGTCGTTGCTAAGTAATTGCTCCATGGTTTCTTTTGCTAGGTTTTGTCCGATGGATGTATATAATGCTGTCACGTCGAATGATACCATTATTTCTTGTTCATCTATTTGGATGCCTCTGATTTTCTCTAGGAATTGGATAGCAGAGTTGATGGAGTGATCGCAAGATTCCGTTAGGTGTTTTAGTTTTCTGTATAATTCTTTGGATAAATTATATGTTGGAGTTCCTGGGAGTGATACAATTGGTCGTAATGGGATATTTGCCTTGTGTATTTTGGGTCTGCCGTAGAATCGGGTAGGACTGGTCCATTGGATTTCATTCGCCATTGGTCTTGTTTTGTGATCTGTCCAGTTTTGGTGAGCTTGTTTAAGGTCCTTTGGATGCGGTTATCCAATGTTTGTATGGGATTTGTTGGGAGTTGTTGATATACATCTTCATCTTTGAGTAGTTCTTCAGCTTTCTTGGTATATTCTTCTCTGTCCATGACTACTGTTGTTCTTCCTTTGTCGGCTGGTAAAATGACGATGTCCTTCCTATTTTTCAGCTTTTTGAGGGCCTTTAGTTCTTGAGCGTTGAGTTGTGTGTGTTGTCTTTTCTGTTTGACCATTGGTACAATTGTTTGGCGTATCTCTTCCTGTGTTTCCTCGTTCAAGTTTGATGATTTGAGTAATGATTCAAAGGCAGCGAAGAAATCAGTTTTTGAAGCATCTCCGGTGTTGTAGTTTAATCCTTTTTGTAGTAGTTGTTGTTCCATTTTTGATAGTGGTTGTTTTGATAGGTTGACTACGCAGTCTATGGGCGTATTGTCTGGTTGTTGTTTTCTAATCTTGGCTAGCTTGGTTTTGAGGACTCTTCGTCTTTGTTCTCTGTGTTTTTCACTTGACAGTGTAATTGCGGTGATCACACACACAGGGTCAAAGTTCAAGTCAAAGAAACAACCGGTTCCAATACAAGTAACCTAGAAGGTGTGAAAACACACAAACAACCAATCACGTCCAAGGTCACCAGGAGAGATGATTAATAAACTCGTGGAGAAATCTAAAAGCTCACTTCAAATTGAAGTATGCGCTGAAGATGTCACCCAGTAAGGTGATGAAAGCTTCACAAACTAACCATCCAGCTCAGAGAACAAAACCACATCAAAATCATCCACCTGAGCTACAAATCTTCTCTATCATATTTAAATTTTGTAATTGAACGAGCTTCAAAGACTCTCAACCCATGGAAACTGAAGCTGGCGCTGTTGTCAGGAGACCAACAGACGCAATTTAGAATACTATGAACTGTAACCCACTCTAAAATATCAGAAAACAGACTGGCGGTTCTGAGATTATTTATTGTTCCACTGACAGTAAACTAGCACAACAAGACGATTACACTACAAATGATTACAGTACCAAAAGGTACGGCTTCAGACGGTTACAGGTTCAAATATAGAAGCTTCAAAGGCTACAAATAAACAGTATAATTCACAATAATACTCCTGCTGAACAGCTAGCATCTAGACCACATTAGGGAGTGTAACCTCCAACGAAAACGAAACCACTTAGAATATGGCAGGTTATTTTTTTTTGATTTACAGCTTGATTCCATACTGTATTTTTGGTACAAGTATGGAATTTTCAGCGTGGATATCGGTAGCCCAAATTTTGCAGGCCGACCATAGATATCAGGTGTGCGCCGGCGTGGGCTCTCATTCAATATTTACAATGCTGACAACTACCTTTAGCCGATTCTGTACAAACTATGAAAATTAACCCTTACACTGTCATAGAAAGCGGCATGTTTCTCAAGTGCTTGGTAAGACCAAACTCATGCTTCTGTGTAGCCTTTGAGTCTCACTCAATTGGTTGTGACACTTGATGAACGACGATCGAACCATCGGAGTGATCAAGTTTACTGTGGTTGGTATACTAGCTTTCCATGGTGGTCTGTTTACATCTGCCAGTGACGATACATTGGTTTTGATAAAGGTGGCACAACACCGTTCTGTCTCGTAAGCTTTATCAGATTTCACTGGTGATAGTTCATCGTCCACCTAAGTGTTGTGAATACCGTCTCCGTAGGAATTAACTCCGGGTATTTTTGGTCTGAGCAGAGAAGAACAATCAGCAAAACCAAGTTAACATGATCCACACGATTTTTTGTGCTCCTCCTCTACATAGCTTACCGAACTCCCAACAACACTAACGCACAATTTGACTCCGTAAGATCAGTGGTACAAATAAACAATAATGCCTTCTGCTACAAAATGCACAATATGTGCAGTACAAACAACCAACCAAATACAACCGTAAAATACCTGAGGATGTGCAAGAATATTCTCAAGAAATTGGGATGAATTTCTGCCTGCAAATACCAAAAAACAAAACACGTCTTCCGTAGACAATCCTAGGACAAACACCGACCTCATGGAGCAAGCTGAACTCTACTGAAACAAAAACCGTACTAGTAAGACAACACGTTATTATCACCAGTTCAGCCTCACATCAAAGTAAAGTTAAACATCAAAATATGAATCAGACAAAAACAAAGAGAGATATTCTGAGTTAATCCCTACAAACCAACACTTAAATATTCTGAGTTAAGTTAAAAGAAGATATGGGAATTTCGGAATGAAGATACATGGATCACGAACACAGGATAATAATTACAAACCTAGTTGAAATACTAGAATAAATATCAAAAATATAAACAGATTATCTTGGAAGGGTTTTCAGATTAGTCATTTGATTTTAAAATCCGCAGGGGTAGCAGGTTTTTAAGGGAATTCCTCAGTATGGTACGGCTGCACCTCCATCTTTCCTAGTAATAAACATGGCTGAGTCGCGCCTCACCCTCCTTTATCAAGTCTTGTTTAGGCTGTGATCTGATTTCAGAATAGTACTGGCAGCATTTTATACATCCAATGTATGGTCTTTTCCATATGAAAGATAAAACCATCATCAGGACGCTCTTCACGTGCACTGAGCATCACTGTTGCCTTCAATATGAAGTGTTGCCTCTCACGGTAACAGTACCTGGACATTCAGTTTGTAAGAGTTTCACAGTGAAATTTGAATGCCAGATTTGTTCATCCTTAGTGGTAAAATGACGGTAGAAGACAACAGACTTGATAAAGGAATGCTGGGATTGAGTATCTGTGTATAAGGGGAATTATGTGCACCTTATCTGAAGATCGTCATTTGCACAGATCTGCCATGTTGTGCTTCTTCTGGTTTTCCTTTATATCATGTTTCTTTGTCTTCCTTTTCACCTCTCTCATGTTTCGACATCAAGTCTATCACTCCACCTTTTTGATGCTTTTATGCCTATGAACAGGTCTTTATATACTATTGATAAATCTTATAAGTGGCACATGCCACTGGACCACCAATTTTAAAATACTATGTCATGTGCAGGCATCTGCAAAGAAATGGCGCTTTGTCCTTCCAAAGTCACTTTTCTTGCTCACTGAAAGGCATCTATGAGTGAATAATAGTAATAATAATAATTTACTTTGTTCCAAAAACACTACTTATAATACAGAATGGAATTCTCAGCATTTCTCACAATATTTCATCTGATTTACTTAAAATATAAATAAAATTAAAACAAAAGTAATGAGAGGAATTTGTCCACGTTTACGATATAAAGTCAAAAATATTCTAAGCACGAATTGAGATCATTAAATATAATAATAATAATAACAGTGAGTTTTTTCAAATAGTATTGTCGATTCATTTTGGAAATTTTAGCATGTTATTATAGAGTATTGAATCTAATGTTCTGTTGATATAGCAGCATGTTGAGGGAAAATACAAAATTAACAGTTTCAACATAGCCTAAATTATGTTCACGCTTATGAAAAAAATAAACAAAAACAAAAAACTGAGAGGATTATAAATATAAGAAATACAATAACAATAAAGTTTGGTACTGTAAGGGTGGAAGAAATGGTTTATTTAGTAGTGCAAAGAAGGTTAGTTAGTTGGTTCATGCCTAACACTGTTTTCATCACATAAAGTAGGGGCTAAATATGGTATAGTGGAATTTTTATACTTAGACGTACGTGCATAAAGTCCTCTGAAAAGACTTCTTGTTTTACCTGGAGACACAAGGCTGGAGCTGCGGGTAGAGTGGATGCTCAGTCTGACAAAATTCCTTTAGCAAATTTGTTACATGACATCAAGTGCCTATCAGTGACAATGTCAACGATATGGCCCAATGGGATACCACTCGTCCTACTGACAGTCACTCTTCAGAGTTCTACGAAGTATGACACAGTCTTTTTAAAGCAATCCAGGTAAGAATAAACAAGGGTGAACAGTAAAGAAGAATAGGTAAAATACGCGAGTTGAAAAAACTTTAAGAGGAGTGATTGGGTTATGCCTGAGTGCCTTAACTTCTTAATGTGAAAAGTCAGACGAAATATTCTTTTAGAAATCGCTAAGACATGGGAAGACAAGAATAGGTCAGAAGAAAGAATTAATCCAAGATACTTAACTTCAGACTTGATTTCTATATCAGTATCATCAATTTTGCAAGGGTCATAGGAACCAACGGCTTCATTTAACTTTCGTTTGCATCGGAAACTGAAATTAACAGTCTGACACTTGGAAGGATTTAGTTTAAGGCCGTTACACGAAGACCATTTGCAAAGTCCTGATAGAAATCTGTTCATCTAAGTACTATCTAGCTGGGAGTTAACAGACGTTGACATAGTTAGGTCATCAGCATACTTAACAAAGTTCATTTCGTTAACAGAGTAAGGCAAATCATGCAAGAGGAAAGAAAACAGAAAAGGAGAAAGGACAGCGCTTTGAGGTATACCAGCCTCAGTAGGCAACGAAGTGGACGACGTTCCCTGCCATACAGTGCACTGCTTTCTTCCTGAGAAATAAGAATGTAGCCATTCGACAGTCAGCGTGAGTTTCAGCAAGCTTGTTTAACAAAATGTCCCTATGTTCTGAGTCGAAAACAGATGTGTAATCTAGGAAGGTGCAGCGAACAAATTTAGTCCCATTGTCTACGCTTCAGATAATGTTATGGTACAAGACTGCAACTGCATCTAAAGTACTTCTACTGTGTTTATAAGCGAATTGTTTGGGATCGTTAAAGGCCGACGCACACCTGATATCTGTGGTCGGCCTGCGAAATTCAGGCTACCGATATCTATGCTGAAAATTCCATACTTGTACCAAAAATACAGTGTGGAATCAAGCGGTAATCAAAAATAAATAAATAAATAGCTCTTAGAAAATGAGACGTAATAGCAATAGGTCTAAATTTAAAACATGTTCCAGTAGACGACTTAGTAATAGGTACAATTTTGATGTCCTTCCAAACGGCTGGCACGACATTTCTGGAAAAAGATTCGTTAAACATGTCCATGAGAGGATAACACAGGATGTCTGCACATTTTTTAAGGATAATACTAGGCAAACTGTCTGGTCCCAAGGCACAAGAACGGTTCAGAGACTGGAGACATTTTTTAACATCATTTGTATTGAGACCAAGGAAGCAGGTTTCAGTTACACTTGTAACACTAGAAAGTTTGGCATTTGTGGGAGAATATATGAAAGACTTGTTTAATGTGCAAACATCAAAGGAATAAGGAATATTATTCATTTGCTTACCACCAGTAATTTCTTTGAAAAGTTTCCATATATTAAGCGTATTTTTACAGGATATAAACTTTTGGTTGAATAAACGAGGAAACGTAAAGTGTAGGATTAATTTCGCCTACAGATTTTGTCCTCACTATCAATACTGACGATATAGAGTCTGGGCCTTGTTATAGTTAAGATTCAGGTAACTTAACATAAACTTTATCTATTTCAAACAGTAATGACGTGTGGAACAAAATGACTGACAGATTACTTTACATACATACAAAAGACAGAATACAACATTCGTCCATAAGTGGTGGGGGTTTACACTGAATTAAACAGTAATCACGAGAGACAGGTCAGGTCATCCTGACTGGTAAACTGTCACATGTCTGTCTGTTAAAATTTACAACAGAGTAAGGTCATATTGATTGCTGTACTGTCATAAAGTCTGTATGTCGTAATCAACACAAAATACGGAAGGGGTTCTACAAAGAGTTCTGTGAAACATTTCACCGTAACATGAATAACTCGATTTAAAGAGGATCTGCATTGATTTTCACAGTGAAAGTTGGGGATGTAGAAGAGTGTGTTCAAATGTACTTTCTCTTCAAAGTTTGAGTGATATACGACTAGTTTTGATATTCCTCAACGTTGTTTCTCTCCAGTCCCTCCCAGCAAGTTAATGCTATCTAGAAATTATTTTGCGTACATGGCCAGTTCACTAATAAATTTCATTAGTGTGTGCCTGGTTTTTATATTTCAATGTGTACTAATTCTTACAGGCTCCAGAATGTAGCTCGGTCTTGCATAATACTAAATATTTGTCATAGAAACAACAAATTCATCTCCGATTGCTTCAGGATATCGGCTTTATTTAGGTGCATGCCTCTTTCCTGATAAATCACCTGATTCTGGATGCAGTGAGATAAATCTTACGCTGTATGTTTGTTGTAATTATTTGTAGTAGCAGTATTGGTATTTCGAGATGACCGAATTACAAGAATCCAACCGAAACACAGAGAGGGCGGAATTCTTATTATTATTATTATAATGCAATTCAATTCATATAAGAAACATATTAACAATCAACAGTAAGTATTTTAAACAATACAGAGATAGAAATTGTCAATCACCACATCCGCCACACGTCGAATATCTTCTTGCGTATTTATAACGATGTCTCGATTTGCTTGAAAGTAGCTGCGACATTCTAACTGATTCTGTGATATTATTTTCAACAGTATTATCTGGACTTATTTCTGAATTATCTACAAGATCAGGATTATTAGCGGAATCAATAATATTATAATTGGAACGACCTAATTCATTTATTGTCACTTTGTCCAGGTGTCTGTTATGAACTGAGTGATCTTTGATGTCTAATATCTTCACCACTCGATTTCCCACTTTTTGTAGTATAATTCCAACAGAAGGTCTGTAGTTATTATCTTTGTAATAATGTACATTAGAAGTCGTGGACATCAGATGCTTTTTGAGAATTCGAGATTTGAAAAGTTTTGCAGGACTTTCACGGGTACTTGTATGCTCTGCATTCAACAGACGCAGTCTATGCATATGCAGCGATTCCTCCATTTTAATCAGTTGCTCTCTCATCTCATTCAGGTCTTTTCGTGTTTTCGACAGTTCGTATTGTAACTCGGCTACCACAATTTTGAAAACAGTTGATGCTTGCGTTGCTGAACTTGCAGTGGAGGTTTTCGTTGGATTAGATTGAGTATTTTGAAAGGTTGAAAGAGATATTGACTCCCTTTTACTAGACAGATTGGGAGAATTATAAAAATGCTGAGTAACATAAGTATTCGAACTTCTGCAAACAGTCTTGACGTGTCCAACTTTACCACATTTGTGACACTTAGCACCCCGAAAACGGCAAGTGCTTCGTAGATGTAACTTTCCACAGGATAAACACGGTTTAATGTTTTTGATCTCTCGCTGCATTCTGTTACCTGTGGACGGCAGTTTGGATTGCTTTCCATAAACACTTGTATTTTCGACTTTGGACAGCATAACATCAGATACTGACGTAGTGGGAGCAGAGTATTCACTGTTGACATCTTCATATGTCATACATAAATCTTTAGCAGTTTGAAACGTACAAGAAGGAATCTGAATTAACTCTTTCTCTAACTTAGGAATATTGATTCCAGCAATTAGACGATCACGTAGTTGAGTATGCAGCTGATCTCCAAAGTTACACTTTGAAGCTTGTATTTCGAGTTGAAGAATAAAGTCTCTAATCCTCTGGTTGGGAGCACGAACCAGTTTGTTGAATTGATCCCTCTCTCTGGTCTCAAAAGTAGTTATATGGAAGTGATCTATAAGAAGTTCACGGAGCTTAGCATATGGCAGATAAATGGGTTTATCAGGAAACGCCAGATTCTTCACTAGGCTATATGCATCTAGCCCAATAGCAGTGATGAAATGTGCTGGAATTTTGTCATCCCGAACGCTCTTTGAAATGCACCACGCATCGAAGCATTCAAGGTAATCAGCAATCTCCCGCGGTGAACCATTTATAGGAAATTTTCCAAGGTTATTTAGTTCCATTGCAACGCCAATTTGTTGTAATTATTTGTAATTGTAGCATTAGTATTTCGAGATGACCGAATTACAAGAATCCAACCAAAACACAGAGAGGGCGGAATTCAGGAATTTGTATTTAGCGGAATTATAATGTAATTCAATTCATATAAGAAACATTAACAATCAACAGTAAGTATTTAAACAATACAGAGATAGAAATTGTCAATCACCACAAAGTTTCTGCGTGTCAATCAATTTCTTAACTAATTTCTATTGAGATAAGAATAAAACTTGTGCACTGTGGTAGAGCGTAATTCCATTATACGTAAATTTCGTTTTGATAAAGTCTCAGCAGCACAACATGTCAGTAAATTATGTCTAAGAGAAGAATTACATCGAGTTACTGCAAAACTAAATAATATACGTAATTTGTCTGAATCGTGTAATGTATTTGCGCAACACATTTCGAACAATCTGATCACACACGGACTTGTCATAGGAATATATATATATATATATATATATAAAATTAATAAAGAGGTAAGAGGTGAGAAAAATAGACTTAGGTCAAGTTAAAAGGGCATGTTCAAGGTCAAAAAATAAAAATGAAGACCACTAAACCAAATAGCAGAGGTAATAGTACATCTACTCTGGTTGGTATCAAAACAAAATTTACCAAGGAAGGTTTAATGTGATGACAAATTGTTTTTGAACGCATAAAGGTGGCTTGAACTTTCTAATTGCTAGGGCTTCTACAAACTTTAGGATACGCCCCAAACACGTTTTATAGATAGGTTTAAAAGATCTGTTAACATCAATTTTATGACCTGTCTCTATAATATGTTTCGCAATAGAAGAGCTAGGTCTCCTGTTCTCACCGTTAATAGGTTCTGATGATTCCATTTGTTTCTGGAGCCATTTAGGAATATGCTCTGAAGCCCTTACCTGCAGAGATCGATGAGTCCTCCCTATGTATGTGTGTCCACACGTACATTCAAATTGGGGAACTAATTGTTTTAAATAATATACGAAATCAAATTGAAAAACTCAAACACAAACTCAAATATATGATCAATGACAAAGATTACATAATTGTTGTTGAAACATCCAAGAAAGCTAGAGAATCCGTATTAAGAAAATGAAAAATCACGCAAATCAAAAAATTCAACAAACTAATAGAAGAAAAGAACACAACAAATGAAACTGATATCAATGCTTCATCCTCTATCGACAGAACAAAGTGGGTGATCAACCTCTCATCAAGGGAACTAAACTCTAATGAGATAAAAGTACTTGAAAAAGGACTAAATTTCAACGTAACAGTTAATAAATTAAAACCAGAGGACGTCATTCCTAACATAGAAGCAGCACTAAACTCAATAGATAAGACTACAGCAGAAGAGGTTCGAGCACAATGTGCATTAACCCTAAAAAATCAAAAGAAAACAAAATCAAACTTAACAAAATCGGAAAGGGAAGCTTTAATTAGTCTTAAACAGGATAAAAACATTGTCATCGCAAAAGCTGACAAAGGAAACGCCACCGTAGTTTTGGATAAATCTGACTACATCAAAAAAGTTACTGAACATATTCAAACGGGTCCATATGAGGAAATTAAGAAGCCTGTAGATACAATAATGAATAAGGTTAAGAAATCTACAGCGGAACTAATACGCAGAATGAAGCCATCACTGGGTGAGTCTAAATGGTTTAATTTAATGCCTAAAACTAATAATGCTAGTAGAATATATGGTACTATAAAAATACATAAGCCAGGTTACCCCATAAGACCAATAGTAGATTTTAGAAATACCCCCACGTATGAATTATCAAAACACTTAGCTCTAATACTATGCCCCATTAGAAATCGTTCAAACTCTAGATTAACTAATTCATATGAGATGAAAAATAAACTAAATGACATTCAACTAGCGAATGATGAAACAATGGTTAGTTTTGATATAACTAGTCTTTATACTAATATACCAGTTAATATGGCCTTAGAAGCAGATAAAAGACTAATTAACTGCGGATCCGGAACTCAGTCATAGGACAAAGCTGTCCATTGAAGAAATTATTTTAGGATTCAGTTATGCCTCACATCTACTATCTTTAAGTTCCAAGGCAAAATATATAGACAAACAGAAGGTGTAGCAATGGGATCACCAATATCCCCTATCGTAGCAGACATATTTATGGACAGCTGGGAAAATAGTGCCCTCAATACATTTAACCCTACTCCGAAAATATGGTGGAGATATGTGGATGACACTTTCACAGTGTTAAAAACAGAACACATCTCTAGCTTCTTGACACACATAAACTCACAAGTTGAGGGAATAAAATTCACATTTGAATCAGAAAATGAACAAGGAGAATTAGCTATGTTAGATTGTAAGATAAAAAGAATAGAAGAAGGCAAACTACACACTAGTGTTTATAGAAAACCAACGCATTCTAATAGATATTTAGACTTTAATTCGTCTCATCCTTTAACTGTTAAGGCAGGCTTAGTTAAATGTTTAACAAACCGAGCAGTGGCACTAAGTAGCACAAAAAAGATCTAAATGATGAATTAAAACAGATAGAAGAAGCGTTGGTGTTGAATAACTATCCTATAAAATTCATTAGGAAGATCACTAAAGGCCAAAAACAAAATAAAAATAATTGTGAAACTAGTAATAATAACATAAATAAGAAAGAATATAAGTCATCCACAGTTATACCATATAAAGAGGGGACATCTGAGACACTACGTAGGATTCTGAATAAAATAGGAATTAGGGTGGCATTTAAACCTACAAACTCACTCAGGGACAAGCTCTGTAGGTTAAAGGACCCAGTTGACCCAATTAGACAAAATAATATTATTTACAAAATACCATGCAATGACTGTGAGGTCAACTACATAGGTCAAACTAGTAGGTCAGGGGTAGTCAGATTGTCAGAGCATAAGAATTTAGCTAAGGTAAGAATGGTTGACCCCGAGAAGATAAGTAATTTAGAAAAAAGCTCAGCAATTGCAATGCATGCGCTAACACACAACCACACAATAGGGTGGGAGAGGGTTAAAATTCTAAAAAGTAATCTAGGTAGGTGGAGAGAGAGGTTGATTACTGAATCCTTGTTCATCGAGTCTACACCCAACACATGCAATAGGAATGACTCGTCACTCATACCTGAAATATGGAAAATACTATTACCAATCAAATCAAGTGAAAATCAAGAGAAAAACAATGGAACTATATAAATGAATTTAGGAAGTCGTGTGATTATGATTATGAGCAATAAATTGTGCTCGAAACGTCATCAGTAAACATTACTGTATAACACTCTGAGACTATCAAAACAAAATTTACCCATAATGGAATTAACTTCTATTGAGCTTTCATCACTATTTTTGCATTCTACTTTATACTACTTAATACTGATATGTAGTATAAGTTTATATTCCATTCTTCATTGCATCAGCTTTTAATCACCACGAGTCATTTTCACAGAGCGGCATCTCACTTAGTGTAGCATTAACTTCCATCTTGTAAGTGAGGTATAAATACTGTACATGTCCGGTTTTTATTTTACTGTCCCCATAGCTTTATTTGTTTGGACCCTCTTTTTCTTGTTCTGCTCATCCCCGTGGTAATTGTTTCCGTCCGTTGAAACAGCTCTGCTGTTATATTTTGACTTATAGTAGCAATGCCTTTGACTGTACTCCGCCAAGACGACTAATAATTTGAAGTTTGTGAACTTAATTGACCATTATTATGTATTAAAAAGTACGGCACTCTGGACAAATCCCTTTTTCTGGACTTGAATTGTACCTCAGGCATATGGCTTCTTTAGCTGAAAGTTCAGCTGCATTTGTCCCTGAATTTCTTAGAAGAGGTTTCTTCAATTACCTCCTCCCTATTAACAGACTAACACTTTTAGCTAAATATGCAGTTAGAGGACTGCATGCACAGTTTTGAGCATCCCTCTGTTCGTAAACCTCTACAAACTGCCTACTTTGGGTGTTCCTTGGGGCTATCAGCAAAGGGGAGAAATTTTCCCTTAGTGGTAGGTTGATTCACCTAATCAGTGCGAAAAACCGATCATCTTTAACAAACAGACTGACGATAACCTACTGTCATCTCCAATGAGAGGTACATTTATCAAATGAATAAACATGAAATATGTTACCTATTTTTACATCAAAACTAGTCTAGTTTCACCGAGGCTGATATTTCTGGCTTTGAAATGAATTTGTTCTGCACACGTAATCGAGATTCTGATAGTTCTTTCAACTGCTGGAAGTATTTTGTGCTCATTTGCTGGTTTTAGCTATAAACATTGCTAGCGCTTGTTATATAGATATCTATTAATTGCAGATAATAATAATTTGCTTTATTCCAAAACAGTACTTGTGATACAGAATGGAATTCTCAGCATTTTACTACAGTATTGCATCCAGTTAGTACATTATCAATAAATAAAATTCTACATAGATTAAGGTAATCTCAGTTCATTGTGACAACAACATATTGGTATGTCGGTAGCAAAGCCAAAAATTGAACAGTGTTTGAAGGTGTTAGAAAAGTAGATGCTAGTATATTTACTGGCGTAAGCAGTAACAAAAGGCCAAGATATACAGAGGGTGAAAGAACAAAGAAGAATGTTTTAAGTAGAGTTTGTAAGGAAGAAAGAAACGAAACAGTGCATAACAGAAAAAGAATGAAAACGTTGTACCTATAAATGATATGAGTTGGAAAGACGAGATCCAGTTGTTCTACTGACTATTTAATAAGTTAAAGGTTTCACGCCTAATGCTTTCTTTATCGCACACAACACGAGGTGAGTAGGGTATGGTTGAGGCTCTGTACTTGCTAGTGAGAGCATATAGTTTCCTATATAGGCTTCTGGTTTTGCCTTATGAGATACAAGGGGAGAGTTGTGAATGAAGAGGGTGATGTGAGTTAGATAATAATAATTTGATATTCAAGTATTGGTTTGTAGGGATTTGGTTGATTGATTACAGGATTTCATCATTAGCTGACACTGGTTAGAGGACCATTGGAAAACCTGGGAGTACCGGACGGTTGTTTCGTCCTAGTTTGGGACACCTCAGTAGTACGGACCCACCGGGGTTCGAACCCAGAACCAATGTCTGCATCTAATTTTATCGAATAGATCCGCTTTCTAGCCAGTTATTCAGCTGATCAATCAACCTAGCTCATATCAAAGTTAGTCCTAATAATTCATAATCAATAAAGGAGGAAGATAAAGACGTTTGTCCAAGGACCCACTTACGTAAATTGACTAATGAGAAGTTAGAAGAACACACAATCGCTGTACAATATATACACCAACATTCGATTCGCTCACATGTCACTTAACCATGATACCTGTCTATGCTCTCAGGCAATAAAGACAAACAAGTCAATCAATAAAGATGAACTGTGTGGTGATCGGCTGATTCCCTCTATGACCTACTGAAAGATAACACATCTCGATCCAGATTAATTTCTACGAAATCCTGCCTGGTATGAGAATGCAACTTTACCTAAAACTGTTTCGCATGAGTAGGATCGGGACACCTTATCTTGCCTCCTGACATAGATTGCTACCATAAATTTCTTCATTTTGTTTTCTACCAGCTCTGATGCTTTGTTTTGTTGATTGAAGTAAGGATCTGTAGTACAATTTCCTGACAGTAAAGTACAACTTTGTCTAAATAAATAACCTTCTAGCTCAACTTGGCATGTTTAAAGTGGTTTACTTTTAACGTGTATACATCACAGCAGGTTCGAATGTCACTTTGCGCTTCCTTTGGACCAAATCTTATACTATATCTTATACTTATTCTCTCTTCTGATCTCTCCTGGTCTTCCCATGTCTTAGCGATCTCCAGTAAATCTTCCGCCTGGAATTTTACATTAAGAAGTTAAGGCACTAGGGTATAAATCAACCCCTCCTCTTACAGTTCATAAACTCTTGCATCCTACCTATTCTTCTTCTTTATTGTTCACCCTCATTCTTTCCTAGTTTGCTTAAAAAGGACTATGTCACATTTCGTAGAATCCTGAAGACTGTCAGTAGGGTGAGTGGTGTCCCAGTGGACCACATAGTTAACGTCGTTGTCGATAGGCACTTGACTTCGTGCAATAAATTTGCTAAAGGGTTTTTGTCTGGCTCCGAGCGTTCACTTTACCCTCAGCTTTCACCTAGCATCTCCTCAGGTAGAACAAGAAGTAACTTCAGAAAACTGTATGCTCGCACGCCTAAGTATAAAAAAACCAACTTATCTCACCATATCATGAAAAGAGAACATTATATTCAATATTTTTAAACATGCTAGGATTTCTATACCAGATCGGCAATACTGTGTGAAACAATCCCACAGCAATCTTCACTTGTATTATTATTACCTTAGCTGTTATCATTATTATTATTTCCATTTTATATGCAGTAGGTTTTTGACATTACCCCTATTGTAAATGTGGACGATTTTCTGTGCGATTAATTTTATTTATAATTTGAGGAAGTTAGATGCAATATTGTGATTAGTGCTGAAAATTCCATTCTGTATCACAAGTACTGTGTTTGGAAATAAGTACATTATTATTATTATTATTAAACGAGTGAATTAAAAGCATATAGTGTAGAAGGCTACTCCAATTCAATAGCTACGTGATCATTTACTGGTAGATGTTGATGTTCATAGGTCTAGCGATTTTTTTTAACTGAGGGCATTCGGTCAGTTGCCCTTAGCATTCGACATCCTGTCAAATTAGTTTCGATCACTAGTATAATGTCTACTTAGAATAGCTGTTCATCTCATTTTATCAGTGACCTTCAGAAATTCATATTCCCTTATGGAATATAGAACTGTTCTTGCTGTCCCCTGGTTTATTGTTGTAAAAGTACATTCGGCTGGGAGATAATGTCTGCATACATTTCTTGATTCATGTCATGATTGTCACTTTGTCCTACGCAGTGGTGTAGTCGTGTATAACTACAAGTGGTGGCTTTATTCAAAACAGTACTTTTAATTTAATCAGGAATTTTCAGCATGTCACCACTTTTATCTAAGTGTAGTGGCTGGATTCGGCGTCATCTCCAATCATTTGTTCAGTTTCACTGAGAATCGTGTTCGTTAATACTAACTAAATCAATAGTCTAAGCATCTTGTTGATTGCATGACACAAAGACAAAAGGTTAAACTCCTTAGAAGTCTAATTGGTGGACGGTGACTATTAATGGGAACCAGGAAGCGCGTTTCGTCTTATTTGGGACTCGTCACTGGGCGTATCTGCCCAAGTGGTCTAGTAGATAACGCTTTGGCGTTTGAAACTATTGGCACTGTGTCCGAGCCCCGATGGGAACACCATCACTCACTGGAAAATGCAGGTAGATACAGATGACGAGTCCCTAATAGGACGAGATGCGCATCCTAGGTTCCACTGCTAGTGACCATCCGCCAACTGACTTCAGTTTACATTACCAGACATCGTGGAAGCATCTGCACAAGGAGTCGAAATGTCAACCTGAGACCGTGAACTTCGGTCCAGTCAATCGACAGGAGAATTTAAATTGAGTTAAACCTTCGAAGTTTACTCTCAAGACAGGAATATTCGAAAGTTTAAAGATTAAGCAAAGTGACGATTTATGTGGTTAATGGAAGTTAAGCCAAGGACTCTTAGAGTGTGTGATATGCAGGATAACATAAGAAAATGCCAGTTGAACCTGTTCACATAAATACTGGAGATGGATGATATTTATTTATTCGTTATGAGTAGAACAGGAATATAAGGCCTTAGAGGTATATCTTCAATCCAATCAGTTCTCTGCTATCACTTTTAACTGGCTACCTCGACAACTGCTCACAAACCTCCATATCCTCTTCACATGATATTCCCCATATTACCCTTAGACGCCCAACGCGTCGCTTATCATTAGTGTAAATGGTGTCCTCAGTGTAGTTTATTCAGCTAATATTTAGTTAATGTAATGTTAATCTAGATACATCCTGATTCTAGGAAAGTGTAATACATTCTCTTCATTGTATTTCGCATTTATTTGACTTGATTTCGAATTAACTCCTAATGATTTCGAAATAATTCTCTGTGTTATTCATACTACTAATAAGTAGATACAATTTTAATGCTTCATTGAAAATATCACTTCTACCCTGTATAACTGTACTTGAATGCTTCTAAAAATACTTTATGTACAAGAATATTGTATTTCCATTCAAACTTTTCTTGTTTATTCATACTAAATATTGAAACAAACAAGTTTTCGTGAATTTTTTAATTTCTTCTCTTTTCTTTAAATAGAATGCTGTCATATTTATTATGCATTTTTGTTTGTTGGCTGAAAACATCAACCGTTTAAATCAAACTGTATTATTAATCGCCTTAAGTGTAAACACTTAGTGTATTATTATTGTTACTATTGTTCCCTTGTGTTCCTACTGGAACATAGGGCTTCAGCTGCACATCTCCACTTGCTTCTGTCTTCTGCTGTACTTTTTACCTGCATGCATGTTAGTCCACTTTGTTTCAACTCCTCTTCACACGATCTCCTCCATGTCACCCGTGCACTAACGTCCCACTCGCCGCTTCCCTTTCGGTCTGGTTCCATTCGAGCAATGGCCTGACGCTCGCGCGATGTCACCCAGGGGCATCCTCAGCGAGTGTAGTAGTTTATAACAAATGTTTACACTTTCCCAATAAAGGCTAATAGTAAAATTTATATGGTTGGTTTGTGAGGGTTAATTTTGTTTTTACAAGTTAAACAAAATTTTCTCTTACAAACAAACTATAGAAATTTAATCTGATGCTCACTAGTGACTTGCTACAGGATGGAGTTTCCTGGAGTTGGAGTGAGAAGTCATAACAAGTGAAGGTCCATTCAGTCACTTGTGAGGATGGATGTCCCACCGAAGACATTGGTTGGGGTCGCGCTAAATCACGAATTTGTAGAAGTTAGAAGTCATGGACTAGTGGCCATTGAATCTGGTCCCAGTGGCTAAATGGTATACGAGTCAGCTTGCCTTGTAACCGGAAGGTCCTGGGTTCGAACCTTGGTGGTGACTGCGTACTGGCGATTATTCCCGAACTAGGATGAAACAGCTGGCTATCCAGTACTCCTCGGTTTTCCATGGCTGTCTAACTGACAGCAATCCGTGATCAACTCATAATAGTAAAATCTTTAAAATAGTCTCCAATGCGTCACAAATATATCTGACAAAAATTACTCCATTCCTTGGATTGACTGAAAACTTCTCATATTAGGCCATAAAATAAATAACAGTAAGACAAACAAAAAGAGAAATCCCTTCTCAATAAACCATTTTTAAGATCTATGCAATCGAATTTATACTTAACAAAGATGTCATAACACCAGTCAGAGCTAAAACTTGTTCTTTGTTCATATTTTTTGCTTGCTTTGATTAAACACACAACAAGGACCAATGTTCGAACAAAGCTATATCTTCATCGAAAACATCATAGTTTCCATGCTTAGACCAATATGGTTAGCATTACACATTGCAAATGTATCCTATCATCATTTCAAGTACTATATAGCTTCTTCTTGCATTTATCTTGTAAATATACTTCCAATAATGTATTATTTACAATTGCATTTTTTACCATTTTGCAGCTTCCCAGGACGTTCTTCTCTTCCTGAAATAGCGTTCAACCACTTGGCAGGCAGCATATCATTCACCCAGATATACGCTGTTCACTACTGGTTGACCATAACTATCACCAGGAAAAGAAACGAAGTTTTGGTTGTCGCTAAACTTTGATGGTGACCTTAGTAAACGGTTTACAATTTAACATAAGAATCTGTCCTGATTGCTTGTACAATAATTGAACAATTTAAACTTTTGAGAAACTATTAATTCAAGATACTTCAGGATTGTAATTTATAATATTGCTGATCGTGCCTGTAAAAATGATATGCATTTCTTGTAAACTTACCCGTTTATACGAAATATACACTATTATTATTATAACAATAACAGCAAAATCCAGCGTCAATCACCATCAACGGGAGGGATTTGAAAGAGGTCACTTCATTCACTCACTTATCTAGGGAGCATTGTCTCAACTACAGGCAGACGAAACGGACCAGGATGTCAAATCGAGCGAGAATCGGGAAGGCGAGCGAGAAACACATTCATCAACCAACCTGAAACCAATCTGGAAATCTTCGTCACCCAGCCAGTATCAACAGTAAAATTCGGTCGGATTTTCAATACAAACGTCAAGTCAGTCAGTTCTTCTATACGGGTCAGAAACTTGGCGGACGGGCGGGTGACAAAGAATATTTACAACAGCCTGTTGCAGACCTTCATCAACCAACAACTGTCTTCGCTGGCTCTATACTGAAGATGAGATGGCCGGACCGGAAAGAATCACCAACAACAAGAAACTATGGGTGGGAACAAACAAACAAACAAAACAAGAACCAATCGCCAACCAACAAATATGCAGGAGGAAGTGGAGATGGATCGGACACTCACTCGCTGAGGAGGCCGCTGGGTGACATCGCGCGTGAAGCCCTCGAGTGGAACCAAGCCGAAAGGGAAGCACGTGGCGAGTGGGACGTCAGAGCAAGAGTGATATGGAGAGGATCGTATGAAGAGAGAGGAGTTGAAACAGTATGGACTAACATGGATGCATGTGAAAAGTACAGCAGAAGACAGAAGCAAGTGGAGATGTGCAGTTGAAGCCCTATGTTCCACTAGGAACCCAGGGGAACAATAATAATAATATAATGTATTATTAAAATATGTCCTAGAAAATGCATTACATAATGTGGGGTGTAATTAATCTAGGAAGTAATGACCAAGTAAAACTCACCAAATGGAAGTAGGAATTACGTAATAAGTATGAGAAACTATCCAATCAATATAAATGGACAAAATGTATCATAAGCTAAGGAGATAGGGTGAAGTGTCTATATATAGAACCTGTATAAGAAATGCAATGTCATTAATAAGCTGTCTTCGCTCAATACTCAAGATCAGATGGCCGGTCAGAGAAGATCAGCAGGAAGAAATGAAGATGGATTGGCTATAGTCTGAAGAAACCATCAAGTGACATCACTAGACAAGCCATTGCTTGAGTGGAACCCGAAAGAGAAGCGGCGAGTTGGTTGTCAGAGCGAGGGTGACTTGGAGGAGGTCAGGTGAAGAGAAGATGTGATATGTATCCACATGTGTGTCCTGTTTTGACAGTCTATTATATTTTGCTATGTGTATATGGATCGATATTTCGTTATAACTGACAATATGCTTCTGTCTGTCCACTAACTAAATAAACATGTAAGACCTTGTTGTCACATGACATTACAACCAATCATGTTAAGACTGTCTATTTATTGGCTCATGTGTATTAGCCATTTTCATATATACTTTTGTACTATATTCTTGTTCCCACGTTCGCACACTACGTACCATTTCACTCACACTCTTGTGTGACATTTATTTTCTTTGTCTGGAAAATACAAGTATCATCGTAAACCTGGTGGTCTTCTGATTTCCCTACTTCCGCGTCAGGACTATTAACTACTCGACGAGTACATAAGAAGATGAAAACATGTGGACAGACTTGGAGCCAGGTGAAAACTTTAGCAGAGAACCGAACGCAATGGAGACGTGCAGCTGAAGCCCTATGTTTCTCTAGGAGTTAAAGGAAATAATTATAATAACAACAGACTCATGCGGCAAGAATGTTACTGTGGCCACAGTAAGGCGAAGTGAGTGCATGTAATGATTTGGAACAGAAAAATAAAGACAAAAACCCAAAACTTGAAGCTTTTCTCTGTGTTTCTTATTTCACCCACCAGTGAAGTTACTTCGCTATAGCTCTTAACCAACTGTACCATTCGAGAAACACTGATAACTTCTGAAGCTGGCAGAAGGCGAAGAAGAACACAAGTACACTACTAGTTCACAATGACTATTATTCTGTATATTAACTTCAAATGTGTGCGCAGGTGTCTAAGCAAATATATTGACATCGAGTATGCTGATACACATACAATTTATAAAATTAATCGAACCATAATTCTTGATACTTTGAAACTATTCACTATATTATAATCTCCAAATATGTATAAACAATAACTTTAATGACATTCAAATCAGACAAGTAAATGAGTAAATAGGTCAGCCAGTCAGTCAGTCTACCTGGCTGTGTTTAGCATTATTCACTAGACGTTACAATAAATCGATGGCGCACAAACATCACAAGCAATAGCGTGTTCATAAATATCAACATTTTGTAGAGTAACCAATTTACTGAAAAGGATATACGTTATAAATTGCTGAAAAATATTGAAACTCTGCATCTGTTATTAATTGCTAATCATTACAGCCCGCATAGCCCACGAAAATGAAAACAGACTGCTCTGTGTTAGTAAGAATAAAATATGAAATATTCTGCCTCGACCAGATGGTTTAATTCCCCCCAGACTTGTCTCTAATCTTGTCCGCCACGCACGTTTCGATTCCTCCGTGACGCATTCCACTCAACATCGTCAAGTAAGTCTGTAATAAGACTAGTGAAAAGGGAAGATTGGATACATTCCAAATCACATCTTTGTGTATTCTGGACTAGGGAGAGTGGCCTGGAAGAAACAGTTAGCTGTCGAATAATAGTCAAATAGTATTCGTAATCAACTCATCTAAGTCCAGCATCGATCGGTATCCCTATTCTATTAATCCAACGTATGTACAGACGTAATACCCCCCTCCCCCAGCTACTTAAACTTCAATGCGCAATGTTCTCTTCAGAAGATATAGGAATGAAAAAAGCCTGTTTTAACCGGGTTTAGCCACTTCCTATCAACAGTTACAGTGTGAACATAAGTCAGGATTCAAGTACTGGTTTGTAGGGATTTGGTTACAGGATTTCATCATGAGCTGACATTAGTTAGAGAACCATTGGAAAACCAGCTGGGAGTGCTGGACAGCTGTTTCGTCCTAGTTTGGGACTCCTCATCAGTGCGCACCCACCCTCCACGATTCAAAACCAGGACCTTCTGGTTACAAGACGACCTCGTATACCATTAAGCCACTGGGACCCAATCCAATGGCCAGTTCATGAATTCTAACTTCTACCAATTCACGATACAGCACAGCCGCTAGCCAATATCTTCGGCAAGTATTTGTCCTCACACCCTACGTGCTGCGCCCTACTGGTCACGACTTCCTACTAGAACCCCAGGTAACTACCTACCTGAATAGGCCAAGTCGCTAGTGAGCATCTCATTGATATTCAAGTATTCGTCAGGATTGATTAACACAATTAGGTATACTTTAGTTTATTATTTATCGAATTATTTCCAGTGAGTCACTTAACAGTTTAGAAATCCGTTAAAACGTATCTTAGAATAAAGTAGATTCGTACATTGAAAAAAGCAAATACTTCAATAACCACTTGGATTTGCAGGCTGACTGACTGATTTCTTCTTAGAATACCTGAAATGGAAACAGCATTAGTGCTGTATGACTGCAGATTCCAGGGGACAGATGTTTGAGGCCGGTTTTTCAATTATGTCCGTATTAAGATTTTACTTTCAGCTACGGGCCGTCGGAGGGTAAGCAGAAATGCATAACTTTCATTTCACACCCAATCATTACCTACGACATCAACACAATCACCTGTCAGCCTAAGGTTAACGTAGATATTACTATTACTACCACTTTATAGAAACCCTAAATGCCCTGATGATACTTCCGAAAAAATGTAGAAGACAGAGCTTTAAATGTATGACTTCACAAAGAAGTGCCTCAGTTCAAGTTGCCACACCCCATGTAGCATACAATGATAGAGAAAAAAGAGATCTAAATGAACTAAAATGAACGGGAATGCACGGACAAGACAGAAAAATTACATGGGAAAACATGAAGAACGAATTCAGGTCTTCTGACCAACAGCTTCAAGTCATTCGTTCTTAGCATCTCGAGGATTTCAGTCAAACAGTCTATATCTTCCAATGTGGCTCAAACCAACAGTCAAAGACGCCTAGGATGATTTGATTTCAACACACCCTTAACGCTTTTCCAACCTATTCTTATGTCAGCTAATATTGATTGATAGGGAAGACGACGATGGCTTAGCACGTGTAATATGTCCTTGTCACTTACCTTACAATCGTTTTACTTTTAACACTCTACTCCTAACTTCAATATTATTCACTAGACCATACTAAATAATACAAGAAATGGGAAACAAATACCTATGAACATAAAGGCAGCTAACTTCTGCTAGTCTTCTACTTGTCTCTGTCTGTCTGTTTTCGACATAGAACTTTGCACAGATGTGCACCAGTTCAAGTCGCCACACTTCCTCCATGTAGCACACAAAGCAAGAGAAGAAAGTACAAGATATGCATAAGAGACAGTAAGCAGAGGTGTGAGACAAAGGAATAGTAATAACGAAGAACAATATAGTTTCATTGGAAATCATAAGTCACAAGGAGTGGATGAATCTGCGTTAGCCACTGAGAACGATCACTTTGAGCCATATCACCAATTGTCTCCAGCCGTTGGTGTTTATCGTCCCGAGGACCCTAACCCGGAAGTCTACACCTTCCTACGTGACTGGCTGCCTCAAACTAACTGTTGTGAATTTCATTGAGTGATGGGGCCACGTTTTCGTCTGACCGCCGCTAGCTATTTTCCAGACTGACCAATGCTATGTCAGCTAACATTGCCCGTCAGTCAAGGAAGGCGATGGTTAGGCATGCCTGAGTAACACATGTCCTAACCATCTCGTCGATTGATTTTACCTCCCTCCTTACCTACCACTCGACACCTAAATTCAATGTTGCTCACCCTATTATACCATTTCACACGGGATATACAACGCAGGCACCTATGATCGAAGACAGATCATCTTTAATGTCCCCACTCTGAATGACCAGGTCTCACAGCCAGGCATAAAAGAGGACGGAGTGGACTGATGAGCAGTACACACGCCCTTTGGTCAATAGCCACCCGGATATCACGTCCACTAGGCCACAGACAGCGTAAACTGGCATATGCGAAACTAGCCCTCTGTATCCATGCAGAGATTTCGTCAGAGATCAACCCTCTGGCGTTGGCTGATGAAACTTCCCAAATAAGTGAAGCGGTCAACGTGTCCCACCAACCCCTTCACTTTCTATTTCTAAACTAGGAGTCAGTATAGTCCAGTCCAGTTCAGTCCTGTCACATCAACATCATGGCTGTGTTTCACAGCCATTTCAAAAAGAAGGACAGAGAGATCACCAGCTAGACAGTACACAAGTAACCAGATATCAGGAATACAGAAACAAGACTGTAAACTATGTTAATGAGTGAGTAAAATATTTATGATATTTATGAATCATTGTCACATACTACAATATATGTATATAATAATATAATATATAAAGGTTGATTGTATTAATATTCAAACACCGAAAAGAAGGAAGTGATTATTGATTGTTTAGCAATTAGGGTAAATGTGAAGTATATATGTATATATGTCATTGTGTTAAATAGAAACAGTTAAATAAATATCATGAACTACATAGAGTGTAAGTTTAGCATAAGCAAATATAATAAAATAACAACAGTAATAAAGGGTTATATCTATCTGTACCAAGACTTCAGTACATAAAAAATAACAATATTCGTTGTACTACTACTCATCGACTAGGCGTTGAAGAAAAAAAAGGCACAAAACATATAAATGGAATTATTTGATTGCAAACAAAGGGGAAAATAACAGCGATAATAATAATAAGAGTACACATATCAATACGAAAATAATAATAATAATAATAATAATAATAACAATAATGAGGTGTTAAGATGTTTAACATCCCGGTGACTGTAAGAGTACACCGTTTCTAGCCGATGATCGACCACCAATTAATGCAGGCGGATTTTTGTTGTTGTTATTATTATTATCGTTATTCACAAGAAGATTATCATGATGTGATTGATTGTTGTTGTTGCTGTTGTTAGGGATTCTGCCTACAACAACAGGATTACTGTTCGATAATTTCCCGGGTGTACCTTCTCCGTCTTCTTTTATATTATCGCTTAACGAGGCGGCAGTGGATAAACGAGATAGGCTGTAATTTTGTAGCAGGGCAAATCGTGCACGAACTGGACTAGCTCCAACTAACAGGCGATGAATAGCTTCTGCATTTTGTAACTGGAACAAAGGAAATGTGTGTTGAAAGGAAAACACAAAAGAAATAAGGTGTGATAGACGGACGGACAATTTATGTTATATTATATAAAACAGAAATGGAAGGGTAAGAGTCTTTTCGTAGCTTCTCTCTGTTTGTCTATCTGTCCGTCAGTCCATGTATAAAGGATATCTCAGAAATCATTACAAGACTCTTCAAACTTTTAGGAATTGATATCAGACACAAACTAACAAAGTCACCTCACATAATTCTATGTCAACCAAAAGACTCAACAGCGAAAGAAGATGAAACCAACATCATCCACAAAATAGATTGTAACAACTGTGAAAAACACTACATTAGCCAAAGTGGACGTCCCCTTCGTCTTCGTATCCACGAAGATAAGTTAGCCGTCAAAAGACATGATATCCACTCCCTAATATCACTACATACAGATAACCACGGACATCAATTCGACTGGGACAACCAGCGTTCAGATATTATACAGAGGAAACAACAAGAATGCTAGAGAATTTTTAGAAGCCTGTCTGGTATTCCAGTGAATCATCAGTCAATAGACACATCGAGATCGACAAAATTTATCAACCAATAAGAAGGAAATCTCACTTAAAAAGGGTCAGGGCTCAAGTCAAGGAAACAATCAGTTCCAATACAAGTATCCTAGACGGTTTGAAAACACACAAAGACAGCTAATCACGTCCAAGGTCACCACCAGGAGAGATGATTGATAAAATCGTGGAGAAATTCAAAAGCTCACTTCAATTCAGATTGAAGTATGTGCTGAAGATGTCGCCTAGTAGGGCGATGAAAGCTTCGCAAATTAACTATCCAGCTCAGACAACATAACCACATCAAAATCATCCACCTGAGCTACAAATCTTCTCTATCATATCTACGTGAAATTTAATTATACCGTTAGGATTCTCCAGTTGAAAAGACAGTTTAAACCATGTCATTACATTGTTAGTCACAAATCTTATAGGCAGACATACCTAAAGGATTCGGTAATTAACCCACACTCTATCTCTCTCTCTACCTAACTATATTACTTTTTAATACTTTTACCTCAGCAGGGTCAATCATTCTAGCGAAAGCAAAACTTCTATGTTCTGATAATCTAAATTACCCTGACCTACTTAATGGTTTGACCTGTGTAATCTGACCACACAGACAGTCATTACCGTCATGGTACTCAGTAAATTGTATTATTTTTTCTTTTCGAATTGATTCTATTAAGATTTTTACGATGACAAAATTTGTCCTACCTGAGTGAAAGCAGAGAACACGAAGTTCAGCAAAGATGACGATCTTTTAGGCGATTTCATTTTCAAAAGCAGTTGTACAATCCCATTTAAATACATAATTTTACATGGACACAATTCCATGTTTGATTCCACATAATTACGACATCTGATCAACACATCCCACAACATCTCAACTGATTCATTCTTTCGAAGTAATTTATAAAGGCAACAGAAACCTACCAAAAGCAGTATGTTTACGACTTCTCTGTACTGCAGAAACCCTCACAATATGTATGCATCGAGAAGCCGGAGCTGTGTGTTCGAAAGAAATTAGTCCAACCTCTACAACTACCATGGACCTAGTTCGGTATGTTCCATTAGCTTCCGTTTTTGCTTTTCTTCTTTCGTTCTCTTTTTTCTTTTTCATCTTTTTTCCTTCTCTGTGTGTGTGTGTGTGATATTCTTGATTCCTCTGTCTTTATTCGATTCATCCCATTTTTTGAGTTATAAAAACAGTTATTTTAAGTTTGTTCCCATGCTTTTCCTGTTCACACTTATAATTCTTTTAAAATTAGCTATTTTTACAATTACATCTTAATCCTGTGCAATTTTTGTGTTTCTAAGGCTCTTGTAATCTATATTCGCACCTCCCAACTCCCATCTCAAGTTGAAAATTATTACTTCACTTTTGTTTCCATGCTCATTTTCACACACTTGTTATCCGTTCTAATCCTGTGTAATTTTGTTTCTAAGCCTCTCGTAAAAAACCATATCTAGTTGAAAATAATTATGACCTTTTATTCGCCGTCGTAATTATGTGGAATCAAACATGCAATTGTATTCATGTAAAATTATGTATTTAAGTGCGATTGCACAGCTTTCGAAAATGAAATCGCCAAAAAGATAGCCATCTTTGCTGAACTTCGTGTTCTGTGCTTTCTAATGCCCATATGGGTATTTTCCACTACCTGAGTGAGTTTGTTGATTTAAATGCCACGCTAATTCAAGCCTTATTAACAATCCTGTTCAAGAGAGGCTGATGTTCCTTATTTTATTCATATCACATTGTCGTGCTTCCCTTTCTGCCTAGTTCCACTCGAGCAATGTCCTGACGCGCTCGCGATGTCACTTAGCGGCCTTCTCAGCGAGTGAGTGTCCAATCCATCCCCCTCCACTTTCTCCTGCATATTTGTTGGTTGGCGATTGGTTCTTGTTTTGTTTGTTTGTTCCCACCCATAGTTTCTTGTTGGTGATTCTTCCCGTCCCGGCCATCTGATCTGATCCTCAGGATAAAGCCAGCGAAGACAGTTCTTGGTTGTTGAAGGTCTGCAACAGGCTGTTGGAAATATTCATTGTGAATCGCCCGTCAACTTTCTGATCCGCATAGAGAGAAGAACTGACTTGACGTTTGTATTGAAAATCCGACCGAACTTTGTTGTTGATACTGGCTGAGTGACGAAGATTTCCAGATTGGTTTCAGGTTGATGAATGTGTTTCTCGCCTTCCTGATTCTCGCTCGATTTGACATCCTCGTCCGTTCCGTCTGTCTGTAGTTGAGACAATGCTCCCTAGATAAGTGAGTGAATGAAGTAACCTCTTTCAAATCCTTCCCGTTGATGGTGATTGGTGCTAGATGTTCCTGTTGTTGTTGGTTATCTTCATAACCTCCGTCTTATCTATGTTCACCTGGAGTCCTTTCTTCGCCGTCTGCTTCTTCGACCAGTTTGTCGGCCGGTTTTCGCTTCTAAGCCTTCGATTTTGTGTGACATCAAACATAAATCATCCACGCGCGAAATCCAGGTCTAGGTTCTTCACGTCGGTCCAGGATAGATATCCCTGTCTGCTCGTTTCCCACACACTGTCTGACGCATAATCCAGTCAGTCCACCACAATTAGGAATATCATTCATTGGTGATATTAAGCACCCTTGTCTGACTCCTGTGTTTACTCCAAACGCCTCGCTGAGTTTTCCGCTGTGGATCACTTGACAGATGGAGTTGTCGTACAGCTGTTGAATAAGGTTGATGAATATTTGGGGTACGCCATAGAACTCGAGTAGTTTCCAAATCACTTCACGATCAACGCTGTCGAAGGCCTACTCAAAGTCTATAAAGTTGAGGTAGTGGTTTGATTGCCATTCCATGCTTTGTTCGATGATGATACGTACAGTTGCAATTTGGTCAGAACATGATTTGTCTTTCCTGAATCCAGCTTGTTCTGGTCGGAGTTGTGTATCCAGTGCGTCCTTTATTCTCTCTAGGATATCTATCTATTTACTAATAATATTTCCCTTATTTATACGACTGTATTATTTAAATCTTCTCATCAATTATTATTACTGTTTAGTCGCCTGGCTAGAGATTATTAAATAAATATTTTGGGTATGGGATCAATTAAATAAAGCTTAAGTACATCTATTAGAATGTGATAGTTCCCCATAGATACTACTTGACATGCAAATGATTATCCTGTTTTCGTGTCATTTTATAGTCAAGCATATAGTTAACTCATCCTTGGATTCTGTCTACTACTGCTGTGGTGAGAGCTGGCTGTTAGTCAAAATTGGTGGACAGTAATTTACGCCAATGTTTATGTCTCCAAATACTGGTCGTGAGAAAAATGAGAAGAAAGGTTTTGCGTAGACGGCTACAGTTAACATATAGATGACAAGTTGCCTGGCCCTTGGTCTTCTGTTGTTACACTACTACTTATACTATTACTACCATTGAGTTTATATATGTTTGAAGAGAGCTTATACATAAGTGTGGAGATATTACACATTAATAAAGACTTTAAACTAGAGCATTTACATACACACAAAACTAAACATTAAGAATGAATGACGAAAACAGCTAAACACACACACACACAAATACAGACTACAAACCTTTATTCTACACCAATTCGGTGATGGCATATTGAAATAACAGTCGACCAATTGACGTAATAAGTGCAGACTATCATTGAAACCATGAATTATGACTGTAGATACACCGTCAGTTGAGGATGATACTTTCATGTTCTTATTCTTATTATTTTTTATTTGCGCTGTTAATATATCAATACACCAAATAGTGCCGAACAAAGACCAAGCCTTTTGAACAAAGAGAGGGGAAAAAACAAACAAAAAGCGGAGCGCATTATCACGAGTGTTGGAATAACAATAAAGCCAAACAACAGAAAAAATAAATGAAAAAACACAAAACAAATAGCAATAGTTACATTTGTATAAATATATTTATAAATATTTGCTTAGCCTGTAAAATGTGTAATAACGCTTTTATAATAGTAATTGTTATTATTATTATTATTATTATCACTATAAAAGTACATTCGGAAAAATGACGGAGACATACTATAAAGCGTTTAAATAATAAACCAGAATATCATTATATATATATAAGATAAAAAGACTGTACAATGAATAACGAATTAGGCGCGCGCGCGCCCGCTCACGCAAACAAACAAACCGATTGGCAAAATTATTCAACAAAAATCATGTATGATATAAACACCGTTTTAGTAACTACAATACTTGGTGTAACTATTAATGTATTTAAACTAGTTCACCATAAGTTTCAGTCTCTGTAAACGAGATAAATCGTATCATTTGGTTCTTTAAATCACTTGATTATATACATGTCTGTTTTCGACATAGAACTTTGCACAGATGTGTGGCAGCTCAAGTCACCACACTCCCTCTTCTTGTAGCACACAAAGCAACAGAAGAAAGTAGAAGAAATGCATAATAGAGACAGTAGACCGGGAATAGTAATAACGAAGAATAATATAGTTTCATTGGAAATCAAGAGGCACAAGGAGAGGATGCATCTGTGTTAGCCAGATCATCAATTGTTTCCAGCCCTCATTGGTTTTTACCATCCCGAGAACCCCAACCAGACAGAAATCTACACCTTAATTCGTGGCTTAGACTAACTGTTGTAGATTTCATTGACTGATGAAATTATCTTTTGGTTTGACCACCACTGCCTCTTTTCCAACCTGATCCATCTTATGTCAACTAACATTGCCCATCGATGAATGCGATCGGTGACTAGGCATGCGTAACACATGTCCTAACTATCTCAATCGCTGTAAATTCACACTCTCGTCTATTGATTTCCCTCCTTACGTAGTACTCGACCGACGCTTAACCTCAATATTGCACACCCTATTGTACCACTTCACACGAGACATAGAACGCAGGCACAAATGATCAAAACACCTAGTCAGTCATGTCTTCCACTCTCAATGGCCAGGTCTCACAGCTAACCATATATGAGAACGGAGTGGACTTCTGAACAGTACACTCGCCCTTTGGTCGACAGTCAGCTGGATATCACGTCTACTAAGCTAGAGACGGTGTAAACTGGTATATGCAAAACTAGACCTCTGTATCCGTGGTGAGATTTCATCAGAGATCAACCCGTTGGCACTGGCTGATGGTACTTCCCAAATAAGTGAAGCGGTCAACGTGCTCCACTAACCCCTTCACTTCCTACTTTTAAACTAGGAGTCAGTGTAGTCCAGTTCTGTAACATTATCTTACATTTGGCGGGGGCGAATGGCATGCCAAACATTCGGAGATTGCAGCTCAACTCAAGGTGTTCAGAGGACGCCATCTGCATTTTGTCAGGGTCCTCGCCTAGAAGGACTATATCGTCTGCATATTCTAAGTCAACGAGATTATTCCCTGGGATTATATGCATAAAAGTCGAATATCTGTGAACAACCGTTCCTTGCTTTCTCTTCACATCTGTTTTTTCCATGGAAACATGTTCTAAATATTATTCCTGATATTTTATCTCACTCACCTGTATGAAATCCCAAGAACGCTTAAGCAGTGGCAATAATTTGTCCTCGAAACGTGGTCATCAGTTAATCTTACTGTATAACAACACAGTGTGATTTATCAAAATAAAATCTCATCCATAATGGAGTTATGCTCTACCATCACAGTGCCCAAGTTTTATACTTAAATCAGAAATGATTATTTGATAAGAAGAGTACAGAAAAAGCCCAGAACTTCAATCTATACACCGTGTGTGTGTGTGTGTGTTACTGCTTAAGCGTTCATAGGATTTCATACAGGTGAGAGAGATAAAATATCAGGAAAATCCGGATCTTATTTTTCATGCTGAGTGCTGTTGACCGCCACACAGACTTGAGAGTAATGAAAGCTTGTCTTGCTTTTCCGATCTCTGCTTTGATATCCTTATCTGTTCTGTCCGTCTGTAGTTGGAACGCTGCTTCCCAGATAGGTGAGTAGGTAAAGGAGGTTGTTTCTTTCAGGTTCCTCCCATTTATACTGGCTGGTTGTTGTCTGTTGTTGTTGCTGCTGCTGTTGGCTAGGAATCTTCATCACCTCTGTTTTCTCTGTGTTCATCTGAAGTCCTATCTTCTCTGGATGTTTCTTCTGCGAACTTGTTGCTTTTCACTTGCATATCTTCCAGTTTCTGGGAAATCAGACATATACCATCATTGGCAAAGTCCAGATCCTCCAAGTTTTTTGTGTGGTCCATTTTACGCTTGTTTAATCGCTACCCGTTGCCTGTCACATTATCCAATCTACTGCAGTCAGGAAAATCATTGACGATATTAGACAGCAAGCTTGTCTTACTCCCGTCCTCACTTCGAAGGCTTCCGTAAGTTTCCCGTTGTGGATTACTTGTCATGCAGAATTATCGTACAACTGTTGGATGAAATGTATAATTGTCGGTGGCGCCCCGTAGTAGCGAAGTAGTTGTCAAATCACCTCTCGATCGACGCTGTTTGCTGAAGGCCTTTTCAAAGTCGATGAAGTTGAGATAGAGAGGTGACTGCCATTCCAAGCTTTGTTCAATGAGGATCCGTAGTGTAGCGATTTGATCAATACATGACTTGTTTCTCCTGAGTCCAGCCTGTTCCGGTCGAAGTTTTTCATCCAGGGCTGCGTGTTTGATTCTGTCGATGATAATGCGGCTTAGTATTTTGCTTGGAATGGACAGGAGCATAATTCCGCGCCAGTTCCTGCACTGACTTAAGTCTCCTTTCTTTGGCAGTTTGAATAAGTATCCTTTCTCCCAATCCTCGGGTACTTTGCCTTCTTTCCACACCTTCTCCAGTAATTGCGTCATCAACTCCGCTGTTGTCTCTGGGTCCATTTTCAATGCTTCTACTGGGATTCCATCTGGTCCTGCTGCTTTTCGAGCCTTTAGCATCTTGATTACCTTCAGGACTTCTGTTCTCGTCAGGGGGTTGGTGTTCACTGGTAGATCACTGCTCCCGTTGTTGGTATTGTTGGCCGCATTGTACTTGGAGGTCGATTTAGAAGTCTTTCAACTTGGAGTGTATAATTTGCTAATGAATAAAATTAACACTCTGAATACAATTCTGTTAGCGACACATACACACACACACATTATAGTTCACTTGAACAGTCGGACTAATTAACTGGTGATCTTATTGATTAGTAATTGTCACGTCTAAATCTAGTGACAAAATCAGAAAAATTCTTTGCATTTACCATCTCGAGGTATCTAATCACAACGCTTAACTACTAATTATAGACTAAATGTGATGAATGAGAAGCATGCATCTTTGTTCCTTTTTAGTACTTTAATGGCATAAACAGAAAAAACAAACAAACAATAAAACAAAACAAAAGCCATCCAACGGATGATTTAACTAGTAGGTTAGAGAGACAGTACACATATTTCGTACCCTGTATTATTATTATTATTATTAAAACAAAAAATACCAAATGAAAAAAAGTATGCATGAAAAATAATTGAGCTGAAAACAACTGTGCATATTTATTAATTTGGTTATATTACATCATGAAGACTGAATATAGTGCCTACCTGATAAAAGTATGGCTTTACAATTCGATTATAACTAGCGAGCTCGTATACCATTGCGCCACTGGGACCCGATCCAATGGCCAGTTTATGAATTCTAATTCTATCAATCCGTGATTAACCCGTAAAACATAACTCTTCTTTAACAATCGCTGGTGATAACTCATCACTTTTGTTACTACCACCCTCTTATATCAACATCCAATTCATCTGTACTTACTAATTGTACTACAAACCAACACTTAAATATCAATGAGATGCTCACTAGCGACTTGCCCTATTCAGGTAGGTAGTCACCTGGGCTGGTTCTAGTGAGAAGTTGTGACCAGTAGGGTGCAGCAGGTCGGGTGTGAGGACAAATACTCACCGAAGACATTGATTGGCTAGGGGTCGCGCTGTGTTATGAATTGGCAGAAGTTAGAATTCATGAACTGGCCATTGGATCGGGTCTCAGTGGCGCAATGGTATACGAGCTCGCTAGCCTTGTAAGCAAAAGCTCTTGGGTTCGAACCTTGCAGGTGGGTGCGTACTCATGAAGAGTCCCGAACTAAGACGGAACAGCTGTCCAGTACTCCCAGCTGGTTTTCTAATGGTTCTCTAACCAATGTCAGCTCATGATGAAATCCTGTAACCAATCAACCAAATCTCTACAAGCCAACACTTAAATAACTCTAATTTCGTTTGATGAATTTAATGTACACACAGAAATACATACAAAACAACCATATATATAATCGCGATTGTACAGCTATGAGAAAATGAAATCGCCGGCGAAAAGAGACTCTACGCTGAACTACTGGTCTTCTGTCTATTAAATTCGATTATAGTTTTATGATTTACTTAAAACAAAAAATGAAATCCAGATTTTGAATTTTGTAGGCGATTATATTGACATGATATATATTCACATAGTGATGGAAGGAAGTGGAGTAGCACTTCAACCCATCCTTTTTTATCACTTTCGGACATGGCAGTTGAAAGACCTGTAAAGGCTGTGTTTTTTTACCACAGATATTCGTGTTCTACCTTGCATGCTAAGTGGTTAGTGTGGCATTATAAACAATATTGAGGTTAGGTGTAGAGTGTAAGGCAGGGAGGGTAAGTCAGTCGATGAGGTTGTGATATCCGGCTATCGAACAAAGGGCGGGTGTACTGCTCATCAGCCCGCTCCGTCCTCTTTATGACTGTGAGTGATACCTGGTCATTGAGAGGGCAAGACGTGAAAAGATTAGCTGTCTTTGATCATACGTGCCTGCGTTCTATCTCCCGTGTTAGGTGGTATAATAAGGTGAGCAATATTGAGCTTAGGCGTCAGTCGACCACTAGGTAAGGAGAAGAAATCAATAAACGAGGCTGTGAAGCTATATCGACTGCGACGGTAAAGACATGTGTTACACATGCCTAGCCTTTGGGCCTTCGCCTTCCTAGACAATGTTAGCTGACATACGGTCAGGCTGGAAAAGAGCTAGCGGAGGTCAAACCAAAACGTGGCGTCATCAGTCAATGAAATCCACAACAGTTAGCTTAAGCCAGCCAGCCACGTAGGAAGGTGTAGACTTCTTGGCTGGTTGGGGTCCTCGGGACGGTCAAAACCAATGGTTGGAAAGAATTGGTGATATAGCTCAAAGTGATCGTTCTCAATGGCTATCGCAGATGCATCCACTCCTTGTGACCTATGATTTCCAGTGAAACTATATTGTTATTCGTTAGTACTATTCCTGTTGTCTATCACCTCTGTTTACTGTCTCTATTATGCATTTCTTCTACTTTCTTCTGTTACTTTGTGTGTTACAAGGAGGGAGTGTGGCTCCTTGAACTGGTGCACATCTGTGCAAAGTTCTATGTCGAAGACAGACAGAGGTTGTGAAACTGCATCGGTCAAGATGACTAGGACACGTCTTACACACACGCATGACAAGTAATCGCCTTTTTCAAGAAGTAATGTTAGGTGTGACATAGGGTTAGATAGGAGAAGTTAGGGTTGATGAAATTGAAGCCTCGCATCAATCCAATGAAGACTTTAACTGTATGGAGGTGAAAGTTGTCTGCTCAGGGTCTTCAGGATGCTGAGGGATCAATCGCTTGAGATTGTTGGTTATATAGCTCCACATCGTTTTCAATGACACAGGTGCACATTCGCTCTTTATAATCTTTTAGATGCTTTTAGTTCTCATGGTTTTTCATGTTCCCATTATTTCTCTTGCACACTTTTTTCCCACCATTTCTCTACTTCTGTAAGTCATATATAGAGTGTGGCAACTTGAACTGCTGCACTTGACTCATTTCAATGTACAATTCATCATGAAACAACACTGAAAATCAAAACAAAAATGCTAGATAACTTTTTCTCCCTCCTAGTTTTGAACCTTATAGCAGTGAGCACAGTGATGACCTCACTAGAATATCAATCTCGAACTAGTCAGCACCCACTGGTTAGATGTCTTGAAGTTCTAACTATATAAGAAATCATTACCATTGAGGTCCCACATGCCAAGGTGTTAAGCGGATGCTCATCAATGGGGGCGGAGGGGGGTATTGGTTTGCTACAGCGTTTTTATTGTGAATTGACAAATGTTAGAATTCACGCGTCATTATATGATCAACTGACCAATCTTGTAACCTAAAGGTCCTGGGAGATTTTTTATCCCTGGTGAGGTCATGGATACACACAGCAAACAGCTGCCCCCCCCCACCATGTCTCTTAGTTCTCAATGCTTATCCAGCAGATGTTAGTTTGTGACAAAAGCTATATTGAGATGAACAAGTGAATAATAGATTCAGAGAAACTGCAAAATGTTCATATCATTTTCTTACGAGTTGATCACGGATTGATATTAGTTAGAGAACCATTGAAAACCAGGGAGTACTGGACATAACCAACCCTTACAAAAAAAAACTATAGAAAATTAATCTGATGGCTCGCTAGTGACTTGCTACAGGATGGAGTTTCCTGAAGTTCCAGTGAGGAGTCGTGACAAGTGAGGTCCATCCAGTCACTTGTGAGGATGGATGTCCCACCAACGACAATGGTTGATGTCTCGCTAAATTACGAATTGATAGAAGTTAGAATTCATGGACTGGACATTGAATCGGGCCTCAGTGGCTGAATGGTAAATGAGCCAACTTGCCTCGTAACCGGAAGGTCCCGGGTTCGAACTTTGGTGGTGGGTGCATACTTCCGATGATTCTCAAACTAGGATGAAACAGCAGCTGGCTGTCCAGTACTCCCTGGTTTTCCATGGTTGTCTAACTGATAGCAATCCGTGACCAACTCGTAAAAACATGACTAACCCTTACAAACTAAACTATAGAAAAGTTCATATCACATTGTTATGCAAAGAAGATCGAAACATTTCCTCATCTGAGGAGAACAAACAAACATTTATTCCATACATTCCACTTATTTTTGCCCGATGTATTTCAAAAACAAGAATATTATATTCTAAGAGATTACCAGATAATTGAATCGCATATAATCCAATTGAGGATTTGTTTGTAGATTGCTGTCATCTCCAGTTTGTTGTACAGTATTTATATTTCCGCATAATTTTGCAAGATTTCTCAACGACGCACAAACAACACGTAATGACATATGACAAGATGACTGACACTCCGATGAACGAGAACTGTAAACAAAATTTTTTTTAAAAGACAGAAGTATGCAAATAATAATAATGATACTAATACTACTAATAATAAAAAATATCTTGATTAATAATTAACTGATGTACTTTTACTTACTCTAGATTGTTCAATTACACTCAGAGATGTAGTGGTTAGCGAGGAAAGCAGTGTCCTCTTGTTATCTGTGTTTGTATGGACGGCAGGACGCAAACGAGATACAAGTGAAGATCAATTATACAATCGACTGTGTAACACCTTTGTCACTAAGTTCTACGGGAATTAAAATCAGTAGTCTGAGATGCATTGGTTATGCGTCTAGTCACCACCCCTCCCCATAAATAATCTGTGTGTTTCTGTCAACGATCAGTATGGATCTTTGAAATTTTATATTACAGTAGGGTCCGTATAATGCCTACTTATATATCTTGAAAGCTTTATACAGACTCACCTCTTGTAGAGTAAGGGCATACAATACAATCTTAAGATATACACAGAAAAGAGACCTGGAGGGTGGTTTATCTGAAATTCAAAAGCTTCCCTCCCATAAGTTACAAAAAAGGATTGGTGAGAGCATTATTTGATTGTGTAAGGAAACTGTGTTCAAAAGAAAAGATTGAGGAAGAGCTATCCATTGTGGAGAGATGCCTATGGGACAACGGTCTGTCTCTGTCTGGATTCAACATAGAACTTGGCACCGAAGTGCAGCAGTTCGAGTTGCCACGTTCCAATTGGCACACAAGGTAGACAAGAAGATGAGTGAAGAGAATCAATAGAGTTTGACAAATATAAGAGTGAAACAGAGTGGGTAATTGTAGAAAGGAATATGAAAGATTACAGAGACTGAATACATCTGCGCTGGCCATTGACAACGATTTTGAGCCATGTCACCTATTGTCTCCAGCCATTGATTCCTAGAGTTCCGAGGGCCCCAACCCGGAAGTCTGCATCTCCCTACCTGACTCAGTTTAACTGTCAAGGATTTCATGGATTGATGAGGCCATGTTTTTGTTTGGCCACCACTGGCTCTTTTCCAACCTGCACCTATATCAGCTAGCAAAGCCCGTCGGGGGAGGCGGTGGTTAGGCATGCGCAGCACGTGACCGACCTAGCCATCTCAATCTATGTAACTTTATAGCCTCGTCGATTGATTTTCCCTCTTTGCCCAACACTCTACGCCTAACGTCAACATTACTTACCTTATTAAACCACCTAACGTGAGACAGAGATCCCAGACATCTATGATCGAAAGCAGTCAACCTTTTCATGTCTTCAACTCGTATTGGCCATGTTTCAGAGCCATAGACAAGGACGGAGCGAACTGATGAGCAGTACACACGTTCCTTGGTTGATAACCGGATGTCACGCTTACGCCAGAGATGGTGTAAGTCAGCGAAAGCAGCTCGAGCTTTTCGGATCCGTGCTGAGATTTTATCGCCAATCAGTCCGTTGGTGCTAATACAACTTCCCAAATAGGTGAAGTGGTCAACATGTTCTATCACTTCACTCCCTATCACTAAGTTAGGGATTGACGTGGTCCAGTCCTGTAGCAGCATCTTACATTTTGCAGGGGCGAATCGCATGCCAAACATACGAAGATTGCTGCTCAAGGTGTTCAGAAGACTCTGCATTTTGTCATCATCCTCCCCTAACAGGACTATGTCATCTGCATATTCTAAGTCCATTAGATTATTCCCTGGTAACAAGTCGATTCCTAAGTCACTACGTTCAGTTAAGGATACTTCCATTAGCATTTCTGTGATGAAGTTAAACAGAAATGGGGACAACGGTTACCCACAAAAGTTCATCGACAAGTATGGGAGACGTCATGTTGAAAAAGTGAAAAGCAGCACAGTAGATAAAAAGCTTATCTTTCTGCAGCTTGCATTCAAAGGTGATAATACTGCTAGTAGAATAAGATGCAGACTGAACGCTGCCTCCAAAAGAACATATCCAGCCGCCAAGCTTGTATGTGTGTTTATCAAACAACTAGTTGCTTGAGACAATCAAAAGTGGACATATACCCACCTCATGTTACCTCCAACTGTGTCTACCGATTTACATGTACGTACCAAAACACATACAGTGGAAGAACAGGGAGAAGGGTTATTTTCCACATTTATCAACACATACCAAAGAACCTGAGACTGGAAGGTCCGCAAGCATTAAACAGTGCGATTGCTCGTCATCTGTTGAACACTAGTCATATTGTAGACAACCTGAAGTCGTTCAAAATAGTCAACAAGCAAAAGAAACCTAGGTTGCTACGCTTTGCTGAAGCAATTGCTATCAAACGACTTAAACCAAATCTATGTACGCAGAAAGAGACAGTGGTGAATCTTGCACTACCCTGGTGATAAAAAAAATATACAACTTTTATGAGTTACCCTTTTTCTTGTTTAGAAAACTCTACTCTCTCATCTAAATATGACTCACCCTACCTTGTTTCTTTTCTTTCCTTTTTCTATTGGCTATTAGATAAGACATTTTCTTTAGTTACGTAATCTACTTTTCTGTTGTGCTCTTTCTAGCTAAACCTTGTTTCTATACACACATATATATACGCAACCCTATTTTTTGTTTCTTAGCTTAATCGTCTAATTATTCCATAAATAGTCAGTGTTTGTATCTCCTAATCAGTTAAATCATTCCGGACTAATGTTACTTTTACTTCCTTCCAATTACTCCTTGTGATCGTGGAAAAGTATGTTTAAATCTTTAATGCAATTAATATTTTTTATCGTTCAGGTGGTAACCGAAATAATAAAAAAAATGAGCTCATATTATCCTAGTACAATTGTTGTTCTTGCTTTGTTCATGCATACAATTCTGTTGAAAACTAACAACACAATTTGACATGTTACCCTATGTGTGAAGGTTTGATGAACTAAGCAATGAGTTACATCGACTGTGTGAATGATACCAAAATCAAATAAGTCACTGCCAAAACTTAGGGGTAAGTGAAGTGAACAAGATCACAGGCTAAAACTGTTCAATACCCAGCTATATTATTATTGATTACCATTCCCTTGGGTACTGCTGAGTGGAGCATAAACATTCAGCAACACATCTTCACAAGTACTCACAAGCCTTCATTTTATCTGCACATGATCTCCTCTATGTCACTCCCAGACCTACACTAAACTCACCACTACATCCCATTTGGATTCCGTTCAAGGGCCTGGTGTGTGACGAAACTCAACAATCTCCTCCTCCTCAGTGTATGTCCAATTAGTCTTCATTTACTTTTGCAAAAGTTGTTAGATAAAACAGGTTGTTGGCTGGTTTTTATTGCTTATTCTCCTCAGTCGGTCATATGATCACAAGCTTTCGGTGAAGGTATCGAATGATGAAAATCTGTAGTCTGTTGGAAATACTTTTGGTTACCCATCAAGCTGCTCAGCTTCAACGAAGCATTGACTTTAAATTAGTGTTATATAGCATTTGAATTCTCTCTATCTCAACTTCATCGACTTTGAAAAGGCCTTCAGCAAACAACGTCGACCGAGAGGTGATTTGATAACTACTTCGCTACTACGGGGTTCCACCGACAATTACACATCTCATCCAACAGTTGTACGACAATTCTGCATGCCAAGTAATCCACAACGGGAAACTTACGGAAGCCTTCGAAGTGAGGACGGGAGTAAGACAAGCTTGCTGTCTAATATCGTCAATGATTTTCCTGACTGCAGTAGATTGGATAATGTGACAGGCAACGGGTAGCGATTAAACAAGCGTAAAATGGACCACACAAAAAACTTGGAGGATCTGGACTTTGCCAATGATGGTATATGTCTGATTTCCCAGAAACTGGAAGATATGCAAGTGAAAAGCAACAAGTTCGCAGAAGAAACATCCAGAGAAGATAGGACTTCAGATGAACACAGAGAAAACAGAGGTGATGAAGATTCCTAGCCAACAGCAGCAGCAGCAACAACAGACAACAACCAGCCAGTATAAATGGGAGGAACCTGAAAGAAACAACCTCCTTTACCTACTCACCTATCTGGGAAGCAGCGTTCCAACTACAGACGGACAGAACAGATAAGGATATCAAAGCAGAGATCGAAAAAGCAAGACAAGCTTTTATTACTCTCAAGTCTGTGTGGCGGTCAACAGCACTCAGCATCAAAAATAAAATCCAAATTTTCAACTCCAATGTGAAGTCAGTCAGTGCAACTATACGGATCAGAAACTCGGCGCGTCATAAATAGCACCTCAAACAAACTACACACCTTCATCAACAGCTGCCTTCACTCAATACTCAAGATCAGATGGCCAGAAAAGATCAGCAACAGGGATCTCTGGCAATCAGCGAACCAACTAGGAACCGATTGTGCAACAAATAAGCAGGAAGAAATGAAAGTGAATTGGATTGGCCATAGTCTGAGGACACCATCAAGTGACATCACTAGACAAGCCATTGCTCGAGTGGAACCCGAAAGGGAAGCGGCGAGTTGGTCGTCAGTGCAAGGGTGACTTAGAAGAGGTCATGTGAAGAGTAGATGAAAGCGTGTGGGCAGACTTGGAGCGGGGTGAAAAAGTTTGCAGAAAACCAAACGCAATGGAGACGCGCGGCTGAAGCCCTACGATCCTCTAGGAATTAAAGGAAATAATAATAATAATAAATAGCATTCGGATGGAGGTCCTTATGCTGTAGATCTGCAAACTGCCTTCTGAATAGGGACAGTCTGTCTTGCTTTTCCGATTTCACCCTATGGTCTCCTTATTCCAGTCGCCTGCCTGTAGTTGAAACGATGTCCTGTCTTCAGGTGGGTGAGAGACAGATTCTCCTTTAGACTTCTTGTGCTGAGAGTGATTGGTGCTTGTTGTTGTCGTCGGTTGTTGGTGGTCACGTTCATTACCTCTGCTTTCCTCTATGCTAACTTAAAGTTCTGTCTCAGTTGTCTTTGCTGACAATTTGTTGTCTTTTGCCTGTATATCTTTGAGATTATGTGACATTAGACATAGATGATCCACGAAGTCCAGATTTTCTGGAGTCTTTTTTATTGATCCAACGTATGCTTGTCTACTCAACCACACACCCACCCCCACCGTCTGTGGCATGATCGAGTTCACCATAACCAGAAATATATATATATATATATATATATATATATATATATATATATATTATTAAGCTGAATAAGCCATAACACCAAAAGAAACACTATACACGTTAATCAATCAACTGACTTACGTATGAATCACTGATAAAACTTTAACTAGATCGCCAAGATACGAACATTTCAATAGTGATTGAGGTACATAATAATGCTTGGATTCTCCATTCATACATCTGTTACCATTACTTTCATCACAGAATGATTGAAGAGGCAATTCAATTTGATCACATCTATACTGCCAGAGAATAGTTAACATTTGAGCCCACCAATGAGCACATGAGACTTGATCATCAGTTTCTTCTACGAATGATGTGAGATTGAAAAAAAAGCCAAGAAAATAAAATCCCACATTAGTACGATTATTTACAAATATGACAAGAATGTATCAACAATATGAAGTCATATTGAAGTCTAACGCTGAAGGTGTTGTCTAGAAAGGCAAAGAAAGGCCTCTTAGTAACTGAGTTTCAACATAGAACTTTGTACAGAAATGAAGAAGTCCAACTGGCTGAACTCCATGTATAGTAGTACAAAAGGTAGAAAATAGAAAAAAAAGAAAATAACAACGCACCTACAGCGATGAGAACGATTTTCGGCCATATCATCAACCATAGTCTCCAACCACCGGTTCTTAGGCATCCTGAGATTCTCAATCAAGTAGTCTACATACCCCCCCTATATGGCTCAAACCAGCAGTTAAGGACCTCATATTGTGGAAAACACCCAAATGGCGGACATTAGAAAAAAGATAACACGAAGTTCAGCAAAGATGGCGATCTTTTCGGCGATTTCATTTTCAAAAGCAGCTGTACAATCGCACTTAAAAACATAATTTTACATGGATACAATTCCATGTTTGATTCCACATAATTACGACGGCGAATAAAAGGTCAAAATTATTTTCAACTAGATATGGTTTTTTACGAGAGGCTTAGAAACAAAATTACACAGGATTAGAACGGATAACAAGTGTGTACAAATGAGCATGGAAACAAAAGTGAAGTAATAATTTTCAACTTGAGATGGGAGTTGGGAGGTGCGAATATAGATTACAAAAGCCTTAGAAACGCGCGTCCTTTCAAAACGTGTTAGGCAACATTACCCGGCGTGGCTGAAAAGTGGAAGCACCGGTTCAATCAGAAGTGCCATTATTGAACATCTGATCAACACATCCCATAACATCTCAACTGATTCATTCTTTCGAAGTAATTTACAAAGGCAACAGAAACCTACCAAAAGCAGTATGTTTCCGACTTCTCTGTACTGCAGAAACCCTCACAATATGTATGCATCGAGAAGCCGCAACTGTGTGTTCAAGAGAAATTAGTTCAACCTCTACAACTACCATGGACCTACTTCGGTATGTTCTCTTAGTTTCCGCTTGTTTTTCTCTTTCCTTTTGATCTTTTTTCGTTCGCTGTGTGTCTGATCCTTACTTCCTCAGTCTTCATTCAATTCACCCTATCTTTTCAGTTATAAAAACAGTTATTTTAAGTTTGTTTCCATACTGTTCCTGTTCACACTTATAATTCGTTTAAAATAACTATTTTACAATAATATATTTATCCTGTGCAATTTTTGTGTTTCTAAGGCTCTTGTAATCTATATTCGCACCTCCCAACTCCCATCTCAAGTTGAAAATTATTACTTCACTTTTGTTTCCATGCTCATTTGTACACACTTGTTATCCGTTCTAATCCTGTGTAATTTTGTTTCTAAGCCTCTCGTAAAAACCATATCTAGTTGAAAATAATTATGACCTTTTATTCGCCGTCGTAATTATGTGGAATCAAACATGCAATTGTATCCATGTAAAATTATGTATTTAAGTGCGATTGTACAGCTGCTTTTGAAAATGAAATCGCCGAAAAGATCGCCATCTTTGCTGAACTTCGTGTTCTCTTCTTCCTAAAGACCTCATACACTGATGACCACCTCTCCCTAGCTATTTTACAACCTAACACACTATGTCAACCAGCTAACACTGTAGGACGATGAGTAGTGAGGTGGTAGCGAAAACTTCAGAACAAACCGCGCAACTCAAACAACACAAAACAATCACATCAAAATCATCCTCACTTCATCTACAAATCTCGCCTATCATTTCAAAAAAAAGTTGTAGATGTAGAATAATGAAAGGGTCTTACAGACACTGAATCAATTAAATAAACAATTAGTGACTCAACACAATCAAGTATTTTGACACAGAATATTAAAAGTAAATAAGTATAAATATAGAAATACAAACTAACATATATATGAACTGATTATTGGGTAAGAAAACTTATCGACCAACTAACTAACTAACTCTGTGTGTGCAATGTGTTTACACAGTAGCAATAGTAATAGTAACACTAGCGAATTTCATAATGTGGTGTATGTGTATGTATGTTAAATGTTAAGGTTAAATCGGTAGGAAATTCTGGCCTATTTAATTTACACTTGTTGTACTTTATTTTGTTATTTTGAAGGAGAAAGGTGTCTTGAAAACCTCGAAAAATTCAACAGTATAAAAATATACACTTCACAGGTGACTGAATGACTAAGTAGGTGTAGAATATTACAGGTTTACAGTAAATTTTAGGTCTTCATATATAGTTTAATTTGTGGATGGTGATCAGCAGTGGAATCCACCGGGATAACGCGCATTTCGCCATATTTGGGACTCATCATCTGGATGTACCTGCATTTACCAGTGAGTGATGATGTTCCCACCGAGACTCGAACTCCGTGCCCATAGGTTCAAACGCCAAAGCGTTATCCACTAGACCACTTAGGCCACGAGAGCCACCACTTGTGCAAACGGGTCATATTAATTGAATTGAATTTGTTAGATAAAACAGGTTGTTAGCTGGTTTTATTGCTTATTCTCCCCCAGTCCGTCATATGATCACAAGTTTCGAGTGAAGGCATCTATTGATGAAAATCCGCCAAGCTTCCAAGCTTTAGAGAAGCATTGACTTTAAATTAATGTTACACAGCATTCACATTCAGTTCCTTATGCTGTAGATCTCCAAACTGGCTTCTGAATAGGGACAGCCTATCTTGCTTCCCCGGTTTCCCCTTTTGGTATCCTTATTCCAGTCGCCTGCCTGTAGTTGAAACTTCATACATACTGCTATAATAGAGTAGTTTTATTTGACCCACAAAAGTTTTCAAGCATACATGAAGTATGTAAAACTACGAATTACTTAAAACTCGACTAGCTGGAACAGGTGTCACATGCACTAGTTCAAGAGCTATACACACATACTATGTGTGAGAGCTGATGATTCTATTCAGTTGTGCAAGTTGAAATAGATGCAGATGGGTTTTAATCCTGGACCCGATGGCTACAAGCTGACGCCATTAGGCTAATGATTCAAATCTCCATACACAAGACATTCCATGATTATGTCTTGTTCAGACGTGCATGACGCCAACAACTGACATACGTGCACACACACACACACACACACTTTCTCTAACACTAACTCATTCATCCTAGTATTATAGATGAAACTTCAAATGACATTGGATTTCATGCATTGCTGTAATATTTTCACGCTAGACATTGAATTTGTTTAGAAATACTTCACTTTATATATTTTTTTATTACAGCTTGATTCCACACCGTATTTTTTTTTGTATAGGCATGGAATTTTCAGCATGTGATATCGTTAGCCCAAATTTTGCAGACCAACCGTAGATATCAGGTGTGCGTCGGTGGAGCCTCGACCCCCGGACCATGTGCATGGTCAGCGAGAGTCCTAACCACTGTGCCACCGACCCACGGTTCACGGCTTTCATTTGTCTGTAATAACCTTTTATTTTTAAGATTACTAATATTGTTATACCCTCAGGGTTCCGAGTGGAATACAGGTATTCAGCGGTACACCTCCATTCTAATCTACTATGTGCAGCTTTTTGTAGCTGGCTTTCATTTTCCCCATATACGATTTCGTCCAGCTCGTCGTTTCCCATTCGGATTCCACTCGACGGCCTGGTATATGATGTCCCTCAATGGTCTCCTCGATGCATGCCAAAATCCATCTTCGTATTCTTTTGCATGTTTGTTGGGTGATATGTTCCTTGTTGCTTATCCTCTCTCAAAGGCCAGCAAAGATAGCTGTTGATAAGACTCTTCAATAAGTTTGTTGGAAATGGTTTTGGTGATACGCACATTCCAGGTCTCTGAACCATACAGAAAATCTGAATCTCTTTCCTTATGCTGAGTGTAGTTCATATTTCCAAACTGATTTCTTAAGAGCAACGAAGATCTTTCTTACTTTTCACATCTTGGCTAGCTTTGACATCTTCCTTTGTGATATCTGTCTGTTCAAGTAAGTGAAAGAGACAAATTCTTCTTCAATTCCTCCTACTTATGGTGGTCATTGATGCTTGCTGTTGTTGTTGTTGTTGTTTTTCCGTTAAATATCTTCATCACCCTTTGCATTATGATCTAATTATTACCGAGAACTTATCCCGTAAAGAGATAGGTAGATAGGACAGATGACCTATTGTAGAGAAGTAGGTATGTAAGGGTAGGAGACAACAGACTTGATAAAAGAAATGTTTATTTGGAATTTCGTATCGCCTGATAACGAAATTATGTACACTTCATCGTCAAATCACCATTGACACAGATCGTCCGTGTTGTGCTGCTTCTGGCCTTCCTTTATATTGTGTTTCTTTGTCTTCCTTTTCACGTCTCCGTTGTTTTTCTGCAGAGCTAAATCATTTGCTTTCTACCTCCCTGATATTTGGTGTTTTTATGCCGCTGATTTATTTATTATTTCTCTTTTATTTCCTTGGCTTCGGATTAGAACATAGGGCTTCAACAACACATCTTTACTTGCTTCCGTTTTTTTTGCCGTCCTCTTCAGCTGGGTTCACGATTGACCAGACTCTTTCACCTCTTCCTTACACGATCTCCTCCATGTCACCCTCACACATCGATGACCCACTCGTCGCTTCCCACTTGGATTACACTCGAGTGATGCCATGCAATGAGCGTGATATCAGTCAACGACGGCCTCCTCAGTGTATGTGCTCGATCAGTCTCCATTTTCTCCTACATATTTGTTGAACGATCACCACTTGGTTCGTCTGCTCCCATAGTTCCTTTTAACTGATTCTTTATGGATATTTGATCTACAGTTGTTGAAGAAATTCTGCAACCTGTTGGAAATCCTTTTCGTTACACGTAGTACACATTTCTGACTAACATCACCTTTCTGTAGAAAATCTGAATCTTGTTCATTATGCTGAAGTGGAGTGCAGTAGAGGTTTCCAAACTGGTTTCAGGTTGATAAAGACACATATTTGGCCTTTCCGATTCCAACTTTCACATCTCCATCCGTCCTGCCAGCTGTGGTTGAAACAATGCTTCCTGTCTAGATAAGCGAAGGAGGTAACCTCTGTTGAACGTCTCCCCGTTGATGGTGATTGTTGCGGTTCGTTGGTTATCTTCATCACCTCCGCCTTTCACTATGTTCACTCACCTACAGTCCTGTCTTCGTTGCCAGCTTCTGAAGCCAGTTTGTTGGTTTTCGCCTGTAAGTTTACGACATCAAAAACACAAATCATCTACGCGCGAAATCCAGATCGTCCAGAGTATTTATATCCATCCAGCTTATTCCTATCTTCTCACTTCCCACAGTCTGGCACACAACCTATGAGTAGTATACGCCACAGGTTTATACACCCTTGTTCGCTTATAACACACACACACACACACACACAAATACTACAGTCTATGAAATATTTGTATACAAAACTTTTTAAAAACTCTAAATACAGAGAATTTCCATTCTTCTTGTATACACACTTGTACATAACAAAACTAAACGAAACAACACAAGTTATCACCAGATGTAGGATGTTTTTTCATCACATTCTATGTTTATTTTTTTTTTTATCTCTTACAGTTGAACTGAAGGTATTTTATACGTGTTGAACAAGAAGAACAATAAGAACTGTTTATAAAAAGTAGAAAATAACAACCCTCAGAAATAATAATAATAATAGTAATGAAGGTTACACGTGTTAATTAGACGGATGGAGATGGAGGTTGTACAGAACAGAGAGATAGACAAAGAGAGTAAATAACAACATATATTGAATAACCTACACATCAAAGGCCAACAATCAAAAGCATATTATAGTTATATACAAGCGGTGTACACTGAACACACAACACAAACCACACATACATACACGGATAAGACAATGATTATTATGAGACAGACTTATTATATAATACGTATATATATATATATATATATATATATATATATATATATATATATATATATATATTAACACTAACCGTATTCACTTTCGCCAACTGCATTAGTAAACTTCTTATCATAATAAGTATCCAATGAAGGTGAAAGCTCAGCCAGTAAATCAATATAACATTTTAAACTTTTCACTTGATTCAATTCACCATAGAGTATAATCTAATGAGTAAAGAAAAATAAAGTCAGAATAATAATCATTTAGAGTTTTATACAAAGTACAATCAAGCCATTGCAAAAAAAAAAAAGAAAAAAGGATTTCGCCTGCATCTTTTTCCAGTAACCACCACCGAAGCTTTAACAGCAAGTCCATAAGGGCATTTACATGTCTTCTTATGTTGAAAACTTATCCCTTGATTTAATTTCAAAATTGCTCATCTCTATGGGAGATATATAAATGATATTATTTTGATATGCGACGATCATGAAGATGCGAGTCGTCGTCTATTAGACAGACTCATTTCTGTACAGAATCATATTGCGCGAGGAAGAAAGTCGCAACCAGCCAGCATATTTTGGACATACTTCTGAGTTGCAGAGATGATGGTTCAATAAGACTATCTATCTAAATAAAGCTCCCTTGGACAGGGCAATCAATACCTTAATTTTCACAGTTTCTGTCCATTACATCATAAGAGAGGCACTTGGTGAAGTGTCTATTTATTTAAGAGGATTCACCGCATTTGCACGGCTGATGTTATAGACAAAGAAAACCAAAATTTTGATGGATACTCTTGTTGAAAAATGATATCCTTTATAATTTTTAAACAAGTGTAGAAGTCAATTAGTCTCTAAACCTACAATTTATACCGTCCCTAAGAAAAATATTTTCATCAAATTACCATATAACGGGGGAAATAAACAGTAGGACATTGAGACAAAGGTTGAATTCAATCATCCGTAGAACCTACTATGAAGCCCAGCTTCTAATTGTGGAAAAAGCTGAAAATATACTTAACTGCAAACCTAAAAAGTGCACAAGTCATTATGTCACATCCCACACAATTTACTGATTTTCGTGTGTGTGTGTGGTCACACATACATTATTATTATTATTATTATTGTATCCTTTAGTTCCTAGAGGAACATAGGGCTTCAGCTGCGCACCTCCATTGCCTTCGGTTTTCTGACAACTTTTTCATCCTGCTCCAGGTATGTCCACATGCTTTCATCTCCTCCTCGCATGACCTCCTCCAAGTCACCCTTGCACTGACGACCAACTCGCCGCCTCCCTTTCGGGTTCCACTCGAGCAATGGCTTGTCTAGTGATGTCACTTGGTGGTTTCCTCAGCGTATGGCCAATCCATCTCCATTTCTTTCTGCCTATTTGTTTCACAATCGGTTCCTGGTTGGTTCGCTCCCAGAGATCCCTGTTGCTGATCTTTTCTGGCCATCTGATCTTGAGTATTGAGCGAAGGCAGCTGTTGATGAAGGTGTGTAGTTTGTTTGAGGTGCTACTTATGACGCGCCGAGTTTCTGATCCGTATAGTACCACTGACTGACTTCACATTGGAGTTGAAAATTTGGATTTTATTTTTGATGCTGAGTGCTGTTGACCTCCACACAGATTTGAGAGTAATGAAATCTTGTCTTGCTTTTCCGATTCTGGCTTTGTATCCTCGTCAGTTCCGCCTGTAGTTGAGACGATGCTTCCCAGGTAGGTGAAGGAGGTTGTTTCTTTCAGGTTCTTCCCACTTATGCTGATTGTTGTCTGTTGTTGTTGTTGCTGTTGGCTAGGAATCTTCATCATCTCTGTTTTATCTATGTTCACGTGAAGTCCTATCTTTGATGCTTCTTCTGCCAACTTGTTACTTTTCACTTGCATATCTTCCAGTTTATGGGAAATCAGACATATATCATCGGCGAAATCCAGATCCTCCAAGTCTTTTGTGTCAGTCCATTTTATGCCTGTTCCCTCGTTAGTTGCCGTTGTCTGTCGCATTATCCAATCAATTGCAATCAGGAAGATCATTGGTGATAGTAGACAGCCAGCTTGCCTCACTCCCGTCCTCACTTCGAAGGCTTCCGTAAGTTTCCCGTTGTGGATTACTTGGCATGCAGAATTGTCGTATAACTGTTGGATGAAATGTATAATTGTTGATGGGACCCCGTAGTAGCGAAGTAGTTGTCAAATCACCTCTCGATCGACGTTGTTTGCTGAAGGCCTTTTCAAAGTCGATGAAGTTGAGATAGAGAGGTGACTGTCATTCCAAGCTTTGTTCAGTGATGATCCGTAGAGTGGCGATTTGATCAATACATGATTTGTTTCTCCTGAATCCGGCCTGTTCCGGACGAAGTTTTTCATCCAGGTTGGCTTGTTTGATTCTCTCCAGGATGATGCGACTTAGTATCTTGCTTGGAATGGACAGAAGCATAATTCCACGCCAGTTTTTACATTGACTTAAGTCTCCTTTCTTTGGAAGTTTGAATAAGTATCCGTTCTTCCAATCCTCGGGTACTTTGCCCTCTTTCCACACCTTCTCCAGCAGTGGTGTCATCAAGTCCGCTGTTGTCTCTGGGTCCATTTTCAAAGCTTATGCTGGGATTCCATCTGGTCCCGGTGTTTTCCCAGCTTTAAGCACACATACATAGGGAGGAGTAATCGCGCCTTGAATGTGAGGGTAGAAGAGAGCATATCCCAAAAAGGTTAGAAAAACAAATGAATTGTGACAAGCCAACTTAGTCTATAGCTAAACATCTAATCGAGATGAACCATAAGACTGATGTCAACTCAGCCTTTAAAGTCATCTATAAAAACGGTCAAGGGCGCTTATTGAAATACGCTGAGGCTATAGCTATTCATACACTTAAGCCCCCCTTGTGTATTCAAAAACAGTTTGTTATTGCTCTTAACCTACACCTTGGTAATCCTTATTTGATTGGATTACCAAACGTTGTGTTAATCATCCCTAAATCTTTTTTTTGTCAATTTGTTTAATTTAACTTATCCATATGTATATTGACTTGACAAGTAAATGTGTGAGGGATCAGATTGTTCGAAATGTATAGCGCAAATACATCACATTGTTTTTCAGATAAACTCCGTCTTCTAATAACGCTATCAAAATCCAAAAGGAGACAAAAAGCCTGGACTTTGTGTTTAGAAACGTTTTTTTACCTAGGCTTGATGATTTTAATACCATGATCTTAAATGTCAAATTTTGTCTTTCTGTATAATAACAAAATTTTGTAATCCACTTGCACACTTCTTTCCTATGAATAATTTTCAAATGATTAATCCCATGGTAAAATTTACAACAAACACATTCAAGCGAACAATATTGTTTTAATGATTAAATCTCATCAGGCTTAACTCTAATATACCTATATAACATTACAAATAAATATTTTAACTGCTTAAAAATGCCCATTAAAATTTTTCAAAAGAATGGATACTGAACAAAGAGTACCCTTTTCGATAACCCCTTCATCATCAGGCTCTACAGTTATATACCCATTATAGTGAATGAATGAATGAATTAGTGTTATGAACAACATTAATGTTGCTGTTTTAAATAACATCGAATCAATAATAATATTAATAGATTACAGCACAATAGCATCAACATAAAAATAACCTGAATGTCAGAAAAATTAGGAAAGATAATAGTACAAATTCATGAATTTACAGTCACTTTTGAAGGCCAGGGCAGTAGTAGGGGCTGGTTGGACTTGCTTCTTTTGAACAAAGGGCACTGGTTTATTTGAGGCGAGTTGCGACAGCCTGGCCTTCAGTAGAGACTATATATTCATGAATTTGTAATATTATCTATCCTAATTTTTCTGACATTCAGTTTATTGTGATGTTGATGCTATTGTGCTGTAATCTATTAATATTATTATTGATTCGATGTTATTTAAACAGCAACATTAATGTTGTTCATAACACTAATTCATTCATTCATTCATTCACTATAATGTGTATATATAACTGTAGAGCCTGATGATGAAAGGGTTATCGAAAACAGTACTCTTTGTTCAGTATCCATTCTTTTCAAAAATAAATATTTAAATATTAAACCAGTCACGGTGTTTTGTCAATAGAATAAATAAGATTGTGCATATAAATTGTGCAATGAGTCATAATAATAATAATAATAATCCTATATATAACAAGGATGTAAAAAGTAAGACGATCTGTGATAACAAGAATAACGAAAAGTAGCATGGCCTAAACAAACAAATATTTAGCTAGACGTAGTAGTCGATTAAGGCAAAGAAAAACAAATGAAACGATTAATTAATACTCGATTGTAAGGGAAGTAAATGAAATACGCTGTAATGAAGATGTGATAAGATTAAAGGACGATAAGAAAGCGGTTGAAAGTATAAGTAAGGGGTGATGTTAACTTCACCATTTGGTTAAGTCTTAATAGGTCAACAAGGGAGGGATAATGGCTGTACGAACTTCTCTCAAATGCCTATCGCCTCAGCTATGTACAGCACACGAATACGAAGTCTATTGCAGAACTATACTGTCACCTTTAACGGGCTTGCTCATAATTAAGGCTTCATCACTTCTAAGTTCCTTTACAGGTTCTCTAAGTTGCTTAGATAAAAAAAACTATTTACCGAATGTCTATTATTCTCGCATTGTTGGCAACTGTCAACTAGCATAGTTTTCAACTTAGTTAATTCATTGTCTGATGAGAGCGACAAAAACAATCCGTAGTTTTTTTTGGATTTTTTTTATTTACAGCTTGATTCCACATCGTATTCTTTTTTGGTACAAGTATGGAATTTTCACCATGGAGATCGGTAGCCCGAATTTTGCAGGCCAACCATAGATATCAGGTGTGCGTCGGCAGGGGATCGAACCTCGGACCATGTGGTTAGGACAGTGGTTCCACCATTTTGTCATATTTAGTTGATAGTGGTGGTCATGTAGTGGAGAAAACGAAAGCATTCAAGGTAATTCATTGCATACTGACAGAATTTTTTTATTTTTGACTACAGCTTGATTCCAAACTGTATTTTTGGTACAAGTATGGAATAGATATCGGTAGCATAGTGGTTAGGACTCTTGCTGACCATGCACATGGTCCAAGGTTCGATCCCCTGCCGACGCACACCTGATATCTATGGTCGGCCTACAAAGTTTGGGCTACCGATATCCATGCTGAAAATTCCATAATTGTACCAAAAATACAGTATGGTAAATCCAAAAAAGGGGATCGAATCTCGGACCATGTGAATGGTCAGCCAGAGTCCTAACCACTGTGCCACCGACAAATAAATTGTGTTCGAGACCTTGTCATCCAGCAAAAATAATACTGTTTCACTCACTGTGTAATGCAAATCTAATGAACAAATTAATATGGAATTCGCTTATAAATGTGTTGTTCTAAACTACTTAGTTGTCAACCACATCGCCTCGCGCGACAACGTAAGATATTGTCCACAATTTTTCAAGCATTACTTTTACTCACTATACACTTTAACTTATTTTTGTTACTAACTGACTGTGACAGTATCCTTGGCCTTTGTTGTTAATTAACCCCCCCCCCTCCTCTTCCATACACACACAGACGCCTAATTAACTGTACAGTTTCAAAGGTGAAGTCATGAGAATAGACGCCTTGCTGTTGACTTATGTTTTCTTAGTGATAATGATTTCATCATCCTATATTATTACTAATTTAAAAAAAGGAATATAAATGATACTTTTAGCAACAAAATGTGAATTTTTGTCCGTTTATTTTATTATTATTGTTATGATTAGTATACAACTTATTTACAGTTCACCTTTATAACTTTCATTTATATTTATCTGAACTTTTGTTGGTATATATCCATACATTAGTAAAAATCAAAACAATATCGGACGATTTTGATGGCGATGTTGTTGTTGTTTTTTTTAAAGTGAAGATGTTTACACACGCTGTAATTTTATTCATACGCTATTTTTTTCTTAATTTCAGTGAATATAATTCATGTGTATATCGGTTTCATAAAAAAGGCAACAGATATTGACTCATCGAATTTGATTCGACCGTTATTGTTCAATCACACAGTAGAGTTTGTAGCCATGAAAAATCTCTCATCGAACCCTACTTCTTAATTTGGGTAAATGGATAAGGATAATCAGGGCTTGTTTTTGACAATAAGTTTGGCTAATAAAACAAACTGGTGGTGGTATATGAAAAATCTGCTCTGATTAACTTAACCATATGTTATGCAAAGAGCAAAGGTTAACAATAGCGTCCCAGGAGTGCGAACGCACGAGTGACTTTCAGCTGACCAATCATAAAAAATGAGGAATGTTTGCTCAAAAAATTACGACGTATATCGACAAGAAAATGCTTGAAAATGCGTTAAACAGGTTATCCATCTCTGAAATGGCTTAAAAATACGTCTTGGTTGTAACGAGAAGTATCAGTTGCTATGTTAGACTAGTTTCTGTACATGTATTCACCGAGACGACTACAGATAAAGTGATTTTGTGAATCGTTTATCTCTCTCGTCCTGCTTGCAGTCTTCCAAAAAATCCCTCGGTTGAATTATTATGGTTTCCGGCAAGAGGACAGACTATTACTTACCAGGAAAACGTGGATAATAAAAAAATTAAAATAAACGACATCAACTATAAATCTATCCCTAATCGTAACCATAAGCTTAATCCTGATCCTAACCCTAACCCTTATTCAAACCGTAATTCAAACCCCAGTGCTAATTAAAACCCTGATTCTAACCCTAACCTCAATACTTACCTTAACTCTAATCCTAACCCTAACAAGCTATTAACACATTGTCCAAAAAGTACTTAAAAACGTGATCTGGGTGAAATTTGCTCTTAAGTTGGTGAATAGTGTTAATATTTTAGCTATGATAATAACAGGTGCAGTTAGCCAACGTTCAGTGTGCGTTCAAGGTTATTGGAGCGTTCACACTCCTGAGACGACGCTATTGTTGAACTTCGCCATGCAAAATTTTCATTAACATGTAGACTATAAAGACATATGAACTACCATGTTTATACAGATGCTAAAGGAAGGCTATGAGAAACACGACAAACTGTCATTCGTCTGAAATCACTGTGGAAATCTGCTGGCTGTACTCAGCACAAGCGCAACAAGACTTGGATTGCGAACACTAGTATCAAGTCAGTCAGTGCTTCTATATGGTTTAGATTACCCGAAAAGCATTTTCAACAGGCTGGCTACTGAAGACTTCCATTAACAATTGCCTTTACTGGCTCGATACTGAAGATCAGATGGCTTGTCACAGACGATTAGCAACAAGGAATCAACTAAAAAGCTATAATCCAAAAAGTAAGCAGAAAGAAATGGCAATAGACTCGATGCATATTGAGGAGACTGTTGAATGACATCACACACCATGCTAATGGGAAACGACGAAGTGCTCTTGCGGTCCGAGGGTGACATGGAGGAGACTGTGTGAGCAAGATTTATTATTTCCTTTAATTCCTAGAGGAGAATAGGGCTTCAGCCGGGCGTCTCCATTGCGTTCGGTTCTTTGCCAACATTTTCACCTGGCTCCAGGTCTGCCCACATGCTTCCATCTCCTCTCCACATGGCCTCTTCCAAGTCACCCTCGCACTGACAGCCGACTCGCCACTTCCCTTTCGGGTTCCACTCAAGCCATGGTCTGGTGATGTCACTTGATGGTTTCCCTAGAGTATGGCCAATCCACTTCCATTTCTTCCAGCCTATTTGTCGCACAATCAGTTCCTGGTTGGTTCGCTCCCATCTGATCTTGAGTATTGAGCGAAGATAGATGTTAATGAAGGTCTTTAGTTTGTTTATGATGCGCCAAGTCTCTGATCCTCACAGTAAGTAGAACTGACTTCACGTTGGAGTTGGAAATCCGGATCTTATTTTTCATGCTGAGTAGTGCTGTTGACCTCCACACAGACTTGAGAGTAATGAAAGCTTGACTTGATTTCCCGATCCTTGCTTTGATATTCTCATCAGTTGCGTCCGCCTGTAGTTGAAACGATACTTTCCATGTAGGTAGGCAGGTGAAGGAGGTTTTTTTTTCAGGTTCCTCCCATTTATACTGGCTGATTATTGTCTGTTGTTGTTGTTGGCCAGGAATCTTCATCACCTCTGTTTTCTCTATGTTCACCTGTAGTCCTTCCTATCGTTGATGCTTCTTCTGCCAACTTGTTGCTTTTCACTTGCATATCTTCCAGTTTGTTGAAAATCAGACATATATCATCGGCGAAGTCCAGATCCTCCAAGTTTTTTGTGTGAGTCCATTTTACGCCTGTTTCCTCGCTGCCCACTGTCTGTCACATTATCCAATCTATTGCAACCAGGAAAGCCATTGGTGATAGTAGACAACAAGCTTGTCTTACTCCCGTCTTCACTTCGAAGGATTCAGTAAGTCTTCCGTTGTGGATTATTTGGCATGCAGCATGACCAGATTCAATGGCCAGTCCATGTATTGTAACTTCTACAAATTCGGGATTTAGTGCGACCACCAACCTATGGCATCGGCGGGACATCCATCCTTATACTTGACTGGATGGACCTCACTTGTCACGACTTTTCACTAGAACTCCGGGAAACTCCATCCTATAGCAAGTCACTAAGAAGCGTCAGATGAATTTTCAAGAGTTGATTTGTAAGGATTAGATTTGTTTTTACGAGTTCGCCTACAGGATTGATTTGGGTTAGAGAACCATCGCCTGGTTAGAAACCAATAATAATAATAACGACTGCCTCATAATTATTTCACATAACTTTAATTCAAGGTTATTAAAAAGGTGATGGAAGCATTTTGGATTTTAATCAACATGTATCGCAAACACTGTGCACAGAAAACAATAGACTTCAACCTTTCCTTGTCATGGACTACTTGACCTATTAGGATTATAACTGGTTATTAGTGTGTACTTTTATTTTATATAACTGAGTAATTGTCATAATTTATTTTAGTGGTCGTAAAGTGATAATAAACAAACTGTGAAGTGGTACCATCTCGCGATATTTGTCTTCTTAAAGCGACCAACTGTTTTAGCATTTCGTATGGTTTTAACTATTCATAAAAGTCCCTGAATGACAGTATGAATCCAGACGTGGATTTAAACGGCTTTTAACCTACTGCTATGCGTTCTACGAAAGACATGAAGGGGATTAAACCACGCTTCACATCGAAAAAGACTGCGTGTTATACAGATATACAATCGAATTCTATTTTCAAAAGTTTTTTTTATAAAACCGCAGTAATGTTTTTTAATTGAAAACTTGTGCGTTCGCTAACCACCTGCACGGCCTAGGTTCCTCACTCCCAGTCGACGCCGTCTATTTAACCTTGCTTAGCCAGTAGTCATCCCGGTAAAGATGGAAGGTTAGGTGTAAGAAACAACAACAACACCATCACTACTGGGAACTGTACGGTTCCATGCGGAATCCGAAAAGCAATGGGGAAAAAAAGCAGACAACCCAAACAAAATTACTCACCTTCAAACAATGACAAGTGATATGCTCACGTAATTCAACCAACAATTGATTTATAATATTCTTCTCAGCATAATTTACTAATGATGTTCCAGTATCTATGTCCGATGAGTAATCACACATAGTACCATTTGATGGTGGTGACAAGGCAGCACTGAAATTCAAATTCCTTTCACCAGTGATTAGTTTAACGAATAATGGATTAGTAAACCAAGTTGTCCATAATTCGGATAAATTAAATTGTACAGTTACATAAATTGTCATGCGTATAATCAACGACTAAAAATGAAAGAAAAAAGTATGAACTATGATGAAGACCCCCATGCAATCAAACACAAAATCCCTACAAAACCAATACTTGAAAAGTAATATGATGCTCACTAGTGACTGGCCCCATTCAGGCAGTTAACCTGAGGTTCTAGTGGGAAGCCGTGACCAGTAGGGTACAGCAGGTTGAGGATGAGGCTGCAAATCATCGAGGAAGATATTGCGATTGCACTATGTCGTGAATTGGCAGGAGTTAGAATTCAAGGAGCATTGGGTCGGGTCCCAGTAGATTAATGGTCTACGAGCTAGCTCGCCTTGTAACCAGAAGGTCCTGGGTTCAAGCCGCGGTGGGTGCGTACTGCTGGATAGTCCCAAACTAGGCTGACGAAACAGCTGTCCAGTACTCCTTGAAGGTTTTCCAGTGGTTCTCTAACTCATGTCAGCTCATGATGAAATCCTCCATGCAATCAAAAATATATATACCTAGTGTAATAGATGTGGCTCTCTCATGGCTCAATGACCTAGTGGATTTGAAACGATAGACGCTTTGTTCAAGTGTCTCTCAATTGGGAACCATCATCAGTCACTACAAGGATAGAGGTATATCGAGTTAACAAGTTCAAAAAAGAAAACGGGACGAAATGTACGTCCTAGATTCCACTACTAGCCACCATTAAAACATCATATATTCATCTTGGAACAGTGGAAACCAAGTATAGAGAAAACCATCAATCTCGCATAAAAGTTGTTACCACTATTATATTCCGTTACTTGTAAATTTAAAAATAATTATGAGTGAAAGCCGCTTAAAATTGATTTGGTTCTGTAAGAGTAAAAAAATAACAATCAACAAACCGCCCCCCCCTCCACGCATGTCTGGATTCGGTAGGCGTTTTTATACTGTGCTATAGTTCCTCCTAGATACTCATTTCTCAGCACTTAAAGAGAAAATATGACACATTTTGATAGGATAAATGATCACGAAATGAGATACTACGTGCCTCCAGACATTCAGTAATCATGTGCAAACTACTATATATTCATATTCCTGTAGTGGAAGACGAAATGTATGTAGAATGTAAATGTGGATTGCGACAGGATTCAAACCATTGGCGTCAGAACCACCTGTCGGACAGTTTGTTATCTGAACCAGAAAAGAACCAGGTCACTACTTCACTGTAACATTAATGGGTAGTGCTGGTGACCGTGACTGATCAAGCTGAGCAGGTAGTGGGACACTTTTAGATACATGATACTTTACATATCACATCCGAATACCATAAAATTTTTTAATTAGTTGTATAACACTCAAGAAGATAAAAAATCATCAAGTGATTAGTTGACTACCTGACCTGACCTCATTTTCAAAGTCAACTATAGTTATCGTATGATTTAAAATGGTCAATAGCTGTAAAGTTTTGTTATATTTAACAACTTCCTATCACTAAAATGTCATGGATTGTCTACTTTAGAATCACCACATTCTTGTAACAGATGATGTGTCGAATTTCAGCAAAAATAAATAGATCTCTTTGATTGGATACTAGTAACTAGTGTGATGTGTCTAGTCCTTTCTTTGGTGCAGACTGAATTCTATCAGTCAGCTTTTGAAATGTGGCCACCATTCTAGGTAGCTGCTCGCCATCACGATGCACATTGATTTGATGATATTGGATCTCTTTATTAGCGCTCTTCACCTTCATACAAACGAGTTAATTAACTATATTTACTAAAACTTACTAAATATTCCGGCAAACTTTAACTTTAAGCACCACTAACTACCAATCAGCAAATGACTTCGAACGCACCAATCATGTGAAAGAGGCATTTTTGTGTATGGATTACACAAATATTTATGAGAAAAAGAAAATTCATAAAAACTGTAGCAAAAGTGTTACAGAGGATACCTTCCTCTCATATGTGATAAAAATAGCTCTCAGTTTTAGGTTGGAGTATCAACAGAGTGTAATTCCATTGTGGGTAAAATTTATTTTGATAAAGTTTCACAGTGTTATACAGTAATATTCATTGAGCAATAAACTGTGCTCGAAACGTGGTCATCAGTAAATATTACTGTATAAGAACACTGTGAGACGTTATCAAAATAAATGTTATCAGCAATGGAATTATACCACAGTGCACAGGTTCTATTCTTATATCAACAAAGTAACATAACCACATTCTACGCATGTAATTATTTAGGTCTTCTAAACCTAACAATGACACTTACCTTTCCTAAACCTAACCCTAACGTGAAAATATCCCTAAACTAAGTGTAATCTAACTCAAACCAACCTCAATGTCGCCTTTATTAGGTTAACCTAAACCTGACTCATCCTTGACGTAAGGAATAACTTAACCTTTCCCAAACCTAAGCTGAAACTTGTCAGATGTCCCATTTAATAGCATACCACTTCGATGAGTACATTTTATTGATCATGACAACATTATTTGCCAGGGTTGATTGGACCAAAGTGCTCGGTCTCAGGTTGACATGTTGGCTTCTTGTGCAGATGCTTCAATGATGTCTGGGCATTTGAATAGTATTTAGTTGGTGGATATAGACTAGAAGTGGAATGTAGGATGTGTATTTCGTCCTGTTTGGGACTCGTCAACTGAATGTAGCTGCATTTCTCAGTGAGTGATGTTCCCCCCGAGGCTCGAACCCAGTGCCCATAGTTTCAAACGCTAAAGCGTCAACCTGAGACCGAGCACTTCGGTCCAATCAGTCGACGGGAAAATCAAAAATTCAATTACATTAATATGACCCATTGCACAAGAGGTGGCTCTCACTGCCCAAGTGGTCTAGTAGATAATGCTTGCCGTTTGAAACTATGAGCACTGGGTTCAAGTCTCGGTGGGAATATCATCACTCACTGAGAAATGCAGGTACATCCAGCTGACGAGTCCCAAATAGGACGAAATGTGCATCCTGGATTCCACTGCTAGTCACCATCCACCAATTAAATTATTTGCCAGGTTTCAATAACTTGCTCAGTGAACATTACAAGGTCACTGGTGCGGTCGCACTCCATGTTAGTTACTGGTGCTTAAAATTTTAACTTGGCTAATATTCCCAGTCAACCACTTGCATTTTCTATTCAGTTAGCAATGAACCACACACACATATTGTGCTTACGATGGCTAGTGATACTATCACCTGGCTGCTCACAACCGTTTTATCTCTCCCTATCTATATCTCTCTATGTGGCTCCAACCAACAGTAACAGCTTGAAAGATAATTGATGGTAGTTTTCGGCTGGACCAATCTTAACTCTTCACCAACTAAATCATATGTCAATTAGTATTGCTCAACACGGAGGGTATGACGTGCAAAACCATTCCGAAATGACTGAAACCAACGGTTAGAAACTCCAAGGCTTAATTATGGCTTGTCAATTACTCTTTCTTGATGAGGAAAGTGATGATTTGGTGGCATTCATAAAACACTTATTATAATAATAACAGCTTTATTCCCAACAGTATTTGTGGTACAGGTATGGAATTTTCAGCGTGCATTACAATATATTACATCTAAATACCTCATACATTTTATAAGATTTTAAAATCAAAAAGCAACAACCAAAAAATAGGTAAATAAAAAGAACAGTGTTGCGTTTACATTTTAAACAATACACCACAGGATATGAAATATAAAATTAGTGTGTAATAGAAGATGCGAACAACAGTGTAATAGTAACGAGGAAAAGAAAACAAAAACTAGTGGGACTATCTGTTAGAGTGCCGCAGTAAGTTGATCGTGTCATACCTAACGGATTTCTCATCACATAACAGCTATGCCAGATATGGTATTGTGGAGTTTCTCTACTTGGTAGTCCTAGCATATAGCCAGCCTCCTATAGCTGCTTCTAGTTCTACCAGATGAAATGCAAGGAGACAGCTGCGTACAGAGAGGATGCTCGGGGTCCGACAATATTGTATTCGCTAGTTTCTTACATGACATTATATGTCTATCCACAATAGTGTTAACCAGTTAATAGTTAACGATATCCCACTTGCCCTACTAACGGCTTTTAGTGCCTGCCCTTCTGAGCAAAGCAAAGTCTTTCTTAAGTAGTCCAGGAAAGGTTAACGAGGAGCAGTAAAGAGGGATGGATAGAATACAACAATTCACAAACTGAGAAAGTAAAGACTGCTTTATACCAGACTGCCTAAATTTCCTAATGTAGAACGTTAAGCGAAACATCATTCTAGTAACTAGCAAGATGTGGGAGGACCAGGAAAGATCGGTGGAAAAACTCAACCCAAGGTACTATACATTATATGCATTTTCAACCTCTATACCGTCAATGATAGTGGGGCCATGTGAGCTAGCTAGTTGTTGTAGGTCACGTTTACTTCTAAAAGTGAAATGGCTTACAGAAATAAAAAACAACTATTTATTATTATTACCAGAAAACAAAATAAGATTGACAGCAAAGAATACTTTTCTCGAGACTTTATCTTATAAAGCAAGATAAAAAACAAAAACAAGAAGGTACTTACTCCGAGATAATGCAGTCCAAATTGTTGTCTTAAGAATAATCCCAGTGTTACACCATATCTGGGCAGAAGGTGTACAGACAGTTTATCATCATTATTTTCCTCTACTGACGTACTTTGAACATCATCCTCATTGACTTTATTATTATTATTATTATTATTACTATCACTAACCAATCCATGAATTGATGCCTCAAGGAAATCCCGGGTACACATTAATGCCAATGATAAGTTATCGAGTAATTTGCAGAAATTCACAAGTCCAGAGCAATCTGAATTCACCTTTTTCAGTTTACGAACTATAAACGAAATTTTTTTTTTATAAAGAAATTATAATTAATTAATAATTAAATTAATTAACAAGAGTGCATCTATATATTGTAGTCAGACAATATGAGCTGAATTTTTTTTTCATCTCAACTGCTTGCCAACTTAAAACAATACCAATCTTAAAATTTTTTAAATGGTGAGTGCCAGATATGCGTCTCGATGGAAATACCATCGTACTACTTAAGGGATATCAATACGATCCAATTGATGAGTCCTGAAAATAAAACGAAACGAAGGCTGGCCAGCCATAATCTCAACTCTCGCTTTATTCTTTTTGCTAACTTACAAAAAAAAGAGTTTTCGCTGTTACATGATGTTAAACCGATGTAGTATGATTTAATAGTTGAATGATATCTTATAGATAAGATTTTGATTTTGATGAGTCACACAGTGGTGTTATACAGTAATATTAACTGATGACCACGTTTCGAGCACAAACAATTGCTGCTCATAATCATATCAAGCACTACTCACACAACTTTTCCCCTTTTTCATTTATATACATGTGTGGAATCGATTAGATATTGGAATAAAACTCAATATAGGATAATGCATATTCAGAAATAATAATATGAATGTTATTGTTGATCAAATACAATCAGATGGGAAATACGATGAGTGTTTTTATAGTCATAATAAGCTACTTGTTAGAATGTTGTGATGTGGTTGAATTGAAATAGAATTTTATGATTATTTATTATCCTCCTCTCATTTGACTGACTTACTGGTGGTAATAATATCTTCCATATTTCTGGTATTTGCATTGAGTCATTTCTGTTGCATGTGTTGGGTGTAGACTCAATGAGCCAGCCAGGATTCAGTAATCAATCTCTCTCTCTCTCTATCTCCACCTACCTATATTACTTCTTAGAATCTTAACTCTCTCACACCCACCCTATTGTGTGGTTGTGTGTTGATACATGTAGAGCGATTGCTGAGCTTTTTTCTAAATTACTTATCTTCACGGGGTCAACCAATCTCACCTTAGCCAAATTCTTATGTTCCACCAATCTGATTACCCCCCTGGATCTACTAGTTTGGGATCCACCCGTGTCTTTTATCCTGCAGAGCTTATATCTGAGTGAGTTTGTAGGTTTGAATGCCACAGTAATTCCTGCTTTGTTAAGAATCTTACGTAGTGAGTGTCTCAGATGTCCCCTCCCTATATGGCATAACAGTAGATGACTTATATTCCTTCGTATTTATGTCATCATTATTAGTTTCACCATTGTTTTTATTTTGCTTTCGGCCTTTTTCGATCTTCTTAAGGATCTTCATGGGATAGTTATTCAACACCAACGCCTCTTCTATCTGTTTTATTTCATCATTTAGGTTTCTTTTGTGCTACTTAGAGCTACTGCTCGGTTTGTTAAACACTTACCTTAGTCCATACTTTCTGCTTTTCCCTTTTTCCAAGAATATTCGCTTAACTATTCTTGTATATATATATATATATAGTCAATCATTAAAACACGTAATACTTTCACTTAATTTAAATATTTTGTTGGCTTGTGTTAACCTATAGTTCCCACACAACTAACTGACTTTGTAATCTAAAGATCCTGGGATTTTTAATTCGTGATGGAGTCGTAGATGCGTACTGCCGAAGGTTCCGAAAAAAGCCAGGACAAAACACCTAGTGATTCCCGGTTTTCGATGATTCCGCCTCTAATAGATGTTGGTTTATGACAGAATCAATATTGGGATATTGTTAAACGTTGAATGGGACACCAGATTCAGTGGTATTTTGAAACGCATATTATGGTATCTAAACATAGTGTTCAAAATCTGATCTCTGATGATCTTTTTTTCACAATCGTCTTATTTTTGGCTACTCTTCATTTAACTGGTATTCAGTTTAACTGATTCCCATCACAATAGGGTATTACGTAATCTTATCGTTTGTTTTCTAGACCTTTATCTAATAAGTCCACCTGAACAGTTGTTTGTAAAACCAGGCCCATTTTCACCAGCCACTTCCCCTACCGTGGCTATCGTCACAAGAATGGATAAACAGGACTGTGTCACCCCCCTCCCCCTAAACCTATAAAATTATATCTGTCTAAATTATTTATTTTATTTATTTTGACCACTTTATCTTTAATTTACGAGTTATCCTTGTAAAATTAATTTATTCTATCCATTTCTACCTTTTAATTGTGTGTATTGATTTTCTTCGTTAACTATTAACCCATAGACACTGTTTAATTATTGTTAACAAACTTATCGCCACTTGATTGGCAAACTGTTGTATTGTAATTAAAATGCTACATATATTAGAGTAGAGCCAAAGATGAGGATCTAATCGAAAAGTAAATATTTCTTCGCTCAATCTTTCTGTTTTCTAAATGTCTAAATGGGGATTTTTTCATTCTTATTATCACATACTGCACCGTATACCTGTGTTGACCATTATTATTATTATTATTATTATTATTATTATTATTATTATTATTATCATTACTATCGTTATCCCTTTGAGTTCCGAGTGGAACGTAGTCCTCCTTCAACAGCACACCTTCATTTCAACTTGTTGTCTTCACTCCTTTTTCACTGGATCCAGGGTTGCCCATAAGCTTTCACCTCCTGCTCATATGACCTCCCTACTACTGTAACCCTCTGACGCCCAAATCGTCGTTTCCCATCCCAGTTCCACTCAAGGGCCTGACGGATGATGATGTCACTTGGCGGCCTCTCTCCGATCCATCTTTATCTCCTTTTGCAAATTTGTTGGTTGATAGTTTTTTGGTTTGTTAGTTCCATATTGCTTATCTTTCCCGCCCTTCTGATCTTCGGTACCAGAGCCAGAGAAAACAGCTGTATCGTAAAAGTCTATGGTGGCGCCTGTTGGAAATGTTTTTCTTGACACATGCGCCAAATCTCTGAGCCATATATATAGAAGCGTTGACTGACTTGACATTAGTGTTGAAAAATACGAATCTTATTCCCCTGTGCTGGGTACAAACAGCAGGTTTCCACAATGACTTCAGATCGATGATCAACTGAGTCTTCTTGCCTGTTTAGATAAGTCACAGAGAGAGAGAGAGTGAGACAGAGAGAAAAATTCCTTTCGTTTTCTCCTGTTGATAGTGACTGATGCTTGCTGTTGTTAATATTATTGTTATTATTCAGTTTGTAGTCATTGTATCACCTCTAAAGACAAATCAGTGTGATTACACATTCGAGGGTCAAAAATATAACTATCGCTTCCTTTGTAAATCAAAAGAAAAGCAACTACTCGAGTGCTATGGCGTACCCCAAATATTCATCAACCTTATTCAACAGCTGTACGACAACGGAACATGTCAAGTGATCCACAACAGCAAACTCAGCGAGGCGTTTGGAGTAAACACAGGAGTCAGACAAGGGTGCTTAATATCACCAATGAATGATATTCCTAATTGTGGTGGACTGACTGGATTATGCGTCAGACAGTGAGTGGGAAACGAGAAGACAGGGATATCTATCCTGGACCGACGTGAAGAACCTAGAACCTAGACCTGGATTTCGCGCGTGGATGATTTATGTTTGATGACACACAAAATCGAAGACTTACAGGCGAAAACCGACCGACAAACTGGTGGAAGAAGCAGCCGGCGAAGAAAGGACTCCAGGTAAACATAGACAAGACGGAGGTTATGAAAATTACCAGCCAGCCAACAACAGCAACATCCATCGCCAATCACCATCAACAGGAGGGAATTGAAAGTGATTACTTCATTCACCCACTGATCTAGGGAGCATTGTCTCAACTACAGACAGACGGAACGGACCAGGATGTCAAATCGAGCGAGAATCGGGAAGGCGAGCGGGAAACACATTCATCAACCTGAAATCAATCTGGAAATCTTCGTCACTCAGCATCAACAACAAAGTTCGGTCGGATTTTCAATACAAACGTCAAGTCAGTTCTCCTATACGGGCCACAAAGAATATTTCCAACAGCCTGTTGCAGACCTTCATCAAACAACAACTGTCTTCGCTGACTCTATACTGAAATAACTCTGGTCGGGCCGGAAAGAATCACCAACAATGGAAAACTATGGGAACAAACAAGCAAAACAAGAACCAATCGCCAACCAACAAATATGCAGGAGAAAGTGGAGATGGATTGGACACTGACTCGTTGAGGAGGCCGCTGGGTGATACCGCACGCGCGTCAGGCCATTGCTCCAGTGGCACTAGGCTGAAAGGGAAGCACGCGGTGAATGGGACGTCAGTGCAAGGGTGACATGGAGGAGATCGTGTGAAGAGTTGAGGAGTTGAAACAGTATGGACTAAGATGGATGCAGGTGAAAAGTACAGCAGGAGGAAGACAGAAGCAAGTCGAGATGTGCAGTTGAAGTCGTATGTTCCACTAGGAACCCAAGGGAACAATAATAGATCACAACAATGTAATCTACTTGATACCACAAAAGCAGCTCACATATATATATATAAATTGTTCAGAATTCCACTGTTGACAGTCTTTATTTAATATTTTGAGTAATTCAGTAATTCATCAAATCAATATCAATCTTATGATCAATGACAAAAAATCGATAAATACATATGTAAACAAAACAAAAAAACAAATGGAAATTAAGCTTAGACTACACTGACCAAATAAATATAACTCCATTACACGTAGACGAACTTCAGCTGATGAAATTGTATCTTCTGTAGTGGCTTTGGCAGAGTTCACAGTTGGTTTGCCTTTGCTCATAATGCTTCTATCCGCCTTTCTTACACAACAATATGTTATCCATAGCCATTGTGGTAAACAGATAAATAGCACATATAGAAAATGCATATTCAATACAAATATCGATCGTATACACTGGTATAAACATTGAAGCAGTGATGTTGTATGCACTGATCGAGTCAATTCACTATGCGTACTACATCCAAGGGAGTGCAGGCATAACTTCAGGTGATAATCTGCTATTGACCATGTCAACTAGAGAGGGAGGGGGAGAAAAAGGTTGATAAGACGATCAATCGAAACCAAAAAAAGTTAAGAGAGATAGATAATTGATAATGGTAATAAATATTGATTTGATCATAGCACACAAACATACATACACAAACTATCTATTGTTAGGGGTAACGCATAAATGTGAAAAGGCATTTTGTTGACCTAAATGATCTGATAGACAGTTTTTATTTTCAAAAATCAATCGGGATAGGTATATAAATAAATAAATAAAAATTCATCTAATAAATATGAGGACATAGTCACATCATATATATGAGGCTAGACACATTTATATAAGAGAATGTGAATAATCTCCATTCAAACTATATACATAAAAACAAAATTTCGGAGATAATGTATATGATGCGAAAGAGATAGGGCATGTAAACACAAATCGTGAGCGGATGTAATTACACAAACACGCAATCAAACATGTGACCAATTTTACATTACCCCGATGTTACTGATGACAGTTGTGAAAGAAAGACAAAACAATTTTGAAGTGTGTTTATTGGTGAGCGAAGATACGGGCTTATTGGAATAAGTACTCGGTTTTCAGCCGATGTAACCCTGGGGTTTTTAAGTTCCACGCCATCTACTTCATTCAGCCTGAGTGAGACTGGGTAGTAGTAGCATCATCAATACTCGTCCCAAACACACATGCAAAAATATCGAGGCTTTCGGTTAGGTGATGTTTAGGAGTTCATCGGGGAGGGGGGGTAGGGAGTCGAACCCGAACTACATTGCGTGTAGTTGACGAGCATCCTACCATTAAACCGACAACACACATACTACCGATATCCACTTGGTTACGAGGGTCACAATCGAGCTTAAGTGAAAATTATTGGCGGCACTCCGTATTCTTTGTATATTATATCTATTGAAAGATGAAAAATCAGTAAACAGTCGGGTGATTTCCCATTGAAATATGCAGAAAAAGACATTTGAAATCACACCCATTGCACAAGAGATGACTCTCGTAGGAGAGCACTTACCTGAGCTACAAATCTTTATACTTATATCAATCTTCACTACTGCAAAATATTCAATATGTCCTCCTCCAAGTACTAAGATCCATCACTATTTCAGTGGAGGTCTGTCTGTCTGTTTTCGACATAGAACTTTGCACAAATGTGCGGAAGTTCAAGTCGCCACACTTCGTGTAGCACGCGAAGCAAGAGAAGAAAGTACAAGAAAAGCATAATAGAGACACTGAGCAGAGGTGTGAGACAAAGGAGTAATAAAGAAATACAAAACAGTTTCATTGGAGATCATAAGTCACAAGGAGTGGATGCATCTGCGCTGGCCACTGAGAACGATTTTGAGCCATGTCACCAATTGTTTCCAACCATAGATTTTTACCGTCTCGAGGACCCCAGCCTGGAAGTCTACACCTTCCTACGTGGCTTAGACCAACTGTTGTGGATTTCATTGACTGGTGAGGCCGAATTTTCGTTTGACCGCCGCTAGCTTTTTTCCAGCCTAACCCTATATCCGCTAACATTGCTTGGCGAGGGAGGCGATGACTAGTCATACGTAACACATGTCCTAACCATCTCAGTCTTTGTAGCTTCACGACTTCGTCGATTGACTTCCCCTGTTTACCTAGAACTCTACGCCTAACTTCAATATTGCTCACCTTATTATGCCACTTTACACGGGAGATAGAGCGCAGGCACCTATGATCAAAGACAGCTAGTCTTTTCATGTCTTCCACTCTCAATGGCCAGGTCTCACAACCATAAAGGAGGACGGAGCGGACTGATTGGCAGTACACCCGCCCTTTGGTCGATAGTCGAACATCTCGTCTACGCCAGAGTCGGCGTAAACTGGCAAATGCGAAACGAGCCCCTTGTATTCGTGCTGAGATTTCGTCAGAGATCAACCCGTTGGCACTGGCTGATGGTACTTCCCATATAAGTGAAGCGGTCAACGTGCTCCACTAACCACTTCACTTCCTATTTCTAAACTAGCAGTCAGTGTAGTCCAGTTAAGTCCTGTAGCATCATCTTACATTTGGCGGGAGCGAATCGCATGCCAAACATTCGTAGATTGCGGCTCAAGGTGTTTAGAAGACTCTGCATTTTGTCAGCGTCTTCGCCTAGGAGGACTATATCGTCTGCATATTCCAAGTCAACGAGATTATTCCCTGGTAGCAAGTCAATCCCTGAGTCGCTGAAGTCACCTAGGGTTAAGTCCATTAACACATCTATGATGAAGTTGAATAGGAAAGGGGATAATGGACATCCTTGACGGACACCACTAGTCGTCAGCAGTTCAGATGACAACTCACCGTAAGCCCTCACCTGGCTGTATGAGTACGAGTACAGTGCCTTAATCAGTGCAATGTATTTTCTCGGCATTCCTTTACAGCCAAGCATCGCCAGAGAACCTCTCGGTCGACAGAGTCGAATGCTGTCTTTAGGTCAAGAAATATAATGACTGCTGGACGCCGGTAGGAATTCCTATGTTCTAGAATCTGTCGGAGGGTGAAGATATGATCAATACACTCTCTTCCTGGTCTAAAGCCTGCCTGGTTCTCTCGTGTTTGTGCCTCCCGAGCACCACTCAGTCTACGCAGTGGAGGTAATGCTTACTGGCTTAAGCAATTGGTTCTCAATGGATGCAACCAAAGGTTCAAGTCATATACCCCGCCAGTAATCCAGCTTGCACAACTAAGTAGTATCACCACCCCTACACGAATAGTGTGCTTCTTGGCTTGGTACATGAAAAACCTGCACCGGGTAAATGAGCTTGAAAATCAAACTACTTTTTCAAAGGGTCAAATAGCCGAAAAGTATTCAACTTTCGCTTGCCATTAATTTCAAAATAAAAGATACTAGTGGTGAACGAGAAACACATTAAAATACTGTGTAATCAAAATGGATAACAACACACGGGTAAAATCTTTAGAAATTCTTTGAAAATTCCGGTTTTTCTAAAGGGATATATAAACTTTGGAATAAACTCATAGATTTGGGGCAATGAGTACTGTTGGTGTAATTTGTTTTGCATTGTTAACGACAACAACAGTCAATAATTACGTCTGTTTCCCAATCTCTTCTCTGCCTAACTAACCAATTCAAGTATCTTTTTACTTTCAGTACTTTCTTGCGGGGATATATCTCTGGATTCATGCGTAAACAACAGTCCCCATAAACCACTTGGTACAACCGAAGGTGGGGACACTTCGGTCCTCCTCTCCAAATACTTTCATGAAGGCACATAGCCTCTATCAGGTAAGTCGTATTCACCGCCAACACGCGGTAGCGGTGTTCCTCAACAAAGTGAGAAGGCGAATGCTAGCGTCTGTCGCTTCCAATAGGACTAGTGGATATGCAGATCTGCCCAAGGAGAGCTGGAGACCTATAGTGTCCATGGCCTCCAGAATACGAACGAACCAAATGGCGTACGAATCTGTTTTGGTCACCGGACACTATGGGGGAACGTAGTTCCTGATGCTGCTCGACTGCCTTGCAGATTAGACTATCCGGCCAGTATCCTTCCCCTAGTAAAAGATAGGAGATTTTGTGTGGAGCATCTCTTTTTTTTTTCTTTCACATTCCCCAGTGGAACACAGGGCTTCAAGCTAGTGGCTTGAAGTTTCTGTAGCAGTGTTTATTTTTACAGGATGGGGTTGCTTGCCTCATGCCCAACCTTTCCTCTTTATCAGCATTATTTCTGGCTTAGCGAGGTAAAGGAGTACGTCTGTGGCCGGGGATCGAGCCTCGGACCATGTGCATGGTCGGTGAACATCCTAACCGCTATGCCACCGACGCACACGGAGCATCTCTTGGTGCTCATATAATGTACCAAGTTTGTTTTCATAAAAATAATAATGAGGACAACAGGTGAACACCTAATTTAGGCAAAAGACTTTCTAACTTAGCAAAACACATGTCAACTTCAATCATTAGCGTCAGGTTATCTAAGACAAACGGAAACTATTTTCTCTAACACTGATATGTAACACCTTAGGGTTCATTAAGTGGTGATACACACCTAAATACGTCGAACACTCACTGTTAGTCAGAAGTCATTTACTTAAACCTCTTTTGGTGAGAAGGCCAACCATACTACTCAGTTGACTAGGCTGAGATGCGAGGAGACAGGTTGAAATCCTGCACACATTGTAGTTGGAAGTCAATTACTTAAATCGATAAACCGCATCCCATACGTCGCACAGCCACACACACACACACACACACAGACATGTTTGCATTATTTAGGAATAAGTCAATAAAACAACTCAAATTAGCTGTATACTTTTTTTTACCTGATTCATAGCTATATTAGCTTGTCTATAATGCGATCTGGCATTGAGTATTGAGACAGTTCTATGCTTCGATTTCATGAAATAATCAAGCCATTTAAATGAAATATGCTTTCTATGACATGCCCAAGAACATAATAACAAGGCAATAAACCATTGTAATGCATATATGAATGAAATCAACCATGAATTTGACATGTTCATTAAATTCATGAAACCGCTGGATGGATCGAAATAGTTCAATAAACTCCTTGAAGTTGGTAATGACGGTGATGATGATGACGACTTCTCACCTGAATAATAAAAATTGTACAAAAACATTTGAAAAGGTAAATATTACGGAAAATAAGAATAAAATAATAAATAATAATAAAAATAATAATTATTATTGTTTCCTTTAATTCCTAGAGGGCTTCAGCTGCACATCTTCATTGCGTTCGCTTCTCTGCTAAGGTTTTCACTTGGCTCCAGATCTGCCCACATGCTTTCATCTCCTCTTCACATAACCTCCTCCATGTCACCCTTGTACTGACGACCAACTCGCCGCTTCCCTTTCGGGTTCCACTTGAGTGATGGCTTGTCTAGTGATGTCAGTTAATGGTTGGTTTCCTCAGAGTATGGCTAATCCGTCTCCATTTCTTTCCGTCTATTTGTAGCACAATCGGTTCCTGACTGGTTCGCTCCCAGAAGTCTTTGAGCATAGGTGACTATTTTCTGTTCCTCGTGTTAGCTGGTATGATATGATGAGTGATATATTCAGCTTAGGTGTAAATTGTTAGATGACAGAGAGGGAAGTCAGTCAATGAGTTTGTGAAGATGGACGACCGATTGAGAAGGCTAGGACACTTGTTACGCGTGCCAAGCCTTGTCAACCAATCCAAGATGTCATAGGACTAGATTAGAAAGGAGTTCAGAATGGTCAAATCAAAACCTAAAATCAATCTATCAAGTCTTTGCCAGTTGATTTGAGTTGCTTAGGGCGATGTAGACTGCCTGTGTTGGGGTCATTGGGATGCAAAAAACCAATGGTTTCAGACTGTTAGTGGAGTACTTCATAATCGTTTTCAACGATGGAGACGCATTCACTCTTTGTAATCTCAAACAGATTCATAAAATCCTTATGTTTCTCCGTGTTACTATTCTTTCCCCGTAAATTTCTGAACATTATAGTTCTTGGCAATTTCTTTCCCCTCTCTTTTATGGTCTATATAGACAGTAGCACTTCTATGCAAAGATCTACGTTGAAACACTCAGTCACAGTATGATTTTACTTAGAAATGTGATCAGTTGAACTGAATATTATAGTGTGTATATTTTATCTAATCAACCTGAACTCCATTGATTTGTGTGTGTGTGTGTGTGTGTGTGTGTGTGTGTGTGTGTGTGTGTGTGTGTGTGGAGAATCACATTTTAGTATGATTATGTATGGCACATTTAGAGAACGTACGTCTCTTATTTTACTGAATCAATCCTTGTTAAACATGACCTATCACGAAATTGGCTGATCATTCGTTCAATCATTAACGTTACCATAAGTCAGCCATTTAATAATCTTAATTTGATATTATTGTTGTTTTGTTTCCTGGTTACCAAAACTAAACAAAAAAGTGTATGATAAAATGAATAATTAGTTTCCAAAAGAAGCTACAATAACGATAGTTGCTACGTTGATAAAAAGGTCGGGCCTATATAGCGAAATGATCCAATCAGCTATACTGGCGGTTCCTGGAGGTCCCACTAAGCTAGAAAGGTCGTTTGGCTAGCGGTTAGACTAAAAGCAGTCACCATTATAGTGACACTATGTTGGAAGGTCTGTGAGCGAAGTTGTACTGATGTCACATATGGATGCACCAGCGATAAGGCAGTCTCCTGATATGAACGACCAGCTATAACTACGGCGGCCGCTCGTAGCCAATCTTCAGTAAATAATAATACAATAATCTCCTTGTCAAACAGACAAGTCAACTCGCGGTTGAGTTGACAATGATAAAAATAGCAACTTTTCTTCAAATATAAAGTATGCTCTGAAATTTATCCTGATTACGTGATCAATAAAAGTGCATACTGTGATCTCGTGTAAACTTCAGAATGAATCGGATATTATTTTTACAGGCATTTGCTCTTATGATCCTTTTATTGTAGACTCGAGTTCTTGATAAGTGAACACGAATTGCAGGTGATAAAATTACAATATGGAACCGTTTTAAGAGAAAAAAGTGACTCATTACAGATCTGAGTCAACCTGTGCGTCGGTGGCACAGTGGTTAGGACTCTCGCCGACCATGCTCATGGTCCGAGGTTCCATCCCCTGCCGATGCACACCTGATATCTATGGTCGGCCTGCAAAATTCGGGCTACCGATATCCATGCTGAAAATTCCATACTTGTACCAAAAATACAGTGTGGAATCAAGCTGTAAACGAAAATTAAAAAAATAAAATAAATTCTACCAGCGCGATATACGCTGACAAAGGAAAGAAAATTGGTGTGCTCAAAGTAAAACCTCTCACCAGTCATTCACGATGTTTTCGACTGTTAGTTTGAGACACACAGGGAGGTGCTGACCGCCTGAAAAGAGTCCTCAAGATGCTAAGAACCAATTGATGAAGACTATCGATGATATAGGTCAAAGTTATTTTCGGTGACGCAGATGCATTCATTCTTTGTCACCTCCAAAATCCATCAAATTCTCACTATATTCCATGTGATTATTTTTTCCCCTATATCCCTGTTAACTATAGTTTTTTTTTTCACATTTTTGCTGTTTACCTTAATCCAGACTTTGATTAAGTATGGTAACTTGAACTTCTGCACATTGAACCAGTGTCAACTTATTCACAAGGATGACTGAGTGGTCATAGGTTTTGAGTTCAGGTCGCAGTCCACTTTCTTAAGGTTGATTTGGAGTTTCACTTTTGGCAATACATTGTCGGCAACCATACCACGTTGAAAACAACAATCCCTACCGAAAGTTTGATGTACATCGATGATGCAATGGTAGGATGTTTGCCAACTATTACTCATGTGGTCCAGATATGTATCCTAGCCAATGAGCTCTGAAACATCGCTTATTTTTTTTATTTTTTATTTTTGATTACAGCTTCATTCCACACTGTATTTTTGGTGCAAGTATGGAATTTTCAGCATGGATATCGGTAGCCCAAATTTTGCAGGCCCACCACATATATCAGGTGTGCGTCGGTGGGGGCTTGAACCTCAGACCATGAGCATGGTCGGCGAGAGTCCTAACCACTGTGCCACCGACGCACATCTGGTAGTAAGCCTAGCAAAGAAGGGAGATTGGCAGACTGACTGACTGGTTTCAACATAGAACTTTTCACTGATGTGTACCAGTTCGAGTAGCCACACTTCACTCAGCACACAAATCCAGAGAAGAAAGTAAAAAGAAATCCAAACTAGAGACAATAAACAGAGATATGAGGCAAAAGGGATAATAATAACGAAGAGCAATATAGTTTTATTGGGTATTGTAAGTTACAAGGAGTGGATGCATCTGCGTCAGCCATTGAGAACAATCACTTTGAGCCATATCACCAATTGTCTCCAACCATTGGTGTTTACCGTCCCGAGGACCCCAACCAAGAAGTCTACATCTTCCCACGTGGCATAAACTAACTGTTGTGGATTTGATTGTTTGGTGAAGCCACGTTTTGGTTCGACCACCACTGGCTCTTTTCCAACCTGATCCATCTTATGTTAGCTAACATTTCCCATTATCGAAGAAGGCGATGACTAGTCATACGTAACACATGTCCTAACTATCTCAGTCGATGTAATTTCACAGTCTCATCTACTGATTTCCACTCCTTACCTACCTAGCACTCGACCGACACCTAACCTCACTCGCAATGCAAAGGAATGGAAAAAGATCCTACAACACAGGTGAAACACTTTACTTGATCAAAACCCTAAAGACATGAAATACTACTCAATTCTACTAGTTTCTACCACCATAATGACTTTTGTCTGTTGAAGGGAAACTCTTCATTCAACACTAAAATGTATATTTTTCTTCCCTAAGAATTGATTCTCATTTAATTTCTCTGCAGCTACTATTGCAGTGTCAGTTAATTCACGTAAATTTATTACAGAATTTTCAAAGATATTATTGCCATGGATTTTAAACCTTAATTGCCACTGGCAGATTTCTTGCTTGTATGTGTGGATCTTGAGTACTAGAGTATACACTCCGCACTAGACGCATGATATTAGTTACACTACCTAGTGTCCAATTGGAGTATTCCTTACTGATCAGTCACGAGCCCGAATAGGTCAGCAGCAACGTCCACCACTGCAGCACCGAGTAACTCAGGTTCGAAACTCAGATGGGATATGAGTTCCTGGAAGATAGCAGATATGCATTGCTGACTAGTGCTAACAAGCACGAAACTTAGGTGGCCATGGTTTACATCCGATTGCCTCCAACCATGCAACAGACGACAACTCCATATCACACAAATTCATATGATATGGTACAGGGTGACTGTTACTATCATTAATTCCTTGTTCTGCGAGGAGTAGCCCGTCGCCAATGCATTAGGCTTTCTGATGCCTTCTTTAGCGATATCCACGAATACCTGCAGGTTTTCACTTACTCGTCACACGCCAGGTTACTCCCGAATCCAGGACCAATTTGTCACTTTCTATTAGAGTTCCACTCGACAGCCAGGAATGTGACGTCACTTACGGGTCTCTTCAGTTCGTAGCATAATAGGTTCCTTGTCATTTGTACTTTCCCAACAACTGATCTTCAACATCGAGAGAAGAGGATGGCTATTTGGTGAAAATCTGCAGCGACCTGTTAGGAAACGTTTTCCGTAACGTGCCAAGTCTCAGTACAGGATGGCAGAGTATATTAATTGGATGACATCTAGAGGATAAACTACTACTACTACTACACCAGGATGATTATACTACTGACACTCCAAAGAACAGGCTTTGTTGAATTGAAAAAGCTTGTAGGTATTTGACAGTCTCATAACTGAACTCAATTACCCAAAACAGACTACATATGCATCGGGCAAACAGCCGCACTTATCAGACTCGAACCCGTGACCAACTGGTTGGAACTAAGTGTACAAAGCCAATGAGCCACTTCTCCACACCTGATAGCCCAGGCGGACAGTAATTGTGTACAGTGGTTGTGTACACAACCAAAAAAAGGACAAATGAAATAAGAGAACAATGGATGAGTAAAAAATATTTGCAAATAATTATTGATTAACCTACCACCGCTGTTTGAAGTACTCCAATACATTTGATTAGTCACCTGGGCCGGATTGAACGCAATCAAACATAAAGCAGCAACACACAGAGTTGTACGAGCAACAGCTTCATTGAAACCAACTCCTCCGTTTGGAATATATTGATTTGTATCAGTAGCATTCGATTTTGTGGGCATTGAAAGAGGGTGAGGACATGAATTATTTTCACAGAGCAGTTGGCATACATTTGGAAATTGAGCACGAATATTACTAGTGGCCAGTGTACTATTGTGATTATTACTGTCAGCAAGTGTGTTATTAATCTCCCCTTTGATTTGTGGAATAGGCAATTTTTTGACCCTATAATCACGATTATTAACCAACAGGTGATTACAACTTGTTTTCATTGGAGTGAACAATTCAATGTTAGAGTTTTCAGCTATAATGAAATGAAAGAGAACATAGGCAATTATAGAATAGTTTGCGGATTAATGATTAAATAATAAAAAAAATAGTATGAAGATTTTATCTCTCGCCTTCGCGGTCTATGGTCAAATATAGTCAGGTTAAACGTGGAGTGTATGATAGGAAGGGAAAGTAAATCGATGATGAGCTTATGAAGCTTCATTGATTGGGATTGTTAGGAAATACGCGTTATGCTAAGCCAAGTAACCACCTTCCTTGTCGAACAATGTTATCTGACCAGGTTGAAAAAGAGTCAAGGGCGGTCAGACTAAAAACTTGGCATCAAGTCATGAACTCCTTGACCATCGCATTTGAGATTTCCCCGTCGATAGATTCGACCGACGTGCTCGGTCCCAGGTTGATATGTCCGCTTCTTGTGAAGATGCTTCGAGGATTTCTGGGCATTTAGTTAGTATTTAATTGGTGGATGGTGACTAGCAGTGGAATCCAGGATGCACATTTCGTCCCGTTTAGGGCCTCGTCAGCCGGACCGAAAGCTGCTACCTTGACGTGGTGGTCGGGCTTGAACACTGCAATGACCTACTCAAGCTAAACTGGCTGAGACTTATGTCTCTTGAGGTCCTACCATGCCAGGCAGGTTGTTTGGATAGCGGTTAAACAAAAAGCAGCTACCCAATCCAACATCATGACCAATACAAAATCACAAAATTTCAGTGACAACAGGTTGGTCTCCGACGAAATCTCAGTACGGATACCGAGGGCTAGTTTCGCATATGCCAGTTTACGCCGACTCTAGCGTAGACGAGATGTTCGACTATCGACCAAAGGGCGTGTGTACTGCTCATCAGTCCGCTCCATCCTCGTTTGTGGCTGTGAGACCTGGCCACTGAGAGTGGAAGACATGGAAAGCCTGGCTAGCTGCCTTTGACCATATGTGCCTGTGTTCTATCTCCCATGTTAGATGGTAGAATAGGGTGAGCAATATTGAGGTTAGGCGTCGAGTTCTAGGTAAACAGGGGAAATCAATCGACGAAGTCGTGAAGTTACAAAGACTGAGATGTGTTACCTATGCCTGGTCATCGGCTTCTTCGACAATGGGCAATGTTAGCTGACATAGCATTTGTCAATCTGGAAAAGAGCTAGCGGTGGTCAAACCAAAACATGACACCAGTCAATGAAATCCATAACAGTTAGTTTAAGCCATGTAGGAAGGTGTAGACTAGCTTCCTGGTTGGGGTCCTCGGGACGGTAAAAATCAATGGTTGGAAACAATTGGTGACATGGCTCAAAATCGTTCTCAATGGCCGGCGCAGATGCATCCACTCCCTGTGACTTATGATTTCCAGTGAAACTATATTGTTCTTCGATATTACCATTCCTTTGTCTCACACCTCTGTTTACAGTCTGTATTATGCATTTCTTCTACTTTCTTCTGTTGGTTTGTGTACTACATGGAGGGAGTGTGGTGACTTGAACTGGTGTACATCAGTGCAAAGTTCTATATCGAAGTTCACATCTAATAAACAAACTAATATGTGTCCAAGTTTTACACATATATTAGTACTATCAATCCACCAAATCTTCCGTTGTTGGTTTGAGGAACGTAGGGTGGTAGGTGTAGACTGTCTGATTGTAGGGTGGTAAAAATGCTGAGAATCAATGCCTTGAGACTATGGTAAAACGGCTCAAAATCGTTCAAAATGGCATAGATTCTATTTTTTTATTTTTGATTACAGCTTGATTCCACACTGTATTTTTGGTGCAAATATGGAATTTTCAGTATGGATATCGGTAGCCCGAATTTCGCAGGCCGACCATAGATATCAAGTGTGCGTCGGCCGCGGATCGAACCTCGGACCATGTGCATAGTCGGCGGGAGTCCTAACCACTGTGCCACCGAGGCACAGTGTATTCACTCTTTGCAATCTCCCAGGCCCAATAAATCTGCATGATTCTCCAAGTGTTTATTCTTTCTCGACTAAATTTCTGCTCATTATAGTTCTCTTAAACTTCTTTGTCTTCCCTTTTTCCTCATCTTCATACACTACACGGAGTGTGTCGTAACTTGAACTTCTACACTCCTATGCAAAATTCTATGTTGAAACTCAGCTCGACAGTGTAGATAACCACAGTTGTCGCCTATCCATTAGTTATGCACGAATCGTGCCGACTTGAATGAACAACACCAACATGTCATCCAGTTTCGTATTAATTTCTCTTGTCTCTCATAATACACTAAACACACACACACACAGACACGCTAATAAATTAAAGAGATGGAACTCACTGAAGAACTTATTTCCACTTTTATTTATTAAGTAAACAGATTCTTTAATATGTAGGTACACATTTATCATGATCATTAATCAAGTGACTTGGCTATGCACTCACTGAACAATCAAATAATTAATTGCTTAACAAAATAAAAGCCATTTTTTCTTCTCTCATCTACTTGCCTTTTACAAATCTATTTCTATTTATGCAGACATTTATGTGAGTTATATTTACTTGTCTACATAGAGCCGATAGTATTATCAATACTGTTGAAAGTTAACGCTAAATAGAACTTTGCACAAAAGTTATACAAGTCCAAAATTACCACACACCACCAAACAGAACACGAAGGTTGAGAGAGAAAAAAACGAATTCGAAATAACCATAATGAACGGGGATGTACAGAAGAAAGAATGGATATTGGAGAACACACAAAGAGTGAATGCACCCGAACCATTGAGAACGACTTTGATCCGTGTTATCAAATATTCCCAAGCCTCTGATCCTCAGAATCTCAAAAACCCCATACAACCAGGCCTTAAACTAACAGTCAAAGTCTGCACGGATCGACACCACACATCCTTCGATCGACAGCCAAATTTCACATCATCTACGCTAAAGATGACTAAAACTGGCGAAAGCCACAAGAGCTTTTTGTATCCGTGCTGAGAACACCTCAGCAACCATTCCGTTAGAGTTGACACAACTTTCCAAATAAGTGGACTGATCAACACGTTCGGTGAAGATAGACCAGTTCTGAAGCATCAGCGTCTTACATTTGACGGCAAAGAATTGCATGGCAAACATAATAATTATTATTTGCTCTATTCCAAAACAGTACTTGTGATACAGAATGGAATTCTCACCATTTCACTACAGTATTGCATCCAGTTAGTACATTATCAATAAATAAAATTCTACATAGATTAAGGTAATCTCAGTTCATCATGACAACAACATATTGGTATGTCGGTGGCAAAGCCAAAATTGAAGAGTGTTTGAAGGTGTTAGAAAAGTAGATGCTAGTATATTTACTGACGTAAGCAGAAGAAAGAAACAAAGGAGCACATAACAGAGAGAAAAGGAAAAAAAGAAAGAAAACGTTGTACCTATAAGTGATATGAGTTGGAAAGACGAGATCCAGTCGTTCTACTGACTATTTAATAAGTTATAGGTATCACGCCTAATGCTTTCTTTATCGCACGAAACACGAGCTAAGTAGGGTATGGTTGAGTTTTTGTACTCACTAGTGCGAGCATATAGTTTTCTATATAGGCTTCTGGTATGGGCTGGCCTGATGAGATACAAGGGGAGAGTTGTGAATGAAGAGGGTGGGGTGAGTCAGATAAAATGGATTTCGCCCATTTTTCACATGAGTCAGTGTGTCTGTCAACCAGAATACTAACAAGCTGGTTAAGTAGCACGTAGCTTACCCTGCCGACAACCTTTAACATCCTACATAATAAGGTGTGGTCTTTCTTCAGTAGCTAGCCCTCGAAAAACTAAGGGGGACAATAGAGAATAATAGGCAGAATGCGAGAGTTGACGAATCTTAAGAGTAAGGGTTGGGTTGGGTTATTCCAGAATGTCTTAACTTCTTGATGTAGAAGGTAAGACTGAATATTCTCTTAGAAATCACCAAGATATGAGGCGACCAGGAAAGATCAGCAAATAGAATGACGCCAAGATATTTAATTTCCGACTTGGTTTCTATTTCAGTGCCATCTATGTTGCAGACCTCGTGAGTGCTAACCTAACATACTAAAATTTCCACTCAACATATTCAGAACCAACAATTTGAAACGTAAATATTTCAACAACAACAACAACAACAACCAAACAAATACACAAACCTGAACGCTTCCGACGGCCTGTATGCTCACAACTATTTTTAATGATTGCTGGCGGTTCCGGCAGAATAACAGCTGGATGCGGTGGTATACCGAAAATTTGTTGCTGCTGTTGTTGTTGTAGTATTGGTTGTGTTAGTGTCGGCTTGCAACAATGTTGAATATTATTTCCTGATGGCATTAATGATTGTGGTGATAAATGATAAAAGCGTTGTTGATTTTCACGATTATTAATACTATTGATAATTTCATAGGAATCAAAAAGATTAACATTATTATTACTACTAGTATTATTATTATTATTCTGATACACAAGCGATGATGATGAAGCTGCCCCATTGGAGATTGGCGATACAGATGCATACTGTGTATTGCCGCCACTGATTAACTTTTTGTCATAATTTTGTTGAAAGTTGAACGGTGAATTAATCGATGGTGGCGAAGAGGATGATGATGACGATGAAGATGAATGGAAGGAGTATTCTGAATGTTCCTTTATTTTCATTAATAAAACATCTTTGTCAGTATTAGTAGTTTGGGATATATTAGTTGATTGATGAAGAGATTTAACAGGAGCAGAAGTAGGGGCGACAGCAGCAGTAGCAGAGAAATGATACACTTGATTCGGTGGAATGCAGTATTCAGTAGGCACAGTTTGTGGAGATTTTTTACACTGATAGTTATGATGATGATAATAATAATAATCATTTATTTCTTGATGACTTAAAGAAACTGGTGACGTTTCAAACGAATATGGTTCGTTTTCTGAAGTACCGTCTACAACAGTAACAACAACAACAACAAAAATTAAATTTTAAACATTTTTATTTGAAAACGTTGTCACACAAAAGGTTGTTATTCAATATACAGAAAAATACTGTTCATAACAAAATTTGCCCCTAGGGATTTGAATGATTTCAAATTTGATTACGGATTGACATCAGTTAAAGGAACCACTGAAAATCAAGCGAGAGTACTGGACAGATGATTCATCTAACTATGGGACTGCAACAGCAAGACGCACTCATGATCATTGCCAAGGATCCAACACGAAATCTTCAGGCGATAAGGAGAGCTTGTTGACTATTTAGCCACTAGTGTGGTGAGATCTGGCTGTTAGTCAAAATTGGTCGACAGTAATTTACGTCAATGTTCATGTCCCCAATATTGGTCGTGAGAAAAATGAGAACGAAGGCTTTGCGTAGGCGGATACAGTTAACATATAGATGATTTGACATTCAAGAAACAACCACAAAGAGATGCAAGGTCAACTTTCTGTGAGAAACAACCAATCAGAAGACTGTTTTTCTGCTAACAATAATCTATAATATGCACATGAAAATTTATAAATATTTGTTGATTTCCTTAATAAACGATCGTTGCCTGGCCCTTGTCTTCTGTTGTTACACTAGGACGGGACCTATAGGGCTTATGAATTCTAACTTCTGCCAATTTGTGACATATTTAGCAATATGACCAACCGATACCAAAGGCAATTAATTATCTATTTTTACATACATCTTGGCGGACCATACCCCCGTTCCCCCACTGGCCAAGACTTCTCACCAGAATACTATCCTGACGTCAGTCATTTATGAGCAGTACTACTGAGTAGACAAAAATGGAATAATACAAACAGAATGGACAGAACAGGTGAGGATAATTTTAAAAAATCTACCGCATACATTTAGAATTTTGAAGAGAATAAAAAGTAAGTACATCTGTGTTATTGTGAGCACAATTTAAGGTTTAATCAATGTACGGTGTGAGATGGCAAATATTCGTTAACTTAGGTATAACTACCTTCATTTAATAGACAGTATGATTAGGTTAGACAAGAGATAAAGGTGAACAAATTAAGAAACAGAAGTCATAAATGCAGTCATTGGTTGTTAGTAAAAGCCGTGTGAGTACAAGTCATATACATGTCTCGTGGAGTGCCAAGGAAAGCACACGATTACTGGACGGATATCCAGTCCTAGTTTGGGACTCCTCAGTAGTACCTACTCGCCGGAGGTCAAGCCCAGGACCTCTTACAAGAAAAGCCCATAGATCGTTATGCCACTGGAACTTGATCTAGTGGTCCATGAATTCCAACTTTTACCAATTAGTGATTTTTCGGTGTGAACCCTGATGAGTGAGTACTGCTGAGGAGTCCCAAACAGGGACAAAGCAAACTTCCAGTACTCCCTAGTTTTCAGTGTTTCTCTGATTGACATCAATCCATGACCAAACTTGAAGGATAGAAATTCTCTACAACCGGTTCATCAACACTTTAAAATACTTCTAAGATGAGTATATCATAAGATGACACTGTGCATGTTGTTCTCAACAAGTATGTCTGGCATTCTTAGAAAAGAATTTGTGAAACTACCAAGTCGATGAGTGTAAAGCTTATTCCTGTAAAAGTGGAACTGTAGCTCATTGGTATGAATAAATTTTTTGCCTGAGACATGGATATAAGCACACTGTTTGCCAAGTTTTACACTGCTCTTTTTTTCTAACTGTATCTATAAATAATTATGAAAACTCTTAAATCACTTACGATTAGAATCAACATAAGATGAGGGATGATTACTCGAGCGTAAAACTGTTAATTCTGTCTTTAACTGAGCATTAATCTCTTCCAGTTCACGGATACGATCGATTGCACGGCGAAGAACAGCAGATTTATTCATCTAAATTGAAAGTAGAAGTGTCATTTCTCAGAGAAAAGTTCATAAAAAAATATAGTTGAAGTTAGTAAATCATAACGTGTGTGTGTAAACTAAGAGGCAGAGCAGTCAGCCGACGTAAAATAAACAGAAATTTTTTCAAGTATTGGTTTGTAGGGATTTGGTTGATTGGTTACAGGATTTCATCATGAGTTGACATTGTTTAGAGAACCATTGGAAAACCAACTGGGAGTACTGGACAGCTGTTTCCCCAGTCCTAGTTTGGGACTCTTCATCAGTACGCACCCACCAACAGGGTACGAACCCAGGACCTTCTGGTTACAAGGCGAGCTCGTAGATCATTAAGCAACTGGGACCCGATCCAATGACCAGCTCATGAATTCCAACTTCTGCCAATTCATGATATAACGCGACCACTAGCCAATGTCTTCGGCGAGTATTTGTTCTCACATTCGACCTGCCTTGCAGGAATTTCATTGATTTCAAGATTCATCACGAACTAACTTCATTTACAGAACCATTTAAAACTAGGGCATATCTAACAGAAGTTAAAACTGATAGGCCATTTGATTCTGTCCCAGTTGCTAAATGGTCAACGAACCCGCCCTGTAATTTGAAGGTCCTTGGTTCGATCCCTCATAGGCTCGTGAGTCCCAAACAAAAACAGAACAGCCGCCCAGTACTCTCTGTCGCTTTCCAGTAGTTGTTTAACTGAAGTCAGTCCGTGATCAACCTTGGAAATATGTTAAGCGAAAATCAATGATCAGTATATATATATATATATATATATATATATATATATATATATATATATATATATATATATATATATCGATTGCTTACAAAAGTCACTCAGTCAATGTGACATATCAGCAGTTTGCTGCACAGTTTACGTTGTGTTAATAAATTCTGACAAACAAGCTTCAGAAAATCAGTGTAGCAGGCAGATACCTTTAACCACGTTTTTTTGTTCAGCTGGAAAATAGCTGATATATGTGCAATTAAATTTCAGTCATTGTAAGTCAGAAACTGTATTGACCTAACAAGATATGAAAACTTTGCTAGTCACTTACGAACAACAACTACTGAGCTAAAATATTACCATTACATGACCTAAAAAACAAACTGATTGTACATGAAATTGACAACGAGCCCAAATGGTCATGAGATGTGGTGGTACTACTTCAGTAACTGCTACAAGACTTGACTCTACAACGAACTGAGTCTCTTGACTGATGCATATATGTTGTTACATCTTCAGTGAGTTAATCTTAATATAAATTGAAGAAATCGAAGATTTCATAAAAGGGTACACACTTGGGTGATAACATTTACTTGACACAACCCTTAAACTATAGACAAAGTTCTATTGGTGATGATACAAAATGCACTTACACAAACATAATTATAGTTTTGAAAATTACTAAATTTGATGGGCTAATCTACATTTATACACTCGAGGTATGCGTTCATAGAATCCTATTAATCGTATTTACTGGAAGATAAGAATTGTGTGAAACTGTCATTATGCGAGTGTGTGAAACATTGGTTTAAGCACTCAACTTACAGACAACGGGTCCTAAGTTCAAATTCTTCTCCATCTTAGACAACTAAGTTATGTCAACAGCCTCCACATAATTAGGCATAATTAACAGCTTAGCTAGCACATCAGAAATCTATCCCGCGTAATTAAGGTCAAATTGAATTCTGAGTACATACTAACTACCCTGCTACCACAGGGTTTCATCAGACTTTGTCGTCAAAAATTCTGTCGATAAACGCTCAAACCTTCTGACATGAAGTATGTACTTTAAACAAGCAACTAATGACACGTGTATCCTTTTAATTCTACACACTGTATTTCCTTAGTGACTGACTGCAAAAACGATCCATCTATAGGAAAGCGACGTGGAACGGACAATACACCCACTTCCAAAGCTTCATACCTATACAGTATAGGCGCAACCTAATTTGTTATCTTAGTCAGAGAATTAGACGCATATGTACCGACGACTGTATTGAAGATGAAACAAGAAATCTTACAAACGCCTTGCTACAAAACGACTATCCTACCAACTTTGTAAAGAAGTATATCTATGAAACTACACATAAAACCAAGCGAGACACAGTAAGAAAAAGCTTTACTTAAATGTACAATTCAAAGGCGATATAGCTAGTGATATATTAGACCGTAGATTAACGAGATCAATTGAAAGAACTTTTAATGCCGCAAAATTGCATGTCAGTTTCTCAATCAAACCGATATTGACACTGTGCATTAAAGATAGATTGCCTAAAATGGCGACATCAATGTGTGTATATAAATTCAACTGCTCCTGTGAAGATAGTTATATAGGTCGTACCCAAAAGAATTTATCTTTACGCACTCGTGAACATATTCCTGTTTGGCTTGGCAAAGAGCAACCAAATCATTAAATAGTGCAATTCTATCTCATCTAGTGGATGGCAAACACAGCATCAAAGTAGATGAGTCACTTACAGTTGTGTACCGAGTACCGAACAATCTCTCCAAAGGCACACGATTGCGCCTTCCAGCCATAGCTGAGGCTTCAGAGATTAATAGGGAGAGACCACACCTATGTGTACAGAAAAAACTTATTCACTCTCTTTGTCTACCCTGGCCCACTATAAGGTCACCAGGATGATAAATTTTCGTACTATTATTATCATTATGATCATTTTCTGATATCATGTCTTTATCATCCATTTCTCCACCCAGTGTGTTTCACCTCATTGTTACCCTTACTTTTTTGTCAACCCTTATGATTTTATTTATACCAACTGTGATCAAGATTTGACCGGAAAGTTGCAAAATAATTGACCGCTGAGTGCGAAGTAGACATTTATAAAGTTATATTTGTAAAATCTCAGTGAAATTGAAATGATTAATTCCAACGTTTCGTTCGGCAATCTGGTCCGAACTTCTTCACGGAAATTAATCGAAATTAACATAACAAAGTTTATATATAAAGGGACAGATCTTGTTTTTTAAAATTTTGTCCAATCATGAGTCATGCAACAGTTATCAATATGTATAATAAATAAATAAATAGAATTGTATATCTCTTATTTTTTAAATATGAATCAATAGGTATACTCTGTCTGTCTGTCTGGATTCAACATAGAACTTGGCACCGAAGTGCAGCACTTCGAGTTCCCACGTTCCAAATACCACACAGAGGTAGACAAGAAGATGAGTGAAGAGAATCAATACAGTCTGACAAGTATAAGAGTCAAACAGAATGGGTAATGGTAGAAAGGAATATGAAAGATTACAGAGACTGAATACATCTGCGCTGGCCATTGACAACGATTTTGAGCCATGTCACCTACTGTCTCCAGCCATTGATTCCTAGAGTCCCAAGGGCCCCAACCCGGAAGTCTGCATCTCCCTACCTGACTCAGTTTAACTGTCAAGGATTTCATGGATTGATGCCATGTTTTTGTTTGGCCACCACTGGCTCTTTTCCAACCTGAACCATTATCAGCTAGCAATGCTCGTCGGGGGAGGCGGTGGTTAGGCATGCGCAGCACGTGACCTAGCCATCTTAGTCTATGTAACTTTATAGCCTCGTCGATTAATTTTCCCTCTTTGCCCAACACTCTACGCCTAACGTCAACATTACTTATCTTATTAAACCACCTAACGTGAGACAGAGATAGCAGACATCTATGATCGAAAGCAGTCAACCTTTTCATGTCTTCAACGCGTATTGGCCATGTTTCAGAGCCATAGACAAGGACGGAGCGAACTGATGAGCAGTACACACGTCCCTTGGTTGATAACCGGATGTCACGCCTACGCCAGAGATGGTGTAAGTCAGCGAAAGCAGCTCGAGCTTTTCGGATCCGTGCTGAGATTTCATCGCCAATCAGTCCGTTGGTGCTAATACAACTTCCCAAATAGGTGAAGTGGTCAACATGTTCTAGGTATACTAAACAAAACAAAACAAAAATTGTATGAACTATGATCAAAAACTTTTTGACCTCAGACTTTCAAAATTTGTCTACTTTTGTTAAAATATATGTGTATATGCAGTATATGCAGGATACAATGGTGTGGGTGGGTGGGTGGAGCAGTCATAAAACATTTGCTATTCTCATATGAGCTGTGATCAAGATTTGACCGGATAGTTACAAAATAATTGACATTTTTATAAATATAATTTAATTTTTATAGATTTGTTATTCTCTCCATAAGAAGACGTAGACAATCGGGAATTTGACCAAGTGTGACTACTTGTTCATACATATCAAATTTTATTTTGTTTATTAGTCAGGATTTGCCATGCATCGGCTAACATCACACCTTCACGTCTGTTTAAACTGTTGGGATTCACCCATATATGTAGGGCTTCTGCAGTCAGTCTTTCTTGATATGAACCAAAACCTTTCTGTAAAACTTTAGTCTTATCAAAGTCGATTTTGTGTCCCGTTTCTATTGAATGTAGTGCAATCGCTGAGTTGTTTTCTAGCTTCTTCAAGTCTGCAGAGATCTTTGGAACCACCTTTAGACATTGTTTATGCTCTTTCATTCTTATATTTACCTGTCTAGAAGTTTCTCCTACATATACTGCGTTACAATCCCCACAATTGATCTGGTATACGCAATCCTGCTGGTTTTCTTGTTCTATTTTATCCTTAACCTTCACCAGTAATGAGCGTAAGGTGTTAGATGCACGAAAGTACACTCTTATGTTATGTTCGTTAAGGATTCGCTTTATTTCATCGGATGTTTCTTTGCGGTAAGGAACCACCGCTGTACTAACCCAATTCTTAGCAGCAGGTTTTGATTCATCCTTATCTTCACATTTTAAGTATCATTTTATGAAGGCTTTAGGATAATTATTTGACTCAAGAGTGGATTGAACTAATTTTAGTTCCTCGTTAATATCTTCATCCTCAGTAACTAGACGTTTGGCTCTGTTGATCAGATTCTTGGCCACAGTTACTTTGGTGGTAAATGGGTGAGCTGAATGGTAATCTACGTATCTATCCGAATTTGTCGGCTTTCTGAAAATGTTTATTTTAAATTTGCCGTCTAATTTTCTTTTTACTAAACAGTCCAGAAACGCCAACTCATTTTCATCGGATTCAACCTCTTTGGAGAACTTGATGGTTTCTGACACACACACACACACATACACACACACACCATTGTATCCTGCATATACTGCATATACACATATATTTTAACAAAAGTAGACAAATTTTGAAAGTCTGAGGTCAAAAAGTTTTTGATCATAGTTCATACAATTTTTGTTTTGTTTTGTTTAGCATACCTATTGATTCATTTTTAAAAATAAGAGATGTACAATTCTATTTATTTATTTATTATACATATTGATAACTGTTGCATGACTCATGATTGGACAAAATTTTAAAACACAAGATCTGTCCCTATATATATAAACTTTGTTATGTTAATTTCGATTAATTTCCCTGAAGAAGTTCGGACCAGATTGCCGAACGAAACGTTGGAATTAATCATTTCAATTTCACTGAGATTTTACAAATATAACTTTATAAATGTTTATGATTTTATACTAAGCCTACCAATTCTGTAACATCTTATTACAATTTACAATTTAACCTCTTTATTTAATCATTAGACATTGTCGGTCAGCCTTCACATTCAGTGTCTCCTTTGTTAATGTGTGTTTCTTTGTTCCATTATGGGTAAATTTTGTTTTGATAAAGTCTCACAGTGTTATACAGTAATGTTTACTGATGACGTTTCGAGCACAATTTATTGCTCATAATCATATCACACGACTTCCTAAATTCATTTGTATAGTTCCATTGTTTTTCTCTTGATTTTCACTTGATTTGATTGGTAATAGTATTTTCCATATTTCAGGTATGAGTGACGAGTCATTCCTATTTCATGTGTTGGGTGTAGACTCGATGAACAAGGATTCAGTAATCAACCTCTCTCTCCACCTACCTAGATTACTTTTTAGAATTTTAACCCTCTCCCACCCTATTGTGTGTTAGCGCATGCATTGCAATTGCTGAGCTTTTTTCTAAATTACTTATCTTCTCGCGGTCAACCATTCTTACCTTAGCTAAATTTTTATGCTCTGACAATCTGACTACCCCTGACCTACTAGTTTGACCTATGTAGTTGACCTCACAGTCATTGCATGGTATTTTGTAAATAATATTATTTTGTCTAATTGGGTCAACTGGATCCTTTAACCTACAGAGCTTGTCCCTGAGTGAGTTTGTAGGTTTAAATGCCACCCTAATTCCTATTTTATTCAGAATCCTACGTAGTGTAGCACAAAAAAGATCTAAATGATGAATTAAAACAGATAGAAGAAGCGTTGGTGTTGAATAACTATCCTATAAAATTCATTAGGAAGATCATTAAAGGCCAAAAACGAAATAAAAATAATTGTGAAACTAGTAATAATAACATAAATAAGAGAGAATATAAGTCATCCACAGTTATACCATATAAAGAGGGGACATCTGAGACACTACGTAGGATTCTGAATAAAATAGGAATTAGGGTGGCATTTAAACCTACAAACTCACTCAGGGACAAGCTCTGTAGGTTAAAGGACCCAGTTGACCCAATTAGACAAAATAATATTATTTACAAAATACCATGCAATGACTGTGAGGTCAACTACATAGGTCAAACTAGTAGGTCAGGGGTAGTCAGATTGTCAGAGCATAAAAATTTAGCTAAGGTAAGAATGGTTGACCGCGAGAAGATAAGTAATTTAGAAAAAAGCTCAGCAATTGCAATGCATGCGCTAACACACAATAGGGTGGGAGAGGGTTAAAATTCTAAAAAGTAATCTAGGTAGGTGGAGAGAGAGGTTGATTACTGAATCCTTGTTCATCGAGTCTACACCCAACACATGAAATAGGAATGACTCGTCACTCATACCTGAAATATGGAAAATACTATTACCAATCAAATCAAGTGAAAATCAAGAGAAAAACAATGGAACTATACAAATGAATTTAGGAAGTCGTGTGATTACCTTGATATGATTATGAGCAATAAATTGTGCTCGAAACGTCATCAGTAAACATTACTGTATAACACTGTGAGACTTTATCAAAACAAAATTTACCCATAATGGAATTACACTCTACCACATTGCACAAGTTTTATTCTTATATCAATGTGTTTTTATGTATTTTGTGTTTATCGCATTTCTCTCACCCCAATGACACTTGTATTCTGTTGACTATAAAACAACACTATATCACCTAATTGTTCATTCACACTTTATCACATTTTTTCTGACTATACACCCTATACACATTTATTTAACTATGCTAACTAATGGACTATCATCTCAACTTACACATGCACCCCAATACAGTTTCTGATATTATTTTCATTTGCCTTTATTGGCTATATGTACTCTATTATTCATGGATTTATAACTGTAGAGCCTGAAGAAGAAGTTATCGAAAACAACTGTTCGCTCAAAATCTTGTTTTGATTTCAATATGGGGATTTTTCATTTACCCAAATGGGTTTGGTGAGTAAATTAATAACAGTGGAACAATTCGAACCAGCAGCAAACCATAATATTTGATTATGAAAATCTAAATAAGAGAATACATAGTACATAGGATAAAGAGGCAGAAGCAAGCAACAGACTATTCACTTCATGAGTCTTAATTTAAAAATAGTGACGACTATATTTGATTTCACCTAATTGTGAGATGTGGATCGGTGGCCCAGCAGCAGAATGCTCGCCAACTACGCATGTGGTCCGGGGTTCGATCCCAGACCGATGCATTCTCTTTATCATGCTAAGTCAGTAATACGACTGGTAAAGAGGGAAGATTGAGCATGAGGCTGGCTAGCAACTCCATCCCTTAAAAAATAAACACCACTGCTAACGAAACTTCAGGCCTCTAGCTTGAAGCCCTATGTTCCACTGGGAACATAAAGGAATAAAAAACCAATGGTGAGATAAAGGAAATACAAATGACTTTATTTAGGATATGGAAGTTACATCGATTGAGACGGATAAAATATGTGTCACGCATGCAGAGCTGCCGTCTTTCTCAATGAGAAATAATAGCTGATCAGGTTGAAACATGTCATCAAACCATGAAGTCTTCTATTGTTGATTTCAGCGATTTAAGGAAGTGTAGACTGTCTACTCAGGGTCCTTGGGATACTAAGAACCAGTGGCTGCAGACTGTTGATGATGATATGGCTCAAAACTCTTGTGTTAATGGAGTATATGTACAGTACTACATTGAAACTCAGTCAGTCAGACATAGGACATACATTTTAATGTGTTTTTCTTCATCAAAGTTACTAGACTTAAGGTAAAAGATAAAATGGAAAACAACTTGGGAAGCTCTGAAGTTGGACACGAGACAATAAGTACATGAGTGAAATTTGGGTACCCTGACAGCGCATAACCCCACATTAGATAACTTTATTTCATATAACACCTACTGATATAGTGTTATTAACCAAATTAGTTTTCGAACGTGATTTACTGCTCATGATCATATCAGGGTATTCACACGACTAACCCATTTTTTTTCACCATTCTATTTACATTACACTTATTTTGTGTCACACCAGAAGGTCGCAAGTTCACGGACACTCGTTTATGTTATATGCTGTACTAAATTATTCAACTTATATTATAAACAGCTATGAGATTTGAGATTTTCAGCCTGAATGCCTTTATTCAGGCCGATAGCAGCTACTTGTCTTCACAACTACTGCTTTTTCAATACTTTGATCAGTACATACTTCTTCGACTTTGATCACCTTAAGTTTTTACAAGAATAGTGAAGCATTCAATGGAAACTACCCGGAATTGTGGGATAATAATGTAACACAAAAAGTGAGACATCTCTATAGTAACACAGATTGCTATAGCAGAAAGTTGAAGTAGATTTCTGAAAATTTTTTAACTTACCTTAACATCTCCAGATGATGTGGGCGTCAAAAGCTTACGGAGTTCATCTATTTTCCCGTTAATACTTGCACGATAACGTTTTTCAATAGCATTATGAGGTGCTCGTTTCCCAGTATCATTATTTTGTTCAGAATTTTCAGTGTTTACTTTGACATCTGGAAATACAATGATGAAATAGGTATGCATACAAATTTTTCAACTCATGGAAAATTCCTATTGTAACATATAAAAAATCAAAACAAGTGATTCAGCGAAGAGACTCTTTTTCAACCAATTTATCATCAAGCTGTACAATCATATATATATGGTTTTTAAGAAGTTATATCCTATGAGGGAATCGAATCATAGGTGTGAATGCATAAAATAATAATAATAGTAATAGTATGAAATGCAATTAAAACTAAAATGTTTGCGATTATAATCATAGTTAAATGTCAAGTGGCAAAGTAAATTAATGTCATATATAGGATAATTCATAGGTAGTATAGAACTTGGAAGGAGTGTAAAATTATAGGGTTGCTAGGCAAATCAAATAAAATAAAAACATTACGTAATACTGCTTGAAATTTGATAACAGGATTTAACGTTGCAAAACAGAATTGATTTAGAATGACAAGTAGAACGAATGAATTAATAGTAATAGTAACAATTGACGTAATAGAGGAGGAGTGTACAAATTGTGTAGACAAAACGAAAAAAATTGGTAGGGCCAAATATGATTAGTGATTGCCATACTTTAGCATGCAGGGATTAAGACCATGAAAGTTGAAGGGGTTGAACGAACTTTTTCTGCATACACAGATCTAGCTTTCCTGTTTCGATAGCCGAAGCTTTAACAATACAGATGAGTCAGGTATGTAGAGATTTGAGTAAATAACTTTTTGCCTTGTAGATGACTTTGAAGGCGGAAGCTATACAGATAGGGTGATCATTATCGACCAGGTGTTCAATGATCGTGCTTCTTATTGCTCCACATCCACCTCTTTGTAACTATGCAGGATAGTGTTCTTGCAGATCCATGTGTACAAAAACGTTCGTTCAACCCCTCTAACTTTCATGGTCTTAATCCCTCTATGCTAAAATATGGTAATCCCCAATCATATTTTGGCTCTACCAATTTTTCAATTTTTTTGATTTTGTTTATTCAATTCGTATTCTCTTCTTTATCACGTCAATTGTTACTATTGCTACTCTCACTGTGAACTGTTCCCGGTATTATTTCACTTGTTCAACTTGTCATTCTAAATCAATTCTTTTTTATGTCAAATTCTATGCTATCAAATTTCACACAATATTACGCAACGTTTTCATTTTGTTCGATTTGTCTGCTAATCCTATAATGGCACACCCTTTTTCAAGTTCTATCCATCCTATGAATTATTCTATATATGACATTAATCTGCTTTGCCACTTGACATTTAACTATGATTATAATCGCAAACATTTTAGTTTTAATTGCATTTCATACTATTACTATTATTATTATTTTATGCATTCACACCTATGATTCAATTCCCTCACGGGATATAACTTCTTAAAAACCATATATATACGATTGTACAGCTTGATGATAAATTCGTTGAAAAGAGTCTCTTCGCTGAATCACTTGTTTCGAATTTCTATACACACAAATTTTCACGTAAAATATGATTACGTCAATAAAATAAAGCCCACCATATATAAACATATTTAAAATAAGGTTGTAAAAGCGTCGATGGTTCTATGGTAGAATGCTCGCCAACCACACAAGTGGTCCAGGTTCGATTCTCGGCCAAAGCCCACCTAAACCTTTCCGACCGAAAGCTGCTACCTTGACGTGGTGGTCGGGCTTGAACACCGCAATGACCTAATCAAGCTATACTGGCTGAGACGTATGTCTCTTGAGGTTCTACCATGCCAGGCAGGTTGTTTGGATAGCGGTTAAACAAAAAGCAGCTACCCCATCCAATACCATGATTCAAACAAATTCACAAAATTTCATGCCGGATCGGCCGTGGCCCGGATTAACAACGACCGCGCTTCCTGCTGCCGTGTCACAGGGCAGGAGTGATAAGTATGCTACTGAGGCACACCAAACAAAAGAGAACAAACAAAAACAGGCCGCATGTGACCGGCCTCAAGCAGTTGTCCCCTGGGCTCTGCGGTCACGCAACCAACTTCCACGATGTGGGCAGCCGGGAAGTAACAATCGCCCTCACAATCCGAAATGTACACGAAACCTCTCTAATCCTCACTTATCTTTGTCTTCATCTTCATCTCTATCATCTTGCCTTCCTTCCACTGAGGCAACTCCTCGGCTTGACAGCTCTTCACTTCCTCTCCACTCTGCGTCTACTAAAAACGATGGAAACCAAAAAACTACCACCGACAGCCTCCGAAAGCCACGCCACCAATTTCATATAGGAGCTTTTAATGTTAGGACACTTTGTCAAATAGGACAACAAGCATCACTCACTAGCCAAGACCCTGGCATCACGAGCCATTGATGAATGCTGTGTTTCAGAAACACGCATACAAGACCCAAGTGTGGTTATTCACCTAACCCCACCTGGCCAACAGGTTGAATCTGCAAAATTCACCTTGAGAGTGTCAGGAGATGCCACAGCTAGTTCGCGAGGATTAGCTGGTGTAGGGATAGCTTTGAGTACTAGGGCAGAAAAGACATTGCTTGACTGGATCCCGGTAGATAGCCGAATGTGTGCTGTCCGTCTGAACGGATCGGTAAAAAGGACAAAGGACTGCACCACTCGCCGATGCCTTTTCGTAATCTCCGCCTACGCCCCCACTGACTGCAGTTAGGATGAAACGAAGGATGAGTTCTACCAAAAGCTGTCTAGTTTTGTGCGAAAAGCTAAACGCTCCGACATAGTCGTTCTAGCTGGTGACTTTAACGCTCAAGTAGGGAAATTGTGTCAATCTGAGAAGGATGTCGGTGGCACCTATGGAGCTCCGTGCCAGCGAACCGACAACGGTGACCGCCTCCTACAGTTCTGTTCTGATAATCATTTGTTTCTTGTAAGCACTAACTTCAAACACAAGGAGAGACACTGTTTGACTTGGAGACCCCCTTCATCAAACCAACGCTGGACACAAATAGACCACATAGCAATAAGCTATCGTTGGCGTGGGTCGGTAGGAGATTGTCGCTCCTTCTGGAACACGTGTGTAGATACCGATCACGCACTGGTCCGGGCTCGTGTGTGCTTACGACTGAACGGACGTAGGAAACAGCTGGCGGTAAAACCATCACGTCCCCAGCTCGATCAGGAAACGGAAGAATATTAAGTCAGCTATAGATACAGCTGTAAAAGCTGTGAATAAGGCAAATCCAAAGGTGAGTAAAAACCACTGGATTTCGACTGCCTCATCCGAACTGATAGATGCTAGAAGACTTATTCCGGCGAGCTCCGAATTCAATGAGGAGCGAAAGCTGCACAAAAGGAAACTTACTAAAAGTCTCCGCAAGGACCGTGAACAGTGGTGGCTGACAAAGGCAAAAGAGATGGAAAAAGCATCGGCGATAGGCAACACTAGGCAACTCTTTAGACTCATCAGGGAAACGGGTGGGAGAAGGCAAATCATAAGTGAGACTATTTCTGAGAAAAATGGCTCCTTAATTAGCTCTCAGGATAGACGCCTTGAACGCTGGAAAGAACACTTTGAGGGACAATTTAACTTGCCTACAGCCACACTGAACCTCCCCGACATCCAGCACACACCCGAATGGGATATAGACACTGGTCCGCCGTCTGTAAGTGAGGTCACAAAAGCTATCAGTAATTTGAAACGAGGCAAAGCGGCAGGACCCGACGGAATTATTCCGGAGGTGTTTAAATATGGGGGTGACATACTAGTTTGTAGATTAACTGAGGTACTAGGCAAAGTCTGGGAATCAGAGACAGTGCCATCAGACTGGGGTAAGTCACTTATTATACCGATATTCAAGAAGGGAAACAAGTCCTCGTGTGATAATCATAGGGGGATCAGCCTAACGAACATAGTCTCTAAAATCCTAGGCTCAGTAATCATGCATAGACTAAGCAGAACTCGGGAGGAACAGACAAGGGAAAATCAAGCAGGCTTTAGACCAGGTAGAGGGTGCATAGATCATATCTTCACTCTTCGACAGATTCTAGAACATAGACACACTTTTCGGCGTCCAACAATTGTCATATTTCTTGACTTGAAGGCGGCCTTCGACTCCGTGGATCGAAAGGTACTATGGCAATGTCTGACTGTGAAGGGAGTGCCAAGAAAGTACATTGCACTAATCAAGGCACTCTATTCAAACTCACGTAGTCGTGTAAGGGCTTATGGGGAATTGTCATCTGAATTGGTAACAACCAGTGGTGTCCGACAGGGATGTCCACTTTCCCCATTTCTGTTTAACTTCATCATAGATATGCTAATGGAAGTATCCTTAACTGAACGTAATGACTTAGGAATCGACTTGTTACCAGGGAATAGTCTTATGGACTTAGAATATGCAGATGACATAGTCCTGTTAGGGGAGGATGCTGACAAAATGCAGAGTCTTCTGAACACCTTGAGCAGCAATCTTCGTATGTTTGGCATGCGATTCGCCCCTACAAAATGTAAGATGCTGCTACAGGACTGGACCACGTCAACTCCTAACTTAGTGATAGGGAGTGAAGTGATAGAACATGTTGACCACTTCACCTATTTGGGAAGTTGTATTAGCACCAACGGACTGATTGGCGATGAAATCTCAGCACGGATCCGAAAAGCTCGAGCTGCTTTCGCTGACTTACACCATCTCTGGCGTAGGCGTGACATCCGGTTATCAACCAAGGGACGTGTGTACTGCTCATCAGTTCGCTCCGTCCTTCTCTATGGCTCTGAAACATGGCCAATACGCGTTGAAGACATGAAAAGGTTGACTGCTTTCGATCATAGATGTCTGCGATCTCTGTCTCACGTTAGGTGGTTTAACAAGGTAAGTAATGTTGACGTTAGGCGTAGAGTGTTGGGCAAAGAGGGAAAATCAATCGACGAGGCTATAAAGTTACATAGACTAAGATGGCTAGGTCACGTGCTGCGCATGCCTAACCACCGCCTCCCCCGACGGGCATTGCTAGCTGATATAGGTGCAGGTTGGAAAAGAGCCAGTGGTGGCCAAACAAAAACATGGCCTCATCAATCCATGAAATCCTTGACAGTTAAACTGAGTCAGGTAGGGAGATGCAGACTCCCGGGTTGGGGCCCTCGGGACTCTAGGAATCAATGGCTGGAGACAATAGGTGACATGGCTCAAAATCGTTGTCAATGGCCAGCGCAGATGTATTCAGTCTCTGTAATCTTTCATATTCCTTTCTACCATTACCCATTCTGTTTCACTCTTATACTTGTCAGACTCTATTGATTCTCTTCACTCATCTTCTTGTCTACCTCTGTGTGCTATTTGGAACGTGGCAACTCGAAGTGTTGCACTTCGGTGCCAAGTTCTATGTTGAATCCAGACAGAGAGACAGTCGGTAGTAAGCCCAGCGCAGAGGGAAGATTGTGAGAGGGACTAGCAGCAGTACGCTGTAAAAATAACACCGCCACTAGTGAAACTTCAAAACTGAAGTTTAAAGTCCCAGGTCCTACTAGGAATGAAAAACGTCCTAGGGGAGTATGCATAGCATTTCATTCGGAATTATATCACATAAATTATTTTACAACTCCCCCCCTCAAGGTATTTTGTTTCAATTACTCTCAAAGCTTGCTAAAAAAAGATGTGGTAGTCAAAATTTATGGTAGATAACAGAGGATAACAGAATAATAATTTGTCTTGTTTCACTACATTTTATAGCTGAGCAGACAAGTCTGGGAATGAGTTATAAAGGATGCAGATAAGCAGAAAGTACCATTAAATTCTGTGATATGATCATCGAATGATGACCTCTAAAGAACTGGTTGATTGCGAATAGTCATCAATGACGCTTAGTACTTATTACTAACTAAAATTCCTAATTTTCTTTGTTTTTGTTTGCCTAAGACGATCGATCTTTGACAGCATATCAACTTCTAGGACACAATCTGTCTGATGACATACCAAAGAAACCACTATTATCTAATTAATTAATCTGCTGTGTGAAGCCTGTCACCACTCACATCCATGGATCTGCTGCTCAGTGGTTTGGACTTTTGACTTCTAACCAATGGGTTACAAATTCAAACCCTGCAGCACCTAACGATGTTTCGGAAGCCAGATAGCATCACGAACTATCACATAATAGATGCGGCTTATGGCCAGCTGTGCATGAATTCTCACCAGTAGTTACCGCATAACATTATCACTGACATATGTAGTCATGGGATATTACTATTTTATTGCTAAAAGCCAGTAGGTTTCAGAAGACCTTTTACTTTGAAGTCTACTGAGTTTTCCATAAGAATCCAAAGTTGGGTGTGGTTATACGAGACTCAGTACTAATTTAATGCTGTAGAAAAGATCCCAATGGCAATGATCTTTAAAGGTTTTACAGACATGAATTCCGAGTTAGTTACGTGATGCAGTAATACATGTACATGCAACACGGCTATAATTGTCAATCTGAAATCAATAGATGACCATATCTCTTTTTTGAAACAACCAAAGTCTCGTATGCAGGGAAATGAAGTGTACTCTTATACGAGGCAACTGAGAAGATGGATGCTTATCATGTTTACAAAATTTTACCACTTAAAATACAAATGCTTAATCCCGTCTTCTTGAAACCACTCATTTGAGACAAATAGAAGGAGAAACATAAACAGAAGTGAAATTTCGAGTAACTGTCTACCACACATTTTACCCTTTAAATAAAATATACTACAAAAACACAGTCTGCAACACTTAATATAAACGAAATTGAGACATCATGAGGCATAATGATTAAATTCCTGACATTAAGAATGGACTCACCTTTTTCCTCACCTTTATAGACTGAGAAATCAGTCTTTTGATTACCAGAGTTTGTTGAGCAATACTGGGCAGAATATGGAGTTCCCAAGCCACATATGTCTTTATTGAGATTAACATTTTCTGCTTCTGAATTACACAGCAGTTTGGATACCAAAGGCACATGAAATGTATTTTGAACAGGTGTAGGAACGTAAGTATATGGTTCAACCTGAAGACGGTTGGAACAGTCTAGAGAGATAGCTTCCTGTGTAAATCTTTGTTTATTAAGACCGTTATGTCCATCAACAGCAGTTAAGGTGTCTGGTCCTGAGACAATTGAGAAATAAACACAAATAAATTACCTGTATGTGTCGTAATGACACCAGAAACTGGCTTTGACTTCACTAACGATTCAACAGTCTTCTTTTCTGATGCTCCATTATTCAAATTTCTGATCTCCGAATTGTCCCAAATGGTGGACAAATCGAAAGAGATATCATTTACATCGATGTCATCTAAAATGCTTTCAGAAATGTCATTAAACAGTTGTTCATCGAATATATGCGACAAAGTCACTAAACACATATGAATAATTAGTTGCTTGAATATCAATGTCACCTGGCTCCATAATTGTTGCAAATGAAAACAGTTTCCATTCAAACTTTTAAGTACTTCCACCTCCTATGAAACTTATCAGGGAACTACGGGCCTGATAATCAAAGAAAGGTGATCGATAAAAAAGCCTGGTATTATTACCAGACAAAAGCTGGTAAGTTTGGTCAGAAAATAGCAGGATGCAATATAACGCTGAAAGACAAGAAAAGGAAGTATTATGAAGCATTATGACGATGAGATTGATTTAAAATTCATTTGCGACTTAATCCTGATGCTGTGAGCTTTACATAAGGTACCACAAAGAGGAAATAAAGCTTAGATAATGTTTTATATGGGTTCAGCATAATCACTGACACATGTGCACACTACCAGCATTAACATCCTTTTAACATCAATATATCCACCTTGTAGGGTCTCATTACCCTATTAATTACGATCTATCTGTGTCTTCAGCATTAACTACACATGCATCAAGGCTAACACCATCCCACAGGAAACACTTAGTTCATTTCAAAAAGGGCCTCACGAAACGAAACCAGGATTCCTAAGCAGGTGCTACGATAAAATTTACACTGCCTTGGTGCACCTCCCTTATCATAGTATGGATACTGTGACAACCTTCAAAGGCATCTGTTTAGTTAACAATATAACGTCGGGATTAAACAAGTGTAGTGTCGTCTAGCGTACACCTCGATAACTCACCTTGAAATGAAGCGGACAGTTTATAATTTGCGCAAACTTCGGAACGAATCCAACGCTCAAATTGAGCGCCCGGGTTTTTGTACCATGAATGGTAGGATTTGAACTTATGGCTATCCTCTTTTACTGGGAATCTGTGTTCGCATATTTCTTTCTTGAGTAATTAAACTAGAATTCAGCTTCAAATTCAGTGTTCCAATAAGAGAACAGTTTTTCCATAGTGGTAAGGTTTGTCGTAAGGTATGGAAGTCTCCATCCATATCTTATGAGACGTCACGACGACAAGGAAAGAAATTCAGAAAATAGATGAGATCCACGATTGTTTCTTAGAATTTCTAACATCAGTCTCAGGCCTTCATTATTATTACAATATTATAGTGAGAATGGATTCATTCCGTGAAGTCGTTCCTCGTACAATAAATCAATCCTTTCCCTGTCGTGTTGATGTGGAGTAAAATTTATTGTGACTAGATGTGATGTACATAAAGAAAATCGCTAAATTTACACTGACTGCAAAGCTTGCCCTTAACATCTCTATTTTATATTTCCTATTGGATTCTTCTAAGTCTCCCCAGCTACTTCCTGATTCAAATTTACATTGGCTTTAACTTTCACACACAAATTAACGTACCTATATTTGCGTAACACACAGCCGTGTAAGCCGACAGTTATGTGCTCAATCAACTAGTTATAACATTTTCTTACGTCGATGAAAAGTACCTGTTTTAGAAGACAGGGAGGCAGTCCCTGGGTTGGGACACTAATTTACTGTCAACAATCCATGCGTGCAACCCAGTTTAGTGACCCAATTCCGTCACAACTCAATGACTCGATCTGGGTTGAAATAAAAGTTGTCAAAAGTAAACCTATACCTGTGGGTTGTGTGTACCTACCCCCTTCATCCAGCAGGGAGAATGATAATAGGCTCAGCAACGCTTTTAATGTTACAGCCAATCTTCCCTTCAGTTATAAAATTATTGAGGTGATTTCAACATTACAGAAGTATCATGGTCCCCAACCTGAGGGCCCCAAAGGTTTGATAATCTCAATTCCATCGTCACAGGAGGGTGGATGCAACACACAGATTCACTCACTAGATCCGCAAACATCGTAGAGGTTATCTTCAAGAACAGCGCAACACCATCTACAGTATATGGTGAGCATGAATTTTTAGGTATTAACCATTAAAGCGATTATATTGCGGCATTGTCAAGTAGACATTTACGTAAGCACTAGACAAAGTAGTACAGATATCATGACTTATCGTCATTAATTGGTATTACGTCCCTTCCCAATAGAATTGAAGAGTTGAGAAGTATAGGCCCCAGAATTAGAGAAACGACGGCTATTTAGCCACTGCATAACCCAGGAGAAATAGACCAACTTCCTAAAAGTAGGTTAACAGACTCAAATACAGCCTATTCAGAAATAATTCTACTCAGACGACATCGCTTACAAAAACAATGAGGCGATATGTGAACTGTTTAGCAAGCAAATTGCCAGATAATACACCCTGGAGAATGATGAGGCCTACAGCTGATATCAACAATTACCACCCCATCAACATCACGTCTGTAGTTTCGTGTGCAATGGAAAAAATAGTAAAGACTCAAATCATTCATCCCCATCGTAATACGGTTTCTTAAGTAGAAGTTCGTGCATTACTCGCCACTTAGATTATTTTGACTACATTACACAATGCATTGATAATGGGCGTTCGGTAACAAAATTATTTCTCGACGTTATTAAGGCCTTCGATAAAGTCCCACATATCAGACTCCTAACAAAACTCCAATCCTACGGAATAACCGGAAAGCTATTTCAAATGGATAAATTCTTTTCTCACAAATAGAGAGCAATTAGTCAAAATCAACCACCAGCTGTCTTCATCAAAGCCGATAACTAGTGGTGTAATACAAGGTAGTGTTCTTGGCCCTATTCTATTCCTCTTATTTACAAATGACATAGTCTCTGTGATCAAGTATGGCAAGCCATACCTTTTTGCAGATGATCTCAAGATAGTATATGATTATGGGCACGGTGATATGAGCGTCGAAAGCAAGATCCAACAAGACATAAACGATTTAGGTGATTGTAGCGAAAAGTGGCAATTGACTTTCAACCCAGACAAGTGCGGTATAACCCACCTTGGACGCTGGAAACCGATAATGTGCCTATATATGTACGGTAAGCTCCTCTCAAAACTGAACACAGTCACAGATCTCGGGATAACATACTCAGATTCATCCTTTTCCGATCATGCAGATAAGGCAGTATCTGACTGTAAACGACTTACTGGCTTTGTACTGTGTGAATTTTTACACCCAAGAAGCAAGATTAGCTATATATAGGACATGTATCCGTCTCAAACTTGAATATTGGTCCCTCTTGTTTTAGAGACCTAGGGTCTGTAGACAGAAAAAATTGAAAGTGTCCAGAGATTCTTCACGAAACACATAATAGGGTTCGACCAACAAGTGGAATATGTTGACAGGTGTGTATGTCTGAAATTAGAACCTCTGTGGTTAAGGAGAGTGAAGTGCAACCTATTTCTACTCTTCAAAGTCATTAGGAAACATTGCTACAGTAACTGATCCATAACGTGGGAAAATATTAAATCATATCAGCTGCGAAACCACGACTACCTTATCAAGGTGGCTACCCACAGAAAATCCATTAGAGCAAACCTTTTCACCATAAAATATTGCACACTTTGGAACCAACTACCATGAGAATTTTGATATTACGAAAATCCCGATAGGCCCTAAGGGGGCCTGGAAAGACACATTAACACGTCAACGCAAGGTTGTCTAATGGAGGAAAACTGTTGGTCGAATGGCAAATGAAAGCCAGTCCAGTCTCCAGTATAGTTACATACGTGTAACAAGAGACCAATACCCACGCAGCGAACGTTTAACAAATTTGCAGATTTCTACCCTCTATAATCTACAATAAGTTGTGTTGGCATAAAAAAACCTGAAATAATTATACTGGCTAAAACACCTTTAAAAAATTTACATATATATATACACAGTAAATAGTACAATAATATTATCAGTCAACTCTCATAAACTGTCAATGTCCAGGTCTTACTTCGCTAGACCCCACGCTGTCCCTGGAAGACATTCGAAAACAATTTGTATTACCAACGCGAGAAAACCAGAACACAGATTGGCGACTCTAGAATCCTTTATTCTCACGCCAATATGTAACCAACAATAAGGTTATTAAACAAGGTCTAAGAATAAATGTTATGCCAATAAATCACGATAATACCTCTGTTAGTTTTACTCTATCTTCCACCGAACCGTGAACGATGAGACGGTGACTGACGTAATGATGACTCCCGCGAAACATATGGAGTTGAGTTCGAGCAAACAACAATGAATGGATCGTTCAATCTTCAGCTTCATTGACACTCCCCAGCAAAAAAGGGATCCATCCCTCTCTTCCATCACGATCAATACACGTTGACTTGGATGCCAGTGCGAGAACCTGGGTCACACGGACAAAACTGAAATGGAAAACAAACAGAAAAGCCAACACACCACAAGCATACTCACAGCACAATCTCACACATCAATGACGACCTGCGCCTCCAGGCAGAGACCCCCACTTGACATCTTGCAACACAATCGCCACTTGCTAGAATGACTCTTGCAGAATGCAACGTGACCATAGCACCACCTCACGATACTCTACGCACATCCTCTTATCTACTCACTACCAATTACCACTGCAATCGCTTGTCACTCATTCTGCCTCAGTTCTAGTAACGGTGACGTATGCGAGCCTCAGTCGTTTACACTCTTTCTCCCCGGCGTGTCGGACCGCAGCTAACAATTATCTCCGTGTGCATTTCATTCTCAGCAATAGCCTAGCCTCCCGGCGTATACGACCCATCTGCTGTCCTTAACATCAATCAATTCATTCATGGATGTAGAAGACTCGAAACAACTTCAGAAGTAATCACGACGAAAATTTTAACAAAATTATGCAATAACAACAAGGTACGAAAACAACGAGTAAACACAATGAATCCAAAATACACCAATTGATATGACACACCACACATATATGCAAACAGTACACACAAACTCGCGGATCACATCTTGATGGAATTCCTTTGAAGAATCGCAGGACTTACACCAGTACGCCTACAACCCTTCACAGGTTGACGATTGTAAGTTGTGGAATGTCCGGACACAAACAAGATTAACCAACAATTACAATAATTGGAACTCACACAATTATTTAACACAAACATATGTACAATCAATACATCAAATGTTGTGGATTCTGGCTTGACGAACTACCCTTGAAGAACTGTAGGACTTACAGCAGTACGCCTACATTCCTTCTCAGGTTGATGATCCAAGTGGAAGTCGTCCGGACACAAACAGAATTACCAACAGCTAGATGACAGATGATATCAATTCAGTATATACAATATGAACATATGTACAAAATCACACACCAAGCACATTGGACTGCTCATTGATGCGCTACCCTTTGAAGAATTGTAGGACTTACAGCAGTACGCCTACAACCCTTCTCAGGTTGACGCTCTAGGTTGGAAAATCGTCTAGTGTTTCATCCTCCGACTCTCGACTCTCAGCACCTTCCAGTAGACACAGTTTTCTAATATCTCGCACCAACATGCCACAACTTGTTCTCACCTCAACCGTCCTCACCAATCCATCACCACTACAGATTAGCCTTACTACCACTCCCAAAGGCCACCTACCTGTGGCACATTTATCTGCTACTAATACTATGTCACCAACCTTTAAGTTTCGGCACAACTTTTTCCACTTGTCTCTGGTTTGCAGTGTTAGAACATACTCCTTTAACCATCTTTTCCAAAATATATCTTTCATGTGCCTGGCTTGTTTCCATCTTTTAATCGTAGGTATTCCTTCCCCGCTTGAGTCCTCTATGCCAGGGTTGCCTCTCAATAACAATAATTTATTTGGGGTTAACACATCAAAATCCTTGACGTCGTCCCTCACAGGTGATAACGGCCGGTCATTTAATATTCGTTCAGCTTCACAAAAAAATGTCTCCAGCGTTTCGTCATTCAAACTCTGGTTTTTAATTATGGAGCTTAAAATACGCTTGATAATTCCTATAAGTCTTTCCCATAGCCCGCCTCTATGGCTGGCATGTGGTGGGTTGAAGTGCCACTCGATGTTCCTTTTCAGTAACTCTTCCTGAACTCTCGTTTGGGGACCTTCGAAGTACTCTTTAAGCTCGGCGTGACAGCCAACAAAATTAGTCCCTCTGTCGCTGAACATCATCTTCGGTACACCCCGGCGATTTATAAATCTATGTAATGCTAGCACGAATGAATCAGTAGTTAGCGAATGAACCATCTCAATATGCACAGCTCTCATTTTCAAACAGGTGAATAAACAGCCATATCTTTTACATAGGGTTCTGCCTCTCTTCACTACAAAAGGTCCGAACAAATCCACCCCAACGTACTCAAATGGATAATTCCCTTCAGAAGCTTGCCACGCTGGGAGTGGTGCCATCATCTGCTGTACTGGACGAGCATTTCGGAGTTTACATTCCATGCACTTATCAATTATTTTACGGACAGCAGTACCTCCCTTCACTATCCAGAACTTACATCGAATACTTGATAGTACTTGCGAAGTACCCAAATGACCTTCAAGAACATGGTAGTGTCTTATAATGAGATCAGTGACTGGATGGTAGCAAGGTAATAAAGCCGGATGACGGGTCTCATATGACGATTCTAACATTTGTAGACGTCCACCAACTCTAGCGATCCCTTCGGAAACTATCGGAGATAATCTATCTAACCGCACCTTGAAATCTGCGAAATCGGGACTATCCTCCTTGGCAATCTCACCCCACGCTTCCCACTGAGCAGCCCTCAAAATCGCTAACTCTGCATTTCTAATATCTTCGACTCTCAAAGGCCCCACATTCATATTTTCGTATCCCGCAAGATGCATGACCTTTAAATACGTAACATATCGTGTCAACCACGCAACAGCTTTCAGTAGTTTGTACCAAGAAGAATAATATTTAAAAAGTGGATGTAAACCTGAATGTCTTTCTTGAGTAGATGTTAAACTGACACTTGTCTTCAACTCCAAGGCACACTCGTTTATCGGTGGTTCATCTTCTCTACGAGGCCACATACTATCAGCCCTTAGCAAGAACTCTGGACCTTTCCACCACTTATTTTTAACCACATTCATATCAATAACTCCTCGCGAGGCTAGATCAGCTGGATTTTTTCCAGACGGTACGTACCTCCACTGCTCAACAGTTGTTAGTTCACGAATTTGAGATACTCTGTTAGCTACAAAACATGCATATCTTGCTGACTCGTTGCGTATATAATATATCACAGACATCGAATCAGTCCAAAACGTTACGGGATGCTTGGGGTAATCCAACTCTTTACACACCGTTGTGAATAACTGCGCAGCTAGTAAGGCTGCATTAAGTTCTAATCTCGGAATCGAAACCGTCTTTAGAGGTGCAACTCTAGATTTACCCATCACCAGGCTAACATCTATATCATTCCTTAAGGTGGTTCTGATGTATACGGCTGCACCAAATCCAACCTCAGAGGCATCAGAAAAAACATGGAAGTCAATTATATCATGATTTCTCGACGGCTTAAGTGGACGTGAGACGGAATGTAGATTCAGCATTCTTAAACTGTTAACCCACCCCTTCCACTCTTCTCTCTGCCTCTCACTTAATGGTTCATCCCACTGTAACCCTTTCCTGCATGTCTCTTGAAATAACCTCCTAGCCGGAAGTAGATAAGGTGCTACTAATCCAAGTGGGTCAAACACGGACGACAACACAGAGAGCACACCTCTCCGAGTAACTGGCTTATCAATATCACCAACACTAAATCCAAAGGTATCAGAGTTCACATCCCATCGCATACCTAATGTGCGTTCAACTGGTAGAGTATCAACAGGCAAATCTCGTACGGTAGGTGCTCTGTCTTCTGGATCTATATGCTTCAAAACGTCTAGGCTGTTCGAGACCCACTTAGTTAGACGAAAGCCGGCCTTAGCTAACACTTCAGTAATGCTTGTTGCAAATCTAACTGCAGACTTATCATCATCGAAGGAGGCTAAACAATCATCCACGTAGAAGCAACAATCTATGACGTCCAGCAAATCATTAGAACCAAATGTGGACACTGCCTTTCGTAGAGCAAAATTAGCACAAAACGGGGAGGACGTGGCACCAAATGGATGCACTGTCATCCTATATTCTGACACCTTACCACAAGGACCGTCATCAAACCACAAAAACCTCAAGTGATCTCTGTCACTCTCTGGCACCTTCACCTGTAGGAACATTTCCTCAATATCCGCCGCGACAGCAACTGTAAACTTTCTGAATCTTAATAGCAGTCCCACTAATGAGCTCACGCAATCTGGGCCACTATACAGATTATCATTTAAAGAGACTCCTTCATGTTTCGCAGAACAATCAAACACCACACGGAGTTTACCTGGCTTCCTCGGGTTAAAGACGGGATGATGGGGCAAATACCACTTCCCTGGCTCACTTTGATCAACTAGTCTTTCAACGTAACCCTTCATTATATGTTTATCGACGACATCCTTATATTTGGACCAGAGTTCTGCATCTGACAGAAATTTCTTCTGTAAACCCATTAGTCTCTTAAGAGCAACTTTCCTATTACAAACCAACTGTCTATCTTTGAATCTCCATGGTAGGCCAACGCTGAAACGCCCGTTTTCGTATTTACAAGACTCCTCGGCTATTTTAACTGCTTTTAAGTCTTCTACAGAACGACCCGTCTCTGGGACACCGCAGTCACAAAACTCCTTGTCATACATATTTTTAATCATAGTTTCTAGTTTGTCCCCATCGTTTGCAACTAATGATGATATGTGGACTATGGGTATAGGTCCTCTCACTGTCCATCCCAGTGGTGTTTTCGTCGCGAACAGATCATCTCTACCTCCAAATCTCTCTTCTAATACCTTGTGAGCTTCTGGCACACTACATCCAATGAGTACTCTCACTCTTCCATCTTGCAATGTTGGAAGAGGTATGTCACACAGGTATGGCTTACCGACAACCGTTTCACGACTAGGTACTATAGCTTCGCCAAGTTTCATACTGGAGGTAGTGTAAGCAGTATCCACTTCCACGGTTTCCCCAGTAGCCAAGGATTCTAACTGAAATGACACTCGTTCACATACTACTGTTTTCGCAGAATTGAAAGTATTTACAACCAAGGGTTGCTTTGGGCCTTTAATACCCAAGCAACCAGCCAGTTTAGCATCTATCAATGTAACGTCTGAACCATTATCCAACAATGCATAAGTCTCTACTGAAGATTTCGGTCCTTTCACCTTAACTGGTAATACCCCTTGTCAATCACGTCTCATAAACCGTTAATGCCCATGTCAATCTCGTCTCATAAACAGTTAATGCCCAGCTCTCGCTACGCTCGGGCCCACGCTGTTCCTTTGAGTTTCAGAAACGCTTAGTAATAACGGACGCAAAAACCAAAACACCGATCTGCCGCTTTAGATTTCTTTATTGTTACACCAACATATAAAAGGAATAAACGAACTAAGCAACTAAGGTCTGTAAACAAATATTACAATAATAAATCTCTGTATTACTTCTGACGATGTTTCAATCTTCTTTCTGAACAGCGACCGATGAGACGATGACTGTCGTATTGATGCCTCCGCGAAAATCGAGGAAGTTGATTTTGAGCAAACAACCAAGAATTGATCGTTCAATCTTCAACTACATTGACACTCCCCGGCAAAAAAGGGATCCAACCCTTTTTTCCTTCACGATCAATGCACGTTGACTTGGATGCCATTGCGAGAACCTGGGTCACACGGACAGAGCTGAAATGGAAAACAAACAGAAAAGCCAACACACCACAAGCATACCCACAGCACAATCTCACACATCAATGACGACCTGCGCCTCCAGATAAAGGTATCCTCTTGACATCTTGCAACACAATCGCCATTTGCTAGAATGACTCTTGCAGAATGCAAAGTGACCATGGTAGCACCTCACGATACTCTACGCACATCCTCTTATCTACTCACTATCAATTACCACTGCAATCGCTTGTCACTCATTCTGCCTCAGTTCTAGTAACGGTGATGTATGCGAGCCTCAGTCGTTTACACTCTTTCTCCCCGGCGTGTCGGACCGCAGCATTTCATTCTCAGCAATAGCCTAGCCTTCCCGGCGTATACGACCCATCTGCTGTCCTTAACATCAATCAATTCATTCACGGATGTAGAAGAATGGACACAACATTGGAAGTAATCACGACGAAAATTTTAACAAACCTATGCAATAAAAACGAGGTACGAAAACAGCAAGTAAACACAATGAATCCAAAATACACCAATTGATATGACACACCACACGTATATACAAATAGTACAAACAACCTCGCCGATCATGTCTTGGTGGAATTCCTTCGAAGAATCGCAGGACTTACACCAGTACGCCTACAACCCTTCTCAGGTTGACGCTCTAGGTTGGAAAATCGTCTAGTGTTTCATCCTCCGACTCTCGACTCTCAGCACCTTCCAGTAGACACAGTTTTCTAATATCTCGCACCAACATTACACAACTTGTTCTCACCTCAACCGTCCTCACCAATCCATCACCACTACAGATTAGCCTTACTACCACTCTCAAAGGCCACCTACCTGTGGCACATTTATCTGCTACTAATACTATGTCACCAACCTTTAAGTTTCGGCACAACTTTTTCCACTTGTCTCTGGTTTGCAGTGTTAGAACATACTCCTTCAACCATCTTTTCCAAAATATATCTTTCATGTGCCTGGCTTGTTTCCATCTTCTAATCGTAGGTATTCCTTCCCCGCTTGAGTCCTCTATGCCAGGGTTGCCTCTCAATAACAATAATTTATTTGAGGTTAACACATCAAAATCCTTGACGTCGTCCCTCACAGGTGATAACGGCCGGTCATTTAATATTCGTTCAGCTTCACAAAAAAATGTCTCCAGCGTTTCGTCATTCAAACTCTGGTTTTTAATTATGGAGCTTAAAATACGCTTGATAATTCCTATAAGTCTTTCCCATAGCCCGCCTCTATGGCTGGCATGTGGTGGGTTGAAGTGCCACTCGATGTTCCTTTTCAGTAACTCTTCATGAACTCTCGTTTGGGGACCTTCGAAGTACTCTTTAAGCTCGGCGTGACAGCCAACAAAATTAGTCCCTCTGTCGCTGAACATCATCTTCGGTACACCCCGGCGATTTATAAATCTATGTAATGCTAGCACGAATGAATCAGTAGTTAGCGAATGAACCATCTCAATATGCACAGCTCTCATTTTCAAACAGGTGAATAAACAGCCATATCTTTTACATAGGGTTCTGCCTCTCTTCACTACAAAAGGTCCGAACAAATCCACCCCAACGTACTCAAATGGATAATTCCCTTCAGAAGCTTGCCACGCTGGGAGTGGTGCCATTATCTGCTGTACTGGACGAGCATTTCGGAGTTTACATTCCATGCACTTATCAATTATTTTACGGACAGCAGTACCTCCCTTCACTATCCAGAACTTACATCGAATACTTGATAGTACTTGCGAAGTACCCAAATGACCTTCAAGAACATGGTAGTGTCTTATAATGAGATCAGTGACTGGATGGTAGCAAGGTAATAAAGCCGGATGACGGGTCTCATATGACGATTCTAACATTTGTAGACGTCCACCAACTCTAGCGATCCCTTCGGAAACTATCGGAGATAATCTATCTAACCGCACCTTGAAATCTGCGAAATCAGGACTATCCTCCTTGGCAATCTCACCCCACGCTTCCCACTGAGCAGCCCTCAAAATCGCTAACTCTGCATTTCTAATATCTTCGACTCTCAAAGGCCCCACATTCATATTTTCGTATCCCGCAAGATGCATGACCTTTAAATACGTAACATATCGTGTCAACCACGCAACAGCTTTCAGTAGTTTGTACCAAGAAGAAAAATATTTAAAAAGTGGATGTAAACCTGAATGTCTTTCTTGAGTAGATGTTAAACTGACACTTGTCTTCAACTCCAAGGCACACTCGTTTATCGGTGGTTCATCTTCTCTACGAGGCCACATACTATCAGCCCTTAGCAAGAACTCTGGACCTTTCCACCACTTATTTTTAACCACATTCATATCAATAACTCCTCGCGATGCTAGATCAGCTGGATTTTTTCCAGACGGTACGTACCTCCACTGCTCAACAGTTGTTAGTTCACGAATTTGAGATACTCTGTTAGCTACAAAACATGCATATCTTGCTGACTCGTTGCGTATATAATATATCACAGACATCGAATCAGTCCAAAACGTTACGGGATACTTGGGGTAATCCAACTCTTTACACACCGTTGTGAATAACTGCGCAGCTAGTAAGGCTGCATTAAGTTCTAATCTCGGAATCGAAACCGTCTTTAGAGGTGCAACTCTAGATTTACCCATCACCAGGCTAACATCTATATCATTCCTTAAGGTGGTTCTGATGTATACGGCTGCACCAAATCCAACCTCAGAGGCATCAGAAAAAACATGGAAGTCAATTATATCATGATTTCTCGACGGCTTAAGTGGACGTGAGACGGAATGTAGATTCAGCATTCTTAAACTGTTAACCCACCCCTTCCACTCTTCTCTCTGCCTCTCACTTAATGGTTCATCCCACTGTAACCCTTTCCTGCATGTCTCTTGAAATAACCTCCTAGCCGGAAGTAGATAAGGTGCTACTAATCCAAGTGGGTCAAACACGGACGACAACACAGAGAGCACACCTCTCCGAGTAACTGGCTTATCAATATCACCAACACTAAATCCAAAGGTATCAGAGTTCACATCCCATCGCATACCTAATGTGCGTTCAACTGGTAGAGTATCAACAGGCAAATCTCGTACGGTAGGTGCTCTGTCTTCTGGATCTATATGCTTCAAAACGTCTAGGCTGTTCGAGACCCACTTAGTTAGACGAAAGCCGGCCTTAGCTAACACTTCAGTAATGCTTGTTGCAAATCTAACTGCAGACTTATCATCATCGAAGGAGGCTAAACAATCATCCACGTAGAAGCAACAATCTATGACGTCCAGCAAATCATTAGAACCAAATGTGGACACTGCCTTTCGTAGAGCAAAATTAGCACAAAACGGGGAGGACGTGGCACCAAATGGATGCACTGTCATCCTATATTCTGACACCTTACCACAAGGACCGTCATCAAACCACAAAAACCTCAAGTGATCTCTGTCACTCTCTGGCACCTTCACCTGTAGGAACATTTCCTCAATATCCGCCGCGACAGCAACTGTAAACTTTCTGAATCTCAATAGCAGTCCCACTAATGAGCTCACGCAATCTGGGCCACTATACAGATTATCATTTAAAGAGACTCCTTCATGTTTCGCAGAACAATCAAACACCACACGGAGTTTACCTGGCTTCCTCGGGTTAAAGACGGGATGATGGGGCAAATACCACTTCCCTGGCTCACTTTGATCAACTAGTCTTTCAACGTAACCCTTCATTATATGTTTATCGACGACATCCTTATATTTGGACCAGAGTTCTGCATCTGACAGAAATTTCTTCTGTAAACCCATTAGTCTCTTAAGAGCAACTTTCCTATTACAAACCAACTGTCTATCTTTGAATCTCCGTGGTAGGCCAACGCTGAAACGCCCGTTTTCGTATTTACAAGACTCCTCGGCTATTTTAACTGCTTTTAAGTCTTCTACAGAACGACCCGTCTCAGGGACACCGCAGTCACAAAACTCCTTGTCATACATATTTTTAATCATAGATTTTAGTTTGTCCTCATCGTTTGCAACTAATGATGATATGTGGACTATGGATATAGGTCCTCTCACTGTCCATCCCAGGGGTGTTTTCGTCGCGAACAGATCATCTCTACCTCCGAATCTCTCTTCTAATACCTTGTGAGCTTCTGGCACACTACATCCAATGAGTACTCTCACTCTTCCATCTTGCAATGTTGGAAGAGGTATGTCACACAGGTATGGCTTACCGACAACCGTTTCACGACTAGGTACCATAGCTTCGCCAAGTTTCATACTGGAGGTAGTGTAAGCAGTATCCACTTCCACGGTTTCCCCAGTAGCCAAGGATTCTAACTGAAATGACACTCGTTCACATACTAATGTTTTCGCAGAATTGAAAGTATTTACAACCAAAGGTTGCTTTGGGCCTTTAATACCCAAGCAACCAGCCAGTTTAGCATCTACCAATGTGACGTCTGAACCAATATCCAACAATGCATAAGTCTCTACTGAAGATTTCGGTCCTTTCACCTTAACTGGTAATACCCCTTGTCAATCACGTCTCATAAACCGTTAATGCCCATGTCAATCTCGTCTCATAAACAGTTAATGCCCAGCTCTCGCTACGCTCGGGCCCACGCTGTTCCTTTGAGTTTCAGAAACGCTTAGTAATAACGGACGCAAAAACCAAAACACCGATCTGCCGCTTTAGATTTCTTTATTGTTACACCAACATATAAAAGGAATAAACGAACTAAGCAACTAAGGTCTGTAAACAAATATTACAATAATAAATCTCTGTATTACTTCTGACGATGTTTCAATCTTCTTTCTGAACAGCGACCGATGAGACGATGACTGTCGTATTGATGCCTCCGCGAAAATCGAGGAAGTTGATTTTGAGCAAACAACCAAGAATTGATCGTTCAATCTTCAACTACATTGACACTCCCCGGCAAAAAAGGGATCCAACCCTTTTTTCCTTCACGATCAATGCACGTTGACTTGGATGCCATTGCGAGAACCTGGGTCACACGGACAGAGCTGAAATGGAAAACAAACAGAAAAGCCAACACACCACAAGCATACCCACAGCACAATCTCACACATCAATGACGACCTGCGCCTCCAGATAAAGGTATCCTCTTGACATCTTGCAACACAATCGCCATTTGCTAGAATGACTCTTGCAGAATGCAAAGTGACCATGGTAGCACCTCACGATACTCTAAGCACATCCTCTTATCTACTCACTATCAATTACCACTGCAATCGCTTGTCACTCATTCTGCCTCAGTTCTAGTAACGGTGATGTATGCGAGCCTCAGTCGTTTACACTCTTTCTCCCCGGCGTGTCGGACCGCAGCATTTCATTCTCAGCAATAGCCTAGCCTTCCCGGCGTATACGACCCATCTGCTGTCCTTAACATCAATCAATTCATTCATGGATGTAGAAGACTCGAAACAACCACAGAAGTAATCACGACGAAAATTTTAACAAACCTATGCAATAAAAACGAGGTACGAAAACAGCAAGTAAACACAATGAATCCAAAATACACCAATTGATATGACACACCACACGTATATACAAATAGTACAAACAACCTCGCCGATCATGTCTTGGTGGAATTCCTTCGAAGAATCGCAGGACTTACACCAGTACGCCTACAACCCTTCTCAGGTTGACGATTGTAATTTTTGGAATGTCCAGACACAAACAAGGTTAACCAACAATTACATCAATTGGAACACACATATCTATTTAACACAAATATATGTACAATCACTACATCAAATGTTGTGGATTCCGGCATGACAAACTACCCTTGAAGAACTGTAGGACTTACAGCAGTACGCCTACATTCCTTCTCAGGTTGATGATCCAAGTGGAAGTCGTCCGGACACAAACAGAATTACCAACAGCTAGATGACAGATGATATCAATTCAGTATATACAATATGAACATATGTACAAAATCACACACCAAGCACATTGCACTGCTCATTGATGCGCTACCCTTTGAAGAACTGTAGGACTTACAGCAGTACGCCTACAACCCTTCTCAGGTTGACGCTCTAGGTTGGACAATCGTTGCAGAGTTCATTTGCTGATTTCCTTCTATCAGCTATATCCTCAAATCTGAACGGAAACACGCTCATGTCATTGTATCGTAGAATATAGATGACCAACAAACACACGACATATCTCATCAACCAAGTGTAGAAACAGAGTAATATACACCAAAGATAATAGCATTCAAATAGTAACTTGAAACTAGAAATGCCTTTATTCGTTCAAGTCAATTTAACAATTACTCTCTCTTTTACACTTGGCTTATCCTCACTAAACTGAACATTGATATTCGTCCTTTCAAACGAACTGATACTAGCATAGTCATTGCACAAGATACTTGAGTTGATGGGCGTCTTTTCATCGTGGATGACAGCACCAACGACGACTGAGTGACACAAGTTGATGAACTTAGCGGTGGATCAGAAGCTGTTGTTGCTCGACTTTCAGAAATTTGTCTACCTGCAAGACCACCACCACTGCTGTCTTTTACTATCAGCTCAGGTTTAGCAATAGCATCTGATGATAGGTGGGCTTCACTCTGATCAATTACACTGACGGTTTGACAAGTATCCATGCCTTCTGCAACTGCATTCAATTCTGCTTCACGTTCAAGTTGTACAGAAGGTTTATTTAACTTAGCAGTAGTAAGCATTCCCTCCATTTCATCATGATCAACCAAAGACAAATCTGCACTATCATGATCATTATCACAAATATCCAATATACCGTCAACTTTATCATTTTCAAACTCTTTAATAACAGAAGTAGACAATTTTGGTTCCTCCTTAAAAATTATTAAAGGTTTAACATCTTCACTCTGATTAGTAATACCTTGTAAACTTGTGGAGTCAGAACTGCATTCTGAGGCAGTAATTCTATTCTGTGACACTCTATTCAACAACGGCTTACCAGTTGCAACTACAGAGTTCTTCACAACACCGTTATCGTCACACAATTTGGAGTCAGACCTGGAGTTTACATTTAGCTTATCACTGAACTTGCTCACTGGTTCACAGTTCACTTCTGTATGCACCTCTTGCAAACGTGTAAAACAAAGCCGTGTTTGTCTTGCATCTTGTAACTCATCTGTTGAGGATGTACTACGAAACATGTTGCACTCATTAAGTTTATATGCATTACTAGACATCATGGTGCCTTCTCGATATCCACCTCTCTGAGGCCTACTCGTCATCAATGAGTGCTTTTTACCCTCAGACTGCTCTATTCTAGGGGTGAGATTCAATATACTGGCAAACTTGCTCATAGATTGATTGACACTATCGTTTACTAGTTTCAGGATATCATCAAACCTTGGCTCGATACCCTCATCCTCCATACGGGAGCTTACCTTCACCCACTTCCTTTGCAGTCGAGTAGGTAGACGTCTTGCTATTACTTCTAGTATAAAACTCGAGTTGAGGTCACTCGTGCGATTCATCGAAATCATTCCATTCTTGTAAATTAGCAAATTATCTAAAAACTCAGTGAGTGCCTGGGAGTCATCCTGTAATTGTCCATCATTACCCTTAACAGCCTCGAATAATTTCCCTGCAATCATCGAAGGTCTTCCAAACCTTTGACGTAGTATGCTCATAGCCTCGTAGTAGCCCTCTTTTGGCTTCATAAACACACAGCACTGTATAGCTCTTGCAGCATCTCCAGTGCAATATCTCATCAAATACATTAACTTCAATTCATCACTTAATAGAAAACTACTCAACATGATCTCAAACTCCTTTACAAATTGTAAATAATCAGACGGGTTTCCATCAAAACACCGTGGTTCTAATTTAGGGAGTTTGATGTTCCTATTATCCCTGAACGGCGAAACAGTAACACCAACCATGTCATACTTAACATCAGACACATCGTTACAATTAACAGACAAGTCACCATGACTTACTTTCCTGTTTGCATCCGAGACACTCTGTCCCTTCTTTGACTCAGGCATTGTTGAACTTGACCCAATTCCAACAAAGTTCCAGATATTGCTTGTTCAAAGAGGACTTGACCGGCACCAGGAAAAATGAACGGCGACTATCCAAACTTTCACCAACTGTTTGAATGCGCCAGATCTGTTTCTATCGTCAGAAACTGTCAATCACGTCTCATAAACCGTTAATGCCAAGCTCTTGCTACGCTCGGGCTCACGCTGTTCCTTGAAGTTTCTCAGAAACGCTTAGTAATAACGGACGCAAAAACCAAAACACCGATTGGCCACTCAAGAATTCTTTATTGTAACACCAACATATAAAAAGTAATTCCACTAAGTTCTGTGAACAAATATTACAATAATAAATCACAATATTACTTCTGATGGTTTACTGCTGACTTCTTTCTGAACAGCGACCGATGAGACGATGACTGGCAGATTGATGCCTGCACGAAAATTGGGGAAGTTGGTATTGAGCAAACAACCGTGAATTGATCGTTCAATCTTCAACTCCATTGACAATGATAATTGTAATAAGTTCAGGTTTATTAGTTGGATTAGTTAGGAGAGGAAACAGTAGATAATGAAAAGCAGTTTTCAGTGTAGTGAAAGTTGGAACGATCAATTCATGGTTGTTTGCTCAAATCCGACTCCTCCATAGTTTTCGCGGCAGTCATCGATACTGATATCATCGTCTCATCGTTTGCTGTTCTTTGGTAGGCGGAGAAAACTATCAGAAGTATTATTGTGATTTATTTTTATGACATTTATTCTTAGACTGTGTACAATGACCTTATAGTTGGCTCTGTATTGTTGCAAGAATAAACGGTTCTTGAGTCACCAACTTGTGTTCTGGTTTTTCGTGCTGGTTATTGCGCGTAGTTCCTGAAAGTCTTCTAAGGATAGTGTGAAGTCCAGTGTAGTTAGACCCGGACAGCGATAGTTTCTGACATTTCTCCTGGAAGTACTCGTCTCGTTTGATGTCAGTTTGTCTTTCCTCGCGTCTGCAAGTCTTCTTTGGACAAGTTTTATTTGGAAATTTTCTGGATCGCTTGGTCAGGTTCAGTAATCACTGGGTCAAAGAAAGGATGAAGCGTTTTGGAATCAGACAGGAAAGTAAGTAATGATGAGTTGCTTGTTATATGTAATCATGCGTGTGATGCTAAGCATGATCAAAATAATGTCCATGTTTCAACGTTTAGAGATAGTATGGGTTTAAAGTTACCCAAATCCTAGTCTCAGTACTTTGATGGAAACCCAGCCGACTATCCACAGTTTATCAAAGAGTTTGAAATCAGGTTGAGTGGCATTTTATTAAATGATGAAATGAAGTAATGGTAGTAAATTACGAGATGACTCCAAGGCACTATCTGAGTTTTTGGATAATCTGATGACTTACAAGAATACGTTGATTTCGATGAGTTGCATGATCAATCTGAATTCAAGTCCCATCCTAGGGGTAATAGCGAGGCGCCTACCTACTCGACTGCAAAGGAAATGGGTGAAGATAAGCTCTCGTATAGAGGGTAAAGGTATTGAGCCAAAGTTCGATGATATTCTGAGACTGGTAAAAGAAATTTTGAATCAATCTATGAGCAAGTTTGCGAGTATATTGCGTCCCACCCTTTGAATAGAGAATTCTGAGAGCAAAACGCAGTCATTCATGACGAAGATGTTCAAGAGATGTGGATATCGAGGAAGCTTTATGGTGTCTAGTAATACGTGTAAACATAATAAGTGTGACAGCTTTTGTGGGACATCCCCAACAGATAGGTCACAAGTTGCGAGACAAACACGGTTGTTTCACATGTTTGGAAGAAGTGCATACAAAAGCGTGCTGTGAAGAAGTGACCAAGTGTAGTGGTAAGCTAAATGTGAAGTCAGCGTTATCAAGGTCTGACTCCGAATTGTGTGACGATAATTGATGCGGTGAAGAAGCCTGAAGTTGCTACCAGTAAGCCATTGTTGAATAAAGTGTCACAGACGACACCGCAGTTTGTGCAGGAGAAGAGAGTTACAGTTTCAGAGTCTAGTTCTGACTCCACAAGTTTACGAGGTATTACTAGTCGGAGTGAAGGTTTAAAAGATCTAAGGATTTGCGAGGAGGAACCTAAATTGTCTACCGCCGTTATTGAAGAGTTTGAAAATGATGAACTTGATCAAACAAACGGAGGTAAGGTGAATATTTGTGATAATGATCATGAAAGTGCACTTTTGTCTTTGGTGATCACGATGAGATGAGGGGAATGCCTACTACTACTGAGTTAAACAAAGGTTCTGCACAGCTTGAACGTGAAGTAGACTTAAAGGCGGACGCGGTTGCAGAAGGTATGGATAATCGTGAGACCGTCAGTGTAAATGATCAGCGTGTAGCCTATCTATCGACAGATGTTGCTGCTGGGCTGCAGCTAGTCATGAAAGATAGCACTGGTAGTAATCTGGGAGTTATACAACCTTCTAAAGGCCGATCAACAACAGCTTCTGATCCACCGCTATGTTAATCAACCTGTGTCATTCAGTCTTCATTGGTATTGTCATCCACAATGAAAAGGATGTCCATGAACTCAAGTGTCTTGTGCAGTTAGTATGTTAGTATCAGTGCATTTGAAAAGACGAAAGATATTTGTCAGTTTAGTGAGAATAAGCCAACTTTGTACGAGAGGGTAATTGTTAAACTGACTTGCACGAATAAAGGCATTTCAAGTTTAAGGTTACTATTTGAATGTTATTAGGTTTGGTGTAAATTACTGTGTCTACGCTTGGTTGGTCAGATAGGTCGTATGTTTGTTAGTCATCTACATTTCACGATACAATGACATGGGCCTGTTATCACTCAGAGTTGAGGATATAGATGATGGAAAGAGGTAGGCAAATGAACTGAGTTTTTAGATAATCTTATGACTTATAAGAATACCTTGATTTCGATGAATTGCGTGAGTGACCTCAACTCGAGCTCAGTCCTAGAGGTAATTGCGAGACGCCTACCTACTCGGCTGCAAAGGAAGTGGGTAAAATTAAGCTCTCGTATAGAGGATGAGGGTATCTAGCCAAGGTTTGATGATATTCTGAGACTGGTGAAGGACAGTGTCAACCAGGCGATGGGCAAATTCGTCAGCATTTTGCATTCTAAGTTAGAACCTAAGGAACCAGTGAATATAAGGAAGGCATTTGTGGTTTAGTCTCAAGACACAACGAGAAAGGATGAGTGTATTGTTTGCCATAACATGCATCAATTGAGTGATTATAATCGCTTTATCGCTATGTCACCCGTAGAAAGGTTAAAAATAGCAAAGCAGAAGCGGCTGTGTTTCAGTTGTTTAAAGATTGGGCATATAAAGTGGAATTGTAAGGCGACGAACACAGGAAGAAGTGGTTTAACGGATATGCACCCACTTCTGAGGATATTGAACGAACCAGGGAATTCGGTTAACTGTAATAGTATCTCTAGACCCCTTGACACCACACAAGTTTTCTTAGGGGTGTCAATGGAGTTGAAGATTGAACGATCAATTCTTGGTTGTTTGCTCAAAATCAACTTCCTCGATTTTCGCGGAGGCATCAATACGACAGTCATCGTCTCATCGGTCGCTGTTCAGAAAGAAGAGTGAAACATCGTCAGAAGTAATACAGAGATTTATTATTGTAATATTTGTTTTCAGACCTTAGTTTGCTTAGTTCGCTTATTCGTTTTATATGTTGGTGCAACAATAAACAAATCTAAAGCGGCAGATCAGTGTTTTGGTTTTTGCGTTCGTTATTACTAAGCGTTTCTGAAACTCAAAGGAACAGCGTGGGCCCGAGCGTAGCGAGAGCTGGGCATTAACTGTTTATGAGACGTGATTGACAGTTTCTGACGATAGAAACAGATCTGGCGCATTCAAACAGTCGGTGAAAGTTTGGATAGTCGCCGTTCATTTTCCTGGTGCCGGTCAAGTACTCATTGAACAAGCAATATCTGGAACGTTTTTGGAATTGGGTCAAGTTCAACAATGCCTGGGTCAAAGAAGGGACAGAGTGTCTTGGATGCAAACAGGAAAGTAAGTTGTCAATGGAGTTGAAGATTGAACGATCAATTCTTGGTTGTTTGCTCAAAATCATTTTCCTCGATTTTCGCGGAGGCATCAATACGACAGTCATCGTCTCATCGGTCGCTGTTCAGAAAGAAGAGTGAAACATCGTCAGAAGTAATACAGAGATTTATTATTGTAATATTTGTTTTCAGACCTTAGTTTGCTTAGTTCGCTTATTCCTTTTATATGTTGGTGTTACAATAAACAAATCTAAAGCGGCAGATCGGTGTTTTGGTTTTTGCGTCCGTTATTACTAAGCGTTTCTGAAACTCAAAGGAACAGCGTGGGCCCGAGCGTAGCGAGAGCTTGGCATTAACGGTTTATGAGACGTGATTGACAGTTTCTGACGATAGAAACAGATCTGGCGGATTCAAACAGTTGGTGAAAGTTTGGATAGTCGCCGTTCATTTTTCCTGGTGCCGGTCAAGTCCTCTTTGAACAAGCAATATCTGGAACTTTGTTGGAATTGGGTCAAGTTCAACAATGCCTGGGTCAAAGAAGGGACAGAGTGTCTCGGATGCAAACAGGAAAGTAAGTCATGGTGACTTGTCTGTTAATTGTAACGATGTGTCTGATGTTAAGTATGACATGGTTGGTGTTACTGTTTCGCCGTTCAGGGATAATAGGAACATCAAACTCCCTAAATTAGAACCACGGTGTTTTGATGGAAACCCGTCTGATTATTTACAATTTGTAAAGGAGTTTGAGATCATGTTGAGTAGTTTTCTATTAAGTGATGAATTGAAGTTAATGTATTTGATGAGATATTGCACTGGAGATGCTGCAAGAGCTATACAGTGCTGTAAGTTTGTGAAGCCAAAAGAGGGCTACTACGAGGCTATGAGCATATTACGTCAAAGGTTTGGAAGACCTTCGATGATTGCAGGGAAATTATTCGAGGCTGTTAAGGGTAATGATGGACAATTACAGGATGACTCCCAGGCACTCACTGAGTTTTTAGATAATTTGCTAATTTACAAGAATGGAATGATTTCGATGAATCGCACGAGTGACCTCAACTCGAGTTTTATACTAGAAGTAATAGCAAGACGTCTACCTACTCGACTGCAAAGGAAGTGGGTGAAGGTAAGCTCCCGTATGGAGGATGAGGGTATCGAGCCAAGGTTTGATGATATCCTGAAACTAGTAAACGATAGTGTCAATCAATCTATGAGCAAGTTTGCCAGTATATTGAATCTCACCCCTAGAATAGAGCAGTCTGAGGGTAAAAAGCACTCATTGATGACGAGTAGGCCTCAGAGAGGTGGATATCGAGAAGGCACCATGATGTCTAGTAATGCATATAAACTTAATGAGTGCAACATGTTTCGTAGTACATCCTCAACAGATGAGTTACAAGATGCAAGACAAACACGGCTTTGTTTTACACGTTTGCAAGAGGTGCATACAGAAGTGAACTGTGAACCAGTAAGCAAGTTCAGTGATAAGCTAAATGTAAACTCCAGGTCTGACCCCGAATTGTGTGACGATAACGGTGTGGTCAAGAAGTCCGTAGTTGCAACTGGTAAGCCATTGTTGAATAGTATGCCACAGAAGAGAGTTACAGTCTCAGAGTCCAGTTCTGACCCTACAAGTTTACAAGGTATTACTAGTCAGAGTGAAGTTATAAAACCTTTTAGGATTTGCGAGGAGGAACCAAAATTGTCTACTTCTGTTATTAAAGAGTTTGAAATTGATGAAGTTGACCAGATAGATGATGATAAATTGAATATTCGGGATAATGATCATGATACTTCACAGTTGTCTCTGGTTGATCATGATGAGATGAGGGATATGCCTACTACTGCTGAGATAATTAAAGGTTCTGTACAACTACAACGTGAAGTAGAAATAAATGCAGGTGCAGTTGCAGAAGGCATGCATACTTGTGAGACCGTCAGTGTGATTGATCAGCATGTAGCCCACCTATCATCAGATGCTATTGCTAAACCTGAGCTGATAGTAAAAGACAGCAGTGGTGGTGGTCTTGCAGGTAGACAAATTTCTGAAAGTCGAGCAACAACAGCTTCTGATCCACCGCTAAGTTCATCAACTTGTGTCACTCAGTCGTCGTTGGTGCTGTCATCCACGATGAAAAAGACGCCCATCAACTCAATTATCTTGTGCAATGACAATGCTACTATCAGTTCGTTTGAAAGGACGAATATCAATGTTCAGTTTAGTGAGGATAAGCCAAGTGTAAAAGAGAGAGTAATTGTTAAATTGACTTGAACGAATAAAGGCATTTCTAGTTTCAAGTTACTATTTGAATGCTATTATCTTTGGTGTATATTACTCTGTTTCTACACTTGGTTGATGAGATATGTCGTGTGTTTGTTGGTCATCTATATTCTACGATACAATGACATGAGCGTGTTTCCGTTCAGATTTGAGGATATAGCTGATAGAAGGAAATCAGCAAATGAACTCTGCAACGATTGTCCAACCTAGAGCGTCAACCTGAGAAGGGTTGTAGGCGTACTGCTGTAAGTCCTACAGTTCTTCAAAGGGTAGCGCATCAATGAGCAGTGCAATGTGCTTGGTGTGTGATTTTGTACATATGTTCATATTGTATATACTGAATTGATATCATCTGTCATCTAGCTGTTAGTAAATCTGATTGTGTCCGGACGAATTCCACTTGGATCATCAACCTGAGAAGGAATGTAGGCGTACTGCTGTAAGTCCTACAGTTCTTCAAGGGTAGTTCGTCAAGCCAGAATCCACAACATGTGATGTATTGATTGTACATGTTTTTGTTAAATAATTGTGTGAGTTCCAATTATTGTAATTGTTGGTTAATCTTGTTTGTGTCTGGACATTCCACAACTTACAATCGTCAACCTGTGAAGGGTTGTAGGCGTACTGGTGTAAGTCCTGCGATTCTTCAAAGGAATTTCATCAAGATGTGATCCGCGAGTTTGTGTGTAGAGTTTGCATATATGTGTGGTGTGTCATATCAATTGGTGTATTTTGGATTAATTGTGTTTACTCGTTGTTTTCGTACCTTAATGTTATTGCATAATTTTGTTAAAATTTTCGTCATGATTACTTCTGTGGTTGTTTCGAGTCTTCTACATCCATGAATGAATTGATTGATGTTGAGGACAGCAGATGGGTCGTATACGCCGGGGAGGCTAGGCTATTGCTGAGAATGAAGTGCACACGGAGATAATTGTTAGCTGCGGTCCGACACGCCGGGGAGAAAGAGTGTAAACGACTGAGGCTCGCATGCGTCACCGCTACTAGAATTGAGGCAGAAGGAGTGACAAGCGATTGCAGTGGTAATTGATAGTGAGTAGATAAGAGGATGTGCTTAGAGTATCGTGAGGTGCTGCCATGGTCACTTTGCATTCTGCAAGAGTCATTCTAGCAAATGGCGATTGTGTTGCAAGATGTCAAGAGGATACCTTTATCTGGAGGCGCAGGTCGTCATTGATGTGTGAGATTGTGCTGTGGGTATGCTTGTGGTGTGTTGGCTTTTCTGTTTGTTTTCCATTTCAGTTTTGTCAGTGTGACCCAAGTTCTCGCACTGGCATCCAAGTCAACGTGTATTGGTCGTGATGGAAGAGAGGGATGGATCCCTTTTTTGCTGGGGAGTGTCAATGAAGCTGAAGATTGAACGATCAATTCACGGTTGTTTGCTCAATACCAACTTCCCCAATTTTCGTGCAGGCATCAATCTGCCAGTCATCGTCTCATCGGTCGCTGTTCAGAAAGAAGTCAGCAGTAAACCATCAGAAGTAATATTGTGATTTATTATTGTAATATTTGTTCACAGAACTTAGTGGAATTACTTTTTATATGTTGGTGTTACAATAAAGAATTCTTGAGTGGCCAATCGGTGTTTTGGTTTTTGCGTCCGTTATTACTAAGCGTTTCTGAGAAACTTCAAGGAACAGCGTGAGCCCGGGCGTAGCAAGAGCTGGGCATTATTGGTTTACGAGACGTGATTGACAATCATTATCGCTGATATTATATATATATGTAAATATATATATATCAACTTCAAATTTAATTAGCCGTCCGTTTTAACGTTTTCTTTATTTCTTTTTCTGTCATTTGGTCTTCACAATGTACAATATTTATTTATGTTTTTATCAAGGCTTTTCGTTTGTCGACGACAGGAGGACTAACTGATGAAAGAATCGACTTCATTCACAGTAGCAACCAATAGTCGTCTACTGCAGCAAAGTTACACTACTCTAGAAAGCGGAGACATTCTCTACAAGCTAGATGGCCCAAAATACTTTCCCAAAATAGATCTAAAAGATGCTTATTTGCGAATTCCTCTTGACGAAGCTTCTAGTGCATTAGCAACCATTATTACTCCATTTGGACCGTTCAGTTATAAGTTCTTGCCTTTAAAGGTTTAACCTGCGATATTTCAAAAAGTAACGAATCAGATGATAGATGGATTAGATGGTGTTGAGTCTTACGAAGATGACATGCACATGGTCCGGGGTTCGAGCCCACGCCGACGCACACCCGATATCTATGGTCGGCCTGCGAATTTTGGGCTACCGATATCCACGCTGAAAATTCCATACTTGTACCAAAAATACGGTGTGGAATCAAGCTGTAGATCAAAAATAAAATAAATAAAATAAAAAATAAAATAGTTCATGGTCCGAACATCGAGTTGCATAACGAACTTCTTTTTAAACTGTTCAGGCGTTTCTGTGAGAAAAATATTCTTGTCAGTCCATCTAGATATTTTACCTTGTCGTCTTTATCATGCTTGGGATACACAGAAGATTTTGAGGGTTTCAGACCTGATGCTAGTCGTATGGCACCTCTAATTCAAGCACCGTCATCTAATAATATGTCATAGTTGAGATCATGGATAGGTACTCTTCAGTTTTACTCCAGATTCATTTCCAACTTCATTCAACGGTTATCTCCACTTTTTGAGATTGTCTCCAGTAAACAGTTTAAGTGGGAACAACAACATGAGAATATCTTGCGAAAAACTTTGGAGTTTCTTAATAAACAAGCTTTCCTATGACCTTTTTATCGAAAGATAAGTCTGTTCTCACTACAGATGCTTCTCCTATGGGTATAGCTGCAGTACTTGAGAAAAATGGACAACCTGTTATTTGTATTTAACGACGTCTAAGTAAGAGTGAAAAAGGGTACTTACAAACCCAGTAAGAAGCTCTAGCAGTTGTATGGGCGATAAGATGCTTGCACAAGTATCTCTTTGGTACTAAGTTTCACATAGTTACTGATCATCAAGCTTTGAAATTCATTTACAATCCAGAAAAGTCTTTGAATAAATCATCTGCTGCTATGGTTCAAAGATGGAGTTTAGAACTAAGTGCATATGATTACACTATTGAACATAGATCGGCAAAGGATGTACCTCATGCAGACTTCTTATCTCGTTATTCATTATTTGAAAATGCTGCTAATGACACTGATTGTTTGTTAGTCCAGCCGTTACCTGTGGATAGAGTTCAACTTTTAAACGATGCTCGGAAATACTACGGATGCACTATAAATGCAACAAAAAGATGTTGGAATATTCAGTGTAGGCGAAGGTTCCCGGACTTTTATAAGCAAGGAGATGAGATTTCAGTCCATCCTGAAGGACTTCTATTTCTGAATGACAGAATCCTTATTCCTCCAACATTAAGATCTGCGATTTTGGATGATCTTCATTCTGCCCATCTTGAAGCTGATAAAATGAAATCATCAGCACGCTCAACATTCTGGTGGCCGGAAATTGATGCTGACATTCACAAAAGATTAAAGAGCTGTTCTAGCTATTTGCATAAAATGTATGGGAAGTCATCGTGGAAACCGTGGCCTACGTCTTGTGAGGTTTGGCAGCGTATTCATGCAGATTACGGTGACCCACCCCTAAATTTTTAGAGGTTGACGGATATCTTTTTCAGCAACTTCTAACTTATTTATTCTCGCGTACCAAAAACAAAGCAAAAGCTAATATTTGATCGTCCGCACTACGTGCTATATTTCGGGACCAAAACAAGCCGTCAGACGAACGCTTAGCTAGCTAGTGATCGTGCACGTGTCACGACGAGGAACCAAATGGCGGGGATGCTTGACTGGAAGCCTTCAGCTAAACAAGTCGACTTAAACAGTGGTGGTCAGCATCCAATGGTGAGTGATTGCTGTGGTCAATAATTTTTGGGAATTATTTACGGCTACAGCTCACTCCCCCCCTAGCGGGGTGGTGGGAACCCTAAGACAGAACCAGCCGGAAGTAAAAAAACTCGGTGGTTCCCTTTCGGGTGAAAAAAATCTTCCGAGCGGCCTGGTGGGGTGCCTACTGGTTTGTGTGTCTATGCCAATAGGGTGTTTGTACATAGCTTCCTTGAAGTTGCTCGTTGGATCCCGTGCTTCGTTTGTTTCCTGTCCAGTACCCGTCACACCTGGTAAAGAAAACAAGAACGCTAAGAACCATGTCGACGAAAGTGTACCAAACCAGCTTTTTTGTTTGAAAAAGTGATGTGCATTTACTATACAGTAAAATAATGCTAAGTTCAGAACACCGAAAAAAATATATCTAATTAAAAATTTTTGTGTGCCTGTTACATGTTCTGTTGAAAAAAATTTAGTTGTGTTTAGTGATACTGCATAAAAAATTTGATACGTCTAAAAAAATAGTTAGTACCACAAACGGATGAGTTGGGTGAATCGCACGACTTCGTTATGTTAAATAAGTGTGAAGATATTCTGGGAACCTTACGGTGTAACAACAGAAGACAAGGGCCAGGCAACAGATCGTTTTATTATGAAAATCAACACGTATTTATACATATTTCACATACATTATTATAGACAAGCGCAGTCATCTGATTGGTTGTTTATCAGAAGTTAGGCAGACAAACGCAGGCTTCTGATTGGTTGTTTCGGGATTCCTTGACAAATAGAGTTCTCTATCTGCGAATCATATTTTGCCACGTTAACTTTGCTGTGATTGGTTGTTGACTCAGCCTTGTTCATATTTTCTCACAGCCCATATTAACGTAGCTTAGTGTCAACCAATCGGCTAGCAGCCTGCTCTCACCACAACGGTACGTCCAGAACGGGTTTTCTTAGGGGGCTTGATAGAAGATTCGGCAGCTGTCGCTGTGCTAGTGACATCATAGAGTTCTAAACGATCTTCGGTTACTTGTGGATTATGGGGTACGTTGAGTTCTATGCTAATAGGATTGCCCTCCAAGTAAGCCGGTTTCAGACGGTCAATGCTGACGGTGTCCTCGCGGCCTTTTTTGTCCAAGACAAAGAATTTATCAGAACGTTTAATTACGTTATAAGGTCCGTCGTATGGAGGTTCCAGAGGTCTGCGCACAGAGTCGCGACGAACAAATACATGTGAAGAAGTTTTTAAACACGGATGAACGAAAACATCAATGGACTGTGGACGAAGGGGAGCAGGTTTAACTGAACGCATTGCGTTTGTAAGCCTGCTGACGTATGAAGCGTGATCTACCACTGGTGGGAAGCTCGAGGGAGAAACAAATTCACCAGGCAGTCGTAGTGTCGTGCCATATACTAGCTCGGCGCTAGTACAACCAGCATCGGTTTTCAAGGCGTTTCGTATCCCTAGGAGAACTAACGGAAGGGATTCAGTCCAATGGGTGTTTTTGCAGCTGACAGACCAGCTTTCAGCTGTCTGTGTAGACGTTCTACCATACCATTAGCTTGAGGATGGTAGGCTGTTGTTCGAAAACGCATGCAACCTATGATTTTAGTCAGGGCGAAGAATAAGCCACTTTCGAATTGCCGCCCGCGATCAGTTGTTATGGAAGATGGGCATCCAAAGTTAGCGATCCATCTTTCTACGAAGACGCGTGCGACTGTTTCAGCAGATACGTCCTTGATGGGTACTGCTTCCGGCCATCGTGTGAATCGATCGATGCAAGTTAAAATATGGGCATATCCATGGGATTCAGGAAGGGGTCCAACCAAATCTATATGGACGTGTTCGAAACGAGCGTCAGGGAGAAGAAAGGTGCCAAGTGGGCTTTTGGTGTGTCTTATCACCTTGCACTTTTGACAAGCTAAGCACGTGTTGCCCATTCCCTTACTTCTTTATTAATGCCAGGCCAACAAAACCGACTAGTTACGAGCTTGACAGTAGTTCGAATACCTGGGTGAGATAAGCCATGCAACGTATTGAAGACGTTACGGCGATAACTTTTAGGCACGATGGGGCGAGGAGTACTCGTGGAAATGTCGCATAGAATAGTATCTCTTCCCATACCTAAGGGTTTCTCAGCTAATTGTAGAGTTGTTTTCGACAACTCATGTTGAAGCTCGGTACCTTCTTTTTGAAGACGAGCCAGTTTTACAAGGTCTATGCCGTCGATTTGGGTGAGGAACAAACGCGCGACAAGGCATCTGCCACAGTGTTGTTTACTCCGGATACATGGCGAATATCTGATGTAAACTGTGAAACGTAATCCAGTTGTCGTGATTCCCTGGGTGAATACTTATCTGAAGGTGAGTTCAGAGAGTACGTCAGAGGTTTGTGATCAGTAAAAATTATGAATTCACGACCCTCTACCGAATGTCTAAAATGTCGTATAGCACAGTACATAGCCAGAAGTTCTCTGCCGAATGTGCTGTACTTCGTTTCAGCTAATTGAAGGCGCCTCGAGAAAAAGGCGAGTGGTTGCCACTCTTTGTCAACTAGCTGTTGTAGAACTGCGCCGATTGCAGTGTTTGATGCATCAACCGAGATACTTAACGGTGCCGTTGGATCCTGATACATCAGAAGTGTGGCATTCGCAATAGCTTTTTTAATCTGGGTAAAAGCATTTCGAGCAGACGCGTCAAGTTCTATGGACTTGTTATTCCCTCGAAGGAGGTCTGTCAATGGCTGAATCAGAGAGGCACAGTTGGGAATAAAGCGTCGATAATAACTTACTAAGCCGTTAAAAGTGCGGAGACTTTTCACCGTCTGTGGCTCTGGAAAGTTCAGTATAGCCTCGACCTTAGTAGCCAGTGGGCGAATGCCCTTGCAGTCAATAGTGTGACCCAGAAGTCGAGTGAGTCAACACCGATTTGACACTTTTGAATATTAATGGTAACACCATGTTGGCGTAACCTTCAAATGCCAAGTCCAAGTGCCTAAGGTGAGTTTCCTTGTCTGGACTGGCAATGAGGCAGTCGTCTAAGTATGCGTATACAAAGTCGAGACCGCGAAATACTTCGTCAATGAAGCGTTGGAATGTTTGGGCTGCATTCCGGAGACCGAATGGCATACGTAGAAATTCAAAAAGTCCGAAAGGCGTAATGATAGCCGTTTTCGGGATATCTTCTGTTGCCATCGGGATTTGGTTATACGCTTTAACCAAGTCGATTTTAGAGAATATAGTCGCGCCAGATAAGGTTGCCGTCAAGTCGTGTATATGAGGCAACGGGTAGCAATCAGGGGTTGTTTTGGCATTCACTCGCCGGTAATCACCGGTGGGTCGCCAATCATTGCTATCCTTTTTCGGAACCATATGAAGTGGGGATGCCCATGGGCTATTCGAAGGTCGAATGATGCCAAGGGTAAGCATATGGTCAAATTCATTCCTGGCGATTCTCAGTTTGTCAGGAGCTAATCGTCGTGCTTTAGATGTCACAGGTTGTCCTGTGGTAATGATGTGGTGCATAACATTGCTGGTTATGCACGGTAGGTCGTTCGACGGGCAATTAAGTTCCGGATACTTGTCAACAATAGGTTGAAAAGTTGGATCAAGGATTGCCTTTATCTTAACGGGTGACAAGCTAGGGCCTATGTAGGTGATGCCTTTGATAGACAGACTAGTAGTATTGTCAATCAGTCGTTTTCGGCGGACGTCTACGAGTAAATCATGATGATTAAGTAGGTCCGTGCCAATGATGGGCATTGTAACGTCAGCGAGAAGGAAAATCCACCGAATAGGTTTGCGTAAACCTACGTTCAGATAGACGTATTTCCTACCAAAGGTTGCGATTGGTTTTCCATTTGCAGCCTGTAAGTTGAAGGTAGGTTCCTTCTGTCGATCTGCTGCTGTAGCAGGAAGGACGCTGACTTCGGCGCCTGTGTCGACTAAGTATCGAGTCTGGCTGATCACATCATGGATGTAAATTAGGCGGTTAGTGCCACAGGCGAAGGTTGCCGCTAATGCGTGCCGGCGGGATAGATTCCCACAGACTTTGAGACATTTCAGAAGTTACAAGGCTTACGGCAACACTTCGCTTCTGGGCCATAAGTGTTGTGGTACCAGCAACAGTCACGATTTTTCAGAGAACGTGGTCTGGACTATAATCGACTACGTGAGATTCTGCGTCGAGGAGATTTAAGACGACTGTCGGGTGAGTAAGAATGCATGTTTGAACTATGTCAATGCAGATGAAGATTGAACGATCAATTCACGGTTGTTTGCTCAATACCAACTTCCCCAATTTACGTGCAGGCATCAATCTGCCAGTCATCGTTTCATCGGTCGCTGTTCATGAAGAAGTCAGCAGTAAACCGTCAGAAGTAATATTGTGATTTATTATTGTAATATTTGTTCACAGAACTTAGTGGAATTATTTTTTATATGTTGGTGTCACAATAAAGAATCCTCGAATCAACAATTGGTGTTTAGGTTATTCGTCCGTTATTACTAAGAGCTTCTGAAAAATTTCAAGGAACAGGGTGAGCCCCAGCGTAGAAAGAGCTTGGCATTAAATGTTTACGAGACGTGGCTGACAGTTTCTGACGGTGAAGTCACTCATATGACTTATAAGAATACCTTGATTTCTATGAATTGCATGAGTGACCTCAACTCGAGTTTTATACTAGAAGTAATAGCAAGACGCCTACCTACTCGACTGCAAAGGAAGTGGGTGAAGATAAGCTCCCACATGGAGGATGAGGGTATCGAGCCAAGGTTTGATGATATCCTGAAACTAGTAAACGATAGTGTCAATCAATCTATGAGCAAGTTTGCCAGTATATTGAATCTCACCCCTAGAATAGAGCAGTCTGAGGGGAAAACCCAATCATTGATGACGAGTAGGCCTCAGAGAGGTGGATATCGAGAAGGCTCCATGATGTCTAGTAATGCATATAGACCTAGTGAGTGTAACAGGTTTCGTAGTACATCCTCAACAGATGAGTTACAAGATGCAAGACAAACACGGTTGCCAATGGAGTTGAAGATTGAACGATCAATTCTTGGTTGTTTGCTTAAAATCAACTTCCCCAATTTTCGTGGAAGCATCAATACGACAGTCATCGTCTCATCGGTCGCTGTTCAGAAAGAAGATTGAAACATCGTCAGAAGTAATACAGAGATTTATTATTGTAATATTTGTTTTCAGACCTTAGTTTGCTTAGTTCGCTTATTCCTTTTATATGTTGGTGTAACAATAAACAAATATCAAACGGCAGATCGGTGTTTTGGTTTTTGCGTCCGTTATAACTAAGCGTTTCTGAGAAATCTTCTAAGAACAGCGTGGGCCCGAGCGTAGCGAGAGCTGGGCATTAACGGTTTATGAGACTTTGCTGACAACGGTTGTATTTTACACGTTTGCAAGAGGTGCATACAGAAGTGAACTGTGAACCAGTAAGCAAGTTCAGTGATAAGCTAAATGTAAACTCCAGGCCTGACCCCGAATTGTGTGACGATAACGGTGTGGTCAAGAAGTCCGTAGTTGCAACTGGTAAGCCATTGTTGAATAGTATGCCACAGAAGAGAGTTACAGTCTCAGAGTCCAGTTCTGACCCTACAAGTTTACAAGGTATTACTAGTCAGAGTGAAGTTATAAAACCTTTTAGGATTTGCGAGGAGGAACCAAAATTGTCTACTTCTGTTATTAAAGAGTTTGAAATTGATGAAGTTGACCAGATAGATGATGATAAATTGAATATTCGGGATAATGATCATGATACTTCACAGTTGTCTCTGGTTGATCATGATGAGATGAGGGATATGCCTACTACTGCTGAGATAATTAAAGGTTCTGTACAACTACAACGTGAAGTAGAAATAAATGCAGGTGCAGTTGCAGAAGGCATGCATACTTGTGAGACCGTCAGTGTGATTGATCAGCATGTAGCCCACCTATCATCAGATGCTATTGCTAAACCTGAGCTGATAGTAAAAGACAGCAGTGGTGGTGGTCTTGCAGGTAGACAAATTTCTGAAAGTCGAGCAACAACAGCTTCTGATCCACCGCTAAGTTCATCAACTTGTGTCACTCAGTCGTCGTTGGTGCTGTCATCCACGATGAAAAAGACGCCCATCAACTCAATTATCTTGTGCAATGACAATGCTACTATCAGTTCGTTTGAAAGGACGAATATCAATGTTCAGTTTAGTGAGGATAAGCCAAGTGTAAAAGAGAGAGTAATTGTTAAATTGACTTGAACGAATAAAGGCATTTCTAGTTTCAAGTTACTATTTGAATGCTATTATCTTTCGTGTAAATTACTCTGTGCCTACGCTTGGTTGACCAGATACGTTGTGTGTTTGTTAGTCATCTATATTCTACGATACAATGACATGAGCGTGTTTCCGTTCAGATTTGAGGATATAGCTGATAGAAGGAAATCAGCAAATGAACTCTGCAGCGATTGTCTAACCTAGAGCGTCAACCTGTGAAGGGTTGTGGGCGTAGTGGTGTAAGTCCTGCGATTCTTCAAAGGAGTTACATGAAGAAACGATCTGCGGGTTTGTGTGTACTGTTTGTATATATGTGTGGTGTGTCATATCAATTATCTCCGTATGCATTTCATTCTCAGCAATAGCCTAGCCTCCCCGGCGTATACGACCCATCTGCTGTCTGCTGCTGTTGTGGAATGTCCAGACACAAACAAGATTAACCAACAATTACAATAATTGGAACTCACACAATTATTTAACAAAAACATATGTAGAATCATTACATCACATGTTGTGGATTCTGGCACGACAAACTACCCTTGAAGAACTGTAGGACTTACAGCAGTACGCCTACATTCCTTCTCAGGTTGATGATCCAAGTGGAATTCGTCCGGACACAATCAGATTTACTAACAGCTAGATGACAGATGATATCAATTCAGTATATACAATATGAACATATGTACAAAATCACACGCCCAGCACATTGGACTGCTCATTGATGCGCTACCCTTTGAAGAACTGTAGGACTTACAGCAGTACGCCTACAACCCTTCTCAGGTTGACGCTCTAGGTTGGACAATCGCTGCAGAGTTCATTTGCTGATTTCCTTCTATCAGCTATATCCTCAAATCTGAACGGAAACACGCTCATGTCATTGTATCGTAGAATATAGATGACTAACAAACACACAACGTATCTGGTCAACCAAGCGTAGGCACAGAGTAATTTACACCAAAGATAATAGCATTCAAATAGTAACTTGAAACTAGAAATGCCTTTATTCGTTCAAGTCAATTTAACAATTACTCTCTCTTTTACACTTGGCTTATCCTCACTAAACTGAACATTGATATTCGTCCTTTCAAACGAACTGATAGTAGCATTGTCATTGCACAAGATAATTGAGTTGATGGGCGTCTTTTTCATCGTGGATGACAGCACCAACGACGACTGAGTGACACAAGTTGATGAACTTAGCGGTGGATCAGAAGCTGTTGTTGCTCGACTTTCAGAAATTTGTCTACCTGCAAGACCACCACCACTGCTGTCTTTTACTATCAGCTCAGGTTTAGCAATAGCATCTGATGATAGGTGGGCTACATGCTGATCAATCACACTGACGGTCTCACAAGTATGCATGCCTTCTGCAACTGCACCTGCATTTATTTCTACTTCACGTTGTAGTTGTACAGAACCTTTAATTATCTCAGCAGTAGTAGGCATATCCCTCATCTCATCATGATCAACCAGAGACAACTGTGAAGTATCATGATCATTATCCCGAATATTCAATTTATCATCATCTATCTGGTCAACTTCATCAATTTCAAACTCTTTAATAACAGAAGTAGACAATTTTGGTTCCTCCTCGCAAATCCTAAAAGGTTTTATAACTTCACTCTGACTAGTAATACCTTGTAAACTTGTAGGGTCAGAACTGGACTCTGAGACTGTAACTCTCTTCTGTGGCATACTATTCAACAATGGCTTACCAGTTGCAACTACGGACTTCTTGACCACACCGTTATCGTCACACAATTCGGGGTCAGGCCTGGAGTTTACATTTAGCTTATCACTGAACTTGCTTACTGGTTCACAGTTCACTTCTGTATGCACCTCTTGCAAACGTGTAAAACACAACCGTTGTCAGCAAAGTCTCATAAACCGTTAATGCCCAGCTCTCGCTACGCTCGGGCCCACGCTGTTCTTAGAAGATTTCTCAGAAACGCTTAGTTATAACGGACGCAAAAACCAAAACACCGATCTGCCGTTTGATATTTGTTTATTGTTACACCAACATATAAAAGGAATAAGCGAACTAAGCAAACTAAGGTCTGAAAACAAATATTACAATAATAAATCTCTGTATTACTTCTGACGATGTTTCAATCTTCTTTCTGAACAGCGACCGATGAGACGATGACTGTCGTATTGATGCTTCCGCGAAAATTGGGGAAGTTGATTTTAAGCAAACAACCAAGAATTGATCGTTCAATCTTCAACTCCATTGGCAACCGTGTTTGTCTTGCATCTTGTAACTCATCTGTTGAGGATGTACTACGAAACCTGTTACACTCACTAGGTCTATATGCATTACTAGACATCATGGAGCCTTCTCGATATCCACCTCTCTGAGGCCTACTCGTCATCAATGATTGGGTTTTCCCCTCAGACTGCTCTATTCTAGGGGTGAGATTCAATATACTGGCAAACTTGCTCATAGATTGATTGACACTATCGTTTACTAGTTTCAGGATATCATCAAACCTTGGCTCGATACCCTCATCCTCCATATGGGAGCTTATCTTCACCCACTTCCTTTGCAGTCGAGTAGGTAGGCGTCTTGCTATTACTTCTAGTATAAAACTCGAGTTGAGGTCACTCATGCAATTCATCGAAATCATTGCATTCTTGTAAATTAGCAAATTATCTAAAAACTCAGTGAGTGCCTGGGAGTCATCCTGTAATTGTCCATCATTACCCTTAACAGCCTCGAATAATTTCCCTGCAATCATCGGAGGTCTTCGAAACCTTTGACGTAATATGCTCATAGCCTCGTAGTAGCCCTCTTTTGGCTTCATAAACTTACAGCACTGTATAGCTCTTGCAGCATCTCCAGTGCAATATCTCATCAAATACATTAACTTCAATTCATCACTTAATAGAAAACTACTCAACATGATCTCAAACTCCTTTACAAATTGTAAATAATCAGACGGGTTTCAATCGAAACACCGTGGTTCAAACTTAGGTAGTTTGATGTTCCTATTATCCCTGAATGGCGAAACAGTAACATCAACCATATCATGCTTAACATCAGACACATCGTTACAATTAACAGACAAGTCACCATGACTTACTTTCCTGTTTGCATCCGAGACTCTCTGTCCCTTCTTCGACCCAGGCATTGTTGAACTTGACCCAATTCCAACAAAGTTCCAGATATTGCTTGTTCAAAGAGGACTTGACCGGCACCAAGAAAGATGAACGGTGACTATACAAACTGTCACCAGCGGTCCATAACCGTCGAAAACTGACTTCACCGTCAGAAACTGTCAGCCACGTCTCGTAAACAGTTAATGCCCAGCTCTTGCTACGCTCGGGCTCACGCTGTTCCTTGAAGTTTCTCAGAAACGCTTAGTAATAACGGACGCAAAAACCAAAACACCGATTGGCCACTCAAGAATTCTTTATTGTAACACCAACATATAAAAAGTAATTCCACTAAGTTCTGTGAACAAATATTACAATAATAAATCACAATATTACTTCTGACGGTTTGCTACTGACTTCTTTCTGAACAGCGACCGATGAGACGATGACTGTCTTATTGATGCCTCCGCGAAAATTGGGGAAGTTGGTATTGAGCAAACAACCGTGAATTGATCGTTCAATCTTCAACTGCATTGACAAGAGTTCTCTAAATAATCTTTCGTCGAACTGGCTTTGGCCAATATCTTCTCTCATTCTTGTCTGCATGCTCACAGCTTACTGATCTCCTAACTCGATTTTACGAATTAATTCATCTAGACGTTGGCGGTCAGTGAGTACGTTTCTCCTGAGGATGGATGCTTTGAGCAACTCGTACGAGTTACTTACCTCGGGACTGAACATCTGTGAAGTTGCGTATTTGCTGAATTCCCGCGGTGGGGCATGAATAACTGCAGGTAACTGTGAACGACGATCGGTTATCCCATACTCACGAAAATCTGCTTCAGCTAGCTGAAACCACGTTTCAGCATTATCTGGCCAGTATGGTACAAGCTGAATGGTTGTAGGAGTTGAGCGGATACGAATGACCTTCGGACTAAGATCACTCATGACGAAAATTATGTCGAATAATATATGGTGCAAGAACAAATACAAAATGGAACGAACTCGCCGGAATTATCTGCGTATTTGTCGTACATGAAGTTCGCGTTTGGGCTCACCAGTTTAGAGGTTGACGGATATCTTTTTCAGCAACTTCTAACTTATTTATTCTCGCGTACCAAAAACAAAGCAAAAGCTAATATTTGATCGTCCGCACTACGTGCTATATTTCGGGACCAAAACAAGCCGTCAGACGAACGCTTAGCTAGCTAGTGATCGTGCACGTGTCACGACGAGGAACCAAATGGCGGGGATGCTTGACTGGAAGCCTTCAGCTAAACAAGTCGACTTAAACAGTGGTGGTCAGCATCCAATGGTGAGTGATTGCTGTGGTCAATAATTTTTGGGAATTATTTACTGCTACAAATTCATACTATGCCTCAATTATCGTAGATTCTTATTCTAGATTGCCAGATGTCATAATTACTGATAATCATAATGCAAAATTCACTCACAGAGCGTTGAGGAAGATTTTTAGGCGAGAAGGAATTCCAGATGTCTTACTTACTGATAGTGGTGCTCGCTTCCCTGAGAAGAACTGTAATGATTGGTTTAAACATGTAGGTTGTCGTCATCTGTACACAGCACCACGTCATCCTCAGTCTAACGCGTTGGTAGAAAATTCCATACAAACATTAAAGAGTGCCATAGCATTAATGAGTCCTAAGAATTTTGATGGGCTAGAAAGATGTGTAGATAAATTCCTACTTCAATATCGCAACGCTGATCATACAAGTACCCATGAAAGTCCTGCTAAACTATTCAAATCTCGAATTCTCAGAAAGCATCTGATGTCCACAACTTCTGATGTACATTATTACAGAGGGAATGAATATAGACCTGCTGGGATCATACAACTAATAATGAGTAATCGAACGGTGAAGATATTAGACATCGAAGATCATTCAGTTCATAACAGACACCTGGATCAAGTGAAAATGAATGAAGTAGGTCGTTCCAGTTGTAATTTTAATGATTCCGCTACTAATCCTGATTTTGTAGATAATTCAGAAATAAGTCCAAATGATACTGCTAAAAATAATATCACAGAATCAGTTAGAAGATCGCAGAGACTTGCAAACGAATCATCATAAATACGCAAAGAGACATTCGCCATGTGGCGAATGTGGTGATTGGCAATTTCTATCTCTGTATTGTTTAAATACTTACTGTTGTTTGTTAATATATTTAATATGTGAATTGAAAAATAATTCCGCCAAATACAAATTCTTAGATTCATCCCTCTCTGTATTTTTGGTTGAATTCTTGTAATTCGGTCATTACGAAACACGACTGCTACTAAGACAAATAATTATAACAGATTTACGTACACTTTTAACATTCTATTGTTCACGTGGTTGTTCAGGTTTCTTCTTATCAACGTTTGATGTGACTCGTATATTGATCCCACTTTATAACTTTTCTGTGGTGTCCTTAGGTAATGAGAGGTAGAATAATGGACATTATATCACAATCGCCTCATGTTATATATATACATATATGGCATGTGCATATTTACACCTTAAATCAAAATAAGTATTCGAAGATATCCCTAAAATCCATATCGCTGGGAGAAGAGAAAAGTGTAAAGTTAATAACTAGGACGACAGTGTGTCAGCGAATATCAGTTAACTAAATGAATTCAAAAACTGTTAATGCCGATAAGTAATAACTCATACTTCCAATGAGCTGAGTTTTCTTAGTGTATTTAAAGGGTCTAGGCTACCAATATGAGTCATGCAGGTAGACAGCACACACTTTTTAACTGAAATTTCATTATTCCCCATTACAAACAAATTTGGGCTTTTAATCCATGCAACAGGGGGGGGGGGCAGTCAGACTAGCTGAACATAAAAACTTAGAAAAATCTAGATTGGATGACCCAAATAAGATAAGAAATCTAGAGAATAGTTCAGCTATACCATTCACTACATGCAGTTACACACAACCATACAATAGGATGGGATAAGATGACAGTTTTAAAATCTAATGTCACAGGGTGGAGGGAGAGATTGATAACAGAAGCTTTGTTTATCGAATCAACTGCAAACACATGTAATAGGAATGATTCATCACTTGTCCTTGATATCTGGAAAATTCTACTACCCCTACGACAAATAGGAGAAAGCGAAGACAGCTATGAAATTCAAGTTTCAAAGTCGTGTGATTACAATTGATATGATTATGAAAAGCAATGAATTTTTTTCGAAAACTCGTCATCCAGTAGATAATACTGTCTCACTGTGTGATACATATAATAGACAAACTAATATGGAATTACTTACTACCACAGTGCCTAAGTTTTACACATATTTTAATCCATGTTCTCTGGTTATTTTTCATGTTAATACTGAAGAATACTAATATTATAAATAACCGGATTAAATGCTACTGAAACAGTCCACGCACGCCTTGCTAACACATTAGAGAAGTAATGACAGTCTGAGAATTTAATAGCATTTCACTCAAGTGTTACCACGTTGCCTATCATTCTCCTTAATTACACCATGTTCTTGAAATGACAAATATAAAAGATACACATAGCGAAAAGAAATGTATGCATTTTCAATAAAATTACAAGCAACTAAGTTTGGAATAACTTAGTATGAGTAGGAGTACATTTTCACATTCAAAATGGCTAATCAATCAGTGGAAAATTTCACAGTTGTACATTGTTTGTAGTCGAAATATAGTCAACGTAAAGTCGAATAACCATACTATCCAGAAGACTTGGATCAATTCCCTTCACCTGGTTGAGATATTGGGCCAATATTTGAAGTTTTTCATCACCTACACATCCGCCAGAAAAACCTGGATATAATGTTTCCATGCAAACACTGAGATTAAACTCCCCGACTGCCTTCGCCTGTATTGCAAAATATCTGAAACTGTATATGTGTATTAGGCGAATTGATCTTACGTATAGTGAACGATCCCTTATTGTAGGCACACACGCAATATGTGAACAAAGGGGGGATATACGTAGATCACAATATCTGATCTGCTTGATATCAAAAATGTCTATGAAGAAAGCAAGCATAAGTGCAGGATACTGCTGATTGATTAACATAAGTAGTTTCGTTCCACTCATAACAAATAGCAATGCTTGCCAGTCAGATAAAAAGGGATCTAAATACCAGACGGCTGATATATTAATCAGTTGGCAGTCACTTTCTCGATAGTTGTCTAGGGTGTCGAGCAGATCATATATTGTGAGCTGAATCATCTCGGTTTCCAGAGGAAACCGTGGTGAAATTTCAGCGTGAACTGTGTAAATTGCAAGTGATTTGTGCATTGTGAATTTGTTTTATGTAGTCATCAGTTTGCTCAAGTAGCAAGCTAGAGACTGGACAGATTCGACTCATTCGGCTGTCTGAGTTCAGTTGAACTGAATACACTGTCAATGAGCTTGACCACAGACCAAGCGAAACAGCTGTTCAATTTTTAAATCTCTTCAATCGGGCTAGTCAGCAAACACAACTCAGTCAGTGGTGCGAAGTTGCGTGCAGCAATTTATTTGAAGATACTGATCGCTGGTGAAGCCAGCTGGCAAAGTGGAATTTCATGATGCTTCATCTGACGTTCCAGATGGCTAGTTAGCTCATTATTCGCCTAACTAACATTGAGATTATGATTGCTGGTAGTGTAGACAAGCCAGAGTATGAACTACTCGCATAGTGTGAGTGCATTGTATCCATTAAGTGACCAACCATCCTCTGATTCTTTTAGCGATATTCAATAGACTCGAATTCACATGAAATATCAATAGTGGTTTCACAGAATTAGAGAGTAAACAGTCTGCAGTATAAAATGATACCATCCTATTTCACAGGTTCTCATCAGCTAACTGCAGACTACCCGAAAATACAATGGTTTTATAGTTGATAATAACATACTTTAAAGTTTGAGTGGAAGTAGAGAAGAGATACTATAAAATTGACGAATCCAAAATGTAAGCATTGCAATGTTTTTAGTTTGAGTTTTCATCATCAATTTATACATTTTCATTTTGGGAATATTTGCTTCAATTCAGGCACAGGTTTCTGGGAATATGTTCAGAAAATCGGATAGAAGCCCTTCTCTGCGTCCTTCCAATGTAATTTCTCCCACACGTGCATGTGAATTCATAAACGCAGTTGGAGGTGACATCAGCAGGGTATTTATCCAGTTTTGAGTGGGTTATAGAAGGAATGGTGCTGTATACTGTTATGAGTTTTACTGCCAGGAAGCTTCTATTTATTGCACCTTTTAGCCTTTTGTCAATCTTTTGTGACACTGCATCTCCTTTGTATGGTAGACAAATAAATACTCTCAGAGTGCAATTACCAGACACATTGTTGATACTGGACATCTCGTAGAGATTTCTAAGTCCTTCAAAATATTAAATAGACAAAAGACAGCAAATTTACTGCGATTTGCCGAAGCGATCGCAATCAAACGACTTAAACCAGACTTATGCATACAGAAAGAGATTGCGATTAACCTCTCACTCCCTTGGTAACAGAATTCTGATTTTGGTTAGTCATCTAATTCAGATATAAGCATAAAACTCGTACACTGTGGTAGAGTACAACTCCATTATGGATAAGATTTTATTTTGATAAATCATACAGTGTTGTACAGTTATATTAACTGATCTAATTCAGTGATCTCAACTCACTGAACAAATCTTAATCTCATAGACTGTAACCGCTTTTGTTTTTTGAGTTGCTTTGTGAACCTACAAGCTAACACCGTTCTGTTAATCAACTTTTTTCTGTTTTCTGTCTTACCCCTCCCCCTCTTTTCAACTTTAAAAGTGTATAAATTGATGATGAAAACTTAAACTAAAAGCATTGCAATGCTTTCATTTTGGATTCGTCAATTTTATAGTATCTCTTCTCTACTACCACTCAAACTTTAAAGTATGTTATTATCAACTATAAAACCATTGTATTTTCGGGTAGTCTGCAGTTAGCTGATGAGAACCTGTGAAATAGAATGGTATCATTTTATACTGCAAATTTCGTCTTCGTTTCTTTATCAAAATCTGTCAAGGGAACTAAATGTATGAAATAAACCGTTTAAGTAATGAGACTGTGTAAATGAGGTGAATTTTACTAATTGATTACTTGTTCATTTGCCACACAGAAGCTGAAGAATGCAACTCCTTTCGTACTCTTCACCCTCAACATATAAACAGTGTCGAAGGAATATTCTGGCGAAGCTATGTGACATGAATTTAAGATGTCCTCGAAAATCCAGCTTTCCTCCAGTTTGTTCTTCCAGTCACCTACTTGGAAGCAAGTAGACCAAGGTATACAGTATCGCATGTGTCCATTTCATTATTTTCAGAATTCTCTTCACATAAAGACGACTGAAAATACACACAGGATTAATGAAGTAATGAGCGTAGATTTCCCTTCTACTGGGCTCACAATCACCATGAGGACTATAGGTTTACAAAACAGGCAAATAGTGCAACAAAATGTATAAACAATAAAACTAATAAGAGAGGGGACTAGTAATATAAAAAAGCTGAGGACATGGCACACCTGGCAAACCGTCGAGTGGAAGCTGAATGGAAAACGAAAAGTGAGGCGTTCGAGTGAGTGACATGGAGAAGATCGTGCGAAAAGGAGATGACAGAGTGTGGGCGTTAGGAAGAAGCAAAACACATGCAATTATCAGGTCATTATCATGTCTCAGTCAAGTTATTATAGCGTTATTAACAAGTCGTTGACATGCAGTTAATCCTGCTTTCTGATTGGACGTTTGCACAATTCCAACTCTCAACCGGATTGGTTGATTTCCAGTCTACCTTATTTTCTGTATAAATACAGTCACTTTTGTCATAATAAATGAACCTGGTTTTACCGTTGATTCTCGCGTGTTCTGCCTTACCGGTTAAGTGGGCACTGGTCAGCAGTTAAGCAGTGACCTTGCTACAAAATATCTAGCATCATAACAGTGGGCAATCATAGGGCCAGTCAGAAACGACGGCAGAAAAACAGGACAAAGTGGAACAGATGTGCTGCTGAAGCCATTTCTTCCACTTGGAACCGAAGAGCACAATAGTAATTTTACAAAAATAGGATTTAAAATACGTTGGGATGAAGGTCCGAGAAAGTTTTGATAAATAGATTACAACTGAGAACTATCTGCAGGGCAGCATAAAGAGGGAAAATTACTCAATTCAACACAAGAAAGCAGTTAACCGTGAGATGAAACCAAATAAATTTGTTGAGGTCTGTGATTGAGCAATAAGTTGCACAGAGCAGTGATAAAACAAACTACACAACTATTTAATAAGTTGAATAATTCTTGCTGCAATAATCTGAGATTAGTCACGGCTCCGTTTATACACACAAGTCGGGTTGGAGTAGCTTGATCCAGGGAAGTGAAGTGAAGTTAGGTTTCTTCGCCTATTGACAATAGTAAAGACGGCCTTGACATCCACTATGTGTCCCAATCTAAGGAGATGTCAAAGGACTATGAACCCCTGAGTCGAATGCTTTGGTCACGTTTCGTATTAATCGGGAGGATGCCAGTCATTTTCGTTCTTCGAAAGTACTTCCTCTGACAGGTACATACATACCTGTGATGACAGTTCGTGCTGACTTCAGATATGTTCAACTTTTATCTCTTGATTGGCCGAATGACTAATGACAAAGTCCTTATAGGATAGTCATTAGACACAAGAGGATAAAATTCATTTGTAGCTGTGGTGTCAGCTGTTGATGAAAATCATGTCAACTATAAACTATTCTTGTGATTAACAATAAACTTCGAATCGCCTACCAAAACCAAGTGGTCCCGGAACTGAAATATATTTATCACGAGCTGACATTAGTTAGAGAACCATTGGGAGACCTTAAAGGTATACGAGCTCGCCTTGCAACCAGAAGGTCCTAGGTTCGAGCCCCGTGGGTGCGCACTGTGATGAGCCCCAAACTAGGAAGAAACAGCTGTCCAGTTCTCCCGGGTTTTCCAGTAGTTCTCTAACTAATGTCAGCTCATGTAAAATCCTGTAACTAGTCAATCAAACCCCTACAAACCAACACTTGAATTAAAATACATTTAGTTGTCCAGTCTTACAGATACTTAGTTCTGGTTATATATTGAGTTATTCACGTTTGAATTTTAGAGGTGATTTGCAGTTGCAAAAGGCATCATCAATCCTTTAGTACTGGGTGTAAGCAGCCATGGAATATAGATTAATACAGTTTCACCGAGATCGGATAAGCACCAATAAGTATCTGCTACGGTAGGTAATTCCCCCAAATTATAAGCCACAGCATTTATCACTGGACATCGGATGTTGACCCTCACTGTTTAAGTTGGTTGTTAAGCGTAAGGCTTAGGTTCAAGCTTACATGCCATTTGGCATACCATCTGGTAATATCCATTCGTCCGAGCACGATTCCTGGCAGGTTAAGCAATCAGCCTCGCACTACGATTTGGTCCAGAAACATACGTCGTAGTTTGGACGATCGATTCTGGTGTTTCGCTTTGCCTTCGGCCTACGTGGGACGAATACTATAGAAGTTGTGGGCGTTAGATCTTGCATTCGTATACACCGTACTATCCGTGAATATCAACACACTCGCCTACTAAATTAAAAGAGCTCATGACGAGATTACCCCCCAACGACATCGAAAACACACTCACACTAATGCATACACCACTGTAATAGATAGTGAATTCACCAGGTGATAACATCACAAAATATAACAAGGGAGTCAACTAGTAAAGAGCATCATGGAAAACACATACCACGTTGAGTACTTCCCAGTGACTAATCAGTCTGTCAGAATATCCTGCTCATAAACATTCAAACGAAGTATCATCGAGTGTTTCAAACCGCCGAAACATGCTGAGAATAAACCGAAGTCTCAGATGTTCACGATTAAATCTCAGAACAACATTTTACACATCTACAACAGATACACATGCATGCTTTAGGTTCGAGAGATAATGGAGAAGACGAAACTCCTCAGGTTGCGTTTTTTCCCAAGCTTGTCTAAAATGCCTCATTTATCCCAACCATGTAGGTACTGATTCAATGGCTACTCGCCTGGTATACAAAGAGTACACCACAATCGATAGAACTCAATAATTAACAGTCTTTAACACTATAAGAAAGAGGATTCATTGGTCCACACCCTAAGAGGAGAAACAGAAAATCTCAAACGTCTGAATAATCTTCAAGACGGTTTTATTGCCATTTATTAATAATTCAGCCACATCACATGTACCCTTTAAACAAGCAACCTTCTAGAAACACAAGTTCCCACTATTCTCAGACAGAATGGATGAAGTCACAAGAATATTTGTAGACCTGAGAGGCCACATGGAACTGGCGATGATAACATCGAAATGTCTAGCTTTTGAGGCTAATTAGAAGGCATGAGAGATCGAAATAACGGAAACAACAAAGACATAAATTATCGCTATCATAGGGTGAGAATGAGTAAACGAATGACGCTTCGTCCACAATCCATACAATCCTCGGTATCAGTTCGGTGAGAAATATCAGAAGGAAGTGAGGTGCAGAACAAAATATATTTGCAAAATCAAAAAGAAATTTTGTGAGCATTTATTAGTAGAAATCGAATATCTTCAAGACATAACTACTTCAGTGATTGTTGATTTCACTGTCATTCATCACGTCGATATTAAAGGTGATACTGGAGGTTTCATGGTTGGTTACACACCCCTGTAGCCAATTGTAGCACACGCGACTCTCGGCCCAGAGCTCCCTGTCGTTCTACTCTCCGGAGTTGGCCTCGTGCCCAAATCATCTTGATTTTGATGTATAACTAGTGCGCGACCAAGAAAGCCATCATACCGACATATAAGGCTTCCACTCACAGTCACATTGATTTGCAAGTACCCTCTAGCGTCAACCACTCCGTTACCGAGATCCCCTTCATGACGGACTGTGGTATTTGGTCCACCATGATCTCTGAAATAAAGCAATACAAACATCAATACATGGTAATATTTATATGGTGGGGAGGAATGGGAATTCTGATGCTAAGTAAAATAATAGCAAAAGTTACTATGAATTCTCTTTGATATACAACCAACGATGGAACGCCTTCTCGAGAAGCCGATCACTCATCTGCACTAAAATACCTCTTCCACGTTTTGAACTTCACATTTCATTGTAGCTTCTAATGATCAGTAAAAATTTATGTGTTTTCAGCGCACATGTGACTGCATCTGGATCAACACATTCAATCGTTACGTGAACTCTTGTGAGTATAAAAGTAGTCAGATGAAGGCAGACAGAAGTTCCTGTAATCCTAAGCCTGCATCGAATTTCCTACACACACTAGCATAAACGGTATTTATCAGGAGTGAAATGATGCATGTTGAAACTTACCTGTTGTATAGGTTCCAGTGTGGTCCTGCATCATTACAATTATTCCCAAGTCCACCATATTGATGCACGTGTACTCCATGTTGTGTTCTAGGTTGGAAGCCCGACACACTTCCATTGACATGAATCCAATATCCCCTTCCAGTGAACCAAACTGATCCTAGGTATGGTGGTTTCACAAACGAGGCGACAGCAGGTGAAATTCCTCCATTTCCAGAGCCTGAGAAAAGCATGAATATCAAATTCAACATCATGGTCGAATAGCATGAAAGAAATTCGTGATAGGATAACAATAAGGATACGAATAAATCAATCACTGAACTACAAAACATCAAAGCCTCTGGAGAAGTCTCCTGTCAAACGAAGACAATGACATCAGATTTCATACACCTGTGTATCTGAATATATCTGCACGAATGATCGACGAAATTCACATTCATTGAAAAACTCAATCAGGGGATAATGGTAACAGACTGACAACACTACATCCAATGATCAAAACACCAAGACTTCAATATTGCAACGTTGTGTGATGAGAAGGTGGGTGATGTAATCTACTTCATCTTTCTTACCTGTTTCCCAATACCGAAATAAGAGTACATAGAGTACTTTATGCAGAGTCAGATGACAAAAGACCATCTCCCTCACCGTTCCGTATTCCACTGGGTATCTCATACACACTTGCCAGTCATCCGTTGAACAGAGAAGTTGAAACTCGATAAAACACGCACAAACACACACACACACAGAGAAACAGTGAATGAGAATTCGAATGGAGAAACCAGAATTCTCGATTCATACTGACTAGCCAAATGATGTGAAGAGTTAGACTCAAAATGAGTCCACAGAACACTTTCAGTATGCTGCATATATAAAGCTTGAGTAAACCAGTTTGATGAATGGACCAGTCAGTTGTGGTGAGTATTCGATTGTCATAGATGAAAAATCATCACCTCAACTCACATGCTGCTTGTGATTCAACATTCGACGAAATAAGTGACACGACAATGAACGGGAATAGCACCATCTTGTGAGACATTTTCTCAACCAATTCACACTCGTTAATGTGATACACGGTAGTCAGACAAGTGTGACATGCACTTGTATTTATATGTGTAAATCAAAGGTTGAATAATGCTGTTTCACACACACACTCACACTCACACACACAAAACCCCCAATCATCAAATGAGTGACTCAGTCGTGTGAAAAATCTCGGATTTTCGTGTTTCAAAGCAGTTAGAAGTGTTTTCAGGTCATCAAGTGAGTCAATTCATGTGAATTGAGGTCGTGCGTTACTTATTTTGATTTACACAGAAACAGTAATACATGTTAATAATCTGCACATCACGAATGCATCACGTGTCAATAGTTCGATCATCAGAACAAAAGGTGAACAACTGACCCCCACCCGTTGATCACAATGTACTAGAAGTTTGATCAGAGTTACACGTAGATGTGTACGTGTAACTTTTGAGTGGAGACCTTCATTCACAGACAGAATCAGTGATGACATTATGGTGAAGACTAGTTTGAGTCACACCTGAATTTGACGTAAAATTACAAGTGAAGTGTAATGTGAATTGGTCAGATCTCTTATGCTTGTGGGAAATTTTACAGTCTGTTTTCCTATTACTGTGAAAATTTATTTAACACTGAAACTGTTAAACTGAATTAGACACCAACGTCTTCGATCATAGTTTTCATTGGTACCAATAAAAGCACCAACTCAAATTTATCTATGATCCTGCAATGATCATCAGTTGAAATACATATGTCTGACTGCAGTCAGACTAGCAGTCTAGAATATAAACCTGGCTAAATCTAGATTAGTTATTGAATTGAATTTTTTGATTTTCCCGTCGATTGATTGGACCGAAGTGCTCGGTCTCAGGTTGACATGTCGGCTTCTTGTGCAGATGCTTCGATGATGTCTGGGTATTTAATTAGTATACAATTGGTGGATAGTGGCTAGCAGTGGAATCCAGGATGCGCATTTCGTCCTATTTGGGACTCGTCAGCTGGATGTACCTGCATTTCTCAGTGAGTGATGATGTTCCCACCGAGGCTCGAACCCAGTGCCCATAGTTTCAAACGCCATAGCGTTATCCACTGGACCACTTGGGCCACGAGAACCACCTCTTGTGCAACGGGTCATATTAATTATTGAATTGAATTTTTTGATTTTCCCGTCGATTGATTGGACCGAAGTGCTCGGTCTCAGGTTGACATGTCGGCTTCTTGTGCAGATGCTTCGACGATGTCTGGGGATTTGATTTGTATACGATTGGTGGATAGTGGCTAGCAGTGGAATCCAGGATGCGCATTTCGTCCTATTTGGGACTCGTCAACTGGATGTACCTGCAGATTTGCTACTTCGAATAAGTTAAGAAATTTAGAGAATATTTCAGCTATAGCACTCATTACATCCAATTACACACAACAAACCATACAGTAGTTTAGGATAAGATGACATGACATTTTCATGATCTTATCTCAAAGTGTGGAGGCAGAGATTAATAACAGAATCTTCATTTATCTTACCAACAGTAAACAAGTGTAATAGGAATGATTCAACGTCTGTTCACCAAGATATCTGGAAAATTCTACTCCCATTACGCAAATAGGAGAGAACAAGGAAAACTATAGAACAAAATTTTCGAAGTTGTGTGATTATAATTGAAATAATTATGAGCGATAATCTGTGTTCGAAACGTCATCCAATAAATAATACTGATTCTTTACTGTGATAAACAAATTATTATGTTAAATATCTTACAAACACAAAAATAAAGATATGTGTGGAAGATCTTTGAAAAAGGAAGCTTGGATGTATCCCTAATTTTTGGATAGAGATGGGTTATCCCTATAGTTTCATGGAGAAATATGTTCACAAACTAGATGGAAACTAGAGGAGATGGTAGCGTGAAGAAATCTGCTATTTATTGAATTAACAATATAATCTGGAATTGTCAAGGGAAATTTTCTTCCAGAAACTAGCCGCACAATGATACCAACCTTTGATTAGAACAATTCTCAATCAATTCTCAATTGGCCAGTTTGGAGAGTGGAGTTTTAAAATCAACAATAAACAAATTAATACTATACAAAAGGTACGTTGACGATACCTTTATAGTCTGCTACGAGAACTCGGACTCCAACTGCATCTTACAAGAATTCAATAATTCCCATCCTTCGATTAAATTCACAATGGAGTTAGAAAGCGATTCAAAGATTCCATTTCTGGACGTGGAATTGACAAGAAGAGATGATGGAACCCTGAAGAGGTCCATCCACAGAAAACCGACATGGAATGACCAACTAACGCATTTCTATAGTTGGATACCTCTAAGCCGAAAACGAGCCCTCATCAGCGCACTAACCCATCGCGTTAGAAAAATCTGCAGCAACGATTGCATGGAAGAGGAGCCCCTATTCCTCAAAAATATCCTGGCTCAAAATGGCTACCCGACACGTTTTGTCGAAAAGAACATGAAACCTAAACCTAAAAGAGAAGAATGCGATTCAGCGCCAAAGAAAACGCTGTATCTAAATCTGAATTTCAAGGGAGATTTGGCAGCTGATATCCTGAAGAGGAGAATATCCAGCTCTCTAAAGAAGACCTTCCCTGCAGCAACACTAAGAGTGACATTCTCTAGCCGCCCAATACTTCGAAACAACACGAAGGACAAACTTTCGCATATGACCAATTCAATGTGCATATACCAGTTCACTTGCTCGTGCGGAGCTAGGTACATAGGTCGTTGTATGCGCGTCCTCTCAAAACGTGTTAGAGAACACTACCCAGCGTGGCTGCAAAGAGGAGGCAGCGGTTCAATTAGAAGTGCCATTATTTAACATCTGGTCAACACCTCCCACAAAATCTCAACCGATTCTTTCAAAGTGATTTACAAAGTCAACAGAAACCTACCAAAAGCAATATGTTTCCGACTTCTTTGTACTGCAGAAGCCCTCACAATATGCATCGAGAAGCTGGAGCTGTGTGTTCAAAAGAAGTTAGTCCAACCTCTACAACTACCATGGACCTAGCTTGGTATGTTCCCTTTGTTTCCGTCTTTTTTTTTCTCTTCCTCGTCTGTTTTCGTTCTTGTTTTTTCCTTTAGAGCATTTTTCGTTCGCTGTGTGTCTGATTCTTAGTCCCTCAATCTTCGTTTAATCCACCTAATTTTTTTTTTTCAGCTATAAAAACAGTTATTTTAATTTTGTTTCCATACTCCTCCTGATCACACTTGTAATCCGTTTAAAATAACCATTCTACAATTATATTCTAATCCTGTGTAATTTTTTGTTTCTAATAATAATAATAATAATAATAATAATAATAATAATAACAGCTTTATTCCAAACAGTATTTGTGGTACAGGTATGGAATTTTCAGCGTGCATTACAGTATATTGCATCTAATTACCTCATAAATTATATAAGATTTTTAAAAATCAAAGATAAATAAATAAAAATAAATTAGTTATAAATAAATAAAATAAATAAATATTAAAATTAAGAAAAAAAAACAACGTAGAGTATTTCATTTCAAACAATGCAACACAGGATTTGAAATATAAAGTTGATGTGTGGTACTAGATGAGAACAACAGTGTGATAGTAACGAGGAAAGGAAAACAAAAACTAATGGGACTATTTGTTAGAGTGCCGCAGTAAGTTTATCGTGTCATACCTAACGGATTTCTCATCACATAACAGCTGTGCCAGATATGGTATTGTGGAGTTTTTGTATTTGGTAGTCCTAGCATATAGCCTCCCATAGCTGCTTCTAGTTCTTCCAGATGAAATGCAAGGAGATAGATGCGTATAGAGAGGATGCTCGGGGTCCGACAATATTGTATTCGCTAGTTTCTTACATGACATTATATATGTCTATCTACAATAGTGTTCACCAGTTGGTTTAACGATATCCCACTTGCCCTACTAACAGCTTTTAGTGCCCTTCTCAGCGAAGCAAAGTCTTTCTTAAGTAGTCCAGGAAAGACTAATGGGGAGCAGTAAAGGAGGATGGGTAGAATACAAGAATTTACAAACTGAGAAAGTAAAGACTGGTTTATGCCAGACTGCCTAAATTTCCTAATGTAGAACGTTAAGCGAAACATCTTTCTAGTAACTAGCAAGATGTGGGAAGACCAGGAAAGATCGGTGGAAAAACTCAGCCCAAGGTACTTAACATAAGATGTATTTTCAACCTCTGTGTCGTCAATGAGAGTGGGGCCATGTGAGCTAACTAGTTGCTGTAGGTCACATTTACGTCTGAAAGTGAAATTGACTACCTGACATTTAGACGGATTAAGCTTAAGTCCGTTTGAAGAGGACCACTGACTAATTTCCGACAGAAAGCTATTTAATTTGGAACAATCTGACTGAGAGTTGACAGGCATAGAAACCGAGAGGTCATCGGCATACTTAACAAAAGTGGCTACATCAAAATGAGGCAAGTCATGTAAGAAAAACGAGAACAGAAAGGGAGAAAGAACAGCACCTTGAGGAACACCAGCTAAAGTAAGTGAGGTAGTGGAGGATTTTCCATTGTAGACGGTGTACTGCTTCCTTTCAGAAAAATAGGAATGCAACCACTTATTTGTCCAGCTTTCAGCCTGTGTTGCAGCAAGCTTACTTAGCAAGAGAGACCTGGGAACAGAGTCAAATGCAGATGTGTAATCAAGGAAGGCACAGCGAACGTATTTAGCTCCTTTATCTAAACTAGAGACTATGCTATGGTGGAGGACGACAGCGGCATCTAACGTACTCCTACTATGTTTATAAGCAAACTGGTTGGGGTCGTTGAAAGGTTTTAAAGAGGGATCAAGATTAAGTAAAATAAGTCTTTCCATAACTTTCAAAAAGGGTGAGGTAATTGAAATGGGTCTAAACTTAACATTAGGTCCACTTGTAGATTTAGGCACTGGAACGATCTTGATGTTTTTCCATGATTCAGGTATAATACTTTTGGAAAAAGATTCGTTGAAAATGTCAGTTAGCGGGGAACACAAGATGTCGGCACACTACTTAAGGATAACAGCAGGAACACCATCAGGACCGAGGGACTGAGTAGGCTTGAGAGATTGAAGACACTTGAGGACATCATTCGTGTTAAAGCATGAGAAGCAGTCATTGTTTACACTATTTGAGTTAGGAATCATAACATTTGCTGGGATACATATGAAGGATTCATTTAGCATGTTAACATCTACAGAAATATCATTCAACATTTGCTTACCACCTGTGATTTCCTTTAATAACTTCCACATATTTGATGGGGATTTACATGAAAGAAACTTCTGGTTATAGAGAGCATTCAATCTTTGTAATTCAAGCTTAATCAAAGTGTTCATTCTCTTAACACCAGATTTGTTTTTCATTTTGAACAACCTTTCTTTTTCACGGCGGAGCTTTTTGAGTTGAGAAGAGGAGAAGCGATCGAGTTTTAAGAAGATTGTCTCTTTTGGACAACAAACATCAAGACAGAAATTAAGATAATGTGTTATGTTGGCAATTGTGTTATCAAGAGCTTGTTCAGTAAATAGATCCCAGTTTGTGTCTTTTAACATGGACCTTAGGTTCAGTATGTTGTCATGGTAACAACATCTGTGTTGTGTTTTCTTTCCAAGGTATGCATCTTGTAATCTATATTCGTACCTTCAAACTATCATATCAAGTTGAAAATTATTATCACCTTCGTTACTATGTGAAATTAAACAAATAATAATTCTATCCATGTTAAAATAATCTATATAAATGCGATTGTACAGCTTTTGAGAATGAAATCGCCGGAAAGATATCTTTGCTGAACTTCGTGTTCTCTTCTTTCTAATTCTCAATCGATCAAATTATTTGTGTTTCATTGAGAAGTGTACATTCCAGTGTTCCTTATTTACTGATATGTCGAAGCTTTAGTATTTATGGTTCTGTACATTACATGTGTTCTATGAATAAATATGTCACAGGATCAATGCATGAATGTGTTGATCCAGATGCAGTCACATGTGCGCTGAAAACACATAAATTTTTACTGATCATTAGAAGCTACAATGAAATGTGAAGTTCAAAACGTGGAAGAGGTATTTTAGTGCAGATGAGTGATCGGCTTCTCGAGAAGGCGTTCCATCGTTGGTTGTATATCAAAGAGAATTCATAGTAACTTTTGCTATTATTTTACTTAGCATCAGAATTCCCATTCCTCCCCACCATATAAATATTACCATGTATTGATGTTTGTATTGCTTTATTTCAGAGATCATGGTGGACCAAATACCACAGTCCGTCATGAAGGGGATCTCGGTAACGGAGTGGTTGACGCTAGAGGGTACTTGCAAATCAATGTGACTGTGAGTGGAAGCCTTATATGTCGGTATGATGGCTTTCTTGGTCGCGCACTAGTTATACATCAAAATCAAGATGATTTGGGCACGAGGCCAACTCCGGAGAGTAGAACGACAGGGAGCTCTGGACCGAGACTCGCGTGTGCTACAATTGGCTACAGGCGTGTGTAACCAACCATGAAACCTCCAGTATCACCTTTAATATCGACGTGATGAATGACAGTGAAATCAACAATCACTGAAGTAGTTATGTCTTGAAGATATTCAATTTCTACTAATAAATGCTCACGAAATTTCTTTTTGATTTTACAAATATATTTTGTTCTGCACCTCACTTCCTTCTGATATTTCTCACCGAACTGATACCGAGGATTGTATGGATTGTGGACGAAGCGTCATTCGTTTACTCATTCTCACCCTATGATAGCGATAATTTATGTCTTTGTTGTTTCCGTTATTTCGATCTCTCATGCCTTCTAATTAGCCTCAAAAGCTAGACATTTCGATGTTATCATCGCCAGTTCCATGTGGCCTCTCAGGTCTACAAATATTCTTGTGACTTCATCCATTCTGTCTGAGAATAGTGGGAACTTGTGTTTCTAGAAGGTTGCTTGTTTAAAGGGTACATGTGATGTGGCTGAATTATTAGTAAATGGCAATAAAACCGTCTTGAAGATTATTCAGACGTTTGAGATTTTCTGTTTCTCCTCTTAGGGTGTGGACCAATGAATACTCTTTCTTATAGTGTTAAAGACTGTTAATTATTGAGTTCTATCGATTGTGGTGTACTCTTTGTATACCAGGCGAGTAGCCATTGAATCAGTACCTACATGGTTGGGATAAATGAGGGATTTCAGACAAGCTTGGAAAAAAACGCAACCTGAGGAGTTTCGTCTTCTCCATTATCTCTCGAACCTAAAGCATGCATGTGTATCTGTTGTAGATGTGTAAAATGTTGTTCTGAGATTTAATCGTGAACATCTGAGACTTCGGTTTATTCTCAGCATGTTTCGGCGGTTTGAAACACTCGGTGATACTTCGTTTGAATGTCTATGAGCAGGATATTCTGACAGACTGATTAGTCACTGGGAAGTACTCAACGTGGTATGTGTTTTCCATGATGCTCTTTACTAGTTGACTCCCTTGTTATATTTTGTGATGTTATCACCTGGTGAATTCACTATCTATTACAGTGGTGTATGCATTAGTGTGAGTGTGTTTTCGATGTCGTTGGGGGTAATCTCGTCATGAGCTCTTTTAATTTAGTAGGCGAGTGTGTTGATATTCACGGATAATACGGTGTATACGAATGCAAGATCTAACACCCACAACTTCTATAGTATTCGTCCCACGTAGGTCGAAGGCAAAGCGAATCACCAGAATTGATCGTCCAAACTACGACGTACGTTTCTGGACCAAATCGTAGTGCGAGGCTGATTGCTTAACCTGCTAGGAATCGTGCTCGGACGAATGGATATTACCAGATGGTATGTAAGATGGCATGTAAGCTTGAACCTAAGCCTTACGCTTAACAACCAACTTAAACAGTGAGGGTCAACATCCGATGTCCAGTGATAAATGCTGTGGCTTATAATTTGGGGGAATTACCTACCGTAGCAGATACTTATTGGTGCTTATCCGATCTCGGTGAAACTGTATTAATCTATATTCCATGGCTGCTTACACCCAGTACTAAAGGATTGATGATGCCTTTTGCAACTGCAAATCACCTCTAAAATTCAAACGTGAATAACTCAATATATAACCAGAACTAAGTATCTGTAAGACTGGACAACTAAGTGTATTTTAATTCAAGTGTTGGTTTGTAGGGATTTGATTGACTAGTTACAGGATTTCATCATGAGCTGACATTAGTTAGAGAACTACTGGAAAACCCGGGAGAACTGGACAGCTGTTTCTTCCTAGTTTGGGGCTCATCAAAGTACGCACCCACGGGGCTCGAACCTAGGACCTTCTGGTTGCAAGGCGAGCTCGTATACCTTTAAGGTCTCCCAATGGTTCTCTAACTAATGTCAGCTCGTGATAAATATATTTCAGTTCCGGGACCACTTGGTTTTGGTAGGCGATTCGAAGTTTATTGTTAAACACAAGAATAGTTTATAGTTGACATGATTTTCATCAACAGCAGTCGCCTCAGCTACAAATAATTTTTATCCTCTTGTGTCTAATGACTATCCTATAAGGACTTTGTCATTAGTCATTCGGCCAATCAAGAGATAAAAGTTGAACATATCTGAAGTCAGCACGAACTGTCATCACAGGTATGTATGTACCTGTCAGGGGAAGTACTTTCGAAGAACGAAAATGACTGGCATCCTCCCGATTAATACGAAACGTGACCAAAGCATTCGACTCAGGGGTTCATAGTCCTTTGACATCTCCTTAGATTGGGACACATAGTGGATGTCACGACCGTCTTTACTATTGTCAATAGGCGAAGAAACCTAACTTCACTTCACTTCCCTGGATCAAGCTACTCCAACCCGACTTGTGTGTATAAACGGAGCCGTGACTAATCTCAGATTATTTCAGCAAGAATTATTCAACTTATTAAATAGTTGTGTAGTTTGTTTTATCACTGCTCTGTACAACTTATTGCTCAATCACCGACCTCAACAAATTTATTTGGTTTCATCTCACGGTTAACTGCTTTCTTGTGTTGAATTGAGTAATTTTCCCTCTTTATGCTGCCCTGCAGATAGTTCTCAGTTGTAATCTATTTATCAAAACTTTCTCGGACCTTCATCCCAACGTATTTTAAATCCTATTTTTGTAAAATTACTATTGTGCTCTTCGGTTCCAAGTGGAAGAAATGGCTTCTAAAGGAAATCTGTTCCACTTTGTCCTGTTTTTCTGCCGTCGTTTCTGGCTGGATCTATGATTGCCCACAGTTATGATGCTAGATATTTTGTAGCAAGGTCACTGCTTAACTGCTGACCAGTGCCCACTTAACCGGTAAGGCAGAACACGCGAGAATCAACGGTAAAACCAGGTTCATTTATTATGACAAAAGTGACTGTATTTATACAGAAAATAAGGTAGACTGGAAATCAACCAATCCGGTTGAGAGTTGGAATTGTGCAAACGTCCAATCAGAAAGCAGGATTAACTGCATGTCAACGACTTGTTAATAACGCTATAATAACTTGACTGAGACATGATAATGACCTGATAATTGCATGTGTTTTGCTTCTTCCTAACGCCCACACTCTGTCATCTCCTTCTCGCACGATCTTCTCAATGTCGCTGTCGAACGCCTCACTTTTCGTTTTCCATTCAGCTTCCACTCGACGGTTTGCCAGGTGTGCCATGTCCTCAGCTTTTTTATATTACTAGTCCCCTCTCTTATTAGTTTTATTGTTTATACATTTTGTTGCACTATTTGCCTGTTTTGTAAACCTATAGTCCTCATGGTGATTGTGAGCCCAGTAGAAGGGAAATCTATGCTCATTACTTCATTAATCCTGTGTGTATTTTCAGTCGTCTTTATGTGAAGAGAATTCTGAAAATAATGAAATAGACACATGCGATACTGTATACCTTGTTCGACTTGCTTCCAAGTAGGTGACTGGAAGAACAAACTGGAGGAAAGCTGGATTTTCGAGGACATCTTAAATTCATGTCACATAGCTTCGCCAGAATATTCCTTCGACACTGTTTATATGTTGAGGGTGAAGAGTACGAAAGGAGTTGCATTCTTCAGCTTCTGTGTGGCAAATGAACAAGTAATCAATTAGTAAAATTCACCTCATTTACACAGTCTCATTACTTAAACGGTTTATTTCATACATTTAGTTCCCTTGACAGATTTTGATAAAGAAACGAAGACGAAATTTGCAGTATAAAATGATACCATTCTATTTCACAGGTTCTCATCAGCTAACTGCAGACTACCCGAAAATACAATGGTTTTATAGTTGATAATAACATACTTTAAAGTTTGAGTGGAAGTAGAGAAGAGATACTATAAAATTGACGAATCCAAAATGTAAGCATTGCAATGCTTTTAGTTTAAGTTTTCATCATCAATTTATACACTTTTAAAGTTGAAAAGAGGGGGAGGGGTAAGACAGAAAACAGAAAAATGTTGATTAACAGAACGGTGTTAGCTTGTAGGTTCACAAAGCAACTCAAAAAACAAAAGCGGTTACAGTCTATGAGATTAAGATTTGTTCAGTGAGTTGAGATCACTGAATTAGATCAGTTAATATAACTGTACAACACTGTATGATTTATCAAAATAAAATCTTATCCATAATGGAGTTGTACTCTACCACAGTGTACGAGTTTTATACTTATATCTGAATTAGATGACTAATCAAAATCAGAATTCTGTTACCAAGGGAGTGAGAGGTTAATCGCAATCTCTTTCTGTAGGCATAAGTCTGGTTTAAGTCGTTTGATTGCGATCGCTTCGGCAAATCGCAGTAAATTTGCTGTCCTTTGTCTATTTAATATTTTGAAGGACTTAGAAATCTCTACGAGATGTCCAGTATCAACAATGTGTCTGGTAATTGCACTCTGAGAGTATTTATTTGTCTACCATACAAAGGAGATTCAGTGTTACAAAAGATTGACAAAAGGCTGAAAGGTGCAATAAATAGAAGCTTCCTGGCAGTAAAACTCATAACAGTATACAGCACCATTCCTTCTATAACCCACTCAAAACTGGATAAATACCCTGCTGATGTCACCTCCAACTGCGTTTATGAATTCACATGCACGTGTGGGAGAAAGTACATTGGAAGGACGCAGAGAAGGGCTTCTATCCGATTTTCTGAACATATTCCCAGAAACCTGTGCCTGAATTGAAGCAAATATTCCCAAAATGAAAATGTATAAATTGATGATGAAAACTTAAACTAAAAGCATTGCAATACTTTCATTTTGGATTCGTCAATTTTATAGTATCTCTTCTCTACTTCCACTCAAACATTAAGGTATGTTATTATCAACTATAAAACCATTGTAATTTCAGGTAGTCTGGAGTTAGCTGATGAGAACCTGTGAAATAGGATGGTATCATTTTATACTGCAGACTGTTTACTCTATAATTCTGAGAAACCACTACTGATATTTCATGTGAATTCAAGTCAATTGAATAACGCTAAAAGTATTAGAGGATGGTTGGTCACTTAATGGACACAATGCACTCACACTATGCGAGTAGTTCATACTCTGGCTTGTCTACACTACCAGCAATCATAATCTCAATGTTTGTTAGGTGAATAATGAGCTAACTAGCCATCTGGAACGTCAGATGAAGCATCATGAAATTCCACTTTGCCAGCTGGCTTCACCAGCGATCAGTATCTTCAAATAAATTGCTGCACGCAACTTCGCACCACTGACTGAGTTGTGTTTGCTGACTAGCCCGATTGAAGAGATTTGAAAATTGAACAGCTGTTTCGCCTGGTTTGTGGTCAAGCTCATTGACAGTGTATTCAGTTCAACTGAACTCAGACAGCCGAATGAGTCGAATCTGTCCAGTCTCTAGCTTGCTACTTGAGCAAACTGATGACTACATAAAACAAATTCACAATGCGCAAATCGCTTGCAATTTACACAGTTCACGCTGAAATTTCACCACAGACTCCTCTGGAAACCGAGATGATTCAGCTCGCAATATATGATCTGCTCGATACCCTAGACAACTATCAAGAAATTGAGGGAAAATATATGACGCTGTTGACTACCGATTGATTGATATAACAGCCTTGATGTATTTAGATCCCTTCAATCTTACTGGTAAGCCTTACTAGTTGTAATGAGAGAAACCGAATTATTTATGTTAACCAGTCAGTTATTTATTTATTTATTTAAACGCATAAAAACTTGATACAATATGCCACCAAGAAGGATGCGCCACACAATAATAATAAAACAACATAGATCAAAAATTAGAAAGAAGAGAAATATATATATATACATAAGTAGAAAATGGATAAAGAACTTCATCTGGAAGGAAAACAGTCATGCTTAACAAGTTCAAGCAGAATTCGTTAACTATCATCGGGAAGGGAAGAAAGAAGGAAATCGCAACACGTTCGCCATTGATTACGATTCTTGGCCATATCCGATAACTTTTCGAGCCATCGATTTGAGCTATCTCTCTGTCCCCGACCAGGGAGTCTTGACACACCAACCGATGATAATCTAGCACAAAAATCCTTCATCCCACGATGCCACGTGATGGACTGATCACCTCTCCGCCTTTACCATCCCGTCCCAGGGCTAGCGAGCAGCAAAACACAAGATATTTAACGTGATAATTTGTTTATTAGATATATCACACAGTAAAGAATCAGTAGTATTTACTGGATGATGTTCATAATTAATATAAGTTATAGTCACACAACTTCGAAAATTTCGTTTCATAGTTTTCTTTGTTCTCTCCTATTTGCGTAATGGGAGTAGAATTTTCCAGATATCTTGATGAACAGACGTTGAATCATTCCAAATGCACTTCTTTACTGTTGGTAGGACCTTGGCGGCCTGCTTGAATATTGGGCTACCAATTACCTTAAACATTACAAATCATATTGCATCTAATTTCTCATTTCTAATTGATTTTTAATCAATAAATCTTATTCAGATATAACCTCTAATCGGATTATTTATTCTCGTGAATATTTAATATCCTTAAAACCTACTGATCTGCAACTCCATAAGAAAGACAAGAAAAAGCATCATGCCGGGTGGCAAAGAGCTTTAAAAAAATACCCCTATTCAATTCATGACTGTTCTCGCAATTATGAGTACGAATTGTCGCTCCCTGCCGGCTAAAATTAACTGTCTTCAATCGCTGGTGTGGAGGTCAACAGCACTCAGCATCAAAAATAAGATCCGGATTTTCAACTCCAATGTAAAGTCATTGCTACTATACGGATCAGAGACTTGGCGAGTCATAAAGAGCATCTCAAACAAACTTCAAACCTTCATTAACAGCTGTCTCCGCTCAATACTCAAGATCAGATGGCCAGAAAAGATCAGCAACACGGATCTCTGGGAGCGAACCAATCAGGAACCGATTGTGAAACAAATAGGCAGAAAGAAATGGAGATGGATTGGCCATACGCTGAGGAAACCATCAAGTGACATCACTAGACAAGCCATTGCTCGAGTGGAACCCGAAAGGGAGGCGGCGAGTTGGTCGTTCATGGGTGACTTGGAGGAGGTCATGCGAGGAGGAGATGAAAGCATGTGGACATACCTGGAGCAGGGTGAAAAAGTTGTCAGAAAACCGAAGGCAATGGAGGTGCGCAGCTGAAGCCCTATGTTCCTCTAGGAACTAAAGGATACAATAATAATAATAATCGCTGATGTCTTCCATTATATATCGTAATACTGGGATTATATCACTTGAAAAAACATGATCTATATGATGACAATCTAGTGTATCTAAATAATTTCAAACTATTCAGACAAGATCGGTGTAGTTCCAGGAAGAAACGCGGTGGCGGTGTCGCCATCTTCATCAATTCACAATGGTGTACGTCTAATAATGTATGTTTCAAATTCTCTAGTGACAATATTGACTGTCTCACCGTTAAGTGTCGACCTAAACATTTGTCAAAATACAACTACATTTACATCTCGAACATGTATATTGCTCCTGGATGCAACTCCACAGAATTATCTTTATTTGCGGATGAATTTACTTCCCTTGCTGCCACCTCCTTCGGAAATTCCTTGTCTATAGTTACTGGTGATTTTAATTCTAGTGACCACAGCTTCCTAATTTCACTTGGACACGATAATATTGTCAACTTCCCGACTAGAATGGACAACACTCTTGATCTTGTGTTTACAAATGACGCAGGAATATTTGAAGCTCGAAAAAGAGCCCCACTACTAAATTCAGATCACTGTATCATAAGAATATTGCCCAAAGTATATGGAAAGCAGCACAAAAGGGTCTTCTCATACCTTGGAAAGAAAACACAACACAGATGTTATTCCCATGACAACATACTGAATCTAAGGTCCATGTTAAAAGACACAAACTGGGATCTATTTACTGAACAAGCTCTTGATAACACAATTGCCAACATAACACATTATCTTAATTTCTGTCTTGATGTTTGTTGTCCAAAAGAGACAATCTTCTTAAAATTCGATCGCTTCTCCTCTTCTCAACTCAAAAAGCTCCGCCGTGAAAAAGAAAGGTTGTTCAAAATGAAAAACAAATCTGGTGTTAAGAGAATGAACACTTTGATTAAGCTTGAATTACAAAGATTGAATGCTCTCTATAACCAGAAGTTTCTTTCATGTAAATCCCCATCAAATATGTGGAAGTTATTAAAGGAAATCACAGGTGGTAAGCAAATGTTGAATGATATTTCTGTAGATGTTAACATGCTAAATGAATCCTTCATATGTATCCCAGCAAATGTTATGATTCCTAACTCAAATAGTGTAAACAATGACTGCTTCTCATGCTTTAACACGAATGATGTCCTCAAGTGTCTTCAATCTCTCAAGCCTACTCAGTCCCTCGGTCCTGATGGTGTTCCTGCTGTTATCCTTAAGTAGTGTGCCGACATCTTGTGTTCCCCGTTAACTGACATTTTCAACGAATCGTTTTCCAAAAGTATTATACCTGAATCATGGAAAAACATCAAGATCGTTCCAGTGCCTAAATCTACAAGTGGACCTAATGTTAAGTTTAGACCCATTTCAATTACCTCACCTTTTTTGAAAGTTATGGAAAGACTTATTTTACTTAATCTTGATCCCTCTTTAAAACCTTTCAACGACCCCAACCAGTTTGCTTATAAACATAGTAGGAGTACGTTAGATGCCGCTGTCGTCCTCCACCATAGCATAGTCTCTAGTTTAGATAAAGGAGCTAAATACGTTCGCTGTGCCTTCCTTGATTACACATCTGCATTTGACTCTGTTCCCAGGTCTCTCTTGCTAAGTAAGCTTGCTGCAACACAGGCTGAAAGCTGGACAAATAAGTGGTTGCATTCCTATTTTTCTGAAAGGAAGCAGTACACCGTCTACAATGGAAAATCCTCCACTACCTCACTTACTTTAGCTGGTGTTCCTCAAGGTGCTGTTCTTTCTCCCTTTCTGTTTTCGTTTTTCTTACATGACTTGCCTCATTCTGATGTAGCCACTTTTGTTAAGTATGCCGATGACCTCTCGGTTTCTATGCCTGTCAACTCTCAGTCAGATTGTTCCAAATTAAATAGCTTTCTGTCGGAAATTAGTCAGTGGTCCTCTTCAAACGGACTTAAGCTTAATCCGTCTAAATGTCAGGTAGTCAATTTCACTTTCAGACGTAAATGTGACCTACAGCAACTAGTTAGCTCACATGGCCCCACTCTCATTGACGGCACAGAGGTTGAAAATACATCTTATGTCAAGTACCTTGGGCTGAGTTTTTCCACCGATCTTTCCTGGTCTTCCCACATCTTGCTAGTTACTAGAAAGATGTTTCGCTTAACGTTCTACATTAGGAAATTTAGGCAGTCTGGCATAAACCAGTCTTTACTTTCTCAGTTTGTAAATTCTTGTATTCTACCCATCCTCCTTTACTGCTCCCCATTAGTCTTTCCTGGACTACTTAAGAAAGACTTTGCTTCGCTGAGAAGGGCACTAAAAGCTGTTAGTAGGGCAAGTGGGATATCGTTAAACCAACTGGTGAACACTATTGTAGATAGACATATTATGTCATGTAAGAAACTAGCGAATACAATATTGTCGGACCCCCAGCATCCTCTCTATACGCATCTATCTCCTTGCATTTCATCTGGTAGAACTAGAAGCAGCTATAGGAGGCTATATGCTAGGACTACCAAATACAAAAACTCCACAATACCATATCTGGCACAGCTGTTATGTGATGAGAAATCCGTTAGGTATGACACGATAAACTTACTGCGGCACTCTAACAAATAGTCCCATTAGTTTTTGTTTTCCTTTCCTCGTTACTATTACACTGTTGTTCTCATCTTCTATCACACATCAACTTTATATTTCATATTCTGTGGTGCATTGTTTGAAATGTAAACTCTACGCTGTTTTTTTTATTTTTATTTATCTTTTATTTTTTGGCGTTGGTTTTCTTTATATATATCCAAACCAAGTTCACTTTTAACGGTTTGAAAAAATTTGGGCATTGGGTATATGATATTCATTAAAATAGAGGTTTTTTGTATTTCCCAATGAATGAAAAAACAAAGCGAGATTGTTTTTACTGACGTATTTTTACTGATCGTATTTTCAATTTACGCTGTCTGCAAAGTGGAATTATCCCCAAATCACTACTTGTTAAACCTCCTGAATATTCACACAAATCCATACTTGCTGCAAATCATACCTCCAAAGTATTTTTACGAGAACGTATACCTATATGCAACATCAAACTTGAATCTTATCGAATGAGAATCAAAAATATAGGTGACTGCTTAACATTACTTGTTACAAATCATATCTATGAATCCTTTCAAAAATTGTTCAATGAACGAGAATCTCATTTTCATAATGTCACTAAAAGAAGACATATACAAAAATTCTCGAAACTCGAAGAAAAGAAACAACCAAAGAAAACCTCAACAAATGATATGAGGAATATTAGAGCCATACATAACACGTCAGACAAGACACTAACCGAAAATGAAATCTCATTACTACAGAAAGGTTTGAATTTCAATATAACTAGAAAGCCATTATCGGTCCAGGAAATAGCACCTATGATTGAACCTGCTCTACAACAACTCACCAATGAAGAATCACAATCTGCTCGTCAAAAGATATCACACATATTAATGACACAACGAAACATAACATCTAATCTCACCAAACAAGAATATGAAGCCTTAAGAAATTTGAAGAAAGACAAAAGCATCGTCATAACGAAAGCCGACAAGGGGAACGTCACTGTGATAATGAACAGAACGGATTATGAAAAGAAAGCGATTGAACACCTATCTGAAGGACCATACTTACTCATTGAAGAGAAGAAGAAATCTGCCGAATTCAACAAAATGAAACTAAATACAAACAGACTACTTCAAGAAATGAAACCCAAAATTGGAAATTCGCTCTGGTTCACACTAAAACCAAAATCTTATATACCTTCAAGATTCTACGGTCAACCAAAGATACATAAACCCACAGTTCCACTAAGACCAGTGATAGATTTCACCAACTCACCAACATACAACCTTTCTAAATACTTACTCTCGATACTACAACCACTACAAAAGGACACTCAAAATATTGTAAAAAATTCATATGATTTCAAATCCCAAATAGAACACCGAGAAATTGATAAAGAAGATATTATGGTAAGCTATGATATTAACTCACAATATACTTTTTTTGATAGCGTTATTAGAAGACGGAGACTATCTGAAAAATGTGATGTATTAGCGCTATACATTTCGAACAATCTGATCACACATTTACTTGTCAAGTCAATATATATAGAAAGGTTAAATTAAACAAAGTGAGAGAAAATGGAATTAAGAATAATTAACATAAACGTTTGGTAATCCAATCAAATAAGGATTACCAAGGTAGGTTAAGAGTAATGACAAACTGTTTTTGAATACACAAGGAGGGCTTAAGTCTATGAATAGCTATAGCCTCAGCGTATTTCAGTAAACGCCCTTGACTGTTTTTATAGATGACCTTAAAGGCTGAGTTAACATCAATCTTATGGTTCATCTCGATTAGATGTTTAGCTATAGACGAATTTGGTAGTCTGCCACCTGCATCTGTTAGCTTGTCACAATTCACTATATACTAGCATCCCTATTACCGAAAGTCTTGACATCATTTCCAGTCTACTAGAATCAGATACAACGCTATCACAAAGATGTCCACTGGACACCAGTGAAATAATTAAGAGCTTAAAATTCTGTCTGGAAAGTAATTATTTTAGAATTAGAAAATAATATCTTTTCAAGCATACTCACTCCTAAAATATGGTTAAGATATGTGGATGATACTTTTGTAGTACTAAAACGAGATCTACACAATTCATTCCTGGAGAAAATAAACTGTGTATCTCCCAAAATCCAGTTCACTTCGGAAGCAGAATCAGACATCGGTGAATTTCCATTTCTAGACTGCCTAGTTAAGAGAAAGGAAAACGGACATTTTAGTATATCCATATTCAGGAAGAAAACCCACTCCAACAAATATTTAGACTTCAAATCATCATACCCCATCAGCGCAAAGATTTCAGTTGTTTCAAGTCTTCTTAGATGAGCACACTCCCTGATAACAGATGAGCAAGAAAAAGAAGAAGAAATACCAAACATCACTAAAACTCTCAAGCAAAACAACTACCCAACGAACTTCATCAACAAAATCAACACAGACATTAAGTATGGCCGAAAATGCATTCCGAAAACATGGACTGCAACAGCCGTCATTCCATATAGAGCAGAGACGTCAGACAATATCAGAAGAGTACTTAATCAACTCGACACTAGAGTTTTCTTCAAAACATCAGACACACTTCAAAGGAACCTTGTCCGTATAAAAGACCAAATCCCGAAAGATTCTCTATCTAATTGTGTCTATAAAATAAAATGCTCGGAATGTGATGCGATCAACATCGGACAAACATCTCGAGAAATCAAAATCAGAAGAAATGAACACCGTAGAGCTTCTCTTCGACCACCAAGAAATCCAGTTGAACTAGAAAAACTTCAAAAATCATCAGCCATGGGTCTACATGCTATAGAATCAGACCACAAAATTGATTTTGACAATATTGAAATAATCCAGAAAAACTTCAGAAACCACAAAGAACGTCTAATATCAGAAGCACTTCATATCAAGTGGAATCCAAATAGCCTGAATAGGAATGATGGACTAAAACAGAATCTAACCTGGCTACAACACCCTCCCCCATGAAGTAGCAAAATCAACGCAAATGTGGTGAGCAAGTTCACTATGTAAACGCACACTACTTTCATAATTCTACACACTGACAAAATCCAACAATCTACACTTGGTTTTACTATCGTTACCAGTTCGCTAACTTGACAACAAAAAACGACCCAGACTGACGAATGATGATCAAGTATTTCACAGCCTACACTTAGTTTAGTTACCTTTACCTATTGTCGAACTTGACAACCAAAAATGACCCCAGACTAACGAACGATGATCAAGTTAGTAAACTTTATTTTGATATAATAACAGTTATACTGTTACCTTTGATATTTGGTTTGAACGATCTTCATTGTTATTTTGACTTTCAATATGTCCTTTTAAGTTGAACCAAGTCTATATTATTCTCACCCCCTAATTCTTTGTTATATATATGTTGAGATTTTGTAAATTCCGGTTTAATAATACTTTGAGAAAGCTTTTAGCATTAAATAGCGAAATGTCAGTAAAAACAATCTCATTTTGTTTTTTCATTCATTGGGAAATACAAAAAAACCTCTATTGGTTTTATTTATTTCTTTATTTTTTTGATTTTAAAAATCTTATAAAATTTTTGTGAGGTAATTAGACGCAATGTATTGTAATGCACGCTGAAAATTCCACACCTGTACCACAAACACCGTTTGGAATAAAGCTGTTAATATTATTATTATTATTATTATTAAATAAAGATTCCGTTATCAATCTCTGCCTCCACACTTTGAGATAAGATCATGAAAATGTCATGTCATCTTATCCTAAACTACTGTATGGTTTGTTGTGTGTAATTGGATGTAATGAGTGCTATAGCTGAAATATTCTCTAAATTTCTTAACTTATTCGAAGTAGCAAATCTGCAGGTACATCCAGTTGACGAGTCCCAAATAGGACAAATGCGCATCCTGGATTCCACTGCTAGCCACCATCCACCAATCGTATACAAATCAAATCCCCAGACATCGTCGAAGCATCTGCACAAGAAGCCGACACGTCAACCTGAAACCGAGCACTTCGGTCCAATCAATCGACGGGAAAATCAAAAAATTCAATTCAGAAAACTAATCTAGATTTAGCCAGGTTTATATTCTCGGCCAGTCTGACTGCAGCCAGACATATGTATTTCAACTGATTATCATTGCAGGATCATAGATAAATTTGAGTTGGTGCTTACATTGGTACCAATGAAAACTATGATCGAAGACGTTGGTGTCTAATTCAGTTTAACAGTTTCAATGTGAAATAAATTTTCACAGTAATAGGAAAACAGACTGTAAAATTTCCCACAAGCATAAGAGATCTGACCAATTCACATTACACTTCACTTGTAACATTACGTCAAATTCAGGTGTAACTCAAACTAGTCTTCACCATAATGTCATCACTGATTCTGTCTGTGAATGAAGGTCTCCACTCAAACGTTACACGTACACATCTACGTGTAACTCTGATCAAACTTCTAGTATATTGTGATCAACAGGTGGGTGGGGGGGGTCAGTTGTTCACCTTTTGTTCTGATGATCGAACTATTGACACGTGATGCATTCGTGATGTGCAGATTATTAACATGTATTACTGTTTCTGTGTAAATCAAAATAAGTAACGCACGACCTCAATTCACATGAATCCACTCACTTGATGACCTGAAAACACTTCTAACTGCTTTGAAACACGAAAATCCGAGATTTTTCACACGACTGAGTCACTCATTTGATGATTGGGGGTTTTGTGTGTGTGTGTGTGTGTGAGTGTGTGTGTGTGTGTGTGAAACAGCATTATTCAACCTTTGATTTACACATATAAATACAAGTGCATGTCACACTTGTCTGACTACCGTGTATCACATTAACGAGTGTGAATTGGTTGAGAAAATGTCTCACAAGATGGTGCTATTCCCGTTCATTGTCGTGTCACTTATTTCGTCGAATGTTGAATCGCAAGTAGCATGTGAGTTGAGGTGATGATTTTTCATCTATGACAATCGAATACTCACCACAACTGACTGGTCCATTCATCAAACTGGTTTACTCACGCTTTATATATGCAGCATACTGAAAGTGTTCTGTGGACTCATTTTGAGTCTAACTCTTCACATCATTTGGCTAGTCAGTATGAATCGAGAATTCTGGTTTCTCCATTCGAATTCTCATTCACTGTTTCTGTGTGTGTGTGTTTGTGCGTGTTTTATCGAGTTTCAACTTCTCTGTTCAACGGATGACTGGCAGGTGTATATGAGATACCCAGTGGAATACGGAACGGTGAGGGAGATGGTCGTTTTCCATGTGACTCTGCATAAAGTACTCGATGTACTCTTCTTTTGGTATTAGGAAACAGGTAAGAAAGATGAAGTAGATTACATCACCCACCTTCTCACCACACAACGTTGCAATATTGAAGTCTTGGTGTTTTGATCATTGAATTTGGTGTTGTCAGTCTGTTACCATTATCCCCTGATTGAGTTTTTCAATGAATGTGAATTTCGTCGATCATTCGTGCAGATATATTCAGATACACAGGTGTATGAAATCTGATGTCATTGTTTTCGTTTGACAGGAGGTTTCTCTGGAGGCCTTGATGTTTTGTAGTTCGGTGATTGATTTATTCGTATCCTTATTGTTATCCTATCACGAATTTCTTTCATGCTATTCGACCATGATGTTGAATTTGATATTCATGCTTTTCTCAGGCTCTGGAAATCGAGGAATTTCACCAGCCGTCGCCTCGTTTGTGAAACCACCATACGTAGGATCAGTTTGGTTCACTGGAAGTAAATATTACATTCACGTCAATGGAAGTGTGTCGGGCTTCCAACCTGGAACACAACATGGAGTACACGTGCATCAATATGGTGGACTTGGGAATAATTGTAATGATGCAGGACCACACTGGAACCTATACAACAGGTAAGTTTCAACATGCACCATTTCACTCCTGATAGATACCCTTTGTACTATTTTGTGAAGGAAAGTCGATGCAGGCTTAGGATAACAGGAACTTTTGTCTGCCTTCATCTGACTACTTCTATACCTTCAAGTGTTCACGCTGCGACTGAAGTTTGATGATCGATATGCAGTCACATGTGTGCTGAAAACACGTCGATTTTTACTGATTGCTGAATGCTTCAATGAATTGTGAAATTCAAAACGTGGAATAGGTATTTTAGTGCAGATGAGTGATCGGCTTCTCGAGAAGGCGTTCCATCGTTGGTTGTATATCAAAGAGAATTCATAGTAACTTTTGCTATTATTTTACTTAGCATCAGAATTCCCATTCCTCCCCACCATATTAACATGTATTGGTGTTTGTATTGCCTTACTTCAGAAATCATGGTGGACCAAATACCACAGTCCGTCATGAAGGGGATCTCGGTAACGGAGTGGTTGACGCTAGAGGGAACTTGCAAATCGATGTGTATGTGAATCCGCGCGATATCTGTCGGTACAATGGCTTTCTTGGTCGTGCACTGGTTATACATCAAAATCAAGATGATTTGGGCACGAGGCCAACTCCGGAGAGTAAATCGACAGGGAGCTCTGGACCGAGACTCGCGTGTGCTACAATTGGCTACAGGGGTGTGTAACCAACCATGAAACCTCCAGTATCACCTTTAATATCGACGTGATGAATGACAGTGAAATCAACAATCACTGAAGTAGTTATGTCTTGAAGATATTCAATTTCTACTAATAAATGCTCACGAAATTTCTTTTTGATTTTACAAATATAATTTGTTCTGCACCTCACTTCCTTCTGATATTTCTCACCGAACTGATACCGAGGATTGTATGGATTGTGGTCCAAGCGTCATTCGTTTACTCATTCTCACCCTATGATAGCGATAATTTATGTCTTTGTTGTTTCCGTTATTTCGATCTCTCATGCCTTCTAATTAGCCTCAAAAGCTAGACATTTCGATGTTATCATCGCCAGTTCCATGTGGCCTCTCAGGTCTACAAATATTCTTGTGACTTCATCCATTCTGTCTGAGAATAGTGGGAACTTGTGTTTCTAGAAGGTTGCTTGTTTAAAGGGTACATGTGATGTGGCTGAATTATTAGTAAATGGCAATAAAACCGTCTTGAAGATTATTCAGACGTTTGAGATTTTCTGTTTCTCCTCTTAGGGTGTGGACCAATGAATACTCTTTCTTATAGTGTTAAAGACTGTTAATTATCGAGTTCTATCGATTGTGGTGTACTCTTTGTATACCAGGCGAGTAGCCATTGAATCAGTACCTACATGGTTGGGATAAATGAGGGATTTCAGACAAGCTTGGGAAAAAACGCAACCTGAGGAGTTTCGTCTTCTCCATTATCTCTCGAACCTAAAGCATGCATGTGTATCTGTTGTAGATGTGTAAAATGTTGTTCTGAGATTTAATCGTGAACATCTGAGACTTCGGTTTATTCTCAGCATGTTTCGGCGGTTTGAAACACTCGGTGATACTTCGTTTGAATGTTTATGAGCAGGATATTCTGACAGACTGATTAGTCACTGGGAAGTTTTCAACCTCGTGTGTCTTTTACATAGTACTTTTTTTATTTGGAATTTTTTGTTTTATCTTAAGGAGGCATTTTCGGTGACTTATTTGTACGGTGATGCTTGATTCGTTTCTGTTTGTTAAATTTAGTCGAAAGATTCCCTGGAATTCGATTTCACACTTATTGTTGGTCTTGCTTAACCACTAATAGCGCATTTGATCATGCCTTTCGGAACTGCAGCTCACCCCTTAACTTCAAGTGCTCATGGTGTTATGTTCAATCACTTAATGCTTGGTTAGCATACTCTTCTTTATCTAGTAATAATGTCACTTCTATCACACCGGCTGTAAAGTGACTAAACTCTTACAAAATATTCGTGGATGACAATTTGATTATATAGGACGAGAACTGCGATTTAGATGACACCCTGATGACGGTCATCCTGTTATTCGGTTCACCTTAGAAAGAGAAAATGAGGAAAAAAATCTTCCCTTGATGTTCTACTTACAAGGTGAGCTGACAGATCTTTAAAAGTTATCTTTTAACAGAAAATCGATGTGGACAGTTTTTATAGTTATATTCCCATAGACAATAAAGGAATCGAGTGAGTTCACCGTGATCATGGATCCTGAGAATTTGTAGTGAACACAGTGTTGACGATGAACTTAAGCAACTGAAAGAAACCTTCATATAGAACAGGTATCCACTATGCTTCGTCGAAGCCAATAGGAAATACGTGCAAGAAAAACGGAGAAAGCGAAAAGGTAGCTAAGAAAATGTTTCACCTAAACTTAAAATTTAAAGATGACAGTGAAAGTGAGGTACTCAAGACCACCGAGAAAACGTTCTTTTCTGACACTTTATTAATAACGCACTCCAGCCGTCCACCGGTGCACCTTAAAATTCAGGATCTGTTACCTCAGTTGTCTAAGTCCCTATGTATTTAAATGTTCACCTGCTCTTGCGGAGCCAGGTACATGGGATGTTTGTCGAGAAATATATCCCGCCACGTTCGAGAGCACATCTTAGCTAGGATGAGGAAAGCAGAACGAAGCGGTATCAATTCATCTATAATGCAACATATTGTAGATACTGACCACACGGTCTAGAAAGCTCAACAAAGTTCGCTGAATGGCTACGAGTGCATTTGCTTTGCACAACAGAGGCTTTGGCAGTACATAACATAAAGCCAGAACTTTGTGTACAAAAACAATTTATACGATCTCTTTTGTTACCATAGTCTTGATTTCACTATGTTATCCATGAAAAAACTTTGTTATTTCTCTCTATTCTATGTTCCATTTTTGTTTTATTTAATTTCACTGTATGTTGTCATTTTCTAACATTTTATTTAGTCTGCTACTATTTTCATAACATTTCACACATCTTATGTCTCCATCATATTATATTCACACTTTCACATATTTCCGAATGTACTTTATTTTCCGATCATCTATTTCATACATGTCTACTGACCTTTAGGTTGACCTCTATTTATTTTCACATTTTCATATACACGCACAAACTGATTTCTATTGCATATCGTAGTTTTTTTATATATTTGTGATTGTACAGTGATGAAAATGGAATCATCGAAAAGAGAATTTTCTTCGTTGAATTCTCTGTTATGTGATTCAAGAGCCGTGTGGTAATTATAAGAATTTTGTAGTCTGTTGATAAATAAATAAAAAATAAAAATAAATAAGTAAAAAATATAATAACAGTATTCGGTGTCTGAATCAAAGTACTGTCTCTAAGTAAAATTTTGTTTGACACTCTAGCAGATTCTAGGCGGGCATCATAACTTGAATGTTATAACAGAGTGAAGAATATTTATGGATTTGAGTCAGTTAGTTACATTTCAAGTGTTAGTTTGTAGGGGATTGGTTGATTGGTTACAGGATTTCATCATGAGCTGACATTGGTTAGAGAACTATTGGAAAACCTGGGAGTACTGGACAGCTGTTTCGTCCTAGTCTGGGAGTCTTCATCAGTACGCAACCCACCGGGATTCAAATCCAAGACCTTCTGGTCGGTGGCACAGAGGTTAGGACTCCTGCTGACCATGCACATGGTCCGAGGTTCGATCCCCTCCTGACACACACCCGATATCAATGGTCAGTCTGCAAAATTGGGCTACCGATATCACAAGCTGAAAATTCCATGCTTGTACCAAAAATACAGTGTGAAACCAAGCTATAAACAAAATAAAAAAATAATTAAAATACAAGGCGAGCTCGTAGACCGCTAAGCCACTGGGACCCGGTCCGATGGCCCATGAATTCTAACTTCTGTCAATTCACGACATAGCGCCACCCCTAGCCAATGTCTTCGCTGGCGAGTATTTGTCCTCACACACGACGTGCTACACCCTACTGGTCACGACTTCTCACTAAAATCCCAGGCAATTAACTCTACCTACCTAAATAGTCACCAGTTACATTTAGTTGATACGTAGAGATGCTTTTCGTTATTTAATGCTTCTGTAAACCTCCATTTAGTCGAATAGTTTTTTTTTAATGTAATCAATACTATATGTCTATGAAACACCCCCACCCAAACTACATTACAGTTCTTATTCGTAAATTGGGTTGTATTTTGAACTGGTGCGAACAGTAATCACAAAATAACTCGAGTAGTCATATAGCATACCCTAATAACAACGTTAATTGTAGCCGTATAGTACTTTGCTATATTCATATAATGATATAGGCAATAATATTATGTATGTGAACTGCATTCAGAGGTTAGTACGTACTTCTTATGAAGAGCAAGACCGACATTTAATCGATTTATCGAAGACACTCCCATCTAAATTTCTCAAAACTGGAATAAGGCTGAAAATCTGAAGAAGAAAGAAAAATCAACCTAACAAAGAGAATCAACATATTGTTTATGAATATTTACTCATTTATACAAGGAATTGCAACGAAAGTTATTCACTTGCTAACAATACTCAGTATTGTCTGCAACATAATGTTATTACTATTACTATTATATAAAACAAGAATCTAATTATAACCTAGTGTCATCGACTTTTCAGTTTTCATTGTGTTTTTCAATTGAACATTGAATGTTTTAAAAGAATAGGAAAATATTGAAAAGAAGGATTCAATTGAATTAGACGACAAAATTGGCGCTCATAAGATTACATATATGTATATATTCACGTCCAGTTCAAAGAAAATTTTCAAAAAAATGACCAAAGAAAAGAATTACTATGATGAATAATGATGAATTGTATAATAATTTGTCTAAGTGTGATAAAGAGAACTGATGTTTCTCCCCCTTTTTCTCTCTCTCTCTCCCATAAAACTGAGTTTTAGTTAAATTTAAGAAAACCGGAGTGAATATTAATGATGTACATTGTCTTTTACAAGGTCAACATTGATAATTTAAAACAAACTCATAGTACAACCTGATTGATGCGCGTTCTTTTTGTCATTTATCAAACAAAATTCCATAATTTATTGTCATTCAAATGGAAAAAGGAAATAAAATTTAGAAGATAATCTTTGAAATTTCTTTTTTGGATGGGAAAATTATTCATAATTGTTTTTTTTTTCTTGGAGCAAATAGCGCAAATTAATTTTGTATGTTCAATGTCCAAGTGTCTACATACATATATATATTCAGTATAGTTAAGGTCACCGGAGAGATGAACACCTTGAAATAATCGACTTCATATGAGACAGTCAATGAAACACTAATGATAAGACTACGGAAATGGAAAGTGAAGAAGTGCAAAGGAAACTGTAAAAGATATATATATATATATATATCAGCTTTAAATAAGACTGCCAGTTGTTGTTTTGTTTTAATGAAGTAATTTAAAAATCAGATATGAAAACAAAATGTGGCGCTTATTTTGTCTGTTTGTTTGTTAGTTTTTATGCAAAATATGTAAGTTATATCAGCTTATTACAAAAAAACAAAAGAATACATTCACCAAAATTATGTTTTCTATTAAGTTCTATAGAATACAACCAAAATGCTACCAGCTGTACTGTGTGACTAGGCTGCATAAAGATGAAAACAAAGTCGGAATAGTATTGGTGATTTCTTGTTTCGTTCATGACTGTATTACTTCTTCTTCACATTAAATTATAAATTATACTAATAAATAAAATGGTAATAATAATAATAATATGAAAAACAATGATGATAATTAGTAAATGTAATTAATTGTTCTTATCACACTCTATTTCAACTTGTATACATCATACACATTAATTGCATGAATGAAATGGTATACAATCTGTATCCATAGATGACATACTGCATACCACCAAATTATTACTAATTGGGTTAGCATTTACAAAGAATTGATCATATTGACCAAGATGATTAGTAGTAGGCGAAGGGAATACTGATGATGATGATGATGATGATGGCGGTGGTTGTGGTTGTGTTGATGAAGATATTGGTGTTGTCTGTTCATCAAAAACTGATTGTAAAAAAGGACTGTACAATAAATTCGATGAGTGAAATGAATTAATATAAGTATGAATTGAACTATTGACAACAGAAGGAATATTTTGTACTTGCTGATCAAATGAATTTTGATAATTGCCAGTTAACTGATGAGGGGGGATATTTAATGGATTTATATTGTTCATTTGTTCACTACACCTTTGACTAACTTCATTCATTGTTAAGTGATTTGATGAATAAGGAGTATTCTGTGCAGAGGATGTAGGTGCTATCGATTCGGTTGACAAAGGCAACAATAAAGAATTATGATGGTTAGACAGATTTTCTGATTCAGAGGAAGAATTATGCTGAAAGGTCGGGTAAGAATAATTGACATCGGTGTTTCGATTTCTCTGAGAACTTATTATTCCACTCGTACTGATATTATTATTATTATTGTTGTTTATGTTGTTCATGGAAGTAGCATTAGGGGTGGCGATTGTTTGACTACACTGAACATATGGATTGTGAATATTGTATAAATTTGAGTCTTGCAAATGACTGTTTTCACTCCAGAAGGGTAATGATGATCTTAATTTCCCTGATGATATTGTTGAAGTTGACGATGATGCCTCTATAGATGTTGAGGTTAGTGATGTTTGGTTATGATTAACCGGAATTGAATTCGAAGTCAATGGATAACAGGATGTCTGCTTATTATAATCTGCAAATCCTGTTGGAATACATGAAGATGTTGAAGAAGCAACTGGTGTTGTCATCGATTTATCTAACCAAGTGGGACCAGTATCTGGGGTAGACATGTACGCCAGGTCAGTGTAATATGGGTTTGACCAATAACTATTGTTATTATTATTATTACTTTTATTGTTATCATTATTATTATTATTATTACTAGTAGTATTCCCAAACCATGCTTCATTTAAGTGACATCTGTCTGTAGTCGCAGAAACCCTTTGGATTATCATATTACTACTACAACTATTGTTGCTTTCAGTGATAACATCGTCATTTCGATGGAAATTCTGTGTATATTCTCTGTGGTCATCAGTAGCATCCCCTCTTTCTCTTCTTCTTCCCCTCAAATCTGAATTAACATGTGAAAATAGTTCAACAGAATGAGGACGATTTGAAGTGAATGATGAATATGCGGAAGAAGAAATAGCATTCAACGGAAAACATAAATCCATTTGTCTATTATACAATGAATTAGGAGTTATTGAATTAAGATTATTTTGAGAATGACTCTGAGGCAGTGAGTATGGATGAATAGAAGAAGAGGAAGTGGACTGTGAAGTTGACGTTGAATACTGAGCATTGTTCACAGTTGATCTGGATACACTTGAACTGAATTCTTCAGAATATAGTTTTGTGCATTGATTATATTCAGACTGATAATCATGATATGGTTTATGGTATTTTCTCCACATTTTAGTAACATTATCTTCATTGTAATCTCCACTTTGATGGACTGGCCTCGGAAGAGTACTCATATGTAACAGGTTATTGTTAATATTATTATTATTACCATTATAATTATTATTATTAGTGAAATTACCAGAGTTTTCCATGTTTGTTTTCCCTTTATCTATATTTGTATTAGTCCCGTTATTATAACCACTTCCAGCATTCGATGAACTCATCGATCCAACTCCACTGCTTACTTGAGAACTTGTTGAACTGAGCTGTTCTAGATCTAATTGAGACGGTGTATGCATATCTATTAAAGCGGGATCAGTAATAATTTGTTCATGACAAATTGTCTGATGCAAATTATCTTCTTGTCTGTGATTTTGTTGTTGATGATTTCCCAGAGATTGTTGTTGTTGTTGCCCTTGTAAACAGTTGCATATAGAATGCGTTAAACCGTTACTATTTTGTAAAGAGTAGGGGGATATGTATGTCTGAGAAGGGACTGCATTGGATATAGTATCATTTGTATTGTGTATGTCTGTATTGAATGAGCTTTCGTATAAACCACTACTACTACTATTACTTCTAGGATTATGATTTCTATGGGGTGTTTTGGGGATTTGATCATGCGTGTTGGGATTACTGGCATTATTTACACTGTTATCATTATTGTGCCTGTTATTCTGATTTGAATTACTTTTATGTGAATGGATAGGTTTTCTGGGATTGTGTCGGATATGATCATTGCTATTATTATTATCTGATCCTGTATTGGTCGTCACACCAGATCCAATACCAGATGAAGCAGTTGCACTCTCTGAATCCCAAAGTTCTAGAATAAAATAATACAAAAAAAAGAATACCGTATGCAGTCCAATGGTATGTATCTCATTTGTGTACGAGAAATATAAAAAGAACCGAGATGAAAACTTCAGAATACCGTTTGTGTAAACGTGAAAATTGTTAACTAATATTGTGGTGAGGGCTGTGGCGAAGTTAAACTTTTAGCAGCACTAACAACCAATCAGCATACGGCCTTGAACGGACCAGTCACACGAAAGAGGGATTTTTGATTAAGGAAAACGTATATTTATTGAAAAATAGCATAAAAGAAAGCATAAAACTGTTACATAGGAGGGAATCTTTCTCTAACATGTGAGAGAAACATCTCCCAGTTAAGCATAGGACTGTCGATAGAAAAGTTACACCACATTCTGTACACATATTCATCCAGACGACTATAAATGAGATCCTTTTGAGGTCCATTTATAGCCCACATCCTATTTTTCAACCTGCCCCAAAATCCCTCAATAGAATTTGTATGTGTCCTCGTAATGGGATCGACAAAATCACTTGAATGGTTCACTCTATGATGAATTTATCCAAGAGATGACAGAGAATTGTAACCTTTCCATTCGTCCGTATGTATTATAGATCCCGTTTTACAAGTATTGTAATACCAGGTATAAGAGAAGTTGCTTTTCTATCTGCTATCCTATCCACGAATCCCTTTCGGAGGGAGGTATCGTACAAAACAATTACTTAAATATTGTTGGCTCGCTGTCGACCACGGTTGTATTTCTTCTTCACCAACACAGTTTCGTCGACTTGCACAAGGATGTCTTCTCCACCCAACAAAGAAGTGATTTCCTTCATCTTCCACGATGCAATGTCTCTGCAATGCTGATACCATTGTACTATTGAGACGAAACTATTCTCCGTTTCAGCAGCTGTGGCTCTCACCGGCTGTTTTAAGACCCAGTATTTGCAAATATACAAAATTTGCGTTAAGGAGAAACGTGACCTCGCAAAAAAAGTTCCTACGAAATATCAAAATTATCAGCTTACTTCCTCTAATACTAACTCGCCTCAAACATATTGCACAATGATGGACACAGCCATCAATTGACCTGTTAAAGCTTTTTAAAGTCATCACACTACCACACGATCAAATTCTCTCCTTCCAAAGCAACCCTAAATCCAGGCGATACTGGAAAACACTATCCTCCTTGAATTGCAACCGTAACTTCGTTAGGGCACGCGTTTGAAACGAATCAAGAGCTATACAACATTAAGCTCGCATTCGTGAATCTCACTGGATAATTCGGTGTCGTTCGCTGATTGGTAGTCAGTGGTGCTTAAAGTTTAACTTCGCTAGGGCTGTCTGCTAGTCAAAATTGGTATACAGTAATTTACGTCAATGTTTACTTCCCAAATCTTGGTCATTAGAAAAAGACAAGAACAATGACTAACTCAACAACCAGTCACAGCAGAATTTGCGTGGGCGGATACGATTAGCAGATATATAGCTGGATCTTCAAAGAAATGACCACAAAGAGATGACAGAATAACTTCCAGTGAGAAGACGACCAATCAGGAGATCGATAAACGATCTGTTGACTGGCCTTTGTCTTCTGTCATCACGGTATGAAGTTTGAGGATGGTAAAACATTTGTTATCATTATTATTAGTCACTTCTGCTCCGAATGGAACATAGCACTCCAACAACACATCTATATTTTCTTCCGTTCTCTGCAGTCTCTTCCAGTGGGCTCCACATACAATCGCCCTGGAGCCTATTCCCACCTCATTATTCCCCATTCAGATTCAACTCGGTCTCCTCAGAGTTTGCCCACTGCACTTACATTTCCTTAGGCATATTTGCTGGATAGTAGCCTCTTATTTGGTTAGTTGCTATGTTAGAGTTTCCCTGTTACTCACCTTTTCTAGCCTGTTATCTTATCTACAGTATCCAGTCAGAGAAGGAAGCTGTCTCTGAAGGTCTGAAGTAACCTTTTGGAAATGCTTTCGATGAGGCGACAAATCTCAGGCCCGTTAAAGAAGCACTGGCTCAGAACTGTTGTTGAAAATCTGAATCTTGTGCCATATACTGAATGCAGCAGATTTCCACGTTGATTTCAGATTAATGAAGGTTTGTCTCGCTTTTCATGATTAAATATTACAGAACTTCAATCGGACTTAAATGATTTACACAAACGACATTTGTTTCATTTAATCGATAAATATTATTCAGTGTAAATATCTTCACGAAACGACATCATTAAAGGAACCTTTAAAAACCATGGAGCATTGTAAACTACAGATTTTGTTCCAATTTTCAACTCATGGCCGCTGAAGATCCCTATGTTGAGTGTTAAACGGATACCTGTCAGTGGCATCGATGATCAGTGGCACCGTATAGAGAATTAAAGAGTTTGGATTCTTAGGGTTATTGGATTCCGACACGACATCTAAAAAGTCAAAAGGCTCACCTTTGAATCTGAGGTTTTCAGGTCCACTACCCAGTCTAGTCGACGAAGATTATCAAACTAGGATGGGAAAGGTCTCAAATCCTTTATAACTTTAAATAGTTCTCTAACCGATATCGGTTCGTCACATCTACATTGGAGTTAAGTTTAAGTAATCATCAGCTGAAAAAGAATGCTGGCCGTACTCTCCAAGAAAGTATTGACTGAGAAGGGTTACTCACCAATATTTCTGGCCTTGAAAATGGAGCCCTATGGTTACACTTTCTTCCCAAGGTTTTCCACTAACTTACAAGACTAGCTAGGGTATCTAACTTCTCACATCTGTTATACCTCTAAGATGTTCCTGTGAACACCGTGGGTGAGCTTTAAGTTAGACCACACTTTTCTGCTTTTCTGGGAATCAGACATTAGTGGAGAAATTAGGAGTGAGATGACCGAGAACCTCGTCGACACTAACCACAGTATTTTTAACTGGCCTTAACTATTACTTCGATTTTCAACCGAACACACTGTGGGACGTATATTATCCTAATAACATTTAACCTTAGCTACCTGACATAGTGTAGGTATGACAAGAATTTAAATGTAAACATACTCCTCGACTGAAGTGGAACTGCCCTATTACCAATTTGGTTATAAATGTTAACTACCAGTCAGATGTTAATTGTATGATTTACTGGTTGGTGTATTAATTATTATATTTTTATCTCTACGAATTGATCACGGATTGATTTCAGTTAGAGAACCATTGAAAACCAGGGAGTACTGGACAGCTGCTGTTTCATCTTAGTTTTGGGAATCATCGAAAGTGCGCACCCACTCCCGAGGTTCGAACCCACGACCTCCCGGTTGCAAGGCAAGCTGCCTTGTATTCCATTCAGCCAATGGGAGTCGATTCCTCAATGGCCAGCTCATGAATTCTTACCTCTACCAATTCGTGATTTAGCGCGACCCCAAAAATGTCATCGGTGGGACATCCATCCTCACATTAGGCTGGTACACGAGCTTGCGTTTTAACCTGAGGGTCCTGGGTTAGAACCTTGGTGGTGGGTGCGTACTTCCGATGATTCCCAAAACTAAGATGAATCAGCTGTCCAGTACTCCCTGGTTTTCAATGGTTCTCTAACTGATATCAATCCGTGATCAACTCGTAAAAACAAAACTAACCCTTACAAACCAAACTATAGAAAATATTTTTAATTATATTTCCTTTTGCTCCAAGTAGAACATAGGGCTTCACCAACAGACCTCCGTTTCATCCTGTTCCCAGCCGTCTTCCTTTAGTTGGTTCTACAATCGCCCACAGGCTTTCACTTCTTTCACAAACGAGCTCTTCATTCTCACCCTAAGACACTCCCTCCCCGAACTCATCGCTTACCATTCGCGTCCCATTGAAGAGCGATTCTGGAAAGTGATGTCTAAAATGGTTTTCTCAAGGTATGTTCATCATCGTTTTCTTCTGTATACTTTTTGGATGACATTTTCTTGCTTGGTGTTTTTGTACTACCAGAGTTCCGTGTTGCTTATTCTTTCTGATCATTAGTATAGAGCGAAGACAGCTGTTGATTTAAGTCTACAGTACCCTGTTGGATATGCTTTCCGTGTTGCACCAAATATCGCTTAGTTCAATAGAAAGTTCAAGGCCTGGTACAAAAGGGTGATTAAACGTTGAGCCAATAAACCTGTCATGGAGAATTAATCCAATCACTACAGAAAATTCAAAGCACATATATAATTATCACTAGCCAGTCTGATGAGCCTCGACACTAACGTTTGATGACTGCATGACTTACATTTAGTAATTGGTGAAAAGCTTTCAAAAAACTAAAATTTTCAAAAATAAATCTTACCAGTCATTAAACAATTCTCATGTATGACACCAAGAGGAGTTGAACAGTCCATTTCACAGTTTTGAGAATTCTGTCCAATAATATTTTCATCATAAATACTGTTTACTACTGTACTACTATTGTTAGTAGTATGGTTATTATCACTATTCGAAATCTGCTTTATTTTATTCACCTCTAAAGATGATTCTTCTAACAGTTCATTGAATTGTTTTCTATGATTATCATGAATTATTTTATTATTATTATTTTTAAGCGGCATCATTGTATCTTCAATTTTCCATTTTTTCGGCAAATCAAAACAATTTGTTGCAGTTGACATTTCATTCAAATGTTCATTGTCAATGGCTGGTTTGTTTAAATGAAGTAACATTTGATCATCATTTGATTTCAACTTTAAGTGAGAATTCGAATGATATTCTGAAGAAATTGGCAAGTTGACAGTTGTTTGCTGTTTGTTTTTTTTAAAGAAAAAGATATAAAAATTAGATAATTGAATATTGAATAATTATTCATAAGATTTAAAGAGGGAATTCAAATTTTCATGAGAAGCAACTTTTAAAATAAAATTCACTTGAAATGAATATGCTGATTTTATTTGATTGTTGATTGCCAGCAGTAGAATTAAGGAGGTTAATTTCATCCCATTCATGAATCGTCAGCTGAATGCACCTGAACAGTGGTTAGGACTCTCGCCGACCATGCACATGGTCCGGGGTTCGAGCCCACGCCGGCGCACACCTGATATCTATGGTCGGCCTGCGAAATTTGGACTACCGATATCCATGCTGAAAATTCCATACTTGTACCAAAAATACAGTGTGGAATCAAGCTGTAAATCTAAAAAAAATCTAAGTGATAGCGTACTGTATGAGACCTATAAATCACCCGAGGTGAAGGTACATCCAGATGATGAGTCAAAGATGGTGGATGAACGGTACGTCCTGTATTTTAGTGTTAGCCACCACCAACCAAGTAACGTCATTGTCGAGGCATCCATGCTACGAGTTCATATGTCAACGGAAACAGAGCATTTCGACACAGAATGTAATCCAATCAGTGGGAAATACAGAAGTAAATATAAGAACAATATAACTGCTAGACAACTTCGAAGATCTCTGCGTTGATTACCACTTTTCTACGGTCAATACCATAACTATTCACAGCCTTCACCTTATATCTCTACAGCTAAGATAAGAAACAGTTTCACACTGTAACAGAAATATTGTTTGAAATAAAGTTATTAATAATATTATTACATTTCTCGTTTTTTGTGACACAAGTTGAATGTTACAGGATTTCATCATAGGCTGACATTGGTTAGAGAACCATTGGGCAGCTCTTTTGTCCTAGTCTGGGAATCTTTAGCAGTACGCACCCACCGGGGTTCGAACCCGGGAAATTCTGGTTAAAAGGAGAGCTCGTATACCATTAAGCCACTGGGACATGATACAATGGCCAGTGCATGCATTCCAACTTCTGCCAATTCACGACATAGCGCGACCCCTAGCCAATGTCTTCGGTGAGTGTTTGTCCTTACATCGGACCTGGTGCAACCTACTGGTCATGACTTCCCACTGGAACGCCAGGTAACTACCTACCTGAATAGGGCCAGTCGCCAGTGAGCATCTTATTTGTATTCAAGTATGAACACATAAGATGAAAGTGTTAGCGCACTGTACTGGAAGTTTAGTCCAATGAAATTTAAATGCCTCCTAGTTTGGTAATATACCAACATTATTTGTCCGGGAAGTAGGTATTGTTTATCCATGAAAGTAGTTTTGGGAAAGTACATAAAATTCAGGAGTGAATTCTTTAATTCCAAGTACATGAAAATGAACAACATTCAATATATTTTATGTTCAATCTTGTTTTATTTAGTATCAAGCTGCAGCAAATACGTCTTAGGTGATTTGAGGCAGTCAATAGGAAGCCCTAAACGTAGATTTTGTTCTTATCTGAACTCGTCATCAGGGTAGGCAAAAGAAGCGATGCTTCACGCCCCTCCCTCCCTAGAGAGATCCCGAATCGTGCCATCCCTTGCTCCAGTCAAAGACATTATCCCAATGACAAGTCACCTGGCCTGTTGACCACAGTGAAAACCTAACTGGTGAATTTCAGTCAGTCTCAACATTAGAAACAAAGCATATGAGATTGGTAACACCTTGGGGATGTTAATATTCTCTGAGATTCGATTTGCCTAGCCAACAGCATCAAAGGCATGAATTTTCTATCGCGGGTATTTATATATGAGAGACAAATCCAGGGTTAGGCATTATTTTCTAATAACCAACATAAATAATTTTTTACTGGAAAATAAACTACCTAAGTAAGCACAGCCACTGTTTTCATCAATGAACCTACCCTTTTTATGCCATCTTCATTAAAATAAGCAGTTGATGAATTCTCATACTGTTGACATTTACTCATCTCGTGAAATGATGTCGAATATTTCCAATTCGAGGTTGATTCCGATTTCACAGTTGATGCTTTTAAGGATCGATCTGAGCTGCCATAAGAGCATAATTCTATTGGTTGGTTATAATCCGTTTGTCTTGTAGTAGTAGAAGTAGTAGTAGGGGTAGTGGTAGTAATCGTAGCAGCCAGAGGAGCAGTAGAAGAAGAAGGAGTACACATTGAATAGTCTTCATTTATTATCGTAGTAGGAAATACAATCTTTTGTTTGCTATTTATTAACTGATAAGAATCCTCTAAGGACTTATCAGGCTGCGGAGTGATAGGAAGAGAATTTGGTGTCAGTGATAGATTATTAGTATTTGAATGAACAGTGGCGATTTTGTGCCCATCACTGCCTACTCCTGCTACTCCATCACTATCGGTACTTTGAAAATACAGATTATCACGTGGTTTAGCTGCTGCTGTTGATGATGATATCCAAGATGGTATCAAGTTAGCATTCCCCTCGGAATCGATTATATTTCGAGTAAAATCCATATAATTTGGATAAATGGAATGTTCACATTTAAGATTAGTAAAATAATGATCACTTTGATTGTTATATGCTACCGGTGGAGAGGTCATCATTAACACGTTCGAATTTGCATTTTGATAGCTGAATTCAGATAAATTCCAATTCATATGTGGAGTATTTCTACCCGAGAAATGTGTACTGAATCGTCTTGAGAATCGTGGGAATTCAGAGTTTTGATAATCTACCAGTGTATGTTCAGTATTTATATCAACAGGATTGATTGATTCTGTACGAATTGGACTGTTAAGACATGCTAAACAAGCATCTCTGGTGTTTGATGAAGATGGACGTTGTTCACGATTTGCATAACCTCCACGATGAAATCCTGAATTGTTGTTATTATTATTATCATGCATTCCACGTGGTGCAAATCTTCCACGTGTACCAGGCATTGAACCATTTGATCGTTTCTCTTGTGAAGAATTATCATTCCCACTACCGAAAAAATGTCCACTACCAAAATTTGATCCTCCACATGGTCGATCACTCCAACTTTCACCTTTATGTTTCTTATTGGCATATACCTGATGAATAAAAAAAATAGGAATTTTTGACATTGGTTTGCAAACGGATATTTTGTTGAGTTCATGTTAGATTCTCTCATGAACAGACATCATTTAAAGAACTATTAGAAGAATAAGTTCCCTACATGATATCGGTTAGTGATGAAATCCACGATTAAATCTCAAGGGCTTTTAGAGAATGTTAAAACTGACATTTTGACAATATTTTCACGTTGCATTGTTGGGGTTCGACAACAGAATGCACAACCATCCACATGGTCCGGGTTCGATTCTTAGGGGTCGCAAACCTAATCCTCACTTAGCCGGTGGTCACCCCGGTAAATAGGGATGGTTGTCTATGATGCTAGCAACTCCGCCTCTGGACTTGGGTTTCGTACTTATTGAAACTCGTCAACATGGTGTACCTGGAACCTTGATGAAACTCATAACCCGTACGGGATTTGAATCTGCATCACCCAGTGTTGTAGTCACAGATATTACAACTGAGCTAATTCAGCATCCCTTTCAATCGGAAAATTATTCAAGCACTGTATAATAGATTTTAAGTTCCCCTTTACATCAGACACTGAATAAATTCGAGCGAATTGATTAGCACTATTAGATAGGGATAAAATAAACTGATGGAATTAAGTCTGCACCGATACCAATTACTAGATGGATGATATTGATTTTGATGTGGTTGTGTTCTCTGAGCTGGATAGTTAATTTGCCAAGCTTTCATCGCCCCACTACTAGGCAAAATCTTCAGTGCATACTTCAATTCGCTGAAGTGAGCTTTTAGATTTCTCCACGAGTTTATTAATCATCTCTCCCGAAGGGTGGCCTTGGACGTGATTGGTTGTTTTTGTATGTTTTCACACCTTCTAGGTTACTTGTGTTGGGGCTGATTATTTCTTTGGCTTGAACTTTGACCCTTTGTGTGTGAGGTTTCTTTCTTATCAGTTGGTAGATTTTGTCTATCTCGATGTGTCTATTGATTGATGATTGATTCACTGGAATGCAAGGTTGGCTTCTAAAAATTCTCTAGCATTCTTGTTGTTTCCTCTGTCTTATATATGAACGTTGGTTGTCCCAGTTGAATTGATGTCCGTGGTTGTCTGTATGTAGTGAGTTGTATGAAGGAATGCATATCATGTCTTTTGACGGCTAGCTTATGTTCGTGGATACGAAGACGAAGAGGGCGTCCACTTTGGCCAATGTAGTGTTTTTCGCAGTTGTTACAATTTATTTTGTAGATGATGTTGGTTTTGTCTTCTTTCGCTATTGAGTCTTTTGGTTGACACAGAGTTCTGTGAGGTGACTTTGTTAGTTTGTGTCTGATGTCAATTCCTAAAGGTTTGAAGAGTCTTGTAATGATTTCTGAGATATCCTTTATATATGGTAAGGTGATTTTCTTTGTGCTTTCTTTGGGGGATTTTGGTTTGATAGGTTGGCTTAAGGGTATATTTCTTTTGATGAAATTCCGTGGAAATCCATTCTTTTGTAAAACATCCATGAGATATTTTTCTTCAATTTACCTTAAGGTGGGAGTGCTGCAATGAGTCATGTCTGGCACTCTTGAATAGTGTTTTTATGCAATTCGTTTTGTGTGTTATTGGATTGTTGCTGTGGTAATTCAGTATTTGGTCTGTGTGAGTTGATTTTCTATAAATTTGAGTTTCTAATTCCCTGTGGTTGTTCGCTTGACTAAGACGTCCACAACAACACAACCACATCAAAATCATCCACCTGAGCTACAATTCTTCTCTATCATGATATTGATTACTTTCTAGTGACCAGTTAATTTAAACATTTGCCTCTGATCCACAAATCGATAGTTATCCCTCAAAATATTATATATATATATATATATATATATATATATATATATATATATATATATATATACTGGATTAAAGCCTAAGAAAGATCTAAACGAAATCACTACTGTCCGCTTATATATCTCCTTCAATCAACTAAACACAAGAATAAAGTTAATATATGCGTAAAACTTGCGGAATGAGGTAGTAAGTAATTCCATATAGGTTTGTTTATTAGGTGTATCACACAGTGAAACAGTATTATTTACTGGATGAAAAAGTTTCGAACAAAATTTATTTCTGTTCATAATCATTACATCAATTGTAATTACACGACTGCGAAAATTTCGTTTCATAGTTTTCTTTGTCCTCTCCTATTCATTGTCGTAAGTAGGGCAAGTAGAAGTTTCCAGGTATCCGACTGGACAGGTGTTGAATCATTCTTATTAGATGTATTTCTAGTTGATTTGATAAATAAAGCTTCTGTTATCAATCTCTCCCTCCCTTCACCCTGGTGTTACATTAGATTTTAAAACCGTCATCTTATCCCATCCTATTGTATAGTTGTAGGTAGTTGCATGTAGTGAATGGCATAGCTGAACTATTCTCCAGATCTCCTATCTTATCTTATTTGGGTCAACCAATCTACATATTGCTAGGTTTTTATGCTCCGCTAGTCTGACTGCCCCTGTCCTACTACTTTGACTTATGTGTTTGACCTGAAAATCATTGCAGACAGTGAGTGCATTAGATAAAAGAAGCTGGTTTGTTTAATTGGCTCCACAGGATTGATCCTTTAACTGACAAAGCTTGTTTCTAATTCAGTTCGTGGGTTTGAATTTCAGCCACTTTCATTCCTGCCTTGTTATGAATTCTGAGTAGGGTTTCCGAGGTTTCTTCCTTGTATGAAATTACTACTGATGATTTAGATACCTTTTTCTTGGTGTCGTCATTAATATCATTATTATCACTATAAAAGTGGTATTTAAACCCACGAACTGAATTAGAAACAAGCTTTGTCAGTTAAAGGATCAATCCTGTGGAGCCAATTAAACAAACCAGCTTCTTTTATCTAATGCACTCACTGTCTGCAATGATTTTCAGGTCAAACACATAAGTCAAAGTAGTAGGACAGGGGCAGTCAGACTAGCGGAGCATAAAAACCTAGCAATATGTAGATTGGTTGACCCAAATAAGATAAGATAGGAGATCTGGAGAATAGTTCAGCTATGCCATTCACTACATGCAACTACCTACAACTATACAATAGGATGGGATAAGATGACGGTTTTAAAATCTAATGTAACACCAGGGTGAAGGGAGGGAGAGATTGATAACAGAAGCTTTATTTATCAAATCAACTAGAAATACATCTAATAAGAATGATTCAACACCTGTCCAGTCGGATACCTGGAAACTTCTACTTGCCCTACTTACGACAATGAATAGGAGAGGACAAAGAAAACTATGAAACGAAATTTTCGCAGTCGTGTAATTACAATTGATGTAATGATTATGAACAGAAATAAATTTTGTTCGAAACTTTTTCATCCAGTAAATAATACTGTTTCACTGTGTGATACATCTAATAAACAAGAATAAATGTATTTCTGAAATTCATGACTTTTCAATTAGTATGATAAATTTCAATCAGTCTTTTATAAGCTGTGTTTATTAAATTTAACTGTATAAAACAAGCCTCCCAAGAAATCGACTATATATATATATATATATATATATATAACTCACTTCAGCCCCATGAACTGTTTTCACATGTTTTCTTAAAGAACTAGGATCTGTATAGCGTTTTGAACAACCGTCAACTTTACACGTATAGGGTTTTTCATTACTATGCGTTCGATTTTGATGTTTAGCTCTATCTGATGCATTACTAAAGGCTTTATTACATCCTGGAATTTCACATTGATACGGTTTTTCTCCAGTATGTGATCGTAGATGTGTTTTTAAATTTTCCAGGCGGGAATAACGTTTTGTGCAACCTTCAAACTAAAATAATAAAAAAATTTTAATAAGTTATTTAAAAAGTTTACAAGGGTATATATATATATATACTACGGGGTGCGCCGACAATTATACATCTCATCCAACAGTTGTATGGCAATACTGCATGCCAAGTAATCCACAACGGGAAACTTACGGAATCCTTCGAAGTAAAGACGGTAGTAAGACAAAGCTGCCTACTACCGCCAATGATTTTCCTGATTGCAGTAGATTGGATAATACGACAGACAAAGGGCAATGAGCAAACAGGCATAAAATGGACTCACACAAAAAACAACTTGGAGGATCTGGACTACTCCGATGATGATATATGTCTGATTTCCCACAAACTGGAAGATATGCAAGTGAAAAGCAACAAGTTAGCAGAAAATTCATCAAAGATAGGACTCCAATTAAACATAGAGAAAACAGAGGTGATGAAGATTCCTACCCAACACCAACAGGAACAACAACAAACAAAAATCAGCTTAAATAGGACCAACCTGAAAGAAACAACCTCCTTTACCTACCGACCTGGGAAGCATCCTTTCAACTACAAGCAGACGAAACTGACGAGGATATCAAAACAAGAGCAGGAGAAGGAAGATAAGCTTTCATTACTCTTAAGTCTGTGTGGAGGTCAACAGCACTCAGCATCAAAAATAAGATCAAGGATTTTCAACTCCAATGGGAAGTCAGTGCTACTCACTATATGGATCAGAGACTTGCACTGCGCGTCATGAAGAGCACCTCAAACAAACTACAGACCTCCATCAACATTTGTCTTCGCTCACTACTCAAGATCAGATGGCCGGTCAGAAAAGATCGGCAGTGTTGAGGGATCTCTGGTAGTGATTGAACCAACCAGGAACCGATTGTGCAACAAACAGTCAGGAAGAAATGGAGATGGATTGGCCATAGTCTGAGGACACCATCAAGTGACATCACTAGACAAGCCCACGAGTGAAACAAGACCGAAAGGGAAGCGGCGAGTTGGTCGTCCAAGGGTGACTTGGAGGAGGTGATGTGAACAGATGAAAGCACGTGGGCAGAGAACTGAACCCAATGGAGCCATGCAGGTGAAGCCCTATGTTCATCCAGGAATTAAGGGAAATAATAATTATATGTATATATATATAGAGAGAGAGAGAGGGAGAGAGAGAGAGAGAGAACCATTGGGCAGAGGCAGGATATTTATTATAATGCGATTGGACAACATAGAGACCTCAGTTTATGTAACCAATATAACTAGTTATTTTTGTTGGCTTAACTTTCTGAGGTGCGTAATACTTGTAGATATATTATACACGAGTGTTACTTTGCATAGATTGGATTTGATTGGTTCCAGGATTTCATCATGAGCTGACATCGGTTAAAGAACCATTGGAAAAGCAGCTTGGAGTACAGCTGTTTCATCCTTGTTTAGCACTCTTCACAGTATTCAATCATGGTCAACGTTCAGACCCAAGGCCTGAGAGTTACAAGGCACCCTCGTACACTATTTAGCCACTAGGACTTGATCCAGTGGCCGGCCCATGAACTCCAACTTCTGCCGATCCACGAGTATCTGTCTTCACACCCGACGTGCTGTAGCCCTCTGACCACGATTTCTCACTAGAACCCAGGTAACTATCTACCTGAACAGAGCCAGTCAGTAGTGAAAATCAGATTTATATTCAAGAGTTGGTTTGCAGGGATTTGTATCCATTTTCGTAGTCTCCGAAGGGGTTCAGAAGTAATCAGTGATCAGTATTAGTGTAGAAGCAATAAATGAATAGTGTAATTGAGTAATCATGAACAGGACAATATTTTCAGGCTTTGCTGAGTCCTCAGTAATTCAGATGCAAAATCCTGATTTGTGTACACAGAAGAAACGTCTTCATCGCCTCCTTATATCTTGGATATAATTCCAAGCTCAACTGTCATCAATACTTTGTTATTAGTACTAATTTTTGCATTTTCCATATGACATTTATTAACGTTATTTTGCTCAACTGACCTTTTGCTCACTTTCTTCACATGCTACACAATTTATTTTGATGCTCATCTCCATGTTGTTTTATTTACATGTAAGTTTGATGAACGTTTCACACATTACACAGTCTTTAATCTAAACTTACTACTATTCACCCTCCCACATACACATCCTAGTTACAATTTGACTATTCTTCACTGTTTTGAAATATTCTGGTAATGTAGGCAATACGCCGCAATAATTTATTCTTATTACTATGTTTTGCAGACTGAATTTACACATATATAAAAAAGCTAATGATGTTATATTATATATATATATATATATATATATATATATATATATATATGTATATATTCCATTGTACAGCTGAGTGAATGAATTAGCCAAGAAGAGTCTCCTCGCAGAACTGTTGTTCTCTTACTCCCATTTATTAATATTATTATTGTTCCCTTGGGTTCCTGGTGGAACATAGGGCTTCAACTGCTCGTCTCCACTAGCTTTTGTCTCCTGCTGTACTTTTCACCTGCATCCATCTTAGTTCATACTGTTTCAGCTCCTCTTCACACCTTCTCTTCATGTCACCCTTGCACTGACGTCCCACTCGCCGCCTTCATTTTGGCCTGGTTCCACTCGATCCTGACGCAAGCTCGATGTCGACCAGCCGCCTACTCAGCGAGCGAGTGTTGAATCAATCTCCACTTTCTCCTGCATATTTGTTGGGCGATTGGTTTGTTCTTGTTTTGTTTCTTTCCATAGTTTCCCATAGTTGATGATTCTTTCCGGCCAAGCAATCTCATCTTCAGTATAGAGCCAGCGAGGACAGTAGTTGTTTGATAAAAGTCTGCAACAGGCTGTTAGAAATATTCTTTGTCACCCGCCCGTCCGCCAATTTTCTGATCCGTAAAGAAGAACTGACTGACTCGACGTGTTTCTATTGAAAATCCGAGAGAATGTTGTTGTTGATGCTGAGTGACAGCGGAAGATTTCCAGATTGGTTGTTTCAGGTTGATGAATGTGTGCGTGTCTCGCCTTCCCGATTCTCGCTCGATTTGACATCCTCGTCCGTTCCGACTGGCTGTAGTTGAGACAATGCTCCCTAGATAAGTGAGTGAGTGAATGAAGTAGCCTCATTTCAAATCCCTCCCGTTGATGGTGATTGGCGCTGGATGTTCCTGCCGTTGTTGTTGGTTGGTTGGTTGGTTATTTTCATGACCTCCGTCTTGTCTATGTTCACCCGGAGTTCTGTCTTCGCCGGCTGCTTCTTCAACCAGTTTATCGGTCGGTTTTCGCTTGTAAGTCTTCGATTTTGTGTGACATCAAACATAAATTATCCACGCACGAAATCCAAGTCTAGGTTCTAGGTTCTTCACGTCGGTCCAGGATATCCCTGTTCTGTTTCTCGTTTCCCACTCCTTGTCTGACGCATATTCCAGTCCACCACAATTAGGAATATCATTCACTGGTGATAATAAGCACCCTTGTCTGACTTCTGTGTTTAATCCAAACGCCTCGCTGAGTGGGTTTTCCGTTGTGGATCACTTGACATGTGGCGTTGTCATAGAGCTGTTGAATAAGGTTGATGAATATTCGCTTACTCTCATAACAATATACATTTAAATATTTGGTGTTCTTGTTTTCTCTAGACAGTGGACGGTTTAACTTTGAAACATTCTTTACTTTTTTTTCCTAGACAACATCCTTATCGGTATCAATTTTAAAAATTAGAATCAGATTAAATAGTTTCAAAAATGGGATATATTATGTTCACTAGTATGATAATTTTTCATCTTCCAATGAATTAAAAGCAATTCAATGTTAAATGTGGAATAAAATGCTCAGGAGTGGATGTAATACCTACACTGATCGATTATTATTGCTGCGAAATAAATATGCGGAGAAATGAACACCTTAGAACCCTTTACTTGACCGCACAGAAATTCATAGGTCTACATGCTTATATTACAGGCCACAGAATCAACTTTCATTACATTGAAATCATTCAGAATATTTATTTAATTGAATTTTACATTTTCCTGTCCATTGATGATGCTTTGACGATGTCTGGGCACGTGTAATTAGAAGTTAATTGGTAGATGGTGAGTAGCAGTGGAATACAGAATAATGCGCATTTTGTCCTATTTCGGACTGGTCTGCACAAGAAGCCAACCGTTATGTCAACCTGAGACCGAGTACTTCAGTCAAATCAGTCGATGGGAAAATTCAGAATTCATTTAAATAATTAATGTGACCCGTTGCACAAGAGGTGGTGGCTCTTGTGGACCAACTTGTCTAGTGGTAAACGCTTTGGCGTTTGAAACTATGGGCACTAGGTTCGAACCTCGGTGGGAACATCATCACTAATTGGGGAATTCAGGTACATCCAGTGGGTGACGAGTGCTAAATAGGACGAAATACGCATCCTGGATTGCACTGCTAGTCATCCACCACCCATCAGTTAAACATTCAGAATATATTTTAAAAATCCTAGGGAACACCTTACAGTGGAAATACTACACACATACAAGTGGAATATAAATTTTTTTGAATAGAAATGTCAAAGTAAAACACAATTTGACCAAGATCCAACATCCACACGGTGTCTGATGTCACTCAAGGGGTTTCCTCAAAATATATCCAGTCCATCTTCATTTCTTTCGACATATTTTTGCCATAACAGGTTAAGTAAGCTTGCTGCAACACAGGCTGAAAGCTAGACAAATAAGTGGTTGCATTCTTATTTTTCTGAAAGGAAGCAGTACACCGTCTACAATGGAAAATCCTCCACTACCTGACTTACTTTATCTGGTGTTCCTCAAGGTGCTGTTCCTTCTCCCTTTCTGTTTTCGATTTTCTTACATGACTTGCCTCATTCTGATGTAGCCACTTTTGTTAAGTATGCTGATGACCTCTCTGTTTCTATGCCTGTCAACTCTCAGTCAGATTGTTGCAAAGTAAATAACTTTCTGTCGGAAATTAGTCAGTGGTCCTCTTCAAACGGAGTTAAGCTTAATCAGTCTAAATGTCAGGTAGTCAATTTCACTTTCAGACGTAAATGTGACCTACAACAACTAGCTAGCTCACATGGCCCCACTATCATTGGCGGCATTGAGGTTGAAAATGCACCTAATGTCAAGTACCTTGGGTTGAGTTTTTCCACCGATCTTTACTGGTCCTCGCACATCTTGCTAGTTACTAGAAAGATGTTTCGCTTAACGTTCTACATTAGGAAATTTAGTCAATCTGGCATAAGCAGTCTTTGCTTTCTCAGTTTGTCAATTCTTGTATTCTACCCATCCCCTTTTACTGCTCCCCATTAATCTTTCCTGGACTACTTAAGAAAGACTTTGCTTTGCTGAGAAGGGCAAGCACTAAAAGCTGTTAGTAGGGCAAGTGGGATATCGTTAACTATTAACTGGTTAACACTATTGTGGATAGACATATAATAATGTCATGTAAGAAACTAGCGAATACAATATTGTCGGACCCCGAGCATCCTCTCTATACGCAGCTGTCTGCTTGCATTTCATCTGGTGGAACTAGGAGCAGATATAGGAGGCTGGCTAGGACTACCAAGTAGAGAAACTCCACAATACCATATCTGGCATAGCTGTTATGTAATGAGAAATCCGTTAGGTATGACACGGTAAACTTACTGCGGCACTCTAACAAATAGTCCCATTAGTTTTTGTTTTCCTTTCTTCGTTACTATTACACTGTTGTTCTCATCTTCTATCACACATCAACTTTATATTTCATATCCTGTGGTGCATTGTTTGAAATGTAAACTCTACGCTGTTTTTAATTTTTATTTATCTTTTATTTTTTTGGCGTTGGTTTTCTTTATTTCTTTATTTTTTTGATTTTAAAAATCTTGTAAAATTTATGAGGTAATTAAATGCAATGTATTCTAATGCACGCTGAAAATTCCATACCTGTACCACAAATACCGTTTGGAATAAAGTTGTTATTATTATTATTAACAATTGGCTTGTTAGCTGATAGGGTACCTTGTTACTGATTGCTTTGATGCAGGCTATCTGATCTTCAATATGAAGCGAAGGTAGCTGATGATAAAATCCTAAAACCTGTTGTAAATGCTTTTGGTGAAGTAGTAATTCTCTGAACCTTATGGAAACGGTGGCTTGATAATAGTGTTAAAAATTAGGATCTCGCTCGCTGGTCTGAGTGCAGTAGATTTCCACAACTCTGTTCTCTAAATGTCTCATTAAAATCCTCTCTACACTGTTTCTCCTGACAACTTATTCTAATGTGTCTAAAATATTCCAATTCCTCTTCTGTTGTCTTGTTACATTCATGAGTTAAAAATATTTTATATCATTTTCAATCCAAGTAACAGTATAATTATATTTTTATACAATAAATAATTATAAACTTACTATACATTTATGCGGTTTCTCTCCTGTATGTCTTCGCATATGTACAACAAGCATGTATTGAGCTTTGAATGGTCTAGTTCCACGAACGCATTCACGCCATAAGCAAATAAAACTCTTTTTATTTCCTGCTATATGTTCATTGCTAAGATGCTAAAATTGAAAAGATATATGCGCAGTTATTTTGAGACAAAATTGTGTATACTCATGAGTAGTTAAACTATATATATCAAAAAACATCAAGGAAATATTATGAAAGTTCACAAATAGGTATTGAAACTGATGAAATATCAGAGTGAATTTTTATGTCGAGGAATTAATTAAGTCAATCTACCAGTCAACCGTCTAGCTATTTTCAAAAGAATCTTATAATTCTAAGACTAAAAGACAATATTTTCCACCGAAATTCAAATTTCCAATTCGCTCTTAACAGACTTCCAGGTTAAATTTCATCATAGTTTCAGACCACAACGTGTGATCTGCTTGACACTATAAAAGGCAATCAAGAAGGTAAGCATACAATACATGACAATATCTACTAAGGACCGAGTGACATGAGTAGATGTATAGCACTCACATCAAGCAGCATTATGTTGTGCCATGCAGATATCTTCATTCAGCTTTAGAAACATTATACTCTTCTTTAATTAAAGCTAAGTAATAAAATCGACTTATTGCAATGAACCCGTTATAAAAGGGTGTAGTAAGTATCCTCTTTCTTTAATTTTTTAATTTCCGATAGTGTGCTTAGGCTTTCAAACTATCGGTTTCAAGTTTTTTTTTCATCTATGTGGTGAGGGACGCGTTCAAGAACATTATCCGGTTTGGTTAGCAAAGGTAGGGTAGAAGTGCGTCTTTACTTTGATAACAGAACATCTGGTGAACTCAGAACACCAAGTACCATTTGAGAAACTCTTCAAAGTCCTACACAACATGTGATTAAACCTCTCAAAAGAAGTGAGATAAAGACAATTACACAGAACTGAAACATTATTCATCCAGAAATTTAGGCAGACGCTTTATATTCGAAAGAAGTAAGTTCAACCTTTGTCTTTATCATTACTACTATTTTCATTATTTTATTCCTTTACACTCCCAGCGAAACGTAGGTCTTCAAGCTAAAGGCTTGAAGTTTCGGCAGCAGTGGCTCAGAGCTTAGAGAGGTAAAGGAGTACGTCGGCCAGGGATCGAACCCCGAACCACCATGGCTATCATAAAGAAATCATTTTCCCAACAACAATTAATAACTACTATCTGGTTACGTTTTTATGCTGAATTCATGTTAACTTTTCTCATGATTACATTTCATTTCGAATTTGTAATATATATAATTTCATTTTGTTATTGGTTATATTTTGATATTTGATGGAGAATAGTTCCGCAACCTCTTCACCCTTTGTCTTATATATATATTCACGAATAAGCAGCCTAGTTGATAAATTCGTTGAAAAGAAAAATTTTCGCTGTTTTAACCATCTTTTTATTTTTCCCTATGATTTCAAAGTATCATCGCTCCATACACTAGCAACCACGTGTCCTAAACAAAAATATTACCAAGCAATATGTCTGGAAGCAGACAGTCATTGGGATTCCATGTGCGCAATAGGTTTTTACTGGCTGAAAGAACATCAAGTTTACATAAGTTTGTGTCAGCTGATAGATTTGAGGGCAGGTTAACTGTTATAAAAGCACCACACGGCGTCGGTGGCACAGTGGTTAGGACTCTCGCCGACCATGCACATGGTCCGAGGTTCGATCCCCTGCCGACGCACACCTGATATCTATGGTTGGCCTGCAAAATTTGGGCTACCGATATCCATGCTGAAAATTCCATACTTGTACCAAAAATATAGTGTGGGATCAAGCTGTAATCGAAAAAAAAATAATCAAATTGTCCGGAACTCATTGTACTCTGTGGTCACTGAGGAAATTGAAACATGACAATCCTACATAACACGATTCACAGCTGCCGGAATATGAATGTAAATAAAATATCAAGTGCAAGAAACGCGTCTGTGAAGGCTAACAGCCACCAGTACATGCAAACTGGCAATATCTTAGTAGTAAAGACAATGAAGGATATACCAATAGATATAGCTTGTAATTTCGAAGGTCAGATGGGCATCTCCTTGATACCAGATCAGCTACATACCTCTATGTAACAATAATATTCACCCTCTGATTTGAGTAAAATTAACACAGCCAAGAAAGAAAAAACACTAACTTACTTTCACAAGTTCATCTTGATCATCGAATTGTAGCGTACAATCACCCCATCGACATGTTGTCTCAACAAAATCTGGATCACCTTCCTGTGGAACACGTCCATCATCATCCAGTTCTTCATCTTCATCTCCTTCAGGTTCATCAACTGAACAATGTCCACCTCCACCATTATTATTATTATTATCATTATGACTACTAGAATCACGTGTTGAATTTCGACGATTCATAACTACTACATCTTGACTTTGCCATTTTGTTGAATGTCCAATTGTTTCTTGTTTAAACAGTGTTGGCGTTGCTATTGACGATGATGAAGATGCAGTTGCTGCTCCTACCGTTGTTATTGTTGTCGTCGTTCTACATCCACGATTAGAACTTTTAACACTACGCATATGATTCGACGAATGATCGCTAAGTCTTCTTCCCATACTTTGTTGATGATATTGTGGAAAAATGTTATTCCCAATATTAGGATTATTATTATTATTACTATTACCTAAGTTATTATTAACGGAACAGTGTTGTTTTAAAAGATCTTTTGTTAGTGTTGGACATTGAAGATTATTTGTATCACTCATTAAATAGTTATGATGATTACTAGTGTTATTTTCATTCTGGGTTAATTTCGACATATCAGTTCTTGATAATGTTGAGCATAAATCCATTTGATTTGTTTTTAAGCGTCCATTTTTTCGTGTATTAGTAGTAGTTTCATTGGATTTAGATGAAGATTTCACATTGTTGGTATTATTATTTAACCATTTATATGGCCATTCAGGTGTTGATGCAGATTCAAAAGGCCAATGTAAAGGATACATAAATGGTGAGGGGATATTAACATTATTATTATTACTATTACTATTAGCATGAGTTGTATTCATTTTGTTAGTATTACTCAAACTGATATGATTGGTTTGATTGCTGAGGGCAGTAGACGACTGATAAGATGACGGTAATAAAGGATGTGAAAGTGGAGTAAGATGTAGTGGAGGTGGAGCAGGTGGCAAAGGGGGAGAGGAGGTAAAGGAATGCTTTCTCACTGCACTATGTTGATTACTTTCTTTATTCACTACATCCATGTAAACATCATCATAACTCATTAGTTTATTTGGGGAGATATTTCCATAGTTACCTGAACAAGTACTGTTTGATAATATGTTATTATTATTATTAGTATTAGTAGTAGCGTTGGCTAAAGAAATTGACGGTTTTGTAAAGCAGGATGAAATTAGATTATTACACATAGAATTGACTGATCCGTATACACCTACAGGATTATTACCATTGCTAGGAAGCGTTACTGGTGTACATGACAGCTCACATCCACTAGACTGAGTTTGAGGTAGGTTATTATTGTTATTATTATCATTACTGAGACATTCTCGTTGAAAATTATTTTCTGATATAAATTTATCCATTGACGACGAAGTATTTTCTCTTTCTGTAATATTCATAAACGGAGAAGTAGATGAGCCGACAGCCGCCGCGGCTGCGACTGCTGCAAAAGCCATAGCTGATTGTAATACATTATTATTATTATTAGCGGTAGCATTATTATTATTATTACTACCACTATTGGATAACGTCAATGCTCTACATGATGGTGTCATTAAATGAGAAGGATTACTTGATAAAGACTTCATAGGATCCATTGAACAGTTGAATAAAGCACTGGAATCTAATGATTGCTGCTGCTGTAGTTGTTTATTCAATGTATTCGATGAGGATAAAACTGCCAAATGTCCAAATGGAGCCCGATTTAAACTACTCCCCGTGGAACGATTACTACCACCACTTGTAGACGTACGTCCTGAATTCTGTTGATGATATGACTGTAAAACATGCGGTAAGGGAAGGGATTTATGCGAATTTATTTGATAATTGTCGAATCCAATAGCACCATTTCCACTGCCTATTGAATGAGGTGAATTAGGCGACCAGAAAGGTGATCTATCACTGAATGAAGTTGGTGGAGCTGTATGCGCTGAATTACCATTACTACTGCTAAGTGTACGACGAATATCACATGAGGCTGCAGGACTAGCACCAAGGGAGGCTAAAATATAGAAAGTAATTGTAAAACAAAACGATTACTTAGTAAAGCCCCTCCACATTCTCGTAAATTAATTGAGGAAATATGTAAAAAAAAAAATAAACTTAAAAAAGCGATGTGAATGTCAAAAATTATTCTGGTTAGAATAGAATCGGGAATCTGAGGACTATTTCCAAGTATCCAGATTAAGGGAATTTTTAGGAAATTGGATTGGATGTAGATTCCGTCAGGAACCAAAATCAGTATGATAATGACACTGGAGATCGAGAAGCACTGAACATCTGTCCCGCCCCTTTTTGGTGCTCTTCATCAGTGGTTTCCCACATTCCCGTACCCCGAGACCTCCAGGTTACCAGGCCAGCTCATCGATCATCGAATTCTAAAATCTGTCAGTTCGTGACATAGCGCCACTGTCAATCAGTACCACACTGATCATTCACTTAAATCTCAACACAGTGAACCGGTGCTGGTCACGACTTCGTATTACAACTTGGAGACACACCCTAAAGCCCCAAACGAGGTGGAGATCGATGTTCAGATTATGAGTTTCATAGGAATTTAGATTAATTTTTATGTAGATCTCCTCACAAACCAACATATAAGAAGCGAATATAATATCAGGGATTTTTAATGTGTAGATTGCACAATTCGATATTAGTCATTACAATAACCAATAAAAAAATAAGATCCGGATTTTCAATTATAATGTGAAATCAGTGCTAATATACGGATCAGAGACTTGCACTGCGCGTCATGAAGAGCACCTAAAACAAACTACAGACCTTCATCAACATTTGTCTTCGCTCACTACTCAAGATCAGATGACCGGCGAGAAAAGATCAGCAACAGTGATCTCTGGCAATGAGCGAACCAACCAGGAACCGATTGTCCAACAAATAGACAGGAAGAAATGGAGATGGACTGGCTGGCCAAACTCTGAGGAAACCATCAAGTGACATCACTAGACAAGCCATTGCTCGAGTGGAACAAGGCCGAAAGGGAAGCGGCGAGTTGGTCGTCAGTGCGAGGGTGACATGGAGGAGGTCATGTGAAGAGGAGATGAAAGCATGTGGGCAGGCTTGTAGAGGAAAGAAAAAGTTGGCAATGGAGATGCGCAGCTGAAGCCCTATGTTCCTCTAGGAATTAAAGGATATAATAATAACACTAATTCATTCATTCACTATAATGTATGTGTAACTGTAGAGCCTGATGATGAACGGGTTATTAGAAAGAGTACTCTTTGTTCAGTATCCATTGTTTTGAAAAGTAAATATTTCTTCACGTAATCTTTCTGTTTTCAGTATTAACTGAGGGGAGAAAGGAGCTTCAGCTTCTCTAAATTATGGTTATATCTTATTGGATATGATATTTGATATGTGTCCATTTGAAATGAAAAGTTATAAAGGTTCAGTCCCTGGGTAATCCATGTATGAAGTTGTGAACTCCATTTACATTTGAATAATCCATTGAAATATCACCTGACTACTCAACTTTTGTTCAGTAAAGATACAGACTTTCAGCAACATCTTCCTTTTTCACTCGATACTGATGATCAGAGGACTATCCAAAAAGGATTAGCAACAAGGGAACCTAGCAGTGCAGCGAAATAACCATGCTGTAGAGATCGTTGAGTGACATCAGGTGCACTAGGACTTCTAGTGGAACGCGTGTGGGAAACGATGAGTTGAGCATGGTTCGATGGGTGTAATCGAGGAGACAGTGTGGGGAAGAAATGTAAACTTATGCACAAATGTAGATCCACACAGAAGTATGTAGAGGACTTGATGAAATAGAAATGTTATGCTGATTCCCTGTGTTCCAAAGAATAATCGTAATAATAATGTCCAACTGCTGACGGCTAAGCTAAAGCCTCCCTGTATAAATTTTCATTCTAATAATTTTATCTACTTGGTGGCGGTTAGCCCTAGAGTCGGAAAGGCTTATTTCGTCTTACCCTGCATCTGTCAGACAAAAGCGTAATGGACCAACAGTTTAGAAAATCCTTCCTGGACGACCTATCTATAATATTTATACTTATTTCGACATTTCAATCAACTCTGTCTTATGTATTTCCCCTAGACTGTTTATCAGTTAATTTGGCACTCGCATATCACATGTTGATTTTTGACCTTTATTATTTGGCTTCGTCCTTGTATAACCATTGGTTGTAATATTTATTTATAGTTGCGTAAATTGACAAAGTACTGCTTAACGACATGAGTCTGTTCGAGTGAATGAAGATCATTCCGATCCAAGACTGTCAGCGAGAAGCCTTGGTGTGTGTTTCTTGTGGACAGGACTTTTGATCCCTTCCCGTTGGGAATATTCTTCTCGATTATAAGGTACCTTTTACAGTTGAACTTTGATTAACTAATCTTGTCTTACACTAATTGTTGCATGTTAAGCAACCTCTTCTCTGGATCCAATTGAAAAGATAGCGAAACAGTTACCGGGAACATTGAAAAGACTCAAACAACAAGGCTACATCTCACAGAGTCAGTACACATCATTTAAACCCACTGGAACGTTCACACCAAGACTATATGGCTTGTCTAAAGTGCACAAAAATGGTGTACTGCTTCGGTGGCCAGTATTAGATATGCTAAATTCACCATACCATCCCGTAGCCAAATGGTTAGTCGAACTTTTACAGCCTCATCATACCGAGTTGATGAAACACAGTGCTGTAAAGGATACTTTTGGATTTGTTGAAAGGATAAGAGATTTAGATGTTGACAATAAATTCATGATATCATTTGACATATCATCCTTATTCATCAATGTACCACTCATGGAAACAGTGGACTTTGTTCGCGAAGAACTCAAAAGACAAAACATCGATGTAGGCATTTCTATATCTTTTATAAAAGAGCTTCTATTGAAATGCACAATGAATGTTCACTTTTTATTTAATAAGGAGCTATACAGACAGATTGACGGTGCGGCAACGGGGTCACCACTAGGACCCATTCTAGCCGACATTTTTCTTTGCGAAACTAGGAAATGGGCTTTTGAAGGATGTTAATAATAAACTTGAATTCTACTGTCGGTACATGGATGATACATTTTTGATTATGAAAAACGAGAAGGAAGCAAAGAACATCCTGGATAAATTTAATGAGGTTCATCCTCCAATAAATTTTACTACTGAGAAAGAAAAAGACTCTAGGATTTCATTTCTAGACCTCCTTATGACCAGAAAAGAGGATGGCACAATAAAAAGAAGTGTATATAGAAAACCTACATCAACTAACTGGTCAGTATATTCATTTTCTCAGCTTCGTCTCCTTGAAATACAAATGCAATCTGATAAGGTGTTTGGTTCACAGAGCAAGAGCAATTCGCTCTGATGAATGTCTTGATGAGGAACTTATTAATATTAAACGGTTGATAAATGAAAATGGCTATGCGGAAAAGTTTATTGATAAGAATTTGAATCTAAAACCAAAGCAACCCAAGGTACCAACAGTTCCTAAAAAGGCCTTATTCTTACAAATTCAGTTCTTCGGCAATAACATCAGCGAGATACTAATACAACCCGTTGGGAATGCGATAAACAAGCATTCCCTACTGCTGAATTACGCTGTATCTTTAAAACCACTCCTCTTCTGCATTCAGGAAAAAAAGACAAACTCCCTAATTTCGCCTCTTCCATGTGTATTTACCAATTTCACTGCTCCTGTGGAGCTAGTTTCTTAGGCCTTACAATTAGGTGTGTTTCTCGTCGAATTTCCGAACATCACCCTCCATAGTGGTTAAGTAAAGGACAAACAAAATCTATTCGCAGCGCTATTCTGTCTCATCTTGTGGAGACAGAACACAAGATTGACGTTAACCATGCTTTCAGGGTCATTTACCGCATACCTACGAATCTCAATTTTGCCTTAAGAGTTCGATAACTAAATGTTGCCGAGGCTGTGGGGATCAATATTAACAAGCCTGATTTATGCATCCAAAAGAAGTTAGTTCAAACATTATCATTACCTTGGCCATCTAGGTTTGAATGATCCTAAATTTTTGTGGAATTTTCGTAATTTTAGTTGATGTTATATTTGCTATTATATCTTTATTATTATTATTATAATTTTAAGTATTTTTAATGAACTGTAATTCCACTGATCATACTTTACAAATCGATGTTATTTCCAAAACACTAATATTGTTATTAACTACTAGTCTAGAATATTCTGTGTATGTAAACATATATATGTAGTTGTAGAGCTGGAAGAGGAATTTATCGAAAAGGATATTCTTTGCTGGATTATTTTGTGTTCTATAGGTGTCTCAATGAATATTTTTGTTATATTGAAATGTGAGTTTGACGTTATTATTTTTGAATAAGACCGCTACAATACTGGAGAAAAATTGTCTCTTCACTGAGTTCGGAAACACTTCACGCATATCTCAATGATGTTTTGTTGGTTATACAGTAAAAACGTAGAGATCAGTTTCTTGCCTTCAGACCATAACCAAATAAATTTGCTCGTTACAGAAAGTGCCCGACACAATTCAGCAAATGATGACTCCCCCCCCCTGATGCATGAACGTAACACCAAACACTTCAAACATCGATTTGACTTAGTTAAATCAACCAAACATTATAGATACTATTTTTTTTTATAAAAAAGCAGTAAATAAAACATGTTTTAGTAATTTACCAGCAGATAAATGACCATATGATCCTTCACCACTTTGTCCCATACTATGTGAGCCACGTATTGATTGCATAATATATAATGAACCTTGTGAACTTCTTGTTAAACTTGATATATCAAATAATTCATTCACTGATGACTGTGAATGTGAACGTTTTTTACCACCACGTAGAATTGGTGCTGAATAATTCGGTATATATCCACTACTATGATGTCCACGGTGTAAAAATGGTGTATAATGCGGGTGATGTGGATATTGGAGTTGCTGATTTGGCTGCTGCTGTTGCTGTTGTTGTTGATGATGATGATGATGATGACTAGGCATTGAACTAAGCGTTGATGATGGCAGTTGATGAACAGGTGATGCATTCTGAAGTGAAGGAACTGTCACATGTACAGTTGACGGTGGAAGTAATAATGTGTTAAAGGGTGTATTTGACAGAATATTTGGCTGACACATTAAATTCATAGGATTTTTATCTGTGCCCATTGATCTCGTACCTTCATTCCATACAGGTTTTAACAGATTGTCATTATTTGATAAGGACGATGTATTACTGGTGAACCATCTACGTACAGCGTTCAATGCTGCAGCGGCTGCAACTATATTAGCCTCTGATGATGATGAACATTCTATTTTATTACTTTTTTGTTGATCAGTATCCATTGGTTTCTCATTTGGAAATAGGGATCTAGTTAATAAAAGTAGAGGGAAAGGGAAAAATTTTTTCATTATTGATTGATTGGTTGATGCAGCTTTCATATTAAAAAAGAAATGATTTACAAAATTCTATAAGGGAAATGTTACCATCAACAAAAAAAACGATAAGAAATGAATGGAGTTACACCTGGTCGAAGAAGCAGCAAAGACAGGACTCCAAGAGAACATAAACAAGATGGAGGTTATGGAAGTAACTAACCAACAACAACAACAACAGCAACATCCAGCGCCAATCACCATCAATGGGAGGGATTTGAAATGAGGCTACTTCATTCAATCACTTATCTAGGGAGCATTGTCTCAACTACAGCCAGTCGGAACGGACGAGGATGTCAAATCGAGCGAGAATCGGGAAGGCGAGAGACGCACACATTCATCAACCTGAAACAACCAATCTGGAAATCTCCCACTGTCACTCAGCATCAACAACAACATTCTCTCGGATTTTCAATAGCAACACGTCGAGTCAGTCAGTTCTTCTTTACGGATCAGAAAATTGGCGGGCGGGCGGGTGACAAAGAATATTTCTAACAGCCTGTTGCATTCAGACCTTTATCAACCAACAACTGTCTTTGCTGGCTCTATACTGAAGATCAAATCAGATGACCGGGACGGGCCGGAAAGAATCACCAACAAGAAACTCTGACTGGGGACACGCAAAACAAGAACCAATCGAAAACCAACAAATATGCAGGAGAAAGTGGAGGGAGATGGATTGGACACTCACTGAGGTGAGGAGGCCGCTGGGTGACATCGCGCGCGAGTCAGGCCATTGGTCGAGTGGAACCAGGCCGAAAGGGAAGCAAGAGGCGAGTGGGACGTCAGTGCAAGGGTGACATGGAGGAGACAGTGTGAAGAGAGAGGAGTTGAAACAGTCAGTATGGAATAAGATGGATGGAGGTGAAAAGTAGAGCAGAAGGAAGACAGAAGTAAGTGGAGACGTGCAGTTGAAACCCTATGTTCCACTAGGAACTCAAGGGAACAACAGTAATAATAATATACCTGTAACAAAGTTTTAAAGTCATGTTAGTATCCCTTAATATGATTAGAAGCATGAATAAGTTGTACTTCAGACGTTATTAGTGAGTGAATGAACAAGTAACGCCGCATCACTGTGTGCTTTTTAGCAAATAATCTAGTTATATGATGGCACATCACACTCTACCACAGTGCTCAAATTACATTCCTTTAACAATGAAATTTATAGTCTTCTTACTAAGAATCTTATCATCAAACTAACGCGACTTTGTAAAGCTGAAGTTTGAGTTACAAACCATCGAATTATTGCTAAACTAGACGATGCACGAAATGAAGTTGTGATACTCAAAATGTATGATAAAAGACAAAGATTATTAAATACTCGTTGAAACATTCAAAGGAATTAGAGAAGCTGCTTTGAAAAAAACGGAAACAAATTAAGGAGTGCAACAAATTTAATGGAAGAAAAGGACAACACACAATATCTGATAAACTTGTCAATAAAGCTTCATCAACTGTCGACAGAACAAAGTGAATGATCAGCCCTTTACCAAGAGAACTAAACTCTATAATGATATAAAAATCCTAGAGGAATTTTCAAACTTTAGCATGACAGTTAACGAACAGAAGTCCGAGAATGTCATTCCTAGACAAAGTGGTAGCACTGAATTCAACTGATAAGGTAAGAGAGGCTGAAACGGTCCTAGCACAATGTACATTAGCACTAAAACACCTCAACAAAAACTGAAGTCAAATTTAACAAAATTAGAAACACTGGCTCAAAAAATTTCAAAAAAAATGATAAGAAGCATAATCACTGCAAAAGCTGATAATGGTGGTCGAACAGTTATTATCATATTATTATTTCCTAGAGGGACATAGGGCTTCAGCCGCACTTCTCCACTGCGTTCGGTTCTCTGCTAGAGTTTTCACCTGAATCCAAGTCTGCACACATGCTTTTGTCTCCTCTTCACATGGCCTCCTCCAAGTAACCCTTTCACTGACGACCAACTCGCCGCTTCCCTTTTGGGTGCCACTCGAGCAATGGCTTCTCTAATGATGTCACTTGATGGTTTCCTCAGAGCCCATCCATCTCCATTTCTTTCTGCCTATTTGTTTCACAATGGGTTCCTTTTTGGTTCGCTCATTGCCAGAGATCCCTGTTGCTGATCTTTTCTCGCCGGCCACCTGATCTTGAGTAGTGAGCGAAGACAACTGTTAATGAAGGTGTGTAGTTTGTTTGAGGTGCTCTTTATGACGCGCCAAGTATCTGATCCGTATAGTGAGTAGCACTGACTTCACATTGGAGTTGAAAATTCGGATGTTACTTTTGATGCTGAGTGCTGTTGACCTCCACACAGACTTATGAGTGATGAAAGCTTATCTTGCTTTTCCGATTCTGGTTTTGATATCCTCGTCAGTTCCGCTCAAGTGTAGTTGAAAGGATGCTTCCCAGGTTGGTAGATGGAGGAGGTTGTTTCTTTCAGGTTCCTCCCATTTATGCTGGCTGATTGTTGTCTGTTGTTGTTGCTGTTGGCCGGGAATCTTCATCACTTCTGTTTTCTCTATGTTCACCTGAAGGCCTATCTTCTGTGGATGCTTCTTCTCCCAACTTGTTGCTTTTCACTTGCATATTTTCCAGTTTGTGGGAAATCAGACATATATCACCGGCGAAATCCAAATCCTCCACGTTTTTTGTGTGGGTCCATTTTATGCCTGTTTCCTCATTGCCCGGCCGGCTGTCTGTCGCATTATCCAATCTACTGCAATCAGGAAAATCATTTGCGATAGTGGGCAGCCAGCTCGTCTTACTCCCGTCTTTACTTTGAAGGATTCCGTAAGTTTCCCGTTGTGGAGTACTTGGCATGCACCACTGTCGTACAACTGTTGGATGATATGTATAATTGTCGGTGGCACCCCTTGTTAGTAGCGAAGTAGTGGCCAAATCACCTCTCGATCGACGCTATTGAAGGCCTTTTCAAAGTCGATGAAGTTGAGATAGAGAGGTGAACAATTGTTATGAATAAATCCAGGTATATCGGTGAAAATCAAAACGCAGCAATACGAGGAAATTAAGAAGCCTATAGATTCAGTGTTAAATTAGATTAAGAAGTCTACAGAAGGTTTAGTACACAGAATGAAACCGTTCGTCATTATTAGGTGGGACTAAATGTAGATTAGGAATTTAGTTAAGTATACAATATGACTGACGTCACGAAGTTGAATAGCCTAGAGAAAAACTTAGAAATCACCATACATGCACCAACACAAAACCACACAATAAAGTGAGGAGACAGAACTACAATTCTAAAGAAGTAATATGGGCAGGTGGAGAGAGAGAGAAGCACCAAACTGATCATTGAATTCTTGTTTATTGAATGTATACTTAACATGTTCAACAGAACTGATGCAACGTCAATACCGTAGATATAGAAAATAGTAATACCAATAAAACCAAAGGATAAGAATTTAAATAAGCAAAGTTTGAAAGTTATGCGAGCACATTTTGATATAATTATGAGCGGCGACAAATTGTGCTCAAAAGGTTTCATTAGTAAATAAATATTACCGTACCAGTGAGTGTGCTTTCACCGCAAAATCTTACTTTATTATGGAATTATATATACTCTACCACAGTGCCAAAATTCCGTACACATATATTTATGATATTTTAAATTTAAATATAGAAGAAATAAGAGTGCATAGGCTATAACCAAGAGGACATTGGTCTAAACCTGTGCTCATGAACACCTACCAGTATGGTTGTTGAGAAGTCGAATGTAGAACACGTGAATACTTCTTGACATAGATTATCGCGCGCGAGAGAGAGACTTGATTCAGGGTCATATGTAAAGTAGGATTAAGGCAGGTAAAATGGAGATCGTTTAGCATCTTTTTGGTGCACCCATACGTGAAGTTTGTATAGAGTGATATTTTAATCCAATCTCTCCTACTACAAAGGCCTTAGTCTGCATTTTAATTATATAATATTTTTTGTTGCATAATAAATTCTATTGTAGGTTTTCTATTGCGTGTGACCCACTTTCTAATCAATCACCTCCGAGATAATTATTTACCGCTTTTAATCTATTGGTGGTACACATTCTTGATTATGTTAGATTATTTACTATTTTATCAAACATTATTACTTCTCATACACTATTGATTTATCCTTAATACTATCTGACATTAACCACAGACCTTGGAAACTAGTTAAGACTATGCATATAAATGTCTGATGGTAGAGCTTTGATGAGAAGTTACGAAATGACAGACCTCTTTACTGGCTTGATTAAAAGTCTGTTGAATGTAGAAAGCAACCAACCAAACAACATATATTCACCTCCAATATCAACGATTTTCAAGAAATTGGCTGTTTTCAAAATTATTTTCAATACAGGATTTCATCATGAACTAAAATCAGTTAGAGAGAACCACTCGAAAACCTGGGAGTACTGGACATCTGTTTCCTACGTCCTAGTTTGGGAATCCTCATCAGCACGTACCCACCGGCACGGTTTGAACCCAGTACCTTCTGGCTACAAGGCTGGTGAGCTCGTAGACTACTGAGCCACTAGGACCCGATCTAATGACCCATGCGTACCGCTGAAGAGTCCCAAAGTAGACTAACGAAACAGCTGTGCAGTACTCTCCGCAGCTTTTTCAGCAGTTCTCTCTAACCAATATCAGCTCATAATGAAATCCTGTAACCAATGAACCTAATCCCTATAAATCAATACTTGAATTTTTGTTACAGATTGGCAGGGACTACAGAGGATCCAGAAACATTAAAATAACTGCTTCTGATTGGATTTTGAGACATTTCAGCTGCATTCCTTTATGATATGAATTTGAAGAATACAAGAACTTCGCGATAACTCCTTATTATACAGTGAATGCCAACCCTATCTTTTGTGTCTATTGGCATTCATCAGTAAAGTGTATCTGTGACATTGAAATAACTGATGTCCCCTCTGAGGTTTCAGTTCACGTTACTCTGTGTTGCGACAAGACGAAAAGTCACCGAATTAATTGATACTTCAGAATTCTCCAAGAATGATATAATTAACTTCCCAGATAACCTTGCCTGTGAATGACTACCTTAATAGATGTTCTTATTCTTGCAATAAAATCTCTGAATACAATTAATCATAGTCAAGATTATCAGGAGAGACTGTTATACCATTCATGTGAAATCTCGAAAATTCACTTCAAATTGAAATTAGCACTGAAGATGTGGTTAGAAAGAAATGTTTACTATCCATTCATTTTATATGCCCATTATAAACTTTCGACAGCAGCAACATCCAGCGCCAATCACCATCAACGGGAGGGATTTGAAATGAGGCTACTTCATTCACTCACTTATCTAGGGAGCGTTGTCTCAACTACAGGTAGCATCAACAACAACATTCTCTCGGATTTTCAATAGAAACACGTCGAGTCAGTCAGTTCTTCTTTACGGATCAGAAAATTGGCGGACGGGCGGGTCACAAAGAATATTTCCAACAGCCTGTTGCATGCAGACCTTTATCAACCAACAACTGTCTTCGCCGGAAAGAATCACCAACAAGAAACTATGGGAACAAACAAACCGAGGAAGAACCAATCGCCAACTAACAAATATGCAGGAGAAAGTGGAGGGAGATGGATTGGACACTCACTGAGGTGAGGAGGCTACTGGGTGACATCGCGCGCGAGTCAGGCCATCGCTCGAGTGGAACCAGGGCGAAAGGGAAACAAGCGGCGAGTGGGACGTCAATGCAAGGGTGACATGGAGGAGACAGTGTGAAGAGAGAGGAGTTGAAACAGTCAGTATGGAATAAGATGGATGGAGGTGAAAAGTAGAGCAGAAGGAAGACAGAAGTGGCAAGTGGAGACGTGCAGTTGAAGCCGTATGTTCCACCAGGAACCCAAAGGAACAATAATTATTATTATGAACTTTTGAAATGTCTTTCTGTAGGGATTCAATTGATTCCAAGTTGGATGACGAATTGACTTCAGCTAGTGAAGCATCCAAAAGCACTTAGGAGCACTAGAGGGCTATTTCACCTTACTTTGTGGCTCTTCAACAGTGAGTACCTATAACCTCACCAGCAGTAAAACCCAAGACCTTCCTTCGGATTATGAGACTAGCCCGTTGGCTATTCAGCTAATGGGATGATATCCAACGGCCCATCAACTCTAACTTCTTCAGATTTGCGTCATCATTAGCCAGAAACTTGAAAAGAACTCCTGCAGTGTCCCAAAGTAGGATGAAAACGCTATTCAGTATTCCTTGGATATACACATGCATAAAATAAAGAACATCAGAAAGAATTGAGAAAGACTTCAAAACAACAAGTAGAAATAGTATCTTCTAGAAGCATACTAATTCCACTAGTTGTCATTCTGTATATATGTGTATGTTTGTAAAAGAGAAAGAAATAAAGTCATTGAACATTGAGCTGATTGAATTATTTTCATTGTTTAAATACGCTAATATAAATAAAAATATCAAGTATTTCAAATAATTATAAAATTACATAGCTTTATGCATTTATGATGATGACAGTAACTACAAAAAAGTATAGACACAGGAAATTTCGAGAAAAGAAATATTTCACAACGAAAGAGCAAAAAATGACATCATTTTCCTGACCACCCATAGAATACAGGGAGGTTAGTAGTACTAGGAGAACGATTACTTGTGGTATTGATGCCTGAGCCAGACTATCCGCCGTATTATTATATAAAGGTCGGATGGTACGCACATCAGCTAAATGATGGCTATAATGATATTAACTAGTGATAAGTTCAAGTAATTTTCTCCCCTTTAAAAGTTTTACATTAAATCAAGACAACCAAAAGAGAAAGAAACAAAACATTTAACAAATGAAACAGTAAAAAAATCTTTTTTTTTTCTCGGTGGTTGACGTTTTTCTAATTTGTCATAAGGATATTTTAAAAATAATAATAATAATAATATCTTTTGATTTATCTTAATGACGCCTGTACAGAAGGTGACTTTTAATTGTGTATACAGATACATATATACCGGAATCCTTATCACAGATAGGGGAACTATAACGCTTATGACTATTCACAAATAAAATCAATTTTTGAAAAGATTTTGTAAAGTCATGTTATATTAATTTGGACTTTATACACCGAATGAAGCCGTTTATAAGTGAGTCTAAGTGGTATAATTTAATGCCCAAAACTAATAACCCCAGTAGGATGTATGGTGTTGCTGAAGTTCATAAATCTGGACACCCTATTAGGCCTATAGTTGATTTTAGAAATTCACCTACTTATGAATTATCTAAATATTTAGCCATGGTATTAAATCTTGTAAAAATCCACGCGAAATTTAGAGTAACTAATTCTTATGAACTAAAAAATACGTTAGATAATTTAAAATTAGATAATGAAGACAAAAAATGGTTAGTTTTGACATTGTCAGTTTATATACACGTATACCAATAATAAATATGGCTATAGAGGCAGTCAGAAACGAACTCATTTCTGACCAATAACTCGAACTTAGGGCGAAAGTGCCAGTCGAGGACATGATGCTTGGAGTGCAGTTATGCCTGACTTCCACAGTATTTAAATTCCAAGGGAAAATATACAAACAAACTGAAGGAGTTACCATGGGATTACCAATATCCCCAGCCGTGGCAGATATATTCATGGATAGGTGGGAAATCATACCGATTGAAATGTTCACTCCTACACCAAAAGTATGGTGGAGGTATGTAGATGACACATTCACTGTACTTAGAACACAGGATATAGATAGATTTTTCGGACACATCAACTCGAAGGTAGAGGCAATTCAATTCACTTATGATGAATCGGAAAATCAGGAAGGGGAGATTCCAATGTTAGATTCCAGTGTAAGAAGGAAAGAAGATGGAAAGTTAAGCACACTAGTGTTTACAGGAAACCCACACATTCAAAGAGATATTTGGACTTCCGATCATACCATCCTATGTCAGTAAAAATAGGATTGGTGAAATGTTTAAGTGACAAAGCACAAAAACTAAGTAGGACCAAGGAAAATCTAAGACAGGAAGTGATACACATAAAAGAAGCCTTGAAACTTAATAAACACCCTGATAAATTAGTCAGGAAATATGTAACGAAATGTAAAAATAAAATAAATAATGATAGTAGCGATAGTGATAATAATACTATTAATGACAACACCAACAATAAGGAATCAAAATCATCAGTAGGAATTCCATACAAGGAAGGAACCTCGGAAACCACCTTACGCAGAATGCTTAACAAGGCAGGAATTAAAGCGGTTGACATTCAAACACACAAACTCAATTAGAAACAAACTTGTTCGGTTAAAGGATTAATCCTGTGGAGCCATTTAAACAAAACAATTTAGTTTATCTAATACCCTATCTGTATTGTTTGCCAGGTCAAAGTAGTAGAGCAGGGGCAGTCAGACTAGCCGAACATAAAAATCTAGCAAAATCTAGATCGGTTGACCCAAACAAGATAAGAAATCTAGAGAATAGTTCAGGTCTACCAATCACTACATGCAATTACTGACAACCATACAGTAAGATGGGATAGGATGACAGTTTTAAAATCTAATGTAGTACCAGGGTGGAGGGAGGGAGTGATTGATAACAGAAGCTTTGTTTGTCGAATCAACTGCAAATACATGCAATAGGAATGATTCAACCACTGTCCGCCCAGATAACTAGAATATTCAACTACCTCTTCGACAAATTGGAGAGGACAAAGAAAACTATAAAACTCAAATTTTGAAGTTGTATGATTGTAATTGATGAAATGATTATGAACAGCAATAAATTTTGTTGGAAACGTCATTCAGTAAGTAAATAATAATATTTCACTGTGTGATACATCTAATAAACAAACTAATATGGACTGACTTCATTCAGACAACTGCTGAAAGCAACGAAAGAGTACCGATTGGCTGTTTCTTCCTAGTTGGGGAATCTTCGCAGTAGGCTTGCATGACCCCATAAGGGATCGAGCTCATAATTTCTAACGATAACAAGGAAGGCTTGTTGACCATCCAGCCACTGGGAGTTTATCGAATAGCTCATGCATTCCAACTTGTAAAAATTCTAATCAAAATCGATCCGTGACCAAACTTGAGGTATATAGAATCTCTACAAAAAAACTCTTGGATATTAGTCTGACGCTTGCTAGTAGCTGGTTACAGGATGAAGTTGCTTGAAATTTTATTTCGAAGTCGTGACCAGTGGGGTCCAGCAGTTTGTGCATCAGGACAATTATTCGTCTGTGATACTGGCTGGTGGCCATGCCAAAGTCACGAATCAGTAGAAGTTGGAATCCATTGGCTATTAGATAGGATTTTAGTGGCTGAATTGTCTACAAGTTTCTCTTGTATCCTGAAAGTCTTGCGTTTGAATTCCAGTTGGTTGGTACCACCAAACAATTACAAACTGGTACTCCCTGGTTTTTTTCAACAGTTTTTCTAATTCATATCAGTTTGCGGTCAAACTTCAGACAAATCAAATTCCTTCACGATGACCACTTTTATTGCAGTAGAATGTGTATCAAAATATAGTAAGGAAATTTGTAATTAGTGTAGATCTTTTCAGCGTCATGTTCATTCGCCTGGATGGTCTAATTCAGAAGCTTTCGTTGTTCTTCTAGACAACATAGGAAGTGTGCTTTTGGAATTCTCGATGAAGAAAGTATATGTCTTTTACAATGACCTTGACCGTGATTGGTTGTTTTCAGAGTTTATATTACAAATGAACACAAGGACTAAAAAACCCTATGAAGAAGACAAATCACAAGGCGATTTCAGAAGGCTTATTTTCAACTGAAGCTGAAGTGCTGAAGATGTTGTCTAAAAGTAGGATGAAAGATTTCAAATTAAGCCACCTAGTTTAAAGAACAAAACAATGTATGCCTTCATGTGGAGTTGAATTATATGAATACTTGGCAACTACAGACGAACAAATAATTATTAAACTAAATTCTGAACTGACAATGTATAATAATAGCTAAACTGTGAACGGTATTGTTAGGATACATCACAAAAGACATTTTTCTTATCAAATAAACCGTGTTTCATAGTTTATTTAGTATTAAATGAACTTATTCAGCCTGAAATTATACCTCACTAAAAAGTTTCATCTTGCTTTTGAAGTCTTCATTAGTATGCAGCCGCTACCCCACGAAGGACTGAACTCAAGGTCATAAGGTTATAAAACCACAGAGGCGAAATCGAATAGTTAGTGGATTCTAACTTCCATCGGTCTCTGATATATTGCCAGCACCATCGACTACACAGACACTACATGAAGAATCTTGAGCTAAATCCTTTACAAGACGCCATGGGTATGTTTAATGAAGAGTCCCAAGTTAGGACAAAACCACTGTTCCCGTGTTTTCAATGATTCTCCTACTGCTGCTGCTTTCAATTGTTAGGCTTTCGTCACAACCTTGCCAAGGATCGAACCCGGTACTCATTGACCATTCGGCCACCTGGGCTGGGATCCAGTAACCGATGAATTCTAACATGTGTCATTTCGTGACATAGTGCTAACCACACCAATGCCTTCAATAAGCACCTAATCGACCTCGATATGCGAAAACGCTAATGGTCACACCTCTTCAATGCAGTTTCACAACATCCATCAAGTAGCCATCAATAAAGTGGTGACTAATATTTACATTATGGAATTTGTGGAGATATTTGGATTAATTTCAGTTTTTCAGATTTTCGTCACGAACCAACATCAGTCGGAGAAACCATTCAGCCACTTGGGCTGGGATTCAATGACCCATAACCCAAATTGACAAATTTAAAACTCGTGAGTCTTTGAACTCTTGACCTAGTGATTAAATGGTCAACCAGAGTGATCTCATAACTCAAAGGTCCCAGGGTAGATCCCTAATGGGGTCGTGTGTGCTTGCTACTGAAAAAATCCAAAATAGAATATACATAAAACAGCTGTTCAGCGCTCGATGGCTTTCAGTGATCTCTTTAAGTGATGCAGATTTGTGACGCAAACTCTTACAAGTGAAGTTAATCCACATCTTCACAAAACTCATAATGTTGTCTTGTTGAAGCAAGCTAACAGTGGAATCCGAGAAAACATTTTCCTCCTATTTGTGACTCGTTAGTTGGATGTAGTTCTGGTTCAATGAGTGATGGTCTCACTTACCATTAACACTAAAACCTAGCATCCACTATGTCATTGGTCATCTGTTAAGAATATTCAGTATTTTGGCATAACAATTAGCTGGTAGGAAGTAATCAGTGCTATGTGTGTAGCCCTTTAGTGTTGAGGCAGTAAATCATCGAAGAAGACATTGCGAAATGGTCAAGCTATGTCGTGAATTGGCAAAAGTTAGAATTCATGGTCTGGCTATTGGATCGGGTCCCAGTGGTTTAATGGTCTACGAGCTCGCCAGCCTTGTAACCATAAGGTCCTGGATTCGAACCCGGCGGTGAGTGCGTACTGTTGAAGAGTCCCAAACTAGGCTGACGAAACAGCTGTCTGGCAGTACTCCCAGGTTTTCCAGTGGTTCCATAAGTGATGTCAGCTCATGATGGAATCTTCCATCTAATCAAACAAAATCCCCAACAAAACCAATACTTGAATAATTCCGTCAGTCAGGTTGTTACGTAATCTAAGAGGCTCACCATCAAATCTCCAACCAATATACTCTCTAACTAAGTATTATGAATGTCTCCATTGTAACAGGCTAAAAGGATAGTTAGCATGAACTAGCCTGATGTACATTCTACTTACAAGGATAAAGATTTATCGTTTAACCACTTGAGAATTAATTTAGTGTACGAAAATTGGTACACAATTGTTGTTGTTATATATGGGTGAGAATTCTGCTCGCTTTATTCATGTGTTCATCAGCGTAGGTAGTTAGTTAGTCATACACTATTCCTAAAAGAGTATTGACGAAGACTTTGCCTGAAACTTGCACAGATGCTTATTACTATTACTGCTTGCCACTAAGTTTGTCTATTGATTTGTGATAAAAAAAAAGAAATGTAGACAACACAACCCTATGTTGTTGTTTTTATTTTATTTCATTTTTTTTGAAATTACACATTTCATTCATTAAAACAAAACACCGAAGAGGATTCAGATGTTTTATAGACTGATTACTGCCTCGAATGGGACATATGTTATTAGGGATACTAGTAGTATATATACTTCAACATATGTTTTAATTTAATGAATTTAGATTAACTAATTGTAAACCATTGTTCATCATATACAAATGCTTTTTGTTCAATATTCAATGTTCAAAGGAATGTGCAACGAGGTAAATAATGTAAGCAATCATGAGTGCGCATTTGTGCGCACGCACGCGCACACACACACACGCAAACTTACATGCACTGCATGCATGCACACATACATACATACACACATATACGTGCACACCTTCAAATAATACACATGTGTTGCAATCTTTCTTTATTACTTTTTATTTCTTGTCATTTTCGTACTATTTTTCTTTTGAATTGCGCTTTATTTTGACTTAATTAATGAGAGTTATACTGAATACAACAGATTTATTAGAGTATATTAACTAACAGTAACAAGCGATTGACTTAAAGCCTCATATTGAAACAAAAATGAAAAAAAAATGAACACATACATATAAGCATGATTCTTCATATGTGCGGATTGGACAGTACAGTATTTTATCCCCTTCGACCCAGCTGCTCCCATCACATTTTATTGTAGGACTAACTGAAAAACAGATGGTGTCCTTTCAACGGACCAATATTATGATGATGATATATATATACTATGGATTAATGTGAATGGTTTGAAGTCATTTACACAAAGCGATAATGCTTGCTAAGCACCAGACAGTCATTTCATCACTTGCCGTCTTTAACTGACCTCACCGTTAGAAAGTGACTAAAAGTAGGTCAAATACACCCATTCCAGTTAAAACAGGGTAAAACAGACTTAAACAACCTTTTGCGAGTTGATCATGGATTGATATCAGTTAGAGAACCATTGAAAACCATGGAGTACCACCAGACAGCTAGTGTTTCACCCTAGTTTGGAAATCATTGGCACTACACAGCCACTGGGGTCGAACCCAGGACCTTCCGGTTACAAGGCAAGCTGGCTTGTATACCATTCAGCCATTGGGACCTGATTCAATGGCTCATGAATTCTAACTCCGAAAACTTCGTCCTTTAGCGCTACCCCAATCATTGTTGAAGGTGGGACATCCATCCACACACATGACATCTGGATGAATCTCGCTGGTTACGACTTCTTACTAGAACTGACTCCAAGAAACTCCATCCTGTAGCAAGTCACTAGTAAGCATCAGATTAATTTTCTATAGTTTGGTTTGTAAGGGTTAATTTTGTTTTTTACGAGTTGATCACGGATTGATATCAGCTAGAGAACTATTGAATAGGAGAAAACTAGAGAAAAATTAAACAACCTTTATAAATGGTTATGTGTTGCCTTAACGTTCCGACGTACGTATTATTTTCATATAAATAATTTTTGTATAATAAAATTGAACTATTCTCAGAGTCATGAACATGTCTGTCTTCTATTATTGTTTTTGTGGACTGTTAGAGTGATCGACAGTCAGTGCTAGTATTATTGCATCGTCAACGGGACAACACTCATCAGTGATCTCCCCAGAAATGGGTTAACTTCCAGAGCTGACTCAGTTTAAACCACTTATATTCTGGATAACTATTTTGACCAACTAATTACACATTTTTGAGGTGACAATTCATCATAATTTTCTCTGAGAAGGGGAATAAACTTCACATCTGTAAGTTGTATTAGTCAAAAGAATAAAATGTTTAAAGTACATTTCTGATCAAATGGTTGAAATCGATTAATATTTATGTAAAAGTATTAAAATTACCATAAAGAATCATTTAGAATGTATTCAGAAATTCACACAATGAAAAAAACGGAAATAGGAAGTGGATTAAAGTGATCTTATCAATAGCAATAGTGGAGAGAATGACTGTGTATACCACTGATAATTAAAGCTGTAAATTCCCTCCCAGGTATTCTTAAATCCCATTCAGTTATTATGAATACTGTTTACACAATAATCGAATCAGTCTTTGTTGGAAATATTTTTTCAACGAAGATTTTCTCTGAGGCAGCGACATCACTCAAAGATGGCTATGAATATAATATCCAAAAAGTCTACTTCCTTATATAGAGAAAACTATATTATCTACCATTGTGTCACAAAGTGAGAGATGTTCAAATTATTCCAAAAATATAGTGGGGATGTCTATAAATTAGCCATACTTGGACACACATTAAAACCCACCACACAATATCATTGAGAATGATATTAGCCTAAACAGCAAATTATGTCACTAGGACTCGGCCCATTGCTCCATGAATTCCAACTTCTGCCTATTCGTGATATATATTTAGCACAACCACTAGCTAATATCACGGGCGATTAACTGGCCTTTAGCCTGACTTGGTGAAGCCCACTGGTTTACAACTTTTCACAAGAACCCTAGGAACTTCCTGTATAGAACCAGTCGCTAGTGAGCTTAAGATTAATTACCAAGTGTTTGTTTGAAGGGATTTGATTGGTTACAGGATTGGTCATGAACTGACATCAGTTAGAGAACCACTGGACAGATGTTCAATCTTTGTAACCAATCAAACTCATGCAAACCAACACTTGATAAAAATCATCGTGTCTAAACCAATATTGATTGACTGACATGAGTAGTTAGATACCATTCACACTAACCATTGGTGCTCACTAGTCAGTGGAAGTGATCTAAGCCTCAGACGGCCAATTCGCTCGATTGGAGTCGAGTTCCCTGGGGGGGGTGTAACCAATTTGACTCAGCTGAAACCACCTCAATGAATCTTGGTAATATCGAAAATTCTATTTTTAAGAGAAGACGTATTGGATTTTCTATATATATCTTTCAAGTTTACTCATCACATTTCCTCATCTTTTATTTTTGATGCCATTTTAACATATTCGAATTTTGAGTGACGAAAATGTATGCTCATTGTGATTTTTTAAATAAAGACGAAACAATAGATACCTGTTCATCACTTCTTGATAGTTTCCAATGATTTTTTCACTTATCAAAATTCCTAGTCTAAGTAAAAATCAATTGGAAAAATTAGTCTACTGATTATTAGTAACTGACCATAGAATGAGGTTCCTATGCGGTCATAGTGAGACGTTGTGACCGGTGGGATCTATCAAGTTGGTTAGGAGAACAGAAACGCTTAGATGACACTGGTCAGCAGAAAAAATTAGGACTCATATATCACTGGTTTCCATCGCAATGTCTGAATGGTCAGTGATTACGTAATCTGTAGGTCCTAAGTTTGACGTCTAGTGGCACGTCGAGGGCATACTCTTGAAGAGTGACTAACTATTAAGAAAGAGCTTCCTAGTACTTCATGGCCTAACTTAAGACAACTCCTGTTCTATCTTCTATTTGCGATCTATCTTGTAGCTAAGACACATGAGTCACTGTAGAGTTCAAGTCAGTGACCACAGGATTTACTAGTCTGTTGTTCAACCTGCAGAGTTATGAGATAAGTTCTAGTTGACAAATGGGTGCATAAATCACACACCAATGTCTATCCACTGTAGTCTTCTTTCACTAATCTTACTATTTTTACTCCCTTCAGTTCCGAATGAAACATAGGGCTTCAGCAGGATATCTCAACTTCATTCAGTTGAATTTTAGACTTTCTCGTCGATTGGTTGGACCGAAGTACTCGGTCTCAGGTTGATACGCCGGCATCTTGTGCACATCCTTCGATGATGTCTGGGCAGATTATTATTATTATTATTGTATCCTTTAGTTCCTAGAGGAACATAGGGCTTCAGCTGCGCACCTCCATTGACTTCGGTTTTCTGACAACTTTTTCAACCTGCTCCAGGTCTGTCCACATGCTTTCATCTCCTCCTCGCATGACCTCCTCCAAGTCACCCTTGGACGACCAACTCGCCGCCTCCCTTTCGGGTTCCACTCGAGGGCTTGTCTAGTGATGTCACTTGATGGTTTCCTCAGCGTATGGCCAATCCATCTCCATTTCTTTCTGCCTATTTGTTTCACAATCGGTTCCTGATTGGTTCGCTCCCAGAGATCCCTGTTGCTGATCTTTTCTGGCCATCTGATCTTGAGTATTGAGCGGAGACAGTTGTTAATGAAGGTTTGAAGTTTGTTTGAGATGCTCTTTATGACTCGCCAAGTCTCTGATCCGTATAGTAGCACTGACTTCACATTGGAGTTGAAAATCCGGATCTTATTTTTGATGCTGATTGCTGTTGACCTCCACACAGATTTGAGAGTAATGAAAGCTTGTCTTGCTTTTCCGATTCTGGCTTTGATGTCCTCGTCAGTTCCGCCTGTAGTTGAGACGATGCTTCCCAGGTAGGTGAAGGAGGTTGTTTCTTTCAGGTTCTTCCCATTTATGCTTATTGTGGTCTGTTGGTGTTGTTGATGTTGGCTAGGAATCTTCATTATCTCTGTTTTATCTATGTTCACGTGAAGTCCTATCTTTGATGCTTCTTCTGCCAACTTGTTACTTTTCACTTGCATATCTTCCAGTTTATGGGAAATCAGACATATATCATCGGCGAAATCCAGATCCTCCAAGTCTTTTGTGTCAGTCCATTTTATGCCTGTTCCCTCGTTGGTTGCCGTTGTCTGTCGCATTATCCAATCAATTGCAATCAGGAAGATCATTGGTGATAGTAGACAGCCTTGCCTCACTCCCGTCCTCACTTCGAAGGCTTCCGTAAGTTTCCCGTTGTGGATTACTTGGCATGCAGCATTGTCGTATAACTGTTGGATGAGGTGTATAATTGTCGATGGGACCCCGTAGTAGCGAAGTAGTTTCCAAATGACCTCTCGATCGACGCTGTCGAAGGCCTTTTCAAAGTCGATGAAGTTGAGATAGAGAGGTGACTGCCATTCCAAGCTTTGTTCAATGATGATCCGTAGAGTGGCGATTTGATCAATACATGATTTGTTTCTCCTGAATCCAGCCTGTTCCGGACGAAGTTTTTCATCTAGGGCTTGTTTGATTCTCTCCAGGATGATGCGACTTAGTATCTTGCTTGGAATGGACAGAAGCATAATTCCACGCCAGTTTTTACATTGACTTAAGTCTCCTTTCTTTGGAAGTTTGAATAAGTAACTGTTCTTCCAATCCTCGGGTACTTTGCCCTCTTTCCACACCTTCTCCAGTAGTGGTGTCATCAAGTCCGCTGTTGTCTCTGGGTCTATTTTCAAAGCCTCTGCTGGGATTCCATCTGGTCCCGGTGTTTTCCCAGTTTTAAGCATCTTGATTGCATTCAGGACTTCTGATTTCGTCGGGGGGTCAGTGTTCACTGGTAGTTCTGCTTCCGTTGTTGGTATTGCTGGACGTGTTGTAGGTGGCGGACGATTTAGAAGTCTTTTGAAGTGTTCAACCCAGTGCTTTCTCTGTTCCACCTCTTTGGTGATTGACTTTCCATTGTCGTCCTTTATTGGCTTAATCTGTGTCGAACGTTTGCCCGAAAGGTTCCTAGTTGTTTGGTAGAGTGTGGCGAGGTCTCCTTTGCCTGCAGCTTGTTCTGCTTCGTTTGCCATGGTTTCATAATATTTTCTTTTGTCTTCCCTGGCACTTTTCTTCACTCTTTTGTTCAGTGTATTGTAGCTTGCATTCAGCTCCTGTTTTTGTTGCTCGTCCGTGCACTGGATAATCTGGGCAGATAATTAGAATTTAATTGGTAGGAATGCATGTACATCCAGCTGACGAGTCCCAAATAGTACGAAATGTGCATCCTGGTGGATTTCACTGCTAGTCATCATCCACCAGTTAAATTCTATCTTAACTTCACTGTGTTCTCTCCAATTTTTTTTTCAGCTGGCCCCATGATTACCCACATGCTTTCATTTTCTCTTCAAATGATCTTCTTCATGTCACCCTCTGACACCTAACTCGTTGCTTTCCCCCACGGGGACCTGGTATGCGTTGTCACATAATGGTTTGTTTAAAGCATGTCCAATCCATTTCCATTTCCTTCGACATATTGGATGGGCTATGAGTTCCTTATTGCCTACCCTATCTCGCTAGCTATTTCATCTGAAGTATCGAGAGTAGAGTACTCTTTAATCAATAGATGTGTCCCAATCTGACTGAGTGATGAAGTTCCCAATACCCTTGGTTTCATGAGGCGAAAGACCTGCTTATTGTGCAACCAATATCAAATCTTATATGTATATCGAGCTTATTTTAAAGTTTCTGTTATAGTCTTATTGAATTGAATTTTTGAATATGACCCGTTGCACAAGAGGTGGCTCTTGTGGCCAAAGTGGTCTAGTAGATAACGCTTTGGCGTTTGAAACTATGGGCACTGGGTTCGAGCCTCGGTGGGAACATCATCACTCACTGAGAAATGCAGGTACATCCAGCTGACGAGTCCCAAAGAGGACGAAATGCGCATCCTGGATTCCACTGCTAGCCGCCATCCACCAATTGTATTCCTGTTATAGTCTATTGTACTGAATAGAAATGTTCATGTATTCAATGTGGCAAAAAAAAACAAAAAGACAAATGAACCAGAGAGATTTCTGCATCAGAATTACTTCTGGATTTTTTCTGAATTTGAATTTTTCAATAATCACTTTAACACTCACAGACACAAACACAAAAATATGCTTTGTTTGCAAATGTTCAAAAATGATTCACTAAACAATCGTCCTCCTCCTCCTCCTTTGAATAATTTTTCTGCTGATACAAGCGCTTTCACATACACACCCACCCACCCACCCACACACATACACACAAACAGACACATCTCTTCTTATCTATAAAGAATTAATATAAATAATAAAAAAAAATTAGGCTATATCCAATACATTGCAATCGACAGTTTTTCTTCTTACTGGGCACATTTTAAATCAACAACGTATCTATTCTATTCTATTCTATTCTCTATGCTTATGTACTCAAATTAGGTCAAAATGACTGCTAGAAAAATAAAAAAATAATGATGAAATAGTGGGGTTGTGTGGAGGCATACACAAACAAATCAGCATATATATATATATATATCACCTATCATCTTACAATATAGACATACAACACTACAGACAGACATTTTTATATAGCTTGTGCTGATGAATAGTGCAAATTATTCATAATGTGTTAAACATATATGTGCGTGTGTGTGTGAGTGTGCACATTATCAACAAGGTTAAAAATAAAAAAAGAAGACAAGACAAAAATTTAAAAAAAAGTTCAATAATTATATGTATATATATTTGTTTAAATACATCACAAAATTCCCAGTAGAATTTGTTTTAATTCATGCAACTGCAAGGAGGGAGAAAGTTTTCATATCAGGGTAGGAGCTTAGGGATTTTGCCTAGGCTTGATTAGTTTTGTTTAAGTCATCGAAATTACTTGTTGATAAGGTCAGTTCAAGGTCAGTGGATATCGCTGTTATTCAAATTGCCAAATTATTGAGATACTAGTGGCATTAAAGTATACGCTGAAATTCACTGGTTTTAATCAAATAGGATTGGTAGTCTTTGACAGTAAATGTTATTTGGTAGTTGTATCTGAGCTGCAGGCTTCAGAGATAAACATATAAGTTGTGTTTCCATACTAGTTGGTTTATTAGTTGTATCACACAGTGAAACAGTATTATTAATAGGATGACAAACGTTTGAACACAATTAATTTATTGTTCATAATCATCTCATCAATTAATAATCACACGACTTCAAAAACCTGAGTTTTAAAGTTTTCATTGTTCTCTTCTATTTGTTTCGTTAGTATACTAGAATTTTCCAGATATCCTACTGGACAGGTGTTAAATCATTTTTATTACACGTGTTTGCAGTTGATTCGCTAAACAAAGCTTCTGTTATCAATCTCTCCCTCCCTCCACCCTGGTACTACATTAGATTTTAAAACTGTCATCCTATCCCATCTTATTGTATAGTTGTCTGTAATTGCATATAGTGATTGGTAGACCTGAACTATTCTCTAGATTTCTTATCTTATTCGGGTCAACCAATCTAGATTTTGTTAGGTTTTTATGTTCAGCTAGTCTGACTGCACTGACAATCATTCCAGATAGGGTGTTAGATAAACTAAATTGTTTTGTTTAACTGGCTCCAAAGGATTGATCCTTTAATCGACAAAGCTAGTTTTTTAATTGAGTTTGTGGGTTTGAATGCCAGCCACTTTTATTCCTGCCTTGTTAAGCATTCAGCGTAGGGCTTCCGAGGTTCCTTCCTTGTATGGAATTACTACTGATGATTTTGATTCCTTATTGTTGGCGTTGTCATTATCTTCCGCAAATTTGACTTGCATGTTGTCGTTAATATTATTAATACTATTATTATTATTGTCACTATCACTACTATCAGCATTCATTTCATTTTTACACTTCCCTTCATATTTCCTGACCAATTTATCCGGGTAATTATTATGTTTCAAGGCTTCTCTCATGTGTATCACTTCCTGTCTTAGATTTTCCTTGGTACTACTTAGTTTTTGTGCTTTGTCACTTAAATATTTCACCAATCCTATTTTTACTGACATAGGATGGTATGATCGGAAGTCCAAATATCTCTTTGAATGTGTGGGTTTCCTGCAAACACACACTAGTGTTTAACTTCCCATCTTCTTTCCTTTTTACACTGCAATCTAGCATTGACAGTTCCCCTTCCTGATTTTCCGATTCATCATAAGTGAATTGAATTGCTTCCACCTTTGATTGATAACAGAAGCTTTGTTTATCGAATCAACTACAAATAAATGTGATAGGAATGATTCAACACCTGTCCACCCAGATATCTGGAAATTCTACTACCTCTACCTACGACAATGAATTAGAGAAAACAAACAAAACTATAAAACTCAAGTTTCGAAGTAGTGGGATTATAACTGATGAAATGATTATGAACAGCAATTGATTTTGTTCGAAACTTTGTCATCCAGTGAAATAATGATACTGTTTCACTGACTGTGTGATAGATATATATCTAATAAACAAATTTATATGGAATTACTTACTACCACATTGCTCCAATTTTACACATATATTAATATAAGTTGTATATTCCCTCAAACTGGTAAATTTCAAACACTTAGATTTAATTAATATCAGTAAAAAGTTTGAGCATTGTGGATTAGATCAAATTTAGATTTAAAATTAGTTACTTAGTGGTTGAGATGATTCAAAATACTTAAAATAATTTCTAAATATCTTTAAAAATGTTCTGATTCTTATGTATTGAAAGAAATGTCAACAGTGATTTCTAAACAGTGTTATTCCTTTACATACTACTATTAACTGACGAGTAGTAAATAAAATCTTAGACGAAAAATTGTAATTCGGTAACAGTTTATATTCCAATCATCCTTCGTAATATGGTTATCTCAGAAAACTACCAAAAGTACATTTCTATCCAACAGTTACCGAAACAAACAACCTACCAAATTAACTTGGGTAAAAATCAGAACAGTCGTAAAATAAAATGAAATAAAATTACTGACTAGTAAAAACATAATTAAGACAGAAATGAATAAAAATTATTTAAATCAGGGTAACCATCTTTAAAATGGCGTAAAGTGTTGGTTTCATTATGTCGACATTAAATCGGATACTAATTGCTGAACCCTTACTTAACATGTTCAGCGCCATTTGGTAGGTAATTCGACTTTGGTCAGTTTCATTTGAGCAACAAAATTAATACACAAGTATAAACACTCCAAGTTAAGCACAGAGGATTTAATCAAACAGATAAGAGAAGAACCCAACGTAAAGATAAAATTAGATGGTGAACAATTTATTGTAACTAGACCAAAGATCAAACAAGTCACAGAAATGACTAGGTACTATGCTCATACACCTTTAACCTCGATTATAAACATCCACGAGAATTGTATTGAATTCATTCATTTCATCGTGAAAGATATCTCCACGAGAACTCAAACAGTGACAAAACTAATAGAACTCTTTAGATTGAGTTTTTCTGTACACACTTGGTATTGGTACTTACTACTGAGCCACGAGTTCTAGCCTCACTCCACCTGACGATGTTTGAACCAGTCAGATAGCATCAACAGGCCTCATTGCCAAATTCAAGGAAATGCAAGTAGTCCTCGAGTGACATACACTGTCAAACTGGTAACTGTATTAGCAAAAATGTTCATTGTTATACTTGATATCTTCTTTACTACATCAGCACTTCTCAGAAGATGAAGTAAATCAGCTTAACATGAACATCTGTGATATGTGTGATCTGCTTAAATGCCACCTAACTGATCATTCCATAAGTATGTGGTTGTGTGTAGTGAACAAAGTCAATTTACTTCAATGATGAGTTAGAAACTTTATTCTAAAGTCTACTATCGACGCAAATTTTAAATTTGCTGGTGGTCAAGGTAGTTGAAAAGAAATACTCTCTATCTGTATACAAGTAGCCTGTATATATGCAATTGCAATTCAAAGGTGAATCATCAACTGATATAATAACCAACAAGTTAAGTAAACCGATTCGAAATACTTTCAGTATTGGTAAGCTGTAATTCACACTGTGGTGAGTGCTACTTATAATCAGAGATAAGTAGTATATCAGTAAACGAATTTAGAAAAGCAACAATATGTTTCGGACATCGGAAAAAAGCAGTAGAAGAACAGAACCATGAGAAGAATGTAAAAAACACTTCGCAGAATCCAAAAAGCTACTTTATGTGATGGTATTTTGCCAATTCACAAATGATGCGCAAATAAAGCACTGAAGATACAGTATACCAAATTTATGTACCCTACAATGCGTTTCTCCTAATGAGATCATTGCCATTTCTTCTTTACAACACGACCGGTTGTATTTCTTCAAATGAAAGATGAATGAAGTACCTGAGCTAGCCAACTGTTCTTATATCTATCAACTGAATTGCTCCTGTAGTGCAAGTTATATTTGCTATGGCGTGGAGGATTTCATCATGTGTTGACATCACTAAGAGAACCATTGGAAAACCTGCAAGGAGTACTGGACAGCTGTTTCAGCAACCTAGTTTGGGATTCTTCATCAATACGCACCCATCGGAATTCGAACCCAGGGCCATAAGGTCAATATTGAAGAGCCTTTTTTCTTCAATCATCTATCGAGTACAGAATACTTTATCAAATGACTCTAGATACTGGCTCCTACAAACAACAGAAGTCATTGCAATTCACTTGAAAGATCCGAACACCGTGTGCAAAAGTAACATATCTAGTCATTATATTATTATTGTTCCCTTGGGTTCCTAGTAGAACATAGGGCTTCAAGTACACGTCCTTACTTGCTTCTGTCTTCTTTTTCACCTGCATCCATGTTAGTCCACACGGTCTCAACTCCTCTTCACACTATCTCCTCCATGTCACCCTTGAACGTCTCACACGCCGCTTCCCTTTCGGCCTGGTTCCACTCGAGTGCGATGCCACCCAGAGGCGGCCTCCTCAGCGAGCGAGTGTCCAATCCATTTCCACTTTCTCCTGCATATCTGTTGGTTGGCGATTGGTTCTTGTCTTGTTTGTTCCTACCCATAGTTTTTTGTTGTTGGTGATTGTTTCCGGCCCGTCCCGGCCATCTGATCTCCAGTATAGAGCCAGCGAAGACAGTTGTTGGTTGATGAAGGTCTCCAACAGGCTGTAGGAAATATTCTTTGTCACCCGCCCGCCCGCCCGCCAATTTTCTGATCCGTATAGAAAGAAGAGATGACTGACTGTGACACCTTATGATAAAGAAGATATCGCTAAGGATATTCTTTTCCCACTCATCAGTCTCCCATTAAACAGCGACAATGATGTCCAGAATGCTATGGAAACATTTCGTCAGTCAAAATTCTGACCATCCTAAAGAACTACATTCATTCATTCATAGCTTATATGTATATATGATAAAAACAATAATAGTAATAATAATAATAATACTAGTAATAAACGTGTGAAATGCATAATTTACTCCCGAAAAATTGCACATTTTCTCCCTAAATTATTATTATTATTATTACTATCAGAATTCATATAACACTTCATAAATAATATTATGCAAAAGGAATCATGATGTAAGCCACAGATGAATCAGTTTTCACTTGTCAGTGTCTTACTTTTTTTTACTTCCCCTCTTCTTCTTCTCCCTCTGCCACTCTCTCTCTCCCTCTCTCTCTCTCTCTCTGTGCATTACTTACTATCTTTGTGCCTCACTCTTCTAAAACATCGCCGCCTATCTTTGACTTTCATTCATTTCTATGTGAGTTTCCATGATGGTACTATTAACCTTTTCAAAATTTGGACTGTAGACAGGTAAAGAAAAACAATTCACTATTCATAAATATATAATCATAACTTCTGATAGTGTATATTTGGAAGGCCACTTTGTGTGTGTGTGCGTGTGTGTGTGTGTGTAGAAGAATGAAATACTTAGTGAAGCAAGCAATATAAACATTTTTTCAGTAAATGGGGATTATAAAAGCCTCTAACATAACTATAGGTCAAGAAGGCTGAATTTCAACGTGAAACTTTGTATAGAAGTAAACACCAGTTCAGATTTATGCATAGGTAGTGAAAAATACTGTAGACAGAGCTCAAAAGAACTATAATGGATGGAAATGTATGAGGGCTAGAATAATAACATGGAAAGACTTGAGGATTTCATCGATCTGTAAGATGACAAACAATGAATGCATTTGAATCACTGAAAAAGGATTTTGAGCCATACCATCAAAAGTCTCGAAAATATCAACTAGGCAGTATGCACCTTCCTATATGGCTAGTTCAAATTAAAAGTTAAAGACTACAGGTTCTGTTTGAACCACCTATCACTCTTCTTCAACCGAAGCATATGTCAGCTAACAGCACTATTTAATGAGGGAGGCGATGACTTGAGTAAGGTGAGTATCGCGTGCCTTAACTGTCATAGGCAATACAGCTCCACAACCTCACCGACTGATTTTCGCTCTTTACCTGACCTCACTATCTCTCAGCATTGGATCACGAATATTCCAAAACAGATTTGAATAGCTGGATGGTAGACTATTTTACATGTGGTATAAATCTCCTCAAGGTTCCACGTAAACTTTACCAAATGGTCCTGTCCAGTGTTCTGCCCAATACTAACTCATGGGAACATCTAATCTGCATAAACTGAAAAATTCAAGCCAGCTGAATGTTTGGGTGAATAAAAATCTTAACAACCTTCCTTTCAATCTTTTAATACTATACTGGAATGTTTTCAAATTAAGAAGCAACCTCTAAATGGTTGCATATTTCTTTATAGAATGGTGTCAACTTCCAGACACTGGGTTATACATTTAACACGACTGTCAGGAAGAAATGTACCTAAGTTTCCTGTTTATTGGCACTTACTAGTAAAATGTATCATGAAACCCAGAGAGACGGATACCTCCTTGATGATTCAAATTCTCATCACTAAGTGAAACCAATCATCCTCAACATTAACACATTAGACCTGTGACATTGTAAACACACTAGTGATCTTTTACAGTCCTACAGAAAGACGAATATCATCCAAAATAGCTCAGTGGTAAAATCTCTCATATCTGGGGTATCAGTTCCATGGAGCTTGCAGATACACCACAGTAATGAGTACCTATAAGTTTGAAATAAACAATCTAGGGCTACAACCACCGAATAAATGAAATTTCTTATAAAATACATATCCTATTTAACAATTCAGGAGGATAGTCCCATCGACTTATTTATTCGTGAAGTGATTTCAACTGTATTTATCTGGCTTAACTAGAGATCCTTGCATTCATCACCTAGTTATTATTGTTTTTTGTATCTACTTAACCTATCAATGAAATGAGAGTTTTGAACTGGGCTTGCCAACACTGGTTGAATAGTGAATGAATGCAAGCTAACAGGAACACTGTAAAACTAAGAATCGCTTAATAATTGTTTGGCCCTGTCTCAGAACACCTTAGAAAGGAGGTTTACCAAATCCTATGTCTCTCTGTTGTCCGACTGTCACATATCTAGGAACATTTCTACGCTCTTTTGTCAGTGTTATATGTCCTCATTGACAAACGGCATTTCAAAGACAATTACCGAATCATTACACTCTACTATCACATCACCAGTGGTCGAATGGGTTTGCTAACTTTTCGCTAGATTAGATAATTTCGGTTAAGTAATCTCCAATAAAGTGGGCCCCAGGTTCGAGTTCCCACCCCCCCACCTACTTCGCTGCGAGCCACTGGGAAAATTAAAAAGATGGGTGCACGAGGTGAGAAGTAATATAAAAGCCCATTCGATGAGCCTTTTGTCCGAATAGGTATAGAGAAACACTGAAATAAACATTGTTCTATGAAGTCAGGAGAATATACTCTACAGAAAAATTAGAGGAAGAAATTTTGACTCTCGAAAAGACATTGAAAACAGTGATTACCCCCTTCCCCTCCCCCCCAGGGATTCATTAACAAGCACGAGAGATGTGAAGGCTCAGATGTCAAACAAGTTACAGTGGAAAAAGCCTATCTTCATTCAACTCAGTTTCAAAGATGATACTATTTCAGGGACAGTCGATAGAATATTGAATACTTCATTAACCGGATACTATCCTGCAGCTGAGTTTGTTTCCGTTTATCACACAACATGTTCTTTGATGTAATCGAAAGCCGACAGATACCCTTCTCATGCCAACTCTAACCGTGTTTACATGTAACTGCAAGAGAGCAGCTATACTGGGAGAACATAAAAAAGAACACTCCTCCGACTTTCTGAACATGTATCAAAAAGTATACATCGCATAGGATTTGATTTAAGTGATGAGGTGGACATCGCAAGATCCCTCACAATTATTAATGGAAAATAAAGAGCTCGATTCTCCTCCAGTTTACTGATTCAATCTCCATCAAACGCCTGAAACCTGAATTATGTGTTTAAAAAGAAACACTTATCGGTCTTTCCTTGCCCTGGTAACTGGATGCCTTTATTCAACCTTTAATTCGATAATGTAACACTGAGAATTCCATTCTGTTTGATCGTCAGTGTTTGAAATAAAGTGGTTATTATTTTTGTTACCATTGCATGGCTACATCGACTTTTTGTTTAAACTTGAACTCTCTGTGTAAGTGTGTTAAAACCGTTTTTGTACATAAACTTAATGATATCCTTAGACCACAAGTAGTTGATGATAAGCCAACGAAAAAAATGATGGTACCAGTTTATTCTGCATAAATTATTGTTCTCCTGGAGAGAATCAAACAAGCCCTGGATGGAAAACTTCGACCGAAACAGGCTGGATTTAAATCGCCACACTACGGTTCATCATTGAACAAAGCTTGAGAATGGCAGTCACCTCTCTATCTCAACTTCATCGACTTTGAAAAGGCATTCGACAGCGTCGATCGAGGGGTCATTTGGTAACTACTTCGCTACTATGGAGTGCCATCGACAATTATACATCTCATCCAACAGTTGTACGGCAATGCTGCATGCCAAGTAATAAACAACAGGAAACTTGCGGAATCCTTCGAAGTGAGGACGGAAGTGAGGCAAGCTGGCTGTCTACTATCGCCAATGATCTTCCTGACTGCAGTAGATTGGATAATGCGACAGACAACGGGCAATGAGCGAACAGGCATAAAATGGACTCACACAAAATACTTGGAGGGTCTGGACTTCGTCGATGATGATATATGTCTGATTTCCCACAAAGTGGAAGATATGCAAGTGAAAAGTAACAAGTTGACAGAAGAAACATCCAGAGAAGATAGGACTTCAGGAGAACATTGAGAAAACAGAGGTGATGAAGATTCCTGCCCAACACCAACAGCAACAACAACAAACAAAAATCAGCATAAATGGGACCAACCTGAAAGAAACAACCACCTTCACCTACCTACCAGGGAAGCATCGTTTCAGCTACAAGCACACGAAACTGACGAGGATATAAAAACAAGAACAGGAAAAGCCAGACAAGCTTTCATTACTCTCAAGTCTGTATGGAAATCAACAGCACTCAGCATCAAAAATAAGATCAAGGATTTTCAACTCCAATGTGAAGTCAGTGCTACTATACAGATCACAGACTTTGCACGTCACAAAGAGCATCTCAGTTAATCTACAGACCTTCATTAACAGTTGTCTTCGCTCAAAAATCAAGATCAGATGGCCGGCCAGATAAGATCAACAACAGGGAGGTCTGGGGGCGAACCGATCCAGCATGAACCGATAGTGCAGCAAATGTGCAGAAAGAAATGGAGATGGATTGGCCACACTCTGAGGAAACCATCAAGTGACATCACCAAACAAGCCATCGCTCGAGTGGAACCCGAAAGGGAAGCGGCGAGTCGGTCGTCAGTGTGAGGGTGACTTGGAGGAGTTCATGTGAAGAGGAGATGAAAGCATGTGGGCAGACTTGGAGCCAGGTGAAAACTCTAGCAGAGGACTGAACGCAATAATGAAGTGCGGCTGAAGGCCTATGTTTCTCTAGGAATTAAAGGAAATAATAATAATGAATTATTGTTCTTGCTTTGTTCAGATGAAAATATCAGTCGAGAGAAGCGAGCAACTTTAAAAGTGTTGTATGCAAGTAAGTATCATTGAGTCTGGCTGACTGTTTTTCATATCACGGAGATCAATAATATATCTTAACCTTGTACTAGTTAGTGTAAGCTGTGTTTGAATCCTATTAAATATAAATCATTGAATGGACGGGAAATAGATCCTTTCATTTCAGTAAATTTCATTGTTTGATTTCACCATTACAAAAATGAACCAGTAAATTAAAAAGAATTTCAAGATTATACACAAAATTAGTCCTTAATCCGTGCTGAAATTATTTATTTTCACAGTTGACTGAATTTTGTTTAACTTGCATAACTGAAGGTGGACCGTTGAATTTTTTATTTTTTTTTGTTGGAATAATTTTCAGTGGAATTTTATTCAATGTTCAATGTAATGCATGTCCGAATTTCAGTTTACGCGGGTAGTCAAAAATGACTTTTGGTGTTTGTTCATGAATGGAATGCAGATAGAAAAAAAATACAAACACCTGTTGCGTAATTTTATTACACTTTTATGTGCTTTTGCTGATGTAAATGCATTTCATATGTCATTGATTAGTTACATTCTGACACGTAATTTAAATTTAAGCAGACGAGAGTATAGAAGACAGACAGTAAAAAAAAAACAACGTAACACAAGATTCTCTAAAAAAAAAGAGAAATGATCATGGTTGATGGACCTTTTTTGTCACATAAATGTGACATTTTCGCACTAGTTTTCATATTCTGAACGTGTATAGTTTTAAATAAGTCACCTGTAAAGCTTTCCTTTTGAATGAAATGTTCAGCGTTCAGGGGATGTGAATAGTAAAAGAGAGCAAAGGATTGCATGATCCTCTATGTGGATGTCACTCGGGCGATATGATCAAATTCTATTGAGAATACTGATTATGTGACCGCCCCCACTGACTGCAGTTCAGATGAAACGAAGGATGAGTTCTACCAAAAGCTGTCTAGTTTGGTGGGAAAGGCTAAACGCTCAGACATAGTCGTTCTAGCTGGTGACTTTAATGCTCAAGTAGGGAAATTGTGTCAATCTGAGAAGGATGTCGGTGGCACCTATGGAGCTCCGTGCCAGCGAACCGACAACGGTGACCGTCTCCTACAGTTCTGTTCTGATAATCATTTGTTTCTTGTAAGCACTAACTTTAAACACAAGGAAAGACACTGTTTGACTTGGAGACCCCCTTCATCAAACCAACGCTGGACACAAATAGACCACATAGCAATAAGCTATCGTTGGCGTGGGTCGGTAGGAGATTGTCGCTCCTTCTGGAACACGTGCGTAGATACCGACCATGCACTGGTCCGCGCTCGGGTGTGCTTACGACTGAACGGACGTAGGAAACAGCTGGCGGTAAAACCATCACGTCCCCAGCTCGATCAGGAAACTAAATCCGTATTTCAGGAAGAACTAGCTAAACACATATCTGTGTTCGACAGCTGTGCTCACCCTGAAGAAGCTTGGAAAAATATCCAGGCAGCCATAGATACAGCTGTAAAAGCTGTGAATAAGGTAAACCCAAAGGTGAGTAAAAACCACTGGATCTCCACCGCCTCATCCGAACTGATAGATGCTAGAAGACTTATTCCGGCGAGCTCCGAATTCAATGAGGAGCGAAAGCTGCACAAGAGGAAACTTACGAAAAGTCTCCGCAAGGACCGTGAACAGTGGTGGGCGACAAAAGCCAAAGAGATGGAGAAAGCTTTGAGGATAGGCAACACCAGGCAACTCTTTGGACTCATCAGGGAAACGGGTGGGAGAAGACAAATCATCAGTGAGACAATCTCGGAAAAAAATGGCACTATAATTAGCTCCCAGGATAGACGACTGGATCGTTGGAAAGAGCATTATGAGGAGCAGTTTAATTTGCCCACAGCCACGCTCAACCTTCCGAGCATCCAACACCTCCCTGAATGGGATATAGACACAGGTCCTCCGTCACTAACTGAGGTTACTAAAGCTGTCACCAATCTGAAACTAGGCAAAGCAGCGGGACCTGATGGAATGACGCCAGAGGTATTTAAGTACGGTGGAGACAGCTTACTGTCCGGATTAACTGAGGTACTAGGCAGCGTCTGGGAATCAGAAGAAGTCCCATCGGGTTGGTGTAAGTCACTGATTATCCCCATATACAAGAAGGGAGACAAGTCTTCCTGTGATAATCACAGAGGGATTAGCTTGACTAATATAGTATCTAAAGTCTTAGGCTCAATAATCATGCGTAGACTGAGTGGTGCTCGGGAAGCACAAACACGAGAGAGCCAGGCAGGCTTTAGACCAGGAAGAGGGTGTATTGATCATATCTTCACCCTCCGACAGATTCTAGAACATAGGCATTCCTACCGGCGTCCAACAGTCATTATATTTCTTGACCTAAAGGCAGCATTCGACTCTGTCGATCGGGAAGTTCTCTGGAGATGCTTGGCTGTAAAGGGAATTCCAAGAAAATATATTGCACTGATTAAGGCACTCTACTCGTACTCATACAGCCAGGTGAGGGCTTACGGCGAGCTGTCATCTGAACTGATGACGACCAGTGGTGTCCGTCAAGGATGCCCATTATCTCCTTTTCTATTCAACTTCATCATAGATGTGTTAATGGACTTAACCCTAGGTGACTTCAGCGACTCAGGGATTGACTTGCTACCGGGGAATAATCTCGTTGACTTGGAATATGCAGACGATATAGTCCTTCTAGGCGAAGACGCTGACGAAATGCAGAGTCTTCTAAACACCTTGAGCCGCAATCTACGAATGTTTGGCATGCGATTCGCTCCCGCCAAATGCAAGATGATGTTACAGGACTGGACTACATCGACGCCTAGTTTAAAAATAGGAAGTGAAGTGGTAGAGCACGTTGACCGCTTCACTTATTTGGGAAGTACCATCAGCCCCAACGGGCTGATCTCTGACGAAATCTCAGCACGAATACAAGGGGCTCGTTTCGCATTTGTTAGTTTACGCCGACTCTGGCGTAGACGAGATGTTCGACTATCGACCAAAGGGCGGGTGTACTGCTCATCAGTCCGCTCCGTCCTCCTTTATGGTTGTGAGACCTGGCCACTGAGAGTGGAAGACATGAAAAGACTAGCTGTCTTTGATCATAGGTGCCTGCGTTCTATTTCCCGTGTAAAGTGGCATAATAAGGTGAGCAACATGGAGGTTAGGCGTAGAGTTCTAGGTAAACAGGGGAAATCAATCGACGAAGTCGTGAAGCTACAAAGACTGAGATGGTTAGGACATGTGTTACGTATGCCAAGCCATCGCCTCCCTCGACGAGCAATGTTAGCGGATATAGGGTCAGGCTGGAAAAAAGCTAGCGGCGGTCAAACAAAAACTTGGCATCAGTCAATGAAATCCACAACAGTTGGTCTAAGCCACGTAGAAAGGTGTAGACTTCCAGGCTGGGGTCCTCGGGACGGTAAAAATCTATGGTTGGAAACAATTGGTGACATGGCTCAAAATCGTTCTCAGTGGCGCAGATGCATCCACTCCCTGTGACTTATGATCTTCAATGAAACTGTTTTGTATTTCTTTATTACTCCTTTGTCTCACACCTCTGCTCACTGTTTCTATTATGCTTTTCTTGTACTTTCTTCTCTTGCTTCGCGTGCTACACGGAATGTGGCGACTTGAACTTCCGCACATTTGTGCAAAGTTCTATGTCGAAAACAGACAGACAGACAGATTATGTGATTAAATTATCGACATGGCATGACATGATGTTTTGTATGGTGCTGAACTTCATCAAGCGACTATGGAGATGTTTTATACAGACTCAGATCCAGATTTGACCTGATAGCTACACCATAACTGGACACCGAGTGAAAAGTAGACATATGTGAACATCTACAAACCAACACTTAAATATCGATGAGATGCTCACTAGAGACTTGCCCTATTTAGGTAGGTAGTTACCTGGGGTTCTCCACTGGGAAGTCGTGACCAGTAGGGTGCAGCAGGTTGGGTGTGAGGACAAATACTCGCCGAAGACATTGGCTAGGGGTCGCGCTATGTCGTGAATTGGCAGAAATCGGAATTCATGCACTGGCCATTGGATTGGTTCTCAGTGGCCAAATGGTATACGAGCTCGCCAGCCTTGTACCTAGAAGGGTTAGAACCCCGATGGGCGCGTACTGCTGAAGAGTCCCAAACTAGGACGAAACAGCTGTCCAGTACTCCCAGGTTTTCTAGTGGTTCTCTAACCAATGTAAGCTCACGATGAAATCCTATATGAACATCGTTTGCAAAACTCTCACAGAAATGAAAACAAATCATACCAACGTTTTGTTGCGACCAGTTCGCCGAATGATGAAAAGTTTGAATGTTTTATTTTGGTTTCTCTGAGTTTTATACAAATATAATTTGTACAGATGTCAACTAAAAAAATATCCCTATGAATTAAAGTGCTAGAAAAGATAAAAGACGCAGTTTCACAACATACTGACAACTGAAGCAGGAAAGGCTGAAGACAAAAGAGACTTCAGAACATTATATCAGATAAGAACACCACAGATTATTACATTGGTGTCTCTCTATCCGAGACAGGATGGTCAAGGTAACCTATTTACCAAAGAGGAGAGGCAAAGGAAACAACTGTCTGATCACTCCAAAAGATTCTTGAGTCAACCTCGTCCAAAAATACTGCCAACAACACGTACAAAACTGCCAGTGGACATCAATCCTTCAACGAAAGCAGAAGTCTTGAATTTAGTCAAGCTACTGAAAGCTAACCGGGAAGGCAGCAGGACCGGACGGAATTCCTCTCATAGCAATGATAACTCATCCAAAAACTTCAGCGAATGTGCTCATACCACTATTGCAGAACATATGGAAGGAAAGGAAGGCACCTATTAACATTAGAAAGAAGACTACCTTTTTCAAACTTACCAAAAGGATGGAAATTAGGTCTCTGCAAGAAATGGAGTAGAATCACACTCGTGGAGAGAGGAAGAGAAGCACTGGGTGCAGAACCCAACGGCATAAAGCCGGATTAAGAAAATGAAGATCGTGTGTTGACCAAATTGCAGCTCTACGCATTACCATCGAACAGAACACAGAATGACAGCCAAATCACTGGCCTCAGATTCATCGACTTTAACAAAAAAAGGCTCCAACAGCATCGACTGAGAAGTAATTTGGAAACTGCTTCAACTTTTATCAACCGTATTCAACAGCTATATGATGATGCAACATGTCATGCGATTACCTAGTAAGGGAAGTCAGCGATGCCTTTAAAGTAAAGTCAAGAGTAGGACAAATCTGCTTACTATTACCGATGATACTTCTGACTATGTCACGTTGGATCATGTAGCAGGCCGAAAGGAACAAGCAGACAGGAATATGTTGAACTAATGAGAAAATTCTGGATGATGTGGGCTATGGGGATAATTTTTACCTAATGTTTTGACATACTCGAAGACTTACAAGCGAAAACCAACAAGTTGTTAGAAGTAGTAGAGAAGATAAGTGAACATATAGAAAACGGTGGTAAGGAAGACAACCAGAAAAAGGTACTAATCACCATCAAAAGGAGAAATTAAAAGGTATCCACCTTTTACATTTACCTGGAAAAGTAGCTTCGTTTCAACTCTACAGGCAGCACTGATGAAGACATCAAAGGCATTCGGAATCGGAGAAGCAAGATAAACCTCTCCATTAACCTTAAATCAGTGGAGAAATCTATGGCACACAGCTAAAAGAAACAAGAGTCTTGTCTCAAACAATAATATTAAGTCAGTTCTCGGCGTGTCGTAAAAAGCATTTCGAACAGGTTTAACGTTTATCAATAGTAGCATCTTTCGCTCAATACTGAAGATCAAATAACCGGTCATAAAGGATTAGCAGCAAAGGATTTCGGGAACAAAACAACCAAGACCTGTAGCCCAAAAGATATTTGAAAGAAAATAGAGAAACATAGGACTTACGCTAAGGAGACCACCGAGTGACATGGTTTTCTAGACCCAATTAGGAAATGACCAGTTGGGCGTTTGTCTGAGGATGACATAGAGGAGATCGTGAGAGAAGATGACAGGTGATGAACAATCGGTGAGCCAGCTCAAAAAGGACTACAGAGGACCAGATGAAATGAAGATGTGCTAAGGAAGCTATGTGCCACTCGGAATCTAAGGGAATAGCAATTCTTATAAAAGTATTCGGAACACAGAAGAAACACACGTTTGTCGAAAAGGAATTTAAAGACCTTACCATCAATCTGTATGGTTTTCGAAATTGCATACTGTCTTAAAATAAAAATAATTTTATTTAAAATTCATATTCCTTATAGAATAAACATACATGAAATGAATACCTTATGCAATATATTATGGTACATATCCTTACTAACCCTTACTCTGTTATTTTTTTCCGTCACACAAACTTTTAACATTGATCCAAACATTTACAGAAAATAACCAGAAGTTTTAAAGAATATCCCCTATATAGCACGTGATCTGGGGTTGATTCCCATCAGACGAACTCCTAAACTTCGCCTAGCCCCTAGTAAATGCAGAATACAGAGAAGATTGGGCGTGAGGCTAGCGATCCCCTCCCCTCCGTAAAAACAACACGAATGCGACTGAATCTTCAAGACTCAGGCTTGAAACCATCTTACGCGAAAGAAAGAAAAGAAAAAAACGGTGCAAGCAAAGTGAAGTAAGATCAAGGGAGAGTTGGATAACTTACGCATTTCTATGATTTGTCCCATTCGTTTCATCCATACTATTATTATTGTTACTGCTACTATTATGATTATGATTATTGTTGACATTATTAATGGTAGGAAGCATCGATTTAAAATCACAGATATTATTATTATTGCTACTATTAATACGCATCATTTGATTTCTTGTTTCATCATGCATATCATTCATATTATTATTATTTGTATTATTCCCCTGAATAAATTGATGACTGTTCATTGCTGATGTTGTTTGAGTTGAAAATATATTTGCCGGTAAATTTAAATTTCTTGTTGTTGTTGTTGTTGATGATGATGATGGTGGCCATTCATATCGACCATCATGCGTAGCAGAAATAGGTAGAAATGGAACTGTATTACCACGAGTTGACTGGAAACAACTTGGCACATTAGTAGTAATTGGTAGTGAGGCTTGAGGACCTTTAGGAACACAAGTTAAAGGAAAGGCAATGAATTATCTTCAAATTATGCTACACAAAAATAAAGCAACTGATTTTTAAAATAATTGTCTAGCAGGTGCTACTGACAAGATTTTTATAGACGAGAATATTGTATATGATGCCTAGAAATGTGTCTGTAACTCTTCATCAAGAGTGGGAAGTGTGTAACAAAGTAAATATTTCAGCTTCATCTACAATACCAGCGAGTCACCGTCTGGATACAGCTTCGTGGTACGGGACTGCTGCATTGGTTGTTTTCTATCTATCGGGTTGTCGAATACCATCACGAATCGTTCTACCAATAACCTTCAGACCTCCTTCCTAGCTACACGTTCCATGCTATCGTCAGCCACCTTCCTCCGAACACTCAGTAGTGTCCTCGGCGCAACAATTTTCACTATCAGATCCTGTACGCCTACCGACTAAGAGACAGTTTCGAGGTCCTACAAGAAGCCCCATATATCTCCCTCTTCGAATTCTGAAAGTCATGGGAGCTATTCAAACTCACGATTGATATCCTGTAGGACTGTAGTGGGCATTTCGATTGGACACTGGTAACTACTGTGATGTATCTGGTCCTTTCTTTGGTGCAGACTGAATTCTATCAGTTGGGTTTGCAGTGTGGCCACCATTCTAGGTAGCTCTCCATCACGGTGCACAACTATCTGATATCATCAAATCAATGTGCACCGTGATAGTGAGCTACCTAGAGTGGTGGCCATATTACAAACCTGCACCAAAGAAAGGTCTAGACACGTCGCACTAGTTACTAGTGTCCGATCAAAATATACGCAAACTTTACTAGAAAGATTTAGCCTAAAGAACAACCTTTTGCAATAATTGAAGCCTTGTGTTTTTCACACAGCCTCTACTCTTCTCCGCGTCACCCTAGGACAACCTAGCCGCGTGATTTCGTTCGACGGTCTTCTCAGCGTACGTCCAATCCAGCCTCCATTCTCTCCTACATATTTGTTGAGCGAAAATTTTCTGGTTATTTTCTTCAAATCCCCATTCTTATTTTTGCTTTCATAGAAAAAAGACACATCGGCTGACTGTCTGGCTTCCCGAAGGCTTTCATCAGCCCGCATCATTTCGCCCCTCCGAAAAATAAGTTTTTTTCTCCTATTTTTAGTATTTTCTTGTGCACTGAAGTTTCTGCAGCAGTTTTATTGATTTTCCAGGGTAGAGGTGCTAACCTCATGCACATACCTTCCTCTTTACCTGTGCTCAGGATCGGCTAGAGCTAGTAAACTAGGCGAGGTTCATATTCCATACTTTCTACATATTGTTACATAAAGACCTTTCATTTCTCTTCATCTCCGGTCAATCCATCGCTTGGCTATTCAAAATCTTTCACCGAAGACACCACACACACACACACAACATTGTTTCTTATTCCTTTGTTTGCCAGGTGGTGTTTTTTTTACCAGACTGTGTTGCTAGCATCACTGACGCCTCTAACCTCCCCCTATTTACCGGTGTCGCCACCGGCTAATCAAGGTTTTGAAGTGCAGTCAGTCGTAAAATCGAAACTCGAGTAACGTGTATGGTTGGTGGAACATTCTACCACTGAACTGCTGAAGCATACACAGTATACTACTTGTAAATTCTTATCAGTAGTACACATAACATCATTATTATATGGAAGGAAAGGTTTATTATTATTATTATTATTCTGCATCAATGCATTAATAAAGAGGTAGGTTATAAATATCACAGGTAATAATGATAGATTAATATGCCTAATTCACCTACATATACCTCTGAATAACCATCACTGTATACCAGCGTCTAACTAACTAACTAACTAGTCTTTCTTCATCTGTGTATGCCTATTTTTCTTGTTTTTCTAACTGTAAAAGAAACCGATTATTATCATTATTGATGATGATGGTTATAAGGATAATAATGGAAATGATTATGGCAGTAGTAAGTAATACTACTCAGTAATGATATTGATGGTGGTAAGGATTACTAAACAACACAAGCAAACGATGTATCAATAAAGTAAAAAAAGAAAAAGATGAAGTGGGTGAGGTTAGGTGGAGAAGGATCTACCGATCTGCCGAGAATGAGAGTAAAAGCGAAAGGTAAATGAAGTGGGTGGGAAAGAGACAGGATTAGACGAAAACAAACAACAGTCCAGTGGTCTGGGAAAAAAACACACATCAGATTCCTAAATTATAAATATATATATATATATATACTTAATACACAAAAGAATTAATCATACTAATGAAATCAATTATAGTAGTTAATAATTTATTTATCAAGGCCACCAAGTATAAATATTATAAAGGTTAATTATTAATAGATAATATAAATCATGTAGACTGATTAATAGGCGGCTATTACCTTCCGGTGTGCTGTTTGTGATTGGACGAAGTAGTAGTAGTAGTAGTAATGATAAAAAATAATAATAATAGTAATATGTAGCAATAGGACTTCATGTGTAATATTACCTACCATATCTAGTTAACACTGACTAGAAAATATGAACAAGCAACAAGAAACTTGGGGAGTTCAGTGGACCAGCCAAGAACCCATCACCTAGAGGGAGGAGATGCACTTGATGTACTCTGAGAAGACCGCTAAATGACATTATGCGCCTGACATAATCCACCTTTGGAATCAAAATGGGCATACAACGAGTTAGGCATGGGTCCAAAGCTGATATGGGAGAGGTCGTGTAGGGTGAAACTGGAAGCTTATGGCCAGTCACAGAGTAAGGTGGAAAAGACGGAAGATAACAAAATGAAATGGTGGTGATGTACTGCTGAAGCTCAATCTTTCACTAAGAAGCCAAAAGAAATATAATTATAATAATAATATTAATAATAAAAACAAGGTAGCTCCGTGGATGATCATTGCACAGGAGGATTAGGTAGCATAGGCAGCTGTCCAGTGCTTCATGGTTTTCAGGGGTTCCTACCATTAATGTTAATCTTTGATGGAGAACAAGTATTTCATGGAAAACAAGGCACTTAAAGAGTTAATGACAAATATTCAATTAGCAGCGTGGAAATGAGTTCCCCTCAATTTTTATTTAGATTTCAACAAAAAATAATGTAACAGTGAAACATAAATTTTCGCTGATTAGATCTATTTACTGTGCTATTATCAACTACTAACTGCTCAAACTATAATACCTCCTACTAATACTTTTGTTTGATCAAAGTGTTAGATTCCCTTCCATTCTCAAATGAGATTCCTGTGAACTGTTTCAATTCCATGTTTCTCGTGACATAGACAGCATTAGAGTAGGAACTAATTAAAGTGCTAAGTGTTTCCCATTACGCTTTTCTTCTGATCTCTCTCTCTCTCTCTCTTGATCGTTCAACATCTTGTATCACTCAGTCTCCAGTTTTTCAGTTTTTAAATAGTGTATTTCGCCTATTCTTCTTTATTGCTCCCATTTAATCTTTTCTCACAGACCTAAAAATACTTTGTTGCATGGTGAAGAACATTAACACCCGTCTGTAAGGTGAGTAGTATATCTATAAGCCTACCAGGCTAATGCTGTTTTTGACAGAAATCTGAATTCATGCAAAAAAATTGATAAATCAATGTGCACCGTGATGGTGAGCTATCTAGAATGGTGACCTCATTGGAAACCTCACTGATAGAATTCAATCTGCACCAAAGAAAAGACTAGACACATCACACTAGTTACCAGTGTCCAATAGAAATGCCCATTACAGTGCTACAGGAGGTCAATCATGAGCTCGAATAGTTCAGTGGTATTGTCTCTGACTCCAGCACTGGGTGACGCGGGTTCGAATTCCAGAAGGGACATGAGTTGGAGATACGCCTTGCTGACTGGTGAGTGCCAACTAGCACGAAACCTAGGTCAAGCAAGGCTTCCTGTGGCCGACTGCCTCCAATCATTTGAAGGTTATCTTGTAGGACTGTCAGTACTCTGTTTATTCACAAGCATCCTCTTGCATCTACGCCAGTGGGAATACAAACAATTATGAAAATGGCTTTATGCTGGCACGATTAATCACAACAACAACAACAACAAAAATCGACCATACACTATTTGGCAGGGACTTTTTATGTAGTAAAAGAAGTTCTAAGCATGAAACTTCTAACTTATTACTACAAAACAGCAGCTAAAAGGCTATTTTTTTATTCTTTCTGCCATTAGCATAGGGTTGTTACTGTTCCGCTTAATTCATAATTTATTTTCACATTTAAATACACTGTTGCCATTATTATTATTATTACTGTAAATGTCAGAAAACCGTCTGTAATTATTTCCTTCCTTACAAACGTAATGTGAAGAGAAAACTAGATGTGATATTTGTACTGCGTACATTATCAAAAGTGTTGTTTGAAATAAAGCCGTTAGTATTACCTTCTGGTCTGATGGTATTAACTTTCACTTCTATCACATCTGTTTACTGAAGCTGTTTGATTAGAAGTAGAGTAATCAGACAATTAGAGATAAAAAAACTTCAAAACAACTTCCCCTATATTATCAGAATAACAGTATCACAAATATCGTGATTGGTAGAAGTTAGAATTCATGGGTTGGCTAGCCATTGGATAGGGTTCCAGTGGCCCAATGGTCTACGAGCTCGCCAGCCTTGTGACCAGAAGGTCCTGGGTTCGAACTCTGGTGAAGAGTGCACACTACTGAAGAGTCCCAAAGTAGACTGATGAAACAGCTGTCAAGTACTCTCTGTAGGTTTTCTAGTGGTTCTCTAAGTGATGTCAGCTCATGATGAAGTCTCCCATCTAATATTTAAAGTGGTCAATCAAAGGAAATGGAGATGGACTTGACATGCTTTGCTCAGATAGTTGAGTGATATCACGCACTATGCTAGCTAGCTCTTAGGTGGAACGCGAATGGGAAATCATAAGTTGAGCATGGGTCTGAGGGTAACATGAGAGAGATTGTGTGAGGGGTAGATAAAAGTTGTATGGGCGATTAAGGACCCGGCTGGAAAGGACTGTATAAGACAGAATGAAATGGAGACCTGCTGCTGAAGCCCGCTGTTCCACTGGTAACCCAGTGGGAATAATAATTAGATGGCTAACAGTGGAACTCATGACATTCCGCCATTTTTTCTAACTCATTATTAAAATTACCGACTAAAGGAGACATTTTGATTAGATAAAGAATTATTGAGAAAAAAAGAGTACTTTTCTAATTTTTTTTGTTACGTTAATGCAAAGATGTTAGGGTTAACACTTATTGCGTAACCAAACTTTTCCTTTGGTTCCGAGTATTAGTAGCGTCACTGTTGCCTTTAAGGGATGCGATTGCTGGGTTTATGCTCAATCTTCCTTGTTATCCTATGCTTAATACAGGCTGGATGAGGAGGTTAAGGAGTGAGTGGAGTGGGAATCGAACCTGGACCCCATGTACATGGCTACCGAGTATTCTACCGATGAAGCACCAACGCCACATACTGTTTGTATCAATTTGTACTATGCTATGCTATGCTATGGTCGTTCAAAGATATCACCTGACTTCAGTAACACTAAACGTCACTACTACATATTCGAGCAGATGGTCTACTGTGAACATGTAAACTGTTCACTCGCGATTATTGTAATATGACAATTAGAAGTAGAACAATCCTTGGTTCACTTACTTTCATGCTTTAGACTTCTATTCTTCTCCTCCTCTTTCTCTTCAATGTCAACAATATCTGCATCCCCGTCATCGATTAAATTTTCATCAAGGTCATCATCAATGCAATTTTGCCTAGATGACTGATCTTTCATAATATTATCACCACCATCATCATCATCGTTCTCAGTAACTTTGTGAGTATAATCAGTCTTGTGAATAACATCGGAAGCAGTAGTATTTATGGTATTGGCAGATGGTATATGAAACAATTGATTTTGTTGATTGTCTTGATGATGACTTGTCAATGATGACGACTTAATGTCCAGATCACACATTGAAGAATCACTGCCAGTCATTGATTTAACCAAAATTGGCGAATAACAGAATATCCATGAATTGTATGCATCAAGTTTCAAAGATTATTCGAGGCAATTAGCGTCACACAAAGACAACGACGGTCACCTTCGTTCATGCATTAACACGCTCTGATTGATCATTACAAATAAGTTCATGGAAATTAGTAGTACATACTGCAAAAGGTTGAAGAACCTGTCACAAATAAAGGCGAAAAAGGGGGGAGAATGAATCAGACTAATCATTATTTTCATTTTGTGTATAATTTCAAGCATACAGTATTTAGTACTGATTCATAGAGCTAGAATTCGTGTAAGGCGAACGAACAGTTATCATACTTCAGAAACTAATCAGTGCTGCTTGCAAAAAACTCAATTTTTAGCACAAAAAATTTTTTTATGTATCCCAGTGTACTTATGACAGTGATCAGCGAATGTCCGCTTCACATGAACTAAATGGCGCCTTAAAATTCAACTCTCCCGTTATTACTGATGGTAAATTTACTCAAATTCCTGTAACTGCTGAGTTCAGTCTGTCTGTGTAAATCACCTGAGGAAATAGTCAATACGAAATTGTTCTGCATAAGACAACTTGGATGACTAGGAAACATTCCCTTTTTAAAATGCAACCAAAAACAGCGTACGGAAATCCCCGATATTACTTAAATGTTTAATCAGTAATCTACCACCCTACCACCTTGAAGAATAAAGTAAACACGCCGGGGAAGCACCATAAATGAGGCTTAAATTGTTGGCGTCTATCTTATCTTTTACTTACATAAATAAACAACTTCATTTTGAAGAATATGTTCGTGAAGACATCAGCAGGTAGGTGTGTGTGTATGTTTACATTCGCAAGAAAGAGCGCATAATGTGAAGTATGCGACACAGTCTGATATCCGGACAACAGTCAACACAATATTACCTACAAAAGCTTTTCACTCTTACAACTCTTTCTTATGCCGAGAATAATAATTCTCTCCTGATGAGGATATCAAAGGATTTTAGCGGAAAGTGACAGTTGTTGAAAGATAAAAAAACATGGGGAAAATACAAGATGGAGGGATGGTGGTAAACAAAAGTGGAAATATATTTAAATGACAAAAAAAAGACTAAAAACATTTTGACCTTGCTACATTGAATGAAAATTGCTGTTAATCAGAAGTACTACTTGTAAGTAAGTATTCTAAACAAAACATATGACGTGCGCTTAAATTTTTATAAATTCAAACGCACGCAAAAGGTAATTAACAGCACACCTATGCATCCATTACTCTTAAGTCTGTAAACACTAGTAAACTCGAAAATTGCTAGAAAAACCAAAAAGTTCTAATATAAAATAATTTAAAAACTTAAGGAAGTACAACAGGTTAATTGGAATCTTCCTACTATCTCAATAATCACCCGTATTACACATGTATGCATGAATGTATCATCACAGAGCACACATGAAGACAGGCATACACACTCACAGTTCATTTTCTAAATGTCTGTTTCAAGCCAACCTCATATACTATATCGTGAATCTTTCTCCTTTACCGTAGGATACAGAGCAGAACAGTCAGGGACTGAGAGAGGTTAGTACAGATGCCCAAAATCTAAGATGAGACAATAAAACAATATTTGAACAATATGTTTATCTTGTAATACCATTATTTAGTGTTATGACTGGTCCTTTCATCAGCTAATCAAGATAAATTTGCATGCTGATATAAACCTGTGAATTCTGTGAGTATTTGAAGCAGTGTTTGCTAGTTAGATCGTAGTGATATAAACACCAGATAGGCATTTTTTGCATTTGGGGTTGATCCCATCAGTGTGGTATCCGTTTTAATTCAGCTGAGAAGACTGAATCAATTTAGACCACTTGAATTTAGGCAGGCTACTTAGGCGAACTGGTAACAAGTGAAAACAAACCTGCAATCTAAAAACCACTGATAAGTTCCACCGCAAACATACGAAATGCTCACTCAGTGCTTAGATCACTCCCATCTAACTGCCACTTCTTACTGTTTGATGCCAATGAATTCAAGCTACTGATATCAGTCAGTAGGATGTGTCATTGCGCAGTTACACTTGCTTGCTGCCTTTATTATTATTCACCATATCAAGCAGATCACATATAATGATCTGTAAATTTTACTTTTTTCATAAGAAACTGTAGTGAAATTTCACCTTTAAATGAGCAATTTAGTAATCGCGATCTTGAATCAAGATCCAATAAATGAAGTAGAAAAAAAAACTAAGAAAAAACACGTTCTTCCCATACTCACATTACTATCAACATTAGTGTCATTTATTTTGAATTTGATACTACATAAGTGTTGATCATCATTGAAAGAAGAGTGTTGTGGTGAGTTGTCATCAAGTAAGCTCTATACACTGAGTCTTTGTAGATCAGTAAATGTATTTTATGATCTTCGTAAAGTACATGTGCAACAGAAGACTTTTCAAGTTGTCTGAGGGAAACAGTGCGATGGTGACTCAATAGCAGAATGGTCAGTGACGACTGTACCACTCACACTATTACTCTCCCATTCACAAAAAGTTTGATTCCCATCAGACGCACTCCTAAGCCTCACTCCACCACAATATTGTTTTAAGTCTTCATGAAGGTGCAAAGTTTAATCGAACTTCTATTTTAGACTAAGCAAGCTGATTTCAGTAAACACTGGGTCCTGAGTTACAAGGTGGATGTCTTCTTATTTTCCGGACAGAAAACAATATACTATTTTCAATGGAAAGCGTCCTACTTCTTTGTCAACGGAAATTGGTGTGCTTCAAAGCCCTGGCTGTACCCTGTCCATTCCGTTTTTCTTTCTTTTCGCATGACCTTACATATTCTTCCAAAGCTAACTTCATTAAATATGCCGATGGTTTAACCCTTTATGTCCCAGTAGTTTCTGCTTTGGAATGTTCTTATTTATATGAATAAATTCTTATCTCAGGCCAACTAATGGTCTCACATAAATGGTTTTCAACTGAATCCATCTAAATATCAAATTGTTGATTTTGGTTACAGATGTAAGCAATACCTTGCATGGACTGATTCAGTTGCATGATTCCTGTAATATTGATGACACTGCGGTAGGGAATAAATCGAATATCTCTCATCTCGGTATCAGTTTCTCTTCAAATCTCTGTCGGTTGTCTCACATTCTGTTGATTTCTGAGAGACCTTTTCGTCTGACTTATCACATAAACAAGTTGAGACTTTCTGGCATAACTCAACCTCTTCTCTTTCCTTATTCCTTTACGTTCCCAGTGGAACATCAGCAGCTTCAAGCTAGAAGTTTAAAGTTTCTGTAGCAGTGGTGATTATTTTTACAGGATGGGGTTACTAGCCTCATGCCCAAGCTTTTCCTCTTTACCAGTCTAACCACTGACTTAGCGAGGGAAAGGGTTGCGTCGGCCGGGGATCGAACCCCGGACCATCAGCGTTGTCGGCGAGCACTGTGCCGTATGCCACCGATGCACTTATATTAATTCTTCTTTATTGTTCACCCTTATTCTTCCCAAGACTTCTCAAAAAAGACTATTCAATATTAAATACAACACTTAAGACTATAAGTAAGGTTAGTGGTATGCCTTTGAATCAGTCAGCAGACACTGTTGTCAACAGGCACTTCGGTTCTTGCAAACAGTTAGCTAGAGTTATCTTGTCTGAAACCACTGAAGATCCTCTTTATTAGCAATATTTCCCCTGTATGTCTATGGGTAAAACCAGAAGAAACTTCGTACGAATTTACACTCGTACCTATACACATTAAAATTCTACCATAACATATTCAAGTATGGCTTTTGTATGAAGATCAGAAAAGAACTTATAAACTTCTTAGATCAGTAAGTGAACTGCAAAGTATAAGCAAAGATTATTACTACTATTACACGTATTATCGATGATATTGTCTATTTATAATTCATTATGCTTCCACCAAAATTTTGTGTTTAATAGTTTCCTAACTATTATTATTATTATTATTATTATCTTAAACCTCATTTATGTACATACTTATAAAACGAGCTAAATCGCTGTAGTATGTATAAAAATACTGGAAATACCATTCAGTATAATTATTATTTTGTTGGAATAAAGCGATTACTATTATTATTATTATTAGCCAACAGTAAGCCCGGTAAAAAAGGGAAGCTAGAACACCGCAAGCTCTGCTGAAACTCCAGAGCTCAAGCTTCAAACCCTATGTTCTGCTTGGGACGCAAAGGAATGAAAAGAAATCTATTGAAAATATCCGTATTGTTATATGCAGGATTGAGTTATTTTTTTCTCTATGTGAATCAGTACATAAAGCTGTCTAACAATAATAAGTTTTTCAAGTTTTAGTTCGCAAGGATTTTAAAGTTGATCGTGACACGTCAAGTTCCTTCTTCTTCTACACGGGTCCGAAACATGCAGTGTGTGTCACGAAAAGGACTTCCAACAAGTTAAGGACTTTTATCAACTGCTACCCACTTCTCTGACTCCATACTGACGACCAAACGGTGAGTCAGAAAGAATTAGTAACAAGAAAATCTGTAGTGGAACAAATCAGCCAGGAGCCAGTTGCTCAACGAATATGTAGCAGAAAATGGAGATGGATCAGGCACACGTTGAGGAGACTGTGGAATAACATCGCGGGCAGTGTGGACCATCGCTTAAGCGGAATCCTAACGGAGAGCAGTAAATGTGTTGTTTGAGGGTCACATGATGAAGTAGTCTAAACTGAAATTAATTAAAATTCCTACAAACCGATAAACGCCGAATATCAATCTTCTGCTTATTAGCGTTTAATGTATAGATGGCTAGAAGTTTGAATCAGCCAGTCGTGATGTCGGTGATGGCTATAATGTTGTCTGTGTGTATGTGAGGCAGACGATGTTGCTATGCCGTAAGTCAACACGAGTTAGAATTTACAGATTACTGAATGTTCAAGTACTGGTTTGTAGGGATTTGGTTGATTGGCTACAGGATTTCATCATGAGCTGACATTGGTTAGAGAACCATTGGAAACCTGCGGAGAGTACTGGACAGCTGTTTCATCAGCCTAGTTTCGGACTCTTCATCAGTGCGCACCCACCGCCAGGGTTTGAACCCAGGACCTCCTGGTTGCAAGGTGAGCTCATAGACCATTAAGTCACTGAGATGCGATCCAGTGCCCAGCCCATGAATTCTAACTTCTGCCAATTCACGATGTAGCACAACAGCTAGCCAATGTCTTTAGTGAGTATTCGAACCCCGGTGGGTGCGCACTGCTGAAGAGTCTCAAACTAGGACGCAGGAAACAGCTGTCCAGTACTCCTCGCAGGTTTTCCAATGGTTCTGTAACCAACGTCAGCTCACGATGAAATCCTGTAACAAATCAACCAAATATCTACATACCAATACTGGAATATCAATGAGATGCTCACTGGCGACTGGCCCTATTCAGGTAGGTAGTTACCTGAGGTTCCAGTGGGAAGTCGTGACCAGTAGGGTGCAGCGGGTTGGATATGAGGACAAATACTCACCGAAGACATTGGCTAGTCGTTGTGCTATATCGTGAATTGGCAGAAGTTAGAATTCATGGACTGGCCATTGAATCGTGTCCCAGTCGCTCACCTTGTAACCAGAAGATCCTGGGTTCGAACCCTGTCGGTGTATACGTACTGCTAAAGGGTCCCAGACTAGAACGTAGGAAACAGCTGTCCAGTACTCCGAGGTTTTCCAATGATTACTGAATGGTTAACAAGCTAAATTCCTAACCTGAAGTTCTTGTTCACCGGCGAAGTTCCACAGATTAGGATGAAACAGTATTTCTCTAACTTATGCCAGCCCATGAAAAAATCCTCATTCAAATACACAAACTGTCTGATCATATAATGACTCATCGCAGATCCAAGATGTCCACCACAAAAATTCTTGGCATACCCCTTAACATCATCATATCAAAATCACACTGATACAATGTTACTAATTACTACTGAAGAGTACCAATCTTAGCAAACATTCAAACACCAATATATATACAATCATGTCTCATTCAAAATTAACCTAAGTATAACACACACAGAGAGAGAGAGCACCCTACTGTGTAGTAGACGTAGTACATTATTATCAGGATACAGCCATCTCATCTAATAAACCACAGGTGGTTTAAAAAATAATTATATTAATAATAATAATAATAATAATACTAATAATAATGATAAAACAAAAACTGTGTCAAAGTAAACAAACCAAAGAAGATATAGACTTCAGACGAAATACATGAAATTAACGTCTACGTGATAGGATAGGTGAGGCTAAGCTAGGCTAATAATAAACGCATTGTGAAGACTGTTTCCATTCATTGAAACTGTTTATTGACTATAGTTTCATTATACTATACACATATATACGTTTATATTAACTGTATAAAAATTAATATTCACTTTGTGAACTGACTGTAATATATATTTTAAAAGTAAACTTGATTAGAGAGGTAGGGCATCTATACTTAATATCGTTTTTTTTTTGTTTTTCGTTAACAGACTAACTTGAAATGAACTGACATGTCTGTCTAGGGTCAACAAGTACAACAACTGCCGGTATTCATCACTTAAGCGCTGCCTTATTCGTCAAGATCAACAACAACAACAAGGACAACAATAACAAAACAGAAATCCACTAAGTTTTAAAGTGTGAAAACCATCATGATTATATATATATTCTTTCAGTTGGATGGTTTATTTTAAATCTTTGACTATTCATTTTGGAGATATGTTTTGTTTTAGGCATTTGCAATACTCAATGAATGTAATTTTTAAACATGTTTCACTGGATATTCGATATTCTTTTGAAACTGAGTGGAATTCTTCAGTGTTAGGAAAGTGTGTTTTATTGATATAGGATTGTTAGTAGAATTCTCAGAGAAGCAGAAACTAGGGTGGCATTTAAGTCTACAGACTCACTCGGGTAGGACAAGCTCTGTAGGCTAAAGGACCCAGTGGACCCAATTAAAGGAGTTTTTTTTGGCCAAATGATGTACAGTAATGGTAAAGTATATAAGCATTACAGGATTTCATCATGATCTGACATTGGTTAGACAACCACTGGAAGACTTGGGAGTACTGGACAGCCAACTCTTCCCTCCTAGTTTGGGACTCTTCACCAGTACGCACCCACCAGGGTTCGAACCCAGGACCTTCTGGTAACAAGGTGAGCTCTGACCACTGGGACCCATTCCAATGGCCAGCCCATGAATTCTAACTTCTGCCGATTCACGATCCTAGCCAATGTCTTCGGCAAGTATTTGTCCTCACACATGACCTGCTGCACCTTACTTCTCATGCTTCATACTTTCCATGGTGTTTTACAATACTCTTCATCTCTCCTCTTTGCAACCTAATCCATCTCTTCGCTAGTGAAGATTCACGTAAAAGCCCTCGCCAATATACTTACTACTTATAGGCTCTTATCAGTACAATATTCCACAGTAGTAATAAAAGACTCTAAGATTACAAAGAGGAGAGTCGGCTGATTCATAAAACCAATAAATCTGTGTGTAACAACATTATTTACCGCATCGTTTTTAATCTTATATACGCCTATTTACACATTTTTATCTTGTTTGTTTTTTTGTTTGTTTACTGTTTTTTCTCTCTAACAGAAAACATGCGGAATGCATCACAAAGTCAAAAAACTGAGAAGAAAAGTGAACATTTCGGAATTTCCTTTTAAGTTTACTTGCTTTCTAACAACAACAACATATCTGATTTATTTATCTCGTATTTTATTTACTCATTTTTACAGTTTGTGTTTGTATTTTTCTCTTGAGTTTTCGTCTATACTTTATATTCTGTTTCGTGTTAGTTAAACATTGTTTCGTTTTTGTTTTGTTATATTGAAACTATGAAAACGCGCGAATTTAAAATCGGGAGATTTAAATGATGCAGTTGAATAGTTAGTTAGTTAGTTTTAAACAAAATCTCTTACAATATAAATTGTACATTTACAATACTTGAATATAAATCACATAAAACTTTTAAAAAAATATGACCAGTAAACATCTGATGAATAAATCGGTGAGAAGAGTAGTTATCTATCTATTTTCTTAAATGTCCTGTGAATTCTCGTGAGTAGAAGACATTTTAAGTTATGTAGTTAGAATTACAGTTTACTAAGGGAGGAATCGGTGATTGTCTTTGGTTGAGAGACTCTTTTCACGCGTCACCAAAAAATCATTCCAATGACTTTATCATCAGCTGATCCCTATGCTGGAAAATGAATATGCAATGGTCAACCCGAAAGGATTAGTAACAAGGATCTACCAAATATGGAGAGGGAATTGGCGATGAGTTAAATGTACGCTGTAAAGACCATTAAAAAACATCAACCGCCTGAAAGACCGTCAAGTGTAACCCAAATCTGTCTGTCTGTTTTCGACATAGAACTTTGCACATATGTGTGGCAGTTCAAGTCGCCACACTCCCTCCTTGTAGCACACAAAGTAAGACAAGAAAGTAGAAGAAATGCATAATAGAGACAGTAAATGGAGGTGTGAGACAAAGGAATAGTAATAACGAAGAACAATATAGTTTCACTCGAAATCACAATTCACAAGGGGTGGATGCATCTGCGTCAGCCATTGAGAACGATTTTGAACCATATCACCTATTGTTTTCAACCATTGGTTTTTATCGTCCCGACGACCCCAACCAAACAGGAGTTTACACCTTCCTACGTGACTGACTGGCTTGAACTAACTGTTGTGGATTTCATTGACTGGTGCCATGTTTTGGTTTGACCACCAATAGCTAACTCTTTTCCAACCTGATCCGTCGTATGTCAGCTAACACTGCCCTTTATCGACGAAGGCGATACTACTTCACACGGGAGATAGAGTACGGGCACCTATGATCAAAGACAGCTAGCCAGGCTTTCCATGTCTTCCACTCTCACTGGCCGGGTCCTACAGCCAAAAAGGAGGACGGAGTGGGCTGTTGAGCAGTACACCCGTCCTTTGATCAATAGCCGGATATCACGTAAACTAAATAAGAAGTGATGAGTTGTTCATACAAGGTTGACATTAGAGAAAAGATCATGGAGCCATCTGAAAACAATGGTAGTGTTCTGATTTCACTACAAAAAGATGGGTTGCTGAGGCCGTATTCTTCACTTCGAACAAAAATAATTATTAATTATAACAAGCCAATTAAAAGGAACATAGGTCAAAGTAGACATCTAATTATCATAAAGCAAGAATTCATCATACTGAAGAAGAGATATGAAGATAAAAGCATCTCCAACAAACAGTAAATAACCCAATGTACTGTTAAAGCCACATTTATCTATTTCCCTACTTAATCTAACTTCAATATTACTTGAAAAAGAACGTGGTTATTCCGCATGTGTAGCGCAAACCTCAACTTCTTTTTATTGAACAGGCTTCATATACACGTTGACTGAACTGCATTCTTTACTTATGACTCTATAATAAACCTCAATAGTCGAATGAAAAAATCTCTTGAGTAAAGAATCTACAACCTCCATGGAATTAACATCCCCTCTGAGATTCAAACACACATCACCCAATACTACAGTTAGTCAATTAGTCAGAATAGCTGAACGGCTTCAGTAGTGAAGCCCATTCAAATCCCCGAAAAGACATAAAAGTTCCTGTGAGTTTGTAAATACGTCTTCCTGACAAGTGGCATTAAGCGCGAAACCTGTCTCTAGGTTTTCAACCATTTAACACCAATTAAATATTTGCAGGTATTGGTTTTGTAGGGATTTTGTTTGATTGTATGGAGAATTTCACCATGAGCTGACATCAGTTAGAGAACCACTGGGAAACCTGGGAGTACTGGACAGATGTTCCTTACACCCTATTTTTGGACTCTTCAGCAGTATGCATTCACCACAGGAGGTTCGAACACAGGACCTTCTGGTTACAAGGCCGGCGAGCTCGTAGACCATTGAGCCACTGGGACCCACCGATCCAATGGTTCTTGAATTCTAACTTCTCCCAATTCACGACACAGCCCAACCATTTCACAATGTCTTCTTCGATGAGTTACTGCCTCATCTTCAACCTACTGTACCCTACTGGTCACGGCTTCCCACTAGAACTCCAGGTTATCTGCCTGAGTAAGGTTAGTTGCTAGTGAGCATCAGATTAACTTTCAAGTATTGGTTTTGTAGGGATTTTGTTTGATTGTATGGAGGCGGGTACGTACAGCTGAAGAGTCCCAAACTAAGCTGGTGAAACAGCTGTCCAGTACTCCTTGCAGGTTTTCCAATGGTTCTCTAAATGATATCAGCTCATGATGAAATCCTACATACAATTAAGCATTTATCCATGTTAGCTAGATTGATACTGAAATGTTCATCATTTGAAAGAATTTAGTTTTGAAAAAAAGACAGGAATAATAATAATGTCTGTCTACTAACTAACCAACATATTGATCATTTTGAAATGTGCGCATTTGTTGTTTTATATATTGTGCTTCACACAGCTGTTCATTCATTCACATGTTCAATGACTGTTTATATATATATATATATATATGTCATGAAATACTGAAAATATAGGGAGAGAGTGTTTTAACCGCTATCATCTTCTCTTGATACCGCAAACAGTAATAATAATAATAATAATAATAAACGGAATAACGAAAGCAAAAGAGAAAAGTCTTGAAAAAACAATCCAAAGATGAACAGACAAATGACAATGTTGATAAATCAAACAAACATTTTTGTCGCACTTCTCCAGTGATTTTATTGAGGTTTGTTTATTATTTTTTCCTCTATGCCTAACTGCTACGATTGTTTCTAACATTCTCCTGCTCCACCCTCTTTATATAGATAGATAGATAGATAGATAGATATAGGTAGCTAGCTAGCTACACCTATCCAACAGCTAAGACATGATGATGATGATGCCTAGAGTGTATATACCCCGTATGAAGGATAGAAAAATATACGACAGTGATTAGTTAGTCATTATTGAAGAAGAGAAATGGACCGCATGATGTCCACCTACTCAGCTCTTCCTCTACCACCACCACTACCCCAAACACATACACCCGCCTTATCGTTCCCCTTTCTTTAACAGTGAAACGATAAGTGATAAATAAATAATCTTTCATATGTATATGCATAAATAAAAGTTTGTTTGAGAAAGTTATAGAGAAAAACCGGGTTGCTATGGTATATGAATCGGTTAACCCGTCTATGCCTTTGTCTCGTTTTTACTTTACTCTGTAAGTTTACTTAAGGCTACATATATATATGTATAATATCTTGAAACAATAAAATGACATGAAGAAATATACTGACCAGGATATTAAATGTGTAAAACGTTATGCTATCCTACTGACTATTTGTAGTAAATAAACGATCTTTTGAATTGACACTTGTAACTAATGTGATGCGTCTAATCCTCTCTTTGGTGCAGACTGAATTCTATCAGTCAGGTTGTAATGTGGCCACCATTCTAGGTAGCTCACCATCACGGTGCATATTGGTTAGATGGTATTAGATGGTTGGAGGCAATCGGCCACAGAAAGCCTTGCTTGACCTAGGTTTTATCTGCAACGTTGAAGGAACGCATGTCCCTTATGAGATTGGAACCCGCCTCACCCAGTTAGTACTGCAGTCAGAGACGTTACCACTGAGCTTTTCAGACTCGCAATTGACATCCTGTAGGACTGTAGTAGGTATTTGGATTGGACAATAGTAACTAGTGTGATGCATTTAGTCCTCTCATTGGTGCAGACTGAATTCTATCAGTCAGGTTGTAATGTGTCAGTGTAATAGTGTCAAATCAAAATATCCACTACAGTCCTATAGGAGGTCAATCACGAGCCCGAATAGCTAAGTGGTAACGTCTCTGACTGCAGTAATAACTGGGTGAGGCGGGTTCGAATCTCACAAAGGACATGCGTTCCTTCAATGTTGCAGATATGGCTTGCTGCGTGGTGAGTGCCAACTAGCACGAAACCTAGGTCCAAGGCTTCTTGTAGCCGATTGCCTCTAACCTTCTCATACCATCAAATAAACGATCTGTCAGGTAATACAAGCCTCAAGACGAATCCAATACGCTGACGAAAACTACACTTTAATTGCTGGCTTGTAGAGATTTGATTGATGTGACATTTGATCATAAAGTGAAAATCAGAGAGTGATGAAGAAAATTGTTTTGTGTAAATTTGGAAATCCTCAGAAGTACACCCCCGCCATGACTTCACCCATAAGGTACTAAACCTAAGATCCTTAGGGTTGTGCGACTAGCTTATTGATTGTTCAATCACTTTGGGACTGAAGAGTCCTGAACTAAGACGAAACGCTTGTTCAGTACTTTTTACTGGGTTTTTAATGGTTTTTCTAACTAAAGTCGATCCGCGATCAAACTTAAAAATTTCTCTAATCAATAATCTTATCGCCAAATCACAATGATAATAATAATAATACGACTGATAGGCAAAAATAAGCCAGAGAATACGGATCATTATTGACATGAGAGCTATTTTACTGTCAAAATATTTTTTTACCGATGTGGAGGTCAAGAGTTTGCGCCTCTCTCGGGGTACTAGTTTTGTGCATTGTTGATATGGAGGTTAGGACGCTCGCCGACCATGCACATCGTCCGGGGTTCGATTCCCGGCCACAGACGCACTCCTTTACCTCGATAAGCCAGAAATAATGCTGGTAAAGAGGAGAGGTTGGGCATGAGGCTAGCAACCTCATCCTGTAAAAATAAACACTGCTACAGAAACTTCAAGCCACTAGCTTGAAGCATTCTGTTCCACTTGGAAAGTGAAGGATAAAAACTGCTGAATACACAGCTTTTAAGTTAAAAGAAATTAGTAATCAATAATCGTTCAGCCATTACTAAGAGTGGGTAATACTGAAGGTTCTATGAGTGCACGCTAACCGTCGAACATAGTTATTTTCAAGCTTATAGAAGAAGAAATAAGGGGAAAGATGTGTAGGGTGGGGGGCTAGAATGTACACAAAACTCACAGAATCTTACCACAGTGATTTTTGTCACTGGAGAACTTCAGTTTTTAAATGACAAATACAAGCCAAAATTTTCTTATTATCAAAAGTCATTTAACACTAACCAAACAATGAAAATCGGGTGAAAGACAAGGCTGAGATTGTGGATGAGGCGAATTTCGCACTTTTAAAGTGCGCACTATGAATAATCATTGAAGAAAAGGCAAAGCGGAAGTCATTTATTTACGTTAGATAATCGTTTGACGAACTAAGTATGGTGCTTAGTGTTATCTATATACCACTCGTAAATTGTAGTTACCGATTTATTTCTTCTTATTGGTCGTTCCTGGTATATGTATATATGCTCTTTTGACATTTGTATCCAATCTATATATCAGCCAACGTGTAGTGCCTGAGTATTGTCCACTCCTACCCTATTACTCTTGCTACTACTACTACTACTACTTATATAGAGATATGAGTAATACGTTGAGTAACATCTTCGGAGGAGTAATGAAAATTTGTGTGACAATGAAAAAGTTATACCCACGGAAACGATGGTGATCTATGGGATTGGAGATAGTTCTCTGATCTGCTAATTAATTCACCTCTTTAGATATCTAGATTATTTCCCTGAGATGTAATAGACACTAAATTTCTACTTTATACTAACTGTAGAATGCTTACTAAGCAAAAAACCCGAGGTCTGGGAGTTGGTTCATGGCTGATGCATTCTTAAATCTAGTCAAGTTTACTAGCCGACAGCGAGCCTAGAAAACTGGGTGGGTTGGGGGTATGGCTAGTCAGCTTATCCTTTAAAATCACCAACGCTACAGAGAGACTTCACAAGATAAAGTCTTATGTTCCACCTGGAATGGAAAAAAATCCTAATACTACCGATAGTACTGACAATCAGATAAGTACTGATATTTCGACTTACGTACGATTAAAATGTAGATTAAGAAGTCTCCTACCGACTACTGATCACTAATATTATCAAAAAATTAGCATGCACTCACTGAATAAATTTCTTTCTTCAAAAAGGTCTGATAATTTATACACTCACACATACATACACACATACATACATACCTACGCACATACGCCACAGGTAACAACAAGGTTCATAAGTGCACTATAACAGGATAGGACAAAGAATGTGGAAGTAATAGAATGAAACAAAAAACACACTCGTTTGTAGGTTTTAAATTTTTCTAAAAAAAACACTATTTTCTCCTCTGATTCTGTTATTTAATTTATCACGATAAAATGTGAAATTTTGGTGTTTTGCACGGAAACGAAATCTCTGTGTGTGTGTGTGTGACTGAATGACTGTGTGTCTGTGTGTGCATATATAGGCGTGTTTACAAGGAAGCAAGAGAAATAAATCTGTGATCGTTACTCAGACCTTTTATGGAATGTGTCTGTGAACTTAAGGCTGTAAATAAGCGTGTGAATAAATGGATGTGACGGTAACAGTTTTTTTGTCAGTCTTTGAATCATATCTGGTCGTGGTAAATAGTGGTAATTAATAGATTGTAAAAAAGACAGACGGAGCTAAACGCCATCTCAAGGTTCATTCGGACAGTGTTCCGGACATCACGAAGCCAGATAGAGCTATTCATCTTCCCTCTCGTTGTGCAAGGTGATGCTGGTGGTGGTGGTGGTGGTGTGAAATGCATTTCTCACTTGATCAATGAAAAGTCTTGTGATGTTTTCAGGGTGTTCATGGAGAATGTTACGCATGACGTGGTCACACATACACTGCATGTAATTAGGAGTTATCCACTTTGCCACTGGGAAGGTGTAAACCATCTGGTTGAGGCCCTCAGGAGGCTAAGAACCAATGGCTTGAATTTATCGATGATGTGGATCAAAATTGTTCTCAATGGCACAGATTCATTTGGTCTTTCTAATCTCCAAGATGCATTAAACCTTAGTATTTTTCTATGCAGCTATTCTTTCTCCTGCACAGGTTTTGCTTATTAAAAAGATTTTTTGAATCTCTTTTCACTACTTTTAGTCACTAAATGGAATGTAGCCACTCAAACTACTGTACTTATTCCCTAAGTTTCATGCTGATAATTGCAACCAATAGCAAAATTTCTTCAGCTGTTAATATTTAGATATAAAACTGATGTCATGAAGGGAATCAACGATGATAATCGATCAGCTAATCCAATTGTAGGTCAAACAAACTTGTCGGAACCAAACAAACTTCAACAGACAACGAGTGACCTGACTCATGATAATAATATCAGTCCAAATCTTACCAAGAAAGGATTACGAACATGAATGAGTAAAGACAATGCGTCAGCTCTGAATCGGTTACTATCATTATTATTATTGTTCCCTTGGGTTCCTAGTGGAATATACGGCTTCAACTGCACGTCTCCACTTGCTTCTGTCTTCCTTCTGCTATACTTTTCACCTGCATCCGTGTAAGGCCATACTGTTTCAACTCCTCAACTCTTCACACGATCTCCTCCATGTCACCCTCGCCCTGACGTCCCACTCGACGCTTCCCTTTCGGCCTGGTTCCACTCGAGAAATGGCCTGACGCACGCGCGATGTCACCCAGCCGCCTCCTCAGTGAGTGAGTGTCCAATCCATCTCCACTTTCTCCTGCACATTTGTTGTTGGCGATCGGTTCTTGTTTTCGTTGTTCCCACCCATAGTTTCTTGTTGGTGATTCTGATCTTCAGCATAGAGCCAGCGAAGACAGTTGTTGGTTGATGAAGGTGTGCAACAGGCTGTTGGAAATATTTCTTTGTCACCTGCCCGCGTGCCCGCCAATTTTCTGATCCGTATAGAAGAGCTGACTGACTTGACGTTGTTTGTATTGAAAATCCGACCGAATTTTGTTGTTGATGCTGACTGAGTGACGAATATTTCCAGATTGGTTTCAGGTTGATTAATGAATGTGTTTCTCGCTCGCCTTCCCGATTCTCGCTCGATTTGACATCCTCGTCCGTTGCGACTGCGTGTAGTTGAGACAATGCTCCCTAGATAAGTGAGTGAATGAAGTAACCTCTTTCAAATCCCTCCCGTCGATAATGATTGGCACTGGATGTTTTTGTTGTTGTTGATGCTGGTTGGTTATTTTCATAACCTCCTTCTTATCTATGTTCACCTGGAGTCCTGTCTTCGCCAGCTGCTTCTTCGACCAGTTTGTCAGTCGGTTTTCACTTGTAAGTCTTCGATTTTGTGTGACATCAAACATAAATTGTCCACGCGCGAAATCCAGGTCTTCTAAAGTTCTTCACGTCGGTCCGGGATACCCCTGTCTCCTCGTTTCCCACTCACTGTCTGACTCATAATGCAATCAGTCCACCACAATTAGGAATATCGTTCATTGGTGATAATAAGCACCCTTGTCTGACTTCTATGTGTTTCCTCCAAACGCCTCGCTGAGTTTTCCTTTTTGGGTTGTTTTCATCTCCTCATTGTTATACCACACACTCGGTCTATCAGCACACTATAAGATTTATTGAATGTGTTGCTATTTACACTAGTACTACTATTACATAATAATTCTATATTAGCAATATTAATGTATAGGTCGGTATTTGAGATGAATAATTCCTGACTTCTCATGGCTATTAGCTTAACCACCTTCTAATAATGTTTATTCATGAGGATGACAAAAAACACTAGACTATACTGACTTATATAATTTATTTATTTATCTATTTGTTTTTACAAACTCATGTACCTTCTCAGAAAATTCACAAGTTTCTATGGTAGAAAGGATTAGATAATAACCACAGAGATTTATGTCTCTTGCTCCTGAACACGCATGCACGCACACACACACACACAAACAAACAAACAAAACGTGAACTAGCTTGTTTTTAAAAGATACACAGAGATAAGAACAGTTCGTTTTTTTTTTTAACTACACCAAGATTTCATATTTCAACGTGATAAATAACGAAAATCAGAGAAAAAAGTTTTTAAAGGATGAAAGAACTACCAAATATGTTCGTATCTATATATTTGTTTTTCACCTTATTACGTTTGAATGTCTCATTAGTGTATTGAAAAACCAACAATTATTGTGTGTGTGATGAGCACTTCTAGCGATATCAGGTATACAGAAAGCGAGAGAGAGAGAGAAGGCGTTGTGTGTACTCATTTTATAAACTGATGACTTATTGAAATATTTGGAATAAAAAGAGCTAACAGAATCCCATTTTTAGATGTCTTAATCAGGAGAATCAACACAGGAAATTTAGAAACACAAGTATATAGAAAATCCACGCACTCATACAGATCAAATACTCAACTATACTAGCAATAATCCAATTACTCATAAAAGAAACTGTGAGGTAGACATTGTAGCCCTCCAGAGTTGAAAAGCATGGAAGAAAAATACCTACAAACGGTCTTCAAAAAGAATGGTTATCCATAAAATTTCATCAAAAAATGTTTAAAACAAAATCACAACACCAACAAGAAACCATCATCAGTGATCACAAGAAAATTCGTCCTACTATACATGAAAAAATTGTCTGAAATAACAGCTAGAATACTGAAACCGTTTGATATAGATAGAGCACACAAGCCAGTCAAATCGCTTAATTCAATGTTATGCAAACAGAAAGATCCAACAGAAAAAGGAGATATAACTAATGCCATTTACAAAATAAATTACGTGTATGAACTGTAACAGGCATTACATCGGCCCCTTAGTGGGCGTATACTTCCAATGAGCATCCAGGAACACAAATCAGTCGTGAAAAGACACGATATATATTCTCTCATATCAATGCATATAGACAATTATGGACACCAGTTGGATTGGGATAATGTCGAAATCTTAGACAGAGGAAACACCCAAAGTGCAGTCAGGGAATCGCTAGAAGCCTGGTACTCAAACGAATATGCAATTAACAGACATTTTAATTTAGATTAAATATACCACCAACTAATAAAAAGTAAATTATGTAACCTGAAAGTTTAAAATCCAAGTCAATAGAAAACGGTCACTACATATGTAAAGATGGTTACCGGGAGACGCAGTTATATCATTCATGAAAAATTTAAATCATTTCACTTTATGCTAAATATTGCGCTGAAGACGTTGTCCAGTAGGGGGACGACAAATGCTCCGCAACTAAACCAACCAGCTCAGAGAACACTATTAATTGTAAATCATCCCCCTAAGCTACAAATCTTCTCTATTATTTCAAGAGCTTTAGTGTTCGTCAACTTTGGAGCCTAGGGTACAGCTGCTTCAGACCGGTCAGATGCACTAACATTCATAGCCTGTCTAAAGTTATCTTCGTATGAAGACCTTATCGTGGGCTATGGTTCTTCTCATAGTACACTGAGATGTATAATTTCCGGGAATGGCCTTTTCCTAACATCTAACCCATCTCTCGTCAACTCTGAAGAGCAGGCAGGGCAGGGTAACAAAGAATGACTCAGATTTCATTGTCGATAAATTTAATCGATTGCGAGCTTTAAAGTATTTGTATAACTGTAGAGCCACAGAGCTTATCCTACCTGAGTGAGTTTGTAGGTTTGAATGCCACCCTAGTTCCTGCTTTTATTGAGAATCCTACTATGTAGCGTCTCAGATGTCCCCTCTATATATGGTATAACATTAGATGACTTATATTCTTTCTTAGTTATATTATCATTACTAGCTTCACAATTGTTTTTATTTTATTGCTTTCACTACAGTTTATCTCACTCACTCACTCACTCATTCTTTCCTAATTTCTTATTTTATCCCACCCCGCTTTATTCTTCCTTCTGCTTAGAATATATAGTATCTTTTGAGAAGGTCAGTTTTGCTGAAATGTTAAAGACAGAGATACTGTCAACAAAAGTCTAAATTATATATCTATTATTGACAGTTTCATCTGCGGTAAAATCATACATATATATATATATATATATATATATATATATATATATATATATATATATATGTAAAGAGAGAGAGAGAAAGGAATCAATCAGGTGAACTTATCAAACTTTCTCTCTTGAATAAAATGTCTATCAACATGACCAAAATCAATCATATATATATATGTCATCATTGCAATTGTCATTATCAGTAAACTTATTGATAAGTAAAACACAGAGAGGTGTAGTTGGTGATGATGGATAGTATAAAGAGTTTGGCTGGCGGGGAGGGTGTGTGTGGGGGGATGTTTGGAGGTGCCGAGGGGGGGGAGCAAGTACAGACTGCTCTACAGGCTGTCCAAAACTCGATGACAATTGACATAACACTATATACTGAATTCAAAGATGAATTGAAAAGAATAAATAAGCATAAGTCTAGATGATGAAGATGATGATAGCTTTTCCAAGATGTTGAATCTGTGAGTGTGTGTATGTGTGTGTGTGGGTGTTCGTGGTAGTTGATATTCAAGCCTATCACAGCCGTCTTCCTCTTATTCTTCTTCTCGTATCAGCTGGTTATCAGTGCATGCTAAATAATGTATTGCTTCTTTTGCCTATTCTCATATCAAACGATTCTGATGATTTATCTCTGTATATAATATAATATAATAAGACAGTTGAGATAAGACAGAAACAGTTGACGAGTAACGCAGTGTACAAAAGTCAATCCTCCACTATATATTAAACCAGTTATCCACAGTAATCTTGTTCCTATCAAAAGTTGTTGTATGGATACATATATATATATATATGTCAGTCAAGTTGACCATCCATCCATTCCTGACGGGGAACAATCTGCCATTTGTAAGAGGCTCAACAGAAAAACGAAGACATCCACCCACACACACACACCCACACACACAAACGAACAAACACAACTCATATTTACGAATACATAAACACGCAGACAAATAGACAAGACATGAAACAGCCTTATCATGCATCATTCTATCAAACAAGCAAACAAACAGGAAACACGATAAATATCTTTTATCTTTTCGTTTTCAAGAAAAATCACTTCGATTTTCTCTAAAAACAGTATTTTATGTCAATCTTCTCCGCCATTTTGTTGAATTGGAAAGGGAAAACAATCCACAATTCTATCAGTAATCATGAGGATCACTGATAAGAACTTTATTTACTTTGATTGTTAAAATTTAAAATTGGTATATAGCATACACATGCATACAAGGGTGGTGACATTTAACAGGTTGCCTTCAGTCTATACACGGACTTGAAAGCTTTGTGAAAGTAAAAAAAAATGAGAATATAAGTTTCTATACATGCTATTTTTCGAATTTCGTTCATGAACTGACTTCAGTTGGAGAAACACTGAAAACCAGGGTGTAATGGACAGACATGTTTTGTTTTATTTTGGGACCCTTCAGTGAGATGGTTGATCATCCAGCTATTTGTTTTTTGCAAGTATTTCAAGGATGTCGAGGTTTTCAATGGTTCTCGCCGTGTTTATACTCACGTGGATCGATTATGCAGAAATCTTTGATTTTTAAAGTCAGTTACAATTTCTCGGTTTTCTGTTCAGTTATTCGGAATGATTCTACCTGGAAAGCGTCGTTTCAACTACAGGCATGCTGAACTGGCGAGAATATCAAAGCAAGGATGGGGAAAGCAAAGCAAGCTTTCATTTCTTTCAAATTTCCGTGGAGGTCAACAGCACTTAACATGAAAAATAAGATCCGGATTTTCAGCTTCAGTATGAAGTTAATGCTACTATATTGATCAGAGACTTGCACGGCGCATCACGAAGAGCCCTTCAAACAAACTACACACCTTCATCAACAGCTGTCTTCACCCACTACCACTCAAGATCAGATGGGCGGCCAGAAAAAAATCAGCAATAGTGAGGGATATCTGGCAATAAGCAAGCCGGCCCAGCAGGAACCGACTGTGCCACAAAGATGCAGGAAGAAATGGAGGTGGTTTGGAGACCATACTCTGAGAAAACCATCATACGTCAGGCCATTGCTCGAGTGGAACCCGAAAGGAAGCGGCAAGTTGGTCGTCAGTGTAAGGGTGACATGGAAGAGGTCATGTGAAGAGGAGATAAAAGCATGTTGGCAGACCTGGAGCCAGGTGAAAACGTTGGCAGGGAACCGAACACAATGGATACGTGTGGCTGAAGCCCTATGTTCCTCTAGGAACTAAAGGAAATAATAATAATTCGGAGTGATTATCTCCAAGCAATATTGTAAAAATAGCACTATGTTACTGTGGCATAGAATATCATTCGATATACGATAGGTTTACTTGATATATCACGCATCCACAAAAGTGGTTTAGCATTGATAACTGGATTACGGGGTTGAGAGCATAATTTATTACTCATATTCATAATAATAATATGTATTCACTTGACTTCAAAACTTGCTTAATAGAGCCTAAATCCTTCCTGTTTTTCAACACAATTCTAGTAGGTCAGGATCATTAGGTGTATGGGAACTAGGAATTCTGCGTGGAACTTGGATGACTGACATTATAGCTGTAGCATTTCCAACTAGTTGCAGCCTTTCATCAACAGATGTTTTCACTGGCTTCATACTAAAGATCAGATGGCCTGCCAGAAAGGATAAGCAACAACGAACTCTGGCAAGGCAGTGAACCATCCAAAAACTTATCATCTAACACATATGCAAAAGGAAATAGAAGTCGATTGGACATACTATGAGTAGATTGTTGTGTGACATCACGCGGTAAGCAGATCTTCGAGTGGAAGCTGAATAGAATGGCAACGAATTTGACATATGCCCGAGGGTCAGATGAAGGAAATAGTATGTGGAGGAGCTAACTGGCAATCGGGAAGCCAGCCAAAAAAGACTTCAGAGAAGAAAGTGAAGTGGAGATGTGCTATTGAAGACTTATGTTCCACTCGGAATCCAAGAGAATGATACGAATAACAACAGAATGACTTTTTTTGATTACAGCTTTTTTTGGTACAGGTATAGAATTTTCAGCTTGTGATATCGGTAGCCCAAATTTTCCAGGCCGACCATAGATATCAGGTATGCGTCAACAGGGGATCGACCTCCGGACCATGTGGATGGTCGACGAGCGTCATAACCACTGTGCCACCGACGCATGACCCTAATAAGTCAAATAATCTGAGAAATATCTCAGCCATTGTAATGCATTCACTTGCATGTATCCACACAGCAGCCTGGGATAGGCTAAAATTGTTAAAAATTCATATAGTTAGGTGAAGACAGATCGAGGTTAGTCACTGAACCTCTATTCATCGAATCAACACCAAAAACTTGCATTCGGCATGATGCAGTACGTATCAGGTGTTCATAGAAAACTGTGGCAAAAAACAGTGGGTGACAAAGACTATGTAAAACAAGCCACCAAGTCGTGTGTGTGTGTGAATATACATATTGGTATGTGATTATGAGTATTACATTGTGCTTAAAACGTCGTCACCAAGTTATTTAAAATACTACATAACTCTGTGTATGCCTCATATCCTGTAAATTTATCTCATATGATATTTTCAATATTACTCATCACAAATTTGAAAATTGGATTTGATTTCCCGCCCAAAATTTTTATTAAAACAAAATTCTCTCACTCCAGAGGGAATTCAGAAACCATATATATGCGCATCCTCTGAGACATTTTGATATAGCACCTACACGGATAGATAACCTTAACATATCTTAATGCACACATCTACATATATATATATATATACATATACGTCTACAACAACCGAAAAACAACCGAAACAAAATATAAAATACCGAATAGTGTGTGTGTGTGCCCAGGTTTTATTATTTAAAGTGAAATCTATTGATTTTTATTTTACATCAAGAAAATCAATCGATAAGTACTTGGAAATTTTCACATAATCATTTTGCATAATACGTATTGTATTGACTAACGCGCGAATATTTTTTCAAGTGATGATAAATTTTGGTTTAAAATGATAAATACTGTTTATTCAATATTGAATGTATATATATCATTGTTAAATTGTTTATTTCACTTTCATTTATGATTTAATCTGTTAGTCAGTTAGTTAGTTAGTTAAGGGATAGAAATAAACATGATCAATATGTGTGTGTGTGTGAAGGCAACATCCTATCACTAAAATGATCGAAAGAATGAAGCATTTTATTTCTTAGGATATAAATGACCAATAAGAATGTTGGTTTGTGTGCAATGCACACATGCCTATGACTGATCGGTACCAATAACTTAAAATCAATGATTATTGAACAGACACTGTTAAACTTGGGTGGTTGAACTACATTTGTTTTCCCTTTTTGTTTGGTAGAAATTGATCTGGGTGCACAGTTGTTTACTTAGGAAATTAAAGATAAGTAAGTGGTACTGTAATCAGGGTGGCTAATCCTTCCCTTTTCGGGGCTCATCAACTGAACGTATATGAACCCAATTAAATTGGTGGTACTCTCAGTACCCACTAGACTAGTGTGTCACTAGAACTACCTCTTATGCCAAGTGTATCAGTCGTTATTCGTTATCAGTTTCACGACTGATATATTGGCTCTTAGTACAGAGGTTTTGACAACATCTGACTTCCATTTCTAACCTCATTCAAACAACTAACATCTTGTTAACCCTAAGACATCCTCGAAGCGTTCATACTTGCAGACGACATTATCAGTAGGAATTGATTATGTATCAGTCCAATAAAATCAGTCAATAGATTTTTGTTCAGAACTAGTGTTTCTCCACTTTTTTTAAGATAAGATAAAATTAGCTTTATTCCAAAACAGTACTTGTGATACAGAATGGAATTCTCAGCATTTCACTACATACAGTATTGCATCCAGTTAGTACATTAACAATAAATAAAGTTCTACATAGATTAAGGTTATCTCAGTTAGTTTTGACAACAACATATTAACATGTCGGTAGCAAAGCCAAAAATTGAACAGAGTGTTTGAAGGTGTTAGAAAAGTAGATACTACTAGCATATTTACTGGCGTAATCGGTAACAAAATGGTCGAGATATGCAGAGTGTGAAAGAACGAACAAGAATGTTTTAAGTAGAGTTTGTAAGGAAGAGAGAGACAAAACAGCACATAACAAAACAAAGACAAAAAAAGGTAGAGAGAAAGGAAAGGAGAGAAAACGTTGTACCTATAAATGATATGAATTGGAAAGACGAGATCCAGTTGTTCTACTGACTATTTAATAAGTTATAGGTGTCAGACCTAATGCTTTCTTTATCGCACAGAACACGAGCTAAGTAGGGTATGGATGAGTTTTTGTACTTACTAGTGCGAGCATATAGTTTCCTATATAGGCTTCTGGTCTGGTCTGGCTTGATAAGCTACAAGGGGAGAGTTGTGAATGAACAGGGTGGGGTGTGAGTTAAATAAAATGGATTTTGCCCATTTTTCACATGAGTCCATGTGCCTGTCCACCAGAATATTAACAATGTGGCTAAGTTCTTAGTATACAGTTCTTAGTATACAATAGTTTCAAACTTTCTCAGTGTTAATTGTGTTTTCAAACAAGATAGTTTGCTTTTGAATTCAATAAAAAAATAAAGCCGAATTTGAAAATTATGTCGATTCGTATCATTTGCAATTGAAAACATTTGATGCTTTACAAAGTTCAAGTCTCCACACTTCGTAAAAGCAGACGTACAGCTGGGGAGAGGAGAAAAAATATAAACGAAGTATAACAAACTGAAATGTTCATGTATTATTATTGTTCCCTTGGGTTCCTAGTGGAATATACGGCTTCAACTGCACGTCTCCACTTGCTTCTGTATTCTGCTGTACTACTCACCTGCATCCGTGTAAGGCCATACTGTTTAAACTCCTCAACTCTTCACACAATCTCCTCCATGTCACCCTCGCCCTGACGTCCCTTTTCGACGCTTCCCTTTCTATCTGGTTCCACTCGAGAAATGGCCTGACGCGCGCGCGATTTCACCCAGCCGCCTCCTCAACGAGTCAGTGTCCAATCCATCTCCACTTTCTCCTGCATATTTGTTGTTGGCGATCGGTTCTTGTTTTCGTTGTTCCCACCCATAGTTTCTTGTTGGTAATTCTGATCTTCAGTATAGAGCCAGCGAAGACAGTTGTTGGTTGATGAAGGTCTGCAACAGGCTGTTGGAAATATTTCTTTGTCACCCGCCCGCCCTCCAAGTTTCTGATCCGTATAGAAGGAAGAACTGACTGACTTGACGTTTATATTAATGTTGATGCTGAGTGACTAAATGAGTGGATCTGAGACATGGTAAACAGTAAATGCATTTGTACCAGTGACAACGATTTTCAGCCATGTCGCTACTAGCCCCCACATATTTTCCGGTAATTTCATACACGATATATGTTGGTTGTCAGAATGTTATCTTTCACCTCCACTAACCAAAAGAAAACTATGTACAGCATCTGAGAGTTTCAGTTGTGCAGCATAATTTCTAAATTCCAGGAAAATGCGTAGTGGAAACCAGAAGGAATCCAAAAGGACAGTTTCAAGCAATTCAGGACCAGCCAGATGGATATACCTGCACCCCCACCCCACACTCAGTGACGCTGTTTTCACTGAGTTTTCTTTGAGCTGACAGGGGGTGGGTGGGGAGAAAGAGAATAATCTAATAACTAACCAGTGTCAACCATTAAATGGTTGAAAACCCGGGGCGTGACTGTTAGTAAGGTGGCTGAAAGTGGACCCATTGTTTATGATTCCCCTGATCCATACAGTCATCAGTATTTATCTTTCACCTACACATTTTCGTTTGCTTATAGTTTCTTTGTAGTTTTTTTTCTTTTTAGATCTACCTTTATGTATGCCACTTATGTAGAGGGAGAACGTGAACCACTGCACTATTTGTATGCAAAATTCTGAATTAAAAATTAAGTTCAGTCTCTATCCGTGAAATCAACAGGATGTTGATTGGTATTCTAGTTAGCTGCTGGTGGATAGCAGACGAATCCAGGATACATATTTCGTCCTGTGTAGGACTCGGCATCTAGATGTACCTTCATCCCTGTGGAGACCGGGAAATTTCATTCCAATGTAAATCGATCAAAGATCAATTCAAGGTAACTTCAACAAGTAGCTTCTGATTGATCACATAATTCATTCTTCAATGTTTTAATTTATAAATTTTCAAAATCGTAATATACTACTACTACTATTTGACGAAAACTGTTATCCTTACTACTGATATACATCCGTACATGTATACGTTACGATAAGCATATTGTGATGATTCATTGTCTCATTGATAATGAAGTACTGTTTGATATTATGTGGTCATTATGAGTGTGTGTGTGTTTGTGTGTATGTGTGTACAGTACTGTGTGAACTGCTGGTTAGTGAATTCTATATTTTTCTATTTCCAACGTCCAAGTTACAATCGTACATTTGTGTATGAAGACACACCTACGCACATGCAACCATAACCAATCACCAATCCAATCACACACACGCACACATCCATGCATGACTCAGCCTGTTAATTGTAGTGGAGGTGGTGAAGGAGGATGGAAACGGTGACGACAACGATGACAAATCTGAGTATGATGATACTTTTGTTGTTGTCGTTGTTGTTATAGTCCAAAAGCTAGACGTTTTCGCACCAAATGTTTATTATTCTTTTCATTATTATTATTATTATTTTTATTGTTATTTTAGTTGCTCCAGTTGTTGTTATGACTGTTAGTCTTCAGGAGAAGCGAGAAAATTAATAATAACACAAACGATAATGTACTATATGCAGACTACTACTGTTCCTTTTGTTCAACACCCTACCCCACCCCCTCATTCTATCCTTCTTCACCTAACCTAAGCAACAATTCAGCTAGTCCTCCACCTCGAACCGTCCAACTTTCAGCAGTAATGGCTTCATTTCATTCCATTTTTTGCCGTTTCGTTTTGTTTCGTTTCTTTTTTCTGTAGTGTCCAATGTTCCATGTGTTGTTACACATAGCCCATAGATGGTAGAATAGCAAAAGTAGAGTGGGAAACTAGTCTGTCCTACAGAGAGAAGGAAGTTGATCCAGTCAGCACATATACAAAAAAAAGGAAGGAAGTAAAGACAATTATCACAATTGTATGGCCAAACACACAACAGGAAAGAAAAGAGAAAGAAGTGAGAATCTCTCGTGTTTCTACTATATTAAACTGTGACTACTAGGTAGTAAATTAATAAACGAAAAAGAGTAATAAAAATAATTTTAGAAAAAAATGTAGAATTTTGAATTTGAATGTTGTTTTTTTTTTGTTAAAGGAATAACATTAGATTACTCCAAAATTACTTTTGCAAGCGAAGTGTAGAATTTCTCAAATCGCTCAATGATGAGAAATTTTTCACTCTTATAAAGAACCCCACCTCTACAATCCCACCCCTACCTCAAACTCCACCTACGCAAAAGGCAACAATGAGAAATTACACTCATTAAAATGGACTACATTCAATTTCTTCAGAGGAAACAAACAATGTAGCTTTTGGTGTGGAAGTGATTAGAATCATGTCAGTTAACTTTATTAAATTTGTAGACTGAATTTTATTTTGTATGATCGATAAATGTTGATTCACAGTACTAACCTCTCTCTCTCTCTAGTTTATCGATAATTATTACTTATATAGTTACTTCGTTGTGAGAATATTCCTTAGAAGTGAAGTATGAGTTGAAATTGCATGTTCTTGCCTATCCCGTGTTCAGCCTCTTTTGATATGTCAGATCCTAGTACGCATACTTTGACAACGTCAGAAGGTTGCCACGATGTAACTTCGTGGATGGTGACTAACAACAATGTTCAGGATAAACATTTCGTCTAATTCGAGTCTCCTCATCTGGATGTAACCGCGATTCACAGTTACTGATGGTGTTCTCACCGAGCACCGATTATGCACCATGTTAACATCGTCTTAATATCATCAGATATCGTCGAAGCATCCATATTAGGAGCCGGTATGTCAACAAAAATCGAATATTTCCTTACAATGTAATCAATCACACAGTAGTGAATATGAAAAAAATTAGCGTAAACAAAAACTGACTCATACCCGTTGTATAAGAGTAGCTTCTTATCGCCCTCTTCGCCTACCTAGTAGAAGATAATACTTCGGCGTTTAAAACAATGGGTGCAGGCTTCACGTCTTACTAGGAACATCATTACTCACTGGGTAAGATGCAGATACATTCAGGTGATGAGTCCCACAAGTGACAAAATGGGTCTCTTCGACTCCACTGGTAGTCACAATCCAACAAATAAGATAGTGGATTTTAACCTGTATGATCCGCAATGCTGATGGTTTTAATTACTGCTTTAGCGTGAATGTATATTCAAGAAACTTTTTGGAATATTCTTCAGAATTGAAATATGAGTTGAAATTATGTACAACTCTTTATCTAGACGGTTGATTAGCTATACTGGAATGGAATCCTTAGTCTGGTGTTGACATATTAGCTCTAAGTAGGGGTATTTCAATGATGCTTTATGGCTAGAACAACGTTATTTGGTTACTGGTGATTCAAACAATGGAGTCTAGAATGCACGTTTCTTCCTATCTGAAAGTCATCAGTCAGTCTAATATGTCTACACACTCGGTAAATGCGTGATAATATCCAAACATCTTATCGTTTTAAACACCGAAGGCAATAACCCCTTAACCACTGAGTCACAAGAAAACCACTTCATGTGCAACAGGAAAGCCAGAATAATTAATTTCAATATAAAAACTAATTGAAATCAAGGGTCACGCTATGTCGTGAATTGGCAGAATTTGGAATTCATGGGTTGGCCAATGGATCGGTTCCTAGTGGCTCAACGGTATACAAGCTAGTTCGCCTTGTAACCAGAACGTCTTGGGTTCGAATACCGGTGGGTGTGCACTGATGAAGAGTTCCAAACCAGGACGAAACAGCTGTCCAGTACTCCTCGCAGGTTTTCCAATGGTTCTCTAACCAGCGTCAGCTCATGATGAAATCCTGTAACCAAAACTTGAGAGTTTGAAACAATGGCGAGTGAGAGTTTAAATTTAGGTGGGAACTTCATGACTCACTGAAGATTCAGTCAAATCTTCCTGATGAGTGAAATAGAATTAAATGTGCCTTCTGAATCCCAGTGATAGCCACTATCAGTTATCTCATAAAGTCTGTCTTTTTTAAGAAAATGAATTGAAATCAAATGAACCGAAATTTGATCAGCGCATACGCAAAGTGAGTACAAAACATATAGGTGAACAATATTGTTGTTTTCAGTTAAATCTTCTTCAGACTTTACTCTAATTTACATAGACTTATATATCTAAAATTTTAACCAATTACGGTGAGTTTGTGCGCCAGATGGTAATAAAAATAATAATGACAATGTGGTAAATGTTTTAAAAGTTAGTAATAACGATGATTGTAATGACAATAAATAATGATATTAAGGTTTACGCAGGTGGCGATAACAATAACGATTGGTATGGCAGTAATATGCGTATATGTAGACAATTCAATAAATAAATTAGGTCAAATCTTAAAAGTTACGTAATACCAAAAAAGGTGAAGTAGACAGATAATCAGAGTTTAAATAAATATCATAAAAGTACGAAGGAGATGGAAAAATAAGAAAGGATGGGAGGGTTTTAATTAGAATATACCCCCTAGGCCAAGGGAGAGACAATGGTAGGACAAATTTCTTTATTGTATGCAAAGACTAGTATTTTTCTCTCGAATTGATTCCCATAGCTTTGGCTGTGCGTAAAAAGCGGGTTCGAATTCCGTTAGAAGGGTCCGATGGAATGGGATAGATAACAACCACTGAAGGCACTTTGTGACTGCTATTATCAATCGAATTAGTCAAAATAGATCTTCGTATGGATTTTATTTGACCTTTTCCAAACCATGAAGGAAAATGCTCAATAATGCGTTTGTTAAGCTGTCTAGTTGTTCGGCCTATATAGTTTTCTCCACAGGAGCAGCTAAATTTGTAGATACACGTAGAAGTGGCACAGCTAGATAGATAGTTTGTATTTCACTTGAGCAATCATAATTGGTAGGCTGGAAAATGGCAAACAAAGGGTGATGGCAGTATAAGTCCGTCTTATTGCTCTCGATAATCTTAGATGTAAGACTTCACGAGCCACGTCCCCACTAAATTGTAATTTTAGGAACTGTTATCAACTTCTCTTTATTATACAGAGCGTTTATATGTCTCCTTACAAATCTACTGGGGTAACTAGATTGGTACAAAACTGAGTACAACTCATCATTTGCAGTATGAACTGTCTATCCACAGTACATAATGAGACTGATCGCTTCAAGGTAAAACAGATAGGTATAATACCAACAGAAATGCATTCAAATGTAAGCATAGGCAACCCACTTAGACAGAGGAAAATAAATAATAAAATCGATGGATACAGTAGCTTGAAGTATTGCTTCGTGAAGTTAAAATTATTGCATTACAACTCAGCAGGGAAAAAATGTCATGCCACAGGATGAAAAGTGATTTCAGTGTGGGTTCCATCACAAACCAACATTAGTTAAACAATATCAAGAGTGCCTATGAACCGACTTCAGTTAGACAGCCATTGAAAACCAAAGATTATTCCACATATGTTTTGTTGAAGTTTGTGACTCTTCGGTATTACACACCCATGACCCTACCGCGAATCGAAGCCAGACTTTTTGATTACAAGATGAACTCTCATACTACTGACCCAATTGAAAAGTTAGAGGATAATTAGAAACCAGCGAGGAAGAAAGCGGACATCTAATTGGTGTGGCATATTAACCTATGGAATTGATATTTGCATCAACTCCACATCCAAGTAATAGTGGAAAACTTTTTGATTTGACACTCGTAACTAGTGGAATGTGTCTAGTCCTCTCTTTGGTGCAGACTGAGTTCTATCAGTCAGGTTTGTAATGTGGCCACCATTCTAGGTAGTTCGCCATCACGACGCACATTGATTTGATGATATTAGATGATTGGAGGTAATCGGTCACAGGAAGCCTTGGATCTAGGTTTCGTGCTAGTTGGCACTCATCAGCAAGGCGTCTCTGACTGCAGCACTGTGTGACGCAGGTTGCAGATACGCTGACTGGTGTGTGTCAACTAGCACGAAACCTAGATCCGAGGCTTCCTGTGGCCGATTACCTCCAATCATCTAATATCATCAAATCAATGTGCGCCGTGATGGCGAGCTACCTAGAATGTTGGCCACATTACAAACCTGACTGATAGAACTCAGTCTGCACCCAAGAGAGGACTAAATAAATCACGCTTGTTCCTAGTGGTATATCAAAATATCCACTACAGGCCTATAGGAGGTCAATCGCAAGCCCGAATAACTCAGTGGTTACGTCTCTGACTGCAGTACTTACTGGGTGAGGGGGGGTTCGAATTTCAGAGGGGACATGAGTTCCTTCAAGGTTGCAGATACGCCTTGCTGACTGACAAGTGTCAACTAGCACGAGACCTAGGTCCTAGGCTTCCTGTGGCCGATTACCTCCAACCATCTAATAATAGTGGAAAACCTTATCCTCACCAAAAAAGTCAACGTAAGCACGTTAAAGCAGACATTTGACTCGAATCAAACGGAGTAAAAGCTTCAACTCACGTGGATGAAACTCGTTAGACAATTCAAGGTCAATGGTGCGGTCCCACTCCGTTGGTGGTTAGTGGTGCTTAAAATTAACTTGGCCAGGAAATATTTGTAATCAGCATCATACTTCATACAAGAATAACCAGTAAATATCTCGTTAGTTTTAGCCCTTATCAAAGAGGTGAAAGGTGATACACTTCGGAAATTGCTTACAACCTAAAATTGAATTGGGAAAGCTATGAAGAAGACTTTCCAGTGTTGGATTAGATTAGAAAAAGAAGTTAAACACTAACATTTACAAACAACCGATACATTCATCGTCAAATCGATATTTAGATTTCTCTTCATCTCACCACATAACAGTGGAAATAAGATTAATGAAAAGGTTAAACAACTAAATAACACGAAGGAATTTCTGCGGAAACAAGAAATCTATCCACTTTATAATTACTTCAGTAAATTAATCAGAAGCTAGATAGGAAACCATATGAATAACCATAATAAGGATAACATTAATGACAAAAATACACCAAGAACAAAAAATAACACTGAAAATTAAAATAAATTCTATGTATGATTCTTGATAAGGCAGGAATTTAAAAAAATAGTATTCAAACCTACAAACTAAGTTAGCAGAAAATCAAATAGGTTAAAGGATCCCAAAAAACCCATGAAAGAAAAGAGTTTAGTTTACCTACTACTCTTCAATGCTTGTGAGCTCAGATGTATAGGTCAGAGTAGTAGAATGGGGTTGATTAGGTCTGGCGGTTCACCCTAATAATACAAGAAATTTACAAAACAGCTAACCACTATTACTACATACAGCTACACGAAACTATAGAATAGGATGAGACAAAGTGACAGTAATAGAACTTTGTGTAACGGAAGAAGAGAGAGAGGGAGAGATTGATAACTGGCGCTTTATTCTACCGAGTCAACTGAAAATACGTGCAACAGAAATGATCCAACAGCTATTCCGAACATCTGGAAAATTCCAATGGCCTTACAAGAAATGGAGAAAAAGGATGAGAACCATAAAAATCAAGTCATGAAATTGTATAGTTAAAACAATGTTCATAAGTTTGTCATCCATCCAGGGAAAAACACTGTTCCAAAGTGCGTGATATATATATATATATCAAATAAACAAACGGATATGGAATTCCGTATTACCACAGTGTTCAAGATTTACACACTTACTAAATCAATACTAGCTTTTGTCGGTGAGTGAGTGAGTCGGTGGCGCAGAGGTTAGGACGCTCGCCGACCATGCACATGGTCCGAGGTTCGATTCCCGGCCACAGACGCACTCCTTTACCTCACTAAGCCAATGATAAAACCTGGTAAAGAGGAAAGGTTAGGCATGAGGCTAGCAACCCCATCCTGTAAAAATAATCACCACTGCTACAGAAACTTCAAGCCACTAGCTTGAAGCCCTATGTTCCACTGGGAACGTGAAGGAAAAATTATTATTGTTATTTTACTAGCTTTTGTGAGAGTGAGAATTACCTTGAAAATATACACCTTTTACGAAAATTAATGAATTGTTTAGCCAGATATCGTCATTGAGATGTTGGCAGTATTATAGGAAACCTATGTTACATTTAGATAGATATTTTCTTTTAGTTTGAAAGTCTTCCAATAAAATTTGAACAAGTATTTGCTGTATTCAGTAATAATCTGGCCGGCTGGCTTCAACACAAAACTTTCCCCCTGTGTACAGCAGTTCGAGTCGCCACAGTTTACTCAGTACACAAAGCCAGAGAAAAAAGTGAAAAGAAACGCTTAATAGAGACAATAAACCGAGGTGTAAGACAAAGGAATAGTAATAACGATGAATAATATGATTTCATTGGAAATCACAAGTCACAAGGATTGGATGCATCTGCGCTAGGCATTGGGAACGATTTTGAGCCATATCACCGATTGTCTCCAGCTCTCATTGGTTTTTACCGTTCTGATGACCCCAACCAGACAGAAGTCTACACCTTCCTATGTGGTTTAAACTAACTGCTGTGGATTTAATTGGCTGATGAGGTCGTGCTTTGGTTTGAACATGACTAGTTAACTCTTTTCCCGCCTGATCCATCCTATGTCAGCTACCAATGACCATTGTGGAGGAAGGCAGTGGCTAGGCATGCGTAACACATGTCCTAACCATCTCAGTAGATGTAGCTTTACAGCCTCGTCTGTTGATTTCCCCTCCTTACCTAGCACTCAGTAATAATACTTAGTTTTAAGTACGATAAAGTATATATAAATGTCTCTTCCTATTTTAAAATATAAAGGGTGTAATCATTTCCACATTTCTGTAAATAATACTTCATTAGTATAATTATAGAATGGTTATTTCTCTCAAGAATGTTAAACGGAATCTATTATTTTGTTTGAATAGATAATTCAATGTAATTTATCGAACGCGGTAAACTCATTTCAAAGACACTGGTAAATATAATGTCATCAAAATCTACAGATTTTCATTTATTTCAGCGAATAATCTGTCTGCTAGATTTTTAAATTCCGCTGGAAAACTGTTCAAGGAAAATAAAGTGAATTAGCGTGTTTTTTGTGTGTTCTTTTGTGAAGATGTAGCAATGACCAGACAGATTGAGAAATACAACTAACTTCATTCGCTAACCTACACAGTGTCGTTTAAACCTATAGACGGACGGCATAGATGAGGAAGATGACTGGATAAGCCAGACATACCCTTGTTAATCTGAAATCACTGTGGAAATCTGCTGCATACATCATAAGGAACAAGATCCGGATTTCTATCACTACTGTCATATCAGTCAGTAATACTGCATTTTTCAGAGACTTGGAACGCGCGTCACGAGAAACATTTCCAACAGGCTGCATTCACTTCATACCCTAAAATCGGATAGCCCAGATAAGCAACACAAGGAGGTTTGATAATAAACCAACCGAGAACCCAATTAATAAGATGAAGGGAATGCAGATGGATGGGTGATACACTGAGAAGAATGTTGGGTGAAATCCTGTACCAGACCCTTTGGTGCCACTTGAATGGATGAATGATGTGTTAGGTGTGGGTCTGAAGTTGACATCAAAGAAATTGTGTGCAGAGGAAATAAAATCTTATGGACAAACTTGGAGTAAAACAGAAAGGCGTACAAGGAAAAGAGTGAAATGAAGATATGCTTCTGAAGCTTTCTGTTTCAGTCGAAGCGCAACAGGAGGTCCAAACACTTCTATGATCCATACAGAAAGCAGATACACAGACTCATTGAATTGTGACTACCTGATAAGCACAACAAAACTACTTTTTGTAATCTTCAGTTACTTATACGCAGCTATAGCTAGATTTCTCAGTTTTAGATTTTATCACTAGGAAAGAATGCAGACAGTCAGTTAGTGAGTCACATACTACTAAACGAAATGAGTAGTTGGTTAATGATCACCATCAATAACCAGCATTAAATAACTACTCTAAGCTACCGATATCTTCATTCCTCGCATTTTGTGGAATGGGATATAAGTCCTCAAGCTTTGAAGTTACAGTAGGAGTGGTGCTGTTGATTTATGGGGTCGCTCCCAAGCATCCCTCTCTTCCTAGCTAGTAATATTTCGCGAGATTTTGAAGTGAGTAGGTCTGGAATCGGAACTAGAACTCCTGCATAGATGGCAAGCATCCTACCATTCATAATATGAATAAAATCCGTTTCAACACTTAATCTGTGTAAGCTGCATGATTAATTCGAAATATAGTCAATAGAGGGATGAAATAATACTCCAAAGCTTAGCTTAAGGTTAGCCTCATATATCTGTCGTGTCAGTCAGTCAGTCAGCATATGTATACGAATGATTAGTGCAAAACTGCGAAACAATTTCCGCCTGAATACAAAATTTTCGCCTTTAAATGGAGAAATAATTTATTTTAGCGTCTTCCAATTGTTGTTGTTGCTGTTGCTGTTTTTTTTCCCTACTCGATCTTAGTGGGTTTTCTCTTCCCCAGTGCTCTTCAGTGTCCTCTTCTGTGACTCTACGTCTCTCTCTCTCCCTCCTTCTCTTTCTCTCTCGATTTTTCTTTCTACCTCTACCTCACTAGCCAACACGGTGTTATGCATCGAAGAAAACATCAGTCTGAAATTGTTTTTTTTTCATGCCTTCTCTCCCTCTTCAACTGATCATATAAATCAACACATCTTAGAGTGGAGTTTCACATACAACTCTGTGTGCATACAAATACACACACACACATACACACATACGACAAACATACATCAGACACATCAAAAAAAAAAAGAGAAAACGGAAGAGAGTGGAGAGTTGGAGAGTAGATGGAGTGAGCAAAAATATTTGAGAATTCGAAATCGAAATAAATATGCGCTGTTTTACGTCTTTTTTTGTGTGTATGTGTGTGTGTTCTTACTATTTCTACTCACTCAACCTACTTCAATCCCATATAGTCTGGATATTGGTGGTTTATATACCTAGTCAATAGGCAATACAGATTACCTATCATAGGCTATACGGGATTATTCAAATGCGATGACATTAGTAATAATAACAAATAATAAAATAAAATGGGTAGATTCACATAAATAATAAGAGAAGGGGATGAATATAGACTATAGAAAAACAGAAAGGGAGGACATCAGCAGCTTACATAAATAAGCGATGATTATTTATTGCTTAACTTAGAAAGGGGTAACACTAAATGGCATTCCAACTTTCAGTGTTTATTATTTATTATGAAAGTTCAGTTAATAGTTGGTTTGTAGGGATTTGGTTGGTTACAGGATTTAATCATGATCTGACATTGGTTAGAGAACCATTCGAAAACCTGGAAGTAGTGGACAGCTGTTTTATCCTAGTTTGGGAATCTTCAGCAGTACGCACCCACCAACAGGGTTCGGACCCAGGACCTTATGGTTACAAGAAAAGCGTCTAGGGTTTAGTTCTTTTTGTGATAGTATTATGTGTAACCATTTTAGTACTTCTTAGTACTAAGTACTCGGCGTGTTATCTGAGAGTCGTTGGTTAGACTGTGATACGGGGTCATGGATGCACTGTGCTGATGAGCCCCTAATATAAATAAAACACCTGTCTACACCTGTTCACTTATCAATGATTTACTAAAATGTTATAGATGGATGACAAAATTTATGATGGAAACCTTAGTGTTTTGTTTAAATATGGAGAGCAAAACGTTCAGTGGTAGAATACTCATTAACCATGCCATATGTGGTCTGGGTTTCGATATCCGGTCACTAACGCACTCCTAAACCTCCCTAAGCCGTTGGTAAGGCTGATAGAGGGAGAAGGTTGGACGTGAGGGCAACAACCCCACCGTGTAAAAATAAAACCGCTGTTAGCGAGACTTCAAAGCTCTGGCTTTGAGCTCTACATTTCATTCAGAATTAAAGGAATAAAATAAATAAAATCAGAGACATATTGACGAAGCGGTATACACATTTGTTGATATGATTAACTCTCCAAAATTAATAGGTAAATTAAAGTGGTTTCAAACACAGTAGTTCACCTTTGGAACTAAAATGAAGGTCTTTTTTATTCAAAAGTACGGAAATCACACCACTTAATAGTCATTGTAATGCATAGTAAGTAACATGGCGGCCTGCTTAAAACTTAAGCTACCAAAAATCTCCATTGTTATACTACATATAATTTCTCCTCCTTAACTTTGTTTTAATCGATTAAAATATGACCTTGAATAGTATTATTCACTCTGGCAAGAATTTAAATTGTTTACAACCTGCTTATTCTTCAGTTTTTATTATACTTGAGAAAAAGTGTATTCGTGGGTGGCGACCCATCCTAATCCATGTGATAACTGCTCCTAATTTATGTCCTTGGGTGTCAAAATTCATTCCTGAACTTTTTCTAACTGGATTTCAAGTAAATATCATGCATTTCTTAAAGAATAAAAAGGGGGAAATGTCATAGTGGACTTCATATCAGACAGCATAGTTTCCCAGAATCTATTGACAATTAAGATTTTTTTCTCTGAAGATCTTGTATAAACAGAAAATATCATGTAATAAACTCCGCTGAAAGTTCTGTACATTTTAGTGACATTAGCCAAAATAATGCTATTATTATTAGTATTTTTACTCATTTACTTTATTTAGGATATATACAACAGGCAATCAAGATGCTAAAAGCTGGAAAAGCAGCAGATGGAATCCCAGCTGAAGCATTGAAAACGGACCCAGAGACAACAGCAGACTTGATGACACCATTACTGGAGAAGGTGTGGAAAGAGGGCAAAGTACCCAAGGATTGGAAGAAAGGATACTTATTCAAACTACCAAAGAAAGGAGACTTAAGTCAATGTAAAAACTGGCGAGGAATTATGCTCCTGTCCATCCCAAGCAAAATACTAAGTCGCATCATCCTGGAGAGAATCAAACAAGCCAACCTGGATGAAAAACTTCACCTGGAACAAGCTGGATTCAGGAGAAACAAGTCATGTGTTGATCACATCGCCACACTACGAATCATCATTGAACAAAGCTTCGAATGGCAGTCACCTCTGTATCTCAAATTCATCGACTTTGAAAAGGCCTTCATCAGATATCGTCGATCCAGAGGTCATTTTGCAACTACTTCGCTACTACGGGGTGCCATCAACAATTATACATCTCATCCAACAGTCATACGACAATGCTGCATGTCAAGTAATTCACAGAGGGAAAGTTACGGAAGCCTTCGAAGTGAGGACGGGAGTAAGACAAGCTGGCTGTCTACTATCACCAATGATTTTCCTGACTGCAGTAGATTGGATAATGCGACAGACAGCGGGAAACGAGGAAACAGCCATAAAATCAACTCACACCAAAAACTTGGGGGATCCGGACTTCGCCGATGATGATATATATCTGATTTCCCACAAACAGGAAGATATGCAATTGGAAAGCAAAACGTTGGAGGTAGAAGAAGCATCCAGAGAAGATAGGACTTCAGGTGAACATACAGAAGACAGAGGTAGATGATGAAGATTCATGGGCAACACAAACAGCAACAACAACTACAGACAACAATCAGCCAGCATAAATGGGAGGAACGTGAAAGAAACAACCCCCTTCACCTACCTACCAGGGAAGCATCGTTTCAACTGCAGGCGAACGGAACTGACGAGGATATCAAAGCAGCGAGGATCGGGAAAGCAAGACAAGCTTTCATTACCCCCAAGTCTGTGTGGAGGTCAACAGCACTCAGCATGAAATTGAAGATAAGATCCGGATTTTCAACTTTAATGGGAAGTCAGTGCTACTATATGGATCAGAGACTTGCACTGCACGTTGTAAAGCGCACCGAAAACAAACTACAGGCCTTCATTAACAGTTTTCTTCGCTCAATTCCACTCAAGATCAGATGGCCGGTCAGAAAAGATCAGCAACAATGAGGGATCTCTGGAAATGAGCGAACTAACTAGGAACTGATTGTGCAACAAATAGGCAGGAAGAAATCGAGATGGATTGGCTGGCCATACTCTGAGAAACCAAACCATCAAGTGAGTGACATCACTAGACAAGCAACGCTCGAGTGGAACCCGCCACGAAGCGGCGAGTTGGTCGTCAGTGAGAGGGTGACTTTGAGGAGGTCATGTGAAGAGGAGATGAAATCATGTGGGCAGACTTGTAGCCAGGTGAAAACTTTAGCAGAGAACCGAACGTAATGAAGACGCGCGGCTGAAGGCCTATGTTCCTCTAGGAATTAAAGGATATAGTAATGATAATATAATACACCAGGCAAACGTTTAATTATCCAACTAGAAATCATAATCAAGTGAGGAATACTTACCAACACTTTGGGAAAAATATTATAAACTATATTATTACTCCGTGATAGAATTTTAATTAATGTAAGCGTAGTATTGAAGGCCACACATCATACACGGATAAGATTAGACTCTTCAAGTCAAAAACTGGATTAAAATTCACATTAAGTCACATACACCTACACACGCAGATCTGTCACTCGAAACGCTTCAGATCACTATCAAAATATGTTTCACACAACCTGTGCAGATTTTACACATGTTGAAATACTTTGTTAAATAAACATCACATCAACCAACCTGAAAATTCAAAAGAAAAAGTATGGAGGTGTGTAGAAGTAGTGACTTGACAGCATCTCACTAACTCTCTCTCTATCTCACACACACACACACACACGTACAAACTCACTGTCTCACTAACAACCTTACTATCAACTCAAATAGATCACAAAGCTTGCTTTCATGTGGGTATATCTACGCATTTTTGGTTTAGTTCTACATCAAACAGATATTTTCCTTTTTTTGAGCTGATATTTGTAGCAGTTACACCGATGTAACAACATACTAATAGTATGAGAAGATATACTGATAACATGCAAATTCCTTCGAAGGATTCCTTCAAATGTGAAAGATAGAAAGAAAAAAGACGATATCACCACCAATCAACCGAAACTAATTAATTCGCAGTTATACCTGATTACTTTCTTACTATTTAGCAGACAATATAAGCGGGTAATACAGGAATATATTCTCATTTTAAACTATTACCTTCGATATAGTGAAAGTACTCAGATGTAGAACTACTTGTATGAGATTGTATATTTGTGGGCGTGTGCGTGTGTGTGGCACAACTTGACATTGTAATGATGACTATTTTCAGTGTGTAACCACCACCACCACCACCACCACCACCATCTCATTACTGATTTGAGAATTAAACTATCATGCATATTTTCAATCTGATCTGAAAAGAAGACAAGATTTTCAGGTGAAAATTGCCTAAAATAAGCACAAATCACATTGGAAAAAAACACATAACCCACTTCAGAAATGCAATGAATTGAAATTTTCTCATAAGTACACACAGTAGGTGATCTGTTTAACACACAGTACACATACTTTTATCATGAATCAGTGGGTGAAATCCATCTCGACTACCGATTGAATATACGCAGTTTAGAAACATCTCTTTCAATACTACGACTAATAATAATAATAATAATACGACACACTTGATGAAGAAGAAAGAAAGTTGACACCAACTCTGGTTGATAACAATTATCCAGACAAGTTCATCAGGAGATAGATATAAAGTAGTCAGTGGAACACCAAGACCCACTCTCCAACTCGCCCCTAAGAAAGACGTGTACATCAAGCCATCTACCCTATATGGGCGGGGCATCATAGCAGCTTGTTAACTAGACAAAGACTGAACGCTACTGTTAAAAAGACGAATTTTTATGCAGCTAATATCATAATAATAGAGAATGTAAGGCCGATATATCCGTCTAAGCCCTTCGAACATGGGAAAATTGATGTCACATCTCACTGTATTTTCCAATTTCAGCACACGTGTGGACACACATACATGCTTGGGGAGGACTCATCGGTCTCTGCAAGTAAGGGCTGGCTTCAGAACATATTCAAAAACGGCTCCAGAAACAGATGGAATCTTCAGAACCTATTAACGGTGAGAACAGGAGACCTACCTCTTCCTTCTATTGCGAAACATGTTATAGAAACAGGACATAAAATTGACGTTAACAGACCTTTTAAACCTATCTATAAAACGTGTTTGGGGCGTATCCTAAAGTTATTGGAAGCCCTAGATGGCAATCAGAAAGTTTAAGCCACCTTTGTGTGTTCAAAAACAATTCGTCATCACATTAAACTGTTTTTTTTGGTAAACTTTGTTTTGATACATACCATAGCAGATGTACTATTACCTCTGTTATTTGGTTTAGTGGTCTTCATTGTTATTTTGACCTTGAATATGTCCTTTTAACTTGACCTAACTTGTCTATTTTCTCACCTCTTACCTCTTTATTAATTTTATATGTATATTCCTATGACTAGTCCGCGTGTGCGATCAGATTGTTCGAAATGTGTTGCGCAAATACATTACACGATTCAGACAAATTACTTCTTCTTATTGCTTTATCTAAATACATACATAATTTATACGAATTTTATTTTGGAAATTATATTTACACACCATATAGACTTCTTAGCCTATGTGATTTCTTACAAAAACTATTTACTCTTCGTATAGAATGCTTCAAGTTAAGAAAAATATTCATCGATAGGATCATCGTATGCTGCAACATTTTTCTATCTGAAAGGAGACTCTGTCGTCTAATGAAATATTCTCCTTAAGGAGCAAAGACAGCAGTCGGTTGGAAGTCAGTTAAAAATTTGTGTGATTTCAATTTACGATCCAAACATTCATTGAAACAACAGGAAACGCAGGAAAAACGGAGGTAGCCTGATGATATATACAGGTCGCCAAATCACTGGGTTTTTATTTTTTTTATTTTTGAAGTACACGAGACCTTGGTGTCTGAAATCATCGTCCACATCATCTGATATTTGAATCACTAGCAGATTATTAAACAGACAGACCTATTGAAATAATTTTCAGATAATTAAAATGTCAAATATGAGTGTAAACAAAGCTGCTACAGAAACTTCAGCACGATGAATCTCCTTGCACCGAAAGAAAAAGTTTGTGTGAGGACATGGAACGTCAGCACCATGTACGAGATGGGGATCTCTCCTGGCAACCAACCAGGAACGGATTGCGCAACAAATAGGCAGGAAGAAATCGAGATGGATTGCCTGGCCATACTCTGAGAAACCAAACCATCAAGTGACATCACTAGACAAGCAACGCTCGAGTGGAAACCGAAAGGGAAGCGGCGAGTTGGTCGTCAGTGAGAGGGTGACTTTGAGGAGGTCATGTGAAGAGGAGATGGAAGCATGTGGGCAGACTTGTAGCCAGGTGAAAACTCTAGCAGAGAGAACGCGTGGCTGAATCCCTATGTTCCTCTAGGAATTAAAGGAAATAATAAGGCTATTTAATTTCAGAAACTTTGTATTTTAATGTCAGTATCAAATAAACTTCTCAAACTTGTATCTTAAATAACATAAGAGAAATGTGTCACGTTACAAAACAGTTCAGAAATTGAACACCAGGGTATACGCGATATTGTCACAACAGAGAGAAATGATCAAACTTTGGAGCTTCAGTTATCCCTACAAGAAAATCTACACCCTCCACCGAACCACATGGCTGAAATCAGCAGTCAGTGACTTCATGGGTTGATCTAATTTTTCCATCTGTTCAATTTGGACTATCTTTTCTTCCTTTCATGGCTCAGATTGTGCCTATTTGAAGAACTGAGAGTTCACAGTTTATTCACAGAGTTAATCAGTGCGACACTTTTTCATAGTAATATTGTTTCTGTGTTGACTGATGAACAGGATCACTGACCTATCAGTTATGGGTGATAACTGAAACAGAAATGAAAATCTGAGTCGTAGCAAGACTTGAACCAGTGACAACTAACCTATATCAGTTGAGCTAAAAGACCTAACTTCTCATCACAACATCAATGAATCGCAAACTTCAAGTATAATGTCCAACTGCCATGTGGAGAAGTGCTGGACTAGTAATTTTCACGAGTTGCACTTATTGAATGCTCCTCAACGTTATCAATGAAATTCATGTAAGTTTAACTGAATTCTGAATATATATGATAAAATGTTGAAATACGCGCTATATCTATTTTCAATGGTTTCAATATACAGATAAATCATCATTAATCTAATAAACATCAATATTACCTATATAAATTAAGGTGTAAGTTTATTATTGTGAAATACATGCACACAATCGATTCAGTTTTTTATTATAAACAATTTCAAATAAATTGGTTAGTATTATTACCATTATTTATCTTATTCTTTCCATCTCTAAGCACAGCATAGGACTTTAAGTGCCTTGAAATTTCAGTGGTGTTGTTGTTCGTAAGAGTGTAATTGCTATTCTTACGCCCTAGCCCTTCTATCCTTTCTCAGGGTCACTGTTGGTTGGTAAACTAGGCGGAGCTAAGGAGTACGTTTGCAGTGAGTCGAATCCAGACAATCTGCGAGGTTGAGGGAATCTATGAAGCCTAGCTATTGTTCTATCTTATAATCAAGTCACCAGGAGCTTCACTGTCAATAATTAACGTCTACTGCCTACCACCAGAGCGCGTCAGCAGTTAACTGGTAGAATGGTCATCACCAATTTACATGGTTCATGTTCATTTCCCGGCAGCCACCACCGCCGACTTAGCTCAATAGCCCATAGGAAGCTAGAAAACAGAGAAAATTGGGCATGAGGCTACCAACTCCACCAAATAAAAGCAATAACACTGCAGCTACTGAAACTTCAGAGCTTCCAACCTGAACCCTATGTTCCACTCGGAATGCATGGAATGACAAGGCATCTTAGTAGATAGAAAAATCTTTCCAATCCACGTCATTACTTTCAACACAAATACCGCAATTAGTAAGTTATTTTTGAATTATTATACAACAGTGTCATCGTAATACATTGTATGATGTGTATGGATAATTACAATCTAACATAAATTTATATTGCATGGAAGATTTCATGGTGAGCTGACATCAGTTAGAGAAACACTGGAAAACCTGGGAGTACTGGATAGATGTTCCGTCAGTCTAGTCTGGGACTCTTCAGCAGTACGCACCCACCGGGGTTCGATGAGGCAGTAACTCATCGAAGAAGACATTGCGAAATGGTCGCGCTATGTCGTGAATTGGCAGAAGTTGGAATTCAAGGACCGCTGGATCGAGTCCCAGTGGCTCAGTAGTCTATGAGCTCGCTCGCCTTGTAATCAGAAGGTCCTGGGTTCGAACCCTGGCGGTGAGTGCGTACTGATAAAGAGCCCCAAACTAGGCTAACGAAACAGCTGGCTGTCCAGTACTCCCAGGTTTCCTAGTGGTTCTCTAGCTGATGTCAGTTCATGATGAAATCCTCCATGCAATCAAACGAAAATCCCTACAAAACCAATACTTGAAAAATAAATTTATATGTTAGGCTTCAATTTATACCACTACATTTGTAATTTATATTGATAAATCAACATAACAGAAAGAGTGAATACCACTCTCTGTTGAGGAACTCATGCAGTAAGGGTGTAGAAAAAAAGGTGTTTTAAGTCGATTATTCATCAGTAGAAATAATACAAAAGTAGGAAGCCTATGCGGATAATAGCTAGATACATTCATTTTTAGTAGAATTGCTTAGAAATAATTAAAGCCATTAATAAATATTGGTCCGAGTAATAGTAGCATGGTAGCAAACGGTTATTTGAAAATCTTGCTTTATTTTCAGATCAGACTGAAAGGATGCATGATATTCTAATTCACTGATAACTGGTGATGATGATGACCATGATTGCACAATCCAAATAGTCCCCATTGGAATGTTACACTTCTACCACATGCACTCACATGCGAATGGTTATTCACCCAAATACCACCATTATATTATAGCAAATAGTTTAGAATGAGAATATTCTAATATGTGCCGCTTGCGCAACTGCGGACAATCATTGATTTGATTGTGATTCTAAAATTAACTAGTGTTGGTTGAGTAGCACTCTCTTTCTCTCATTCTTTGAAGAAATTTATATATATATATATATATATATATCACATAATCGGGAGTAAGACAAGCTGGCTTCCTACTATCACCAATGATTTTCCTGACTGCAGTAGATTGGATAATGCGACAGACAGCGGGAAACGAGGAAACAGCCATAAAATCAACTCACACCAAAAACTTGGGGGATCCGGACTTCGCCGATGATGATATATATCTGATTTCCCACAAACTGGAAGATATGCAATTGGAAAGCAAAACGTTGGAGGTAGAAGAAGCATCCAGAGAAGATAGGACTTCAGGTGAACATACAGAAGACAGAGGTAGATGATGAAGATTCATGGGCAACACAAACAGCAACAACAACTACAGACAACAATCAGCCAGCATAAATGGGAGGAACGTGAAAGAAACAACCACCTTCACCTACCTATCAGGGAAGCATCGTTTCAACTACAGGCGAACGGAACTGACGAGGATATCAAAGCAGCGAGGATCGGGAGAGCAAGACAAGCTTTCATTACCCTCAAGTCTGTGTGGAAGTCAACAGCACTCAGCATGAAAATTAAGATCCGGATTTTCAACTTTAATGTGAAGTCAGTCATTGCTACTATACGGATCAGAGACTTGCACCGCACGTCGTAAAGCGCACCGTAAACAAACTACAGACCTTCATTAACAGTTTTCTTCGCTCAATTCTACTCAAGATCAGATGGCTGGTCAGAAAAGATCAGCAACAGTGAGGGATCTCTGGCAATGGGCGAACCAACACAGCAGGAACCGATTGTGCAGCCAATAGGCAGGAAGAAATCGAGATGGATTGGCTGGCCATACTCTGAGAAACCAAACCATCAAGTGAGTGACATCACTAGACAAGCCATTGCTCGATTGGAACCCGAAAGGGAAGCGGCGAGTTGGTCGTCAGTGAGAGGGTGACTTTGAGGAGGTCATGTGAAGAGGAGATGAAAGCATGTGGGCAGACCTGGAGCCAGATGAAAACCCTAGCAGAGAGAACGCGTGGCTGAAGCCTTATGTTTCTCTAGGAATTAAAGGAAATAATAATAATAATATGTAATACATTCCTACAGGAGGTCAGTCGCAAGCCGGAATAGCTCAGTGCTAACGTCTCTAACTTCAGCATTGGGTGACACGAGTTCGAAACTCACAAGGGATATGAGTTCCTTGAAGGTTACAGATACACCTTGCTAACTGGTGAGTGCCAACTAGCACGAAATCCAGGTCAACCAAGGCTTCTTGTAGCCGATTACCTCCAATTACCTGATGCACAATAATATCCGTTGAAAAATTTGCACTACGAAATCTCAGTTACATTTACAATAAGTTAAATTCAGACAGACTGGGACAATTCATGTACATTTAAAACAAGAAATAAATTTGTTTAGGATTTCGCTGTCATTTATTATCATTATTAATATTATGATTTCTGTTAATATTATTTAAAACATAAAAAGCTACTTTTGTAACATATATAGGGTATATACAGAGAGAGAGAGAGAGTAAGGGTGAAAATTAGCTCAAGGAAGAAACTATGGCTTCTTTTAGCCTACAGAAAACTTTATATTACCATTAAATAAACAATACTACGTTATTTAAACAGAGCGCTTGCGCGGGCTATCACGCATACAAACAAATTCATCATTATACTATGAAACAGTAGTTTATATCGGTAGGATGGTTCTCAACTTACACACAAAGCAGAAAAATGTCATACTTGATTCATTTCCTTTGTGTAACATCTATTTCTAAATCTTGCACAACATTTGAAGCTTAAAACGAAATATTGAACAAGTGAACATAAAGAGACCAAAGTACACTCGTACACACATTCATACACACACACACAAACAGATACTGGGACATCTAGTGTACATATATATAGAATCAGACGTTGTATAAATATTATTATTAAAAAAGAAAGTGAACAGAAGACCTATCTGTATTCAACTTTATAAAAACACACTTCCCAATACTGTTCTTAAAAACATTGAAAGAGGCACAAAAAAGAACATTCACCGATGGACATCCCTATCATATTTCACGTGCTTAATAAAATGAAAACAATTTCAGCGAAGATAGTCAATCTTTGAAATTAAATGACATAGAAATATTCACTTCTGTGAAACAAATTCCACAACTGAGTTTGACGTTTGAAACAATGGGTGCAGGGTGTGAATCTCTGCTGTGATACCATCGCATTACTCAATAGGGATGCAGGTAAATCAAACTGACGGGTCTTGAATATATATCTATTAGTCACTAAGTAGTAACCAATTTCATACGTTTAGACCTTGAAGTTGGTGCAGTCACTTTTGCATTGTGGTCACCATGACTCAACATTGCAGTGAACTTGAAATTGATGTTTGATGGTTGAAGGCGATTGGGAAGAAGCTCTAGCTGACCTAGGCTTCGTATTTGTTAGCACTCATCAGTTGGGAAGGCGGATTCGCAACTATAGTCAAACTCATATCCCCTCTATTGTTTTAAATATGAGGGAATGTCCATCCTAGATTCCACTATAAGCCCCTATTGATCAAACAACACCATTAGTTACTTCAAGGCATCATCAGAGCGTACGTATCACAAGATGATGAGTCAAGTCAGACAGGAAATTTCAGTACAATCGGCACAATCAATCAACAGGATAACGGAAATCCCAATTCCAATAAAAAGTTATAACTGCGTTCATTAACCCTTAATAGAAAAGGCTGTCTGCTGAAGATCAAATTTACCAACTAAAATCAAAAATAAGTCACAATGGCAAGAAAGTTCAAATTCCAAGTCAATAAAAATATGGTCAATAGAGACGTAGATTAACAACTAATTACTACAATTATAAGTTTGTAAACCGTAGATGTTACAAATTTCCTGGAATAATTTGAGCGTAGAGTCAGACTGAATCATTATAAATTATTCAAAATAATCAAGACAATGGTTACCAGGAAATACAATCATATCATTCATGAGGAATTCCAACTGGTGAATGGCCCTATTCAGGAAGTAAACTTGGGGGTTCTAGTGGGAAGCCGTGACCAGCAGAGTACAGCAGATTGAAGATGAGGCAGTAACTCATCGAAGAAGACATTGCGAATTGGTCGCGCTGTGTCGTGAATTGGCAGAAGTTGGAATTCAAGGACCACTGGATCGAGTCCCTGTGGCTCAGTAGTCTACGAGCTCGCTCGCCTTGTAATCGGAAGGTCCTGGGTTCGAACCCTGGCGGTGAGTGCGTACTGATGAAGAGCCTCAAACTAGGCTGACGAAACAGCTGCGCAGTACTCCCAGGTTTCCTAGTGGTTCTCTAGCTGATGTCAGTTCATGATGAAATCCTCCATGCAATCAAACGAAAATCACTACAAAACCAATACTTGAGAATTCAAATAAGTTCATTTCATACTAAAACTTGGGCTGAAGAAGTTGTCTAGAAGGACAACGAAAGCTTCACAATTAAATAAACCGGCTGAGAGAACACACCTCTAAGTGACTTAAAGTGTAACTCAATGGTGAAATAGTAAACTGTAAACGAAATCAGTATTAAATCCTTAAGTTAATAAAAAATAAATAATTCTGATCACTGTTTTCTGTTATACTAGCTGACTCACGTCTAAAATTAATTGATTCTTTCATTTCTGTGTGATTTCCGATAACTTTTCTTCAATCACTATAGATTTATTATGCAAGACAAAACTTATAATATCTTTCTCCATCTCAAGAACCCAGAAATTACTAGCCAGATGACTGTTCTCAGTGTTAGACACTTTCAATGATTGATACCAGGGCATTCAGGTTACTAAGTGAACATGGATTTATTACGCAATTCATGGATAAAACTCCAATGGTTTAATGAATTGTAATTTCTGCCAGCTCACGTACAACGCACAGAATCAGTGTTAGCCGACATTACCTCACCTTCAACCTAACAGACCTGAACATTTTCATTCAGTCTACCCTTAAGTCTGTCACTAACTAGAAACGAAATAATATTCAGACAGCGGTTTCAAGATGAACTGATAATACCACTACTAACAGCTTAGTCAATATATTAAAAATGATAACAATAATAATAACGGCTTCATTCTAATTAGTATGTTTGGTTCAGTATGGAATTCTTGGCATGTAGTACACTATTACATCTAATTTTCTATCGTTGTTAAAGGGCACAAGACGATTATCAGGAAATTTACGTTTATAATAGTGTTGTTGAAAATATAAATGAAGTTTCATGTCTAACACTTTACTCACTACACAAAATACATGCCAAATAAAGTGTTGTTGAGCTGTTTTATATTTAATCCTCTGAACATAAAGTCTTGTGTAATTGCTTACCTGCTTCTTACCTGAGGCGATGCGCGCATAGAGGGTTGTTGTGTTATAGAGAATGCTTAGAGTCCGACAGGAGTTCAAATATCTGTCTGACTAAGGCAAACCTCTCACTCACCCTACCGGTACATCTTAATGCCCTTCGTAATGTAACAATATTTCTATAAAGACTAAGGAGGACGGGGGTAATAAAGAGAAAAAGGTAGAATACAGGAGTTTACAAACTGTAAAACTAGAGACTCAATGATATCAGATGATCTTAACTACCCTTACGTATGTATAAGGTTAGACAAATTATCTTTCCAGATATCAACATGATGTAGGAAGACCAAGAAAGCTCTAAGGAAAGAAATAATCCATGGTTGACTTAGTTGTAACTTCAATACCTTCTATGATACACACATGAAGCACGTAATAGTTGACTTTATAAACACGTTAAATGGAAATGCTTTTTTACAAATCATCAGTTGAACTGATAACATCTTCACTGTCTACTGAATACCTTTCAGAGATCAGTTTATGCTGATATGAATTACAAAATGTACTGTAGGTGATGTTTTAATGTGTTTAACAGACAGATAAATGGTGGGAGACAGAGACATTGATATACGTGTATACATAGTAATGTAATTGTATGTCGCCGAAAATTTGACAAAATCCCGTGTCAGATTTTTAACTACATGAGAACATTAAAAAATAATAAATTAAAAATGGGCAGAAAGCAGAATAACATCATCAGGGTGATGCAATAAGCTGAAATAATGAAATCAGCTAAATAATAGTGACAGCAAAATACTGACGTATTTTTAGAGAATTGATTTTGTTTGAAATAATATTTTAAGTCGAACTGGTTCCCTTCCATGATTCTGGTGAATTCTAGACAGCCAGACCCATGTGAAAAGTTCTTCAAAGCCACATATAAGATCCGATCCAACCTACCAGAGGGAGTGAAATCAAGACATCTAGGAATAGCTGCTGCACTGACGATCCAAAAACTCAAGCCTACTCTATTTTTCCAAAAGAAATACCTTCAACCGTTGTCCGTACCATGGCCATCATGAAAAGTCAGTCTCACCAATAATGATTATCCTATTGCCTTTCTTGCCCAATCTTCCCGCTGATTTTTTATATTTACTTTCTAAATCTCTATCTGCACTATTAGACTGGGTTACCTGTTATACAAAGTGACTAGTTTTCTAGTAATTATAATCCTATTTTATTTTTCCTACCCTATCTTCCTGATTATTACACATGGTAATTTTTTAATTTGACCTTTGGCCTGAAATATTTCTATAATAGTGTCACCACCTATCTTCTGTTTATAACATTTGGTAATTTCCTGAGTCTGACCTCAGACCATAAATAATTCTGGAACAATATCACACATGTAATATGAATAGGCGAATGTAGAGCTGTCTAGTTGATGACTTCGTCGAAGAGAAAATTTTTTTCTCTGCAACAGTCTTTTTAATAATTCCTATGATCCAGTATGTATATTCCGTGAAACAATATATCCTAAATGGCACTGAAGTTATAACTAAGTCGAGTGTTACATACCTTAGATTATACCTTCCCTCTGTTCTTCCCTAATCTTCACATATCATGATGATTTATGGAAAGATACCCTGTTAACCTTCTATATAAGGAAGTTAAGACAGCATGGTTTTACAGGTTTTTCTTTTCACTGTCATATTTTGCCTGTTCTTCCTTATTATTCCTCCTTAGAACTTCTTGGGTAACCTGAAAAAATGAACTTTGTTCCACTGTGAAGGTCACTGAAGGTTGTCAGTAAGGGGCGAGTAGTGTGCCTTTAGACCAACTAACTGATATTACCGTTAACAGATATTCGAAGTGATGCCAGAAATTGGTAGGAAAAAATCTGACTAGTTGGAATCTCACCGATGTTGTTTCTATTGTCAACTCTACCCTGCCGACTCATCAGATAAGACTAGAAGAAATTATGAAGGACTTCACGCTTGAAATAGCAAATAAATGAGACTTTTAATTGCCCCTATCACATTATTATATTGTTGTCACTATTTCTATAACCTTTTAAACTTAGATTTTTACACTAATATCCTGGTGAATCTGCGAGAGAAGTTAAATTGGGAGAACAGAAAGAAGGGCACACCTCCAATTTTCTGAACGTGTGCAGAAAAGCCTACGTCTCTAGTGAAAAAACTCTTATAATAGCGCTGTTACCAGACATCTCCTCGATAAGGGTCATGAGGTGTAAATCGCGTAATCCTTTAAAACTGTCAATAGATAAAGGACCTTGATTCTCCTCAAGTTTGCCAAAGCAATTCCTATCAAACGCTTGAAACCAGATTTACGTGTTCAGAAAGAAACAGTTATTAGTCTCTCCTTGCCCTGCTAATTGAATGTCTTTATTCTCTCTTCCATTTGATTACGTAACCCTTGGCTTTAACCTCCCCCTTTGATATAGTCTAATTTCGCTCGTCTCTTGCTTTTATGATTTGAGTCGAAGTCAGTACATTGTCACCTAATTTATTAGTCACTCAGCATCTTACGCATCTCTCATCTTTATCATGCAACTCCTTTATTATTGTATGCATACATTTATTTTGTTTAAACTTGAACTGACTGTGCAAAAAATATACAAGCGTCATTTTCTGAGCACTGTTCACCAATTGCGGAACCTTCTGTCAACTGACATTATGAAAACTTTGTACGTATGTTAAAACTTTTCTGTACATGAACTTAGTAATAATTTATTTAGGCTGTAAACAGATGATGAGAAGCCAACGGAATAAATGATAGTACCATAATATTCTGCCCAAACCACTATTGTTCTTGTTTTATTCAAACTTATACTTCCATTTACAGTATTAATAATCTAAAGGTCTTGTTAAATGTTTCCCTCTTTATTATATCATGTTAGAAGGAAATTAAGTTGAATATTGTACTGCATGCTGAGGATTCCACACTGTTTCAAACGTACTGTTTCAAATCAAACACATCAGCTGATTTCACTTTCGACTGATCGATTGACTTCATGAATAATCTATTATACCTCCTTTCAACTAATTCAATCAAGCCTTCTCATCATATTAGCACCGGTTGATTGGTGGTGGCAAGCAGTGGAATACACAGAGCACGGTTTCGTCCTATTTGAGGCTTTCCAGTTACATAAACTCGCCATTCAAATGTGACTCAAACCCCTGTTAAAAACTGTTTTAAATGTCAAGGCTTTATCTATTGGAATATTGACCCATAACATCCAACTTGAGCATGCATCGTTATTGATAGAAACTTGTAAAGTGGCAGGTCTTATGAATCTACGTTAGAAAATGAACTGAATTCAGTTAGAGAATCACTGAGAACCAGAAGGGTGTACTGGATAATTGTTTCGTCCTTGGGAGTGACCTTTCAACAGTACTCACCCCTGACCTCATCAGGGACTGAAATCAAGACTTTCGGGTTACAAGGCGAGGTGTCATTGATTATTTAGTCATTGACACGAAATTAAATGACACATGAATTGAAACTTCTACCAATTTGAGATGTATGACGCAAATGTTACTCAATTTCCTCAGCTACTGATCATGACTCCTCATTTGAACTCCAGGTAACTTGATCCTGTAGTCAGTTACTACTGAGTATCAAGTTAAAATTCAAATATCGATCGGTAAGAAGTTATACTGTTAGATTTTTAGTCAGTAAGGAGTAACATCGGCACACACACACTCACAACAAAAGGGGCTATTCCAGTTAACTATGTTCTAAATGAGGAGTAATAAATTAGTATTGAAGAAATAGGCTTACAATGATCAAATAATCACGATAAAACCTACTCGTATTGAAAATAGGTTTTATCCCCCAAATAACTGAAAAGTGAATCTGTTTGTGCCAAGAAACACAGAAAAATGGAAATAATTTCTAGATTTGACAGTGTCACAGTTATCGGTTACCCTAAATATTCATTGACTTTATTTGACAGCTGCACGATAACGGCACATGTCAAGTGATCCACAATGGAAAATTCAGAGAGGCGTTTGAATTAAATACAGGAGTCAGACAGGGATGCTTATTATCACCCACAATGATATTCCGAATTGTGGTGGACTGATTGGATTATGCGTCAGACAGTGAGTGGGAAACGAGAAGACAGGAATATCCTGGACCGACATGAAGAACCTAGAAGACCTGGATTTCGCGCGTGGATGATTTATGTTTGATGTCACACAAAATCGAAGACTTCCAAGAGAAAACCGACCGACAAACTGGTCGAAGAAGCAGCCGGCGAAGACAGGAATCCAGGTGAACATAGACAAGACGGAGGTTATGAAAATAACCAACCAACAACAATAACAGAAACATCCAGTGCCAATCACCATCAACGGGGGGATTTGAAAGAGGTTACTTCATTCACTTATCAAGGGAGCATTGTCTCAACTACAGGAAGTTGGAACGGACGAGGATGTCAAATCGAGTGAGAATCGGGAAGGCGAGAAACACATTCATCAACCTGGAACAACCAATCTGGAAATCTTCGTCACTCAGCCAGCATCAACAACAAAATCCTGTCGGATTTTCAATACAAACAACGTCAAGTCAGTCAGTTCTTCTATACGGATCAGAAACTTGGCGGGCGGGCGGGTCACAAAGAATATTTCCAACAGCCCGTTGCACACCTTCATCAACCAACAACTGTCTTCGCTGGCTCTATACTGAAGATCAGAATCACCAACAAGAAACTCTGACTGGGAACAAACAAAACAAGAACCAATCGCCAATCAACAAATATGCACGAGAAAGTGGACAAAGATTGGACACTCGCTGAGGAGGCCACTGGGTGACATCGCGCAAGCGTCAGTCCACTGCTCGAGTGCAACCAGGCTGAAAGGGAAGCGGCGAGTGGGACGTCAGTGAAGGATGACATGGAGGAGATCGTGTGAAGAAGAGCTGAAAAGGTCAGTATGGACTAACAAGGATGCGGGTGAAAAGTACAGCAGAAGGAAGACAGAAGCAAGTGGAGATATGCGGCTGAAGCCCTATGTTCCACTAGGAACCCAAGGGAACAATAATAATAGTAATAAATAAAACTCTCAATTAAATACTGTTGATGTTGTTGCCGTTGAAAAGAAAATCTAAATTGCAGTAACATTAGGACCAGCTGCCACTAAAATTACCACTCCCAAAGCCTACTAACTAAGCTATAGGACTAAGTCTTCTAAACACGTCTAGTCGCTCAGCTTATAGATAGATCACCGGAGTAGTAGTTCTGTGGCTGCTAGTCCAACTGCTGCTGTCCATAAAGTTTAGCGACCTTCATCCATCACACTAAGAGCAGTCTGTCAAACTGTCAAGGTTATTTCAGATAGTCCGACTATCACATAACAAGGATATGCTGATTGCCCTATAATGGTAATAACAACAATCTTTACTAGTGTTGAACGCTATCTTTGTAGGCATTCAATCAATCAGTCAGTTAACCTGTCCTCGGATTAACGCGGGTTGTTTTTTTTATCCGAAGACCTACGTTAGTTGACTGAATACAACATATGAATTTATTAACAATAACAATATTAAAGTAATAAAATGACATTGTTGATATTCTCTACAAGTTTTAATATTTTTTTTCCTAGAAAACTGTTCATCCTGCTTTCATTTTATGACTCTGAATAAAGAAAATCTAAAAACCAAGCCTAACATATTACTTTTCTATATTAATGTCATTATTATTATTATTACTATAAATGTACCCACGGATAGTAAAATCTTTTATTACCTAACACAGGAAGGATAAATGCAAAAGAGAAATAAAAAACGGATAAAGGAACTGAAGAAAAATCAGTTAGAATTAAGTTTTTCAGTAATATTTATTGAATATGAATGTTAACACCCACTGTGACTTCCATCCCCTATCCATCCATCCAACCATCCACACTCACTTCCAAGCTCCACACACAAACTTATACCATCATCGCCAGTAACGAGATCATCTTCACTGCATAATTACTAGATCTTTAACTTTCTTTTTGTTTATATGTGTTCATTATAACTATGGTCCCATTTTTATGATCACTAGTTGACCTTGAAATTAAATTTAAAAAACTCAAAGTGATTAATTAGGATGGTTTATATTTCTGTCACGATAATAACAAATGTTGTTATTACTTTAACCCGTACTATTATTAGTAGTAGTGCTAGCAAACTCCAGACTAATTAAGATGTTGGCAAGCAGAAACATGAGCAAACACACACACAGAAACTCACAAAAACTTCAGATATCTGAGTTATTGATATTCAAGTGTTGATTTGTAGGGATTTGATTGGCTACAAGATTTCACCATAGGCTGACATTAGTTAGAGAACCACTGGAAAACCTGGGAGTACCGGACAGCTGTTTCCTACGTCCTAGTTCGGGACTCTCCAACGAGATGCTCACTAGCGACTTGACCTATTCCGGTAGGTAGTTACCTGGGATTCTAGTGACAAGTCGTGACCAGTAGTAGGGTACAAAAGGTCGAGTGTGAGGACAAATACTCGCCGAAGACATTGGCTAGGGGTCAAGCTATGTCGTGAATTGGCAGAAGTTGGAATTTATGAGTTGGTCATTGGATCGGTGGGTCCCAGTGGCTTAATGGTATACGACCTCGCTAGCCTTGTAACCAGAAGGTCCTGGGTTCGAACTCTTGCGTACTACTGAAGAGTCATAAACTAGGTTTTCTAATGGTTCTCTAACTAATGTCATCTCATAATGAAATCTGAGTTATTGATTTATAATTTTCAAGGAATAAATGCATTTTTGTGTAGCTCGAATGCATGTTTCTTTTTTTTTTGGGGGGGGGGGGTTTGTGTCCACTGAGTTGACTTGTAAAGCCTTCACTACCTTCAAATTTTGACTCAATTTACTGAACTTCCACTGGATACTCACAGGATGTTTGGTGATGCCATCGGGGATGTAACTGTTAAGACTGTCGTAATATGCTCAGACCAGTAACTTCACCGTTTCTAGTCTAGTGATGTACCGACAAACTATGCCAATGGTCTTATTACAACTCAATTAGGCTTTATTATTTTACGCATACAGAAACACATGAACATTGTTTTTTTTGTATAATAAATTCTTTATCCAAGTGTTGGTTTGTAGGGATTTGATTGGTTTCAGGATTTCATCATGAGCTGACATTAGTTAGAGAACCACTGGAAAACTAATGTCCAGTACTCCCAGGTTTTCCAATGGTTCTCTAACTAATGTCAGCTCATGATGAAATCCTGAAATTCTTTATCATTTCAGTATCCTCTTACATATCAAGAGACTGAGGGTATTATGGTTACAATGAGACATTATTTGACCATTCCATCGTCTTTTTTGGTTAGCAAGATTGTTAAGAATTATGAATTAAACGTTATTCACTATTAACTGAATAATAGGATGACATAGTTAAAAGAATCTAAGAAAATTCTTCTAAATATCATAGATTTTGTACTAAGTCATTATTAGTAGAACTGTTACAAGGTGAATTCTCTCATGAACCGAAATCATTCAGTGAACCGCTGAAACATATGTAGTGGCCTAATCTCAGATTCCTCAGAAGTGCATACCCACCATTGACGATCCAGTTAACTGGACTGCCGATTGTATTTAATAATTTAATAGTCGATACGATTAGAAGAGCTTCAGGTGAGATCACATGCCACACCTCCGAGTAGAGCCTGCAATGGATTGGGAGTCCATCTCGGATATGGAGATCATGTGAAGAAGAAGAAGAAGAAGAAATGAAAGCTTGTGGACAATTTTACAGCTAATTGAAGATGATGACAGAGAAAAGAGTGAAATCCAGATGTACTGCCTGTCGAAGCCTGATAATTCAGGAAGGAATAATAATATCATAAGATTAACGCTAATTCCACCTCCTCATTAGTGCACACATTACAGCTATATCACCCATATTGAAAATACTGAAACAAATCAAAATATCTTCATTGTTTAACTGAATCATTTTAAATAGTATTTTTGTCAGTTCATTCAAACTATCCTGAAGGTTACTTAGTCTGAAATTAGAACAGTTTTTCGTACTGTTATACCTTTTTTTTCCCCTTATCTTGTATACATATATATTTCTGTAGAAAATACCTTCAGCTTATTTTAGGCGCCATAAACATTTTGACTACACTGAATTATTAAAACAACAAAAAAGAAACTGTAAAGATATTCTCTCTTCTTTAAGAAAAAAAATATATATATATACTTATGTTCTCTTACGTTTAATTATAACAGTAATAATAATAAAAATTGAGAATAATGATGAGTAATTAGTAATGTCACTGAAGTAGTGAAATAATAATGACGCCAGAGATAATGTAATAGCTCATTTTCCTTAGATAATGTCTACACATGAAATAAAATATTCGATAGGTGAAATATACATACTGGAAAGCAGCACGTTTCGTCCCACCTGTGACTCATCAACTGAACATAACATTATTATCTTAAAATTCAGTTCACGTATTTTGAAATTCTAAAATCTTCTTTTATTAATAAGTCTGATGAATCACAGCATAAATGTCAGTTTGTAATGTAGAATAGACAGTCTTCTGTAGATTCTTTGTATGGCCTTATATCATTAGCTAATCCTCGACGTAAGTTAACTGGTCTACAAATAGTAGTAGTAGTAGTAGTAGTAGTAGAGGTGTCATCTGCAGGCTTGAATACTCAACGTTTAGCCATTGCGTGTCTTGTATTCGAATCTCACTTTGCCTACTTGAAACTGGACAGCTGGGAAGTATTATCAACCCCCTCGGACACTAATTTTGACTCAAAATGTGGTAGATGGCAAACACGTCATCTTACAAATTGAGTTCTCTCTAAAAAAACAACCTCTCTTGGTTAAAATTATTCCATACAACAATGACGTAAGTGTCGAGTACATTTATGCAGCATGTATTAATTACAATTTCAAGTGATACTTCTACTTAACCAAGCCTTTATTTAAGGCAAAAGATTTCACTCCTTCATCATGATGAGTTAATTCTAGATATTCCTGATCCCGACATTCGTGTATGTAATATAAAATAATTTGTGTGTAATGAAACTTTTACCTCTTAATGACTGTGTCCTTCACCTAATAGAAGAACAGACATCCTAATTTATAACCACCTCAGCTGTCTGTTCCTAAATCCTAATAAATTGTCATTCATCAGGATATTCATAATGATTTCTCTGCATCCTTAAAGTATATGCCAACAAAGACAAAAAGTATAGGCGAAACTTAGATGTTCGACGAATATCTTGTGACTTCGAAATAAAGCTAAATGCTGAATGTTTCCCAGAAAGTCGCATTGGTTGGACAACAGCAACACCAAAATTAGCCATGAGCTAAATGTCTTTCAAATAATTCCTTATGGAAACAGTGCGGTAAAGTGATTTATTCATGTTTTGAGTCGATGGCTCAATGGCTTAAAGCTCAATGATCACGAATAAGGTGTGTAGTTCAATTCCAAGCCGTTGCACTCCTCAACCTCGCCTAGCTTACTCGCCAGTGATACGTCTGGAAAAGAAGGAAGGTTGAGTATGATGTCAGCAATATCTGAACCAAAGTGACCAACGTCATTTCGCTATGTGAATCAATCATTTCAAAATTATAAAACTTGATCATGAGATGGGGTAGAACAGGGGCTATTGTCCATTACCCCCAACTTTGAACTATCACTCCTGATAATATTGGGGCACCTGTTCAAGGAGTCTGCATATACTGCTTGGGACTAGATAATATCGAATGGCGTATGTATGTGTGTGGCAGGGGCTGGGGAATCACAAGCATGAAAAATGTCGGAATGGCTTCAGAAATCAATAACACACAACAATGAGATTTTTTACAAAAACACATACACTGACAGTCCCCCCACAAACAAACAAAACATATTGATGATTTGATAAATAATAGTATAAAAAAAATCTTCAAAAAAGACAACAAAACAAGATGGTAACGCAGATGGAAGTGACAAAAAAAAACCAAAATGAAATGAACGGAAAAAGAAGAAGAAAATTTATACACAACACACACTATCTAAGTCACCATGGCACACATATTATTACTTCGTATAGACTGGATTGTGAATGACCATCGCACAGTTTATCTGTTAACTTGTTAAATCAGTAAGAGAAGTGAGAGAGACAACAAAGAACTGATAGAGGTAATAAGTAGATAGAAGAAAGACAGAGACTGGCAGAGAGAGGCAAGATTAAAAAGATTAATCTAAACATTCAACAACAAACAGAGTAATATCACATATACACTCAAATGTGAACAACACTCCGACACAATTACAATTTTGTCTATTATTTGTAAACTGGCTAACTAGCTAGCATGCAAGGTAGTTAGCTAACTAGTTGGTGGACTGGTTGACCGGTTGAATGAACAAATGCAATCCAATCTGAATTGGATTGGATTCTCTAGCCTATATAGATCATTGGACTTGTCAGATTTTGGTTACAGAAGATAAATATCTATTTATCACAAATGAATGTTTGCGTGTATATTTATGTGTGTGTGTGTGTGTGTGGGTAAGTCTACAAGATAGGAAACAGATTTATTATTTGAGCGTCTATATATACACTAGATTGAATAAATCAACTGACAGACTGTCCTTTGTTTATAAATAATGTTATTACTAGTGGAGTGAAGATATTGAATAACCAGCTGTTCAGTTGATTATAATGTAACAACAGAAGACAAGGGCCAGGCAACAGATCGTTTTATTATGAAAATCAACACTTATTTATACATATTTCAGACAACATTATTATAGACAAGCGCAGTCATCTGATTGGTTGTTTTGGTAGACAAACGCAGGCTTCTGATTGGTTGTTTCGGGATTCCTTGACAAACAGAGTTCTCTATCTGCGAATCATATTTTGCCACGTTAACTTCGCTATGATTGGTTGTTGACTCAGCCTTGTTCACGGCCCATATTAGTGACCTAGACCCTAACGTAGATTAGTGCCAACCAATCGGCTAGCAGCCTGCTCTCACCACACTCGTCCCCCCGTCAAATACGTGCGACTGAAGTCGGCTTGATCTACTTGGTGCAGGCGTCATCGTTGGCTTGTCTCGCTGTATCCATTTCTGGAGCTCGCTGACGTTCACGCGCCTCTCATTGTTCGCCATTGCGACTGTGTCTGCGTAACCCCATCTCGAAGTGACCATATATGGTCCTTCCCACTTTGGAAACTGTTTGCCTGACCCTGTCGAACATTCGTCCATACTTCGGCCCACACCTTCATATGCTGCTTTCGCCCGACCTCCCAGCAGCGTCTCAAGTAGCAGCTCCATCGCTGACAGATCTTGAACGCCACTCAACTGCGCAGAAGCCTTGAAGTCCTGCCCGAAGATCCATATGTCTCCATCAAAAACTGCAGGGTATAGGCTTTTCATTTGTCGGTAGGCAGCGACACCAAATGTAACAACAGAAGACAAGGGCCAGGCAACAGATCGTTTTATTATGAAAATCAACACTTATTTATACATATTTCAGACAACATTATTATAGACAAGCGCAGTCATCTGATTGGTTGTTTTGGTAGACAAACGCAGGCTTCTGATTGGTTGTTTCGGGATTCCTTGACAAACAGAGTTCTCTATCTGCGAATCATATTTTGCCACGTTAACTTCGCTATGATTGGTTGTTGACTCAGCCTTGTTCACGGCCCATATTAGTGACCTAGACCTTAACGTAGATTAGTGCCAACCAATCGGCTAGCAGCCTGCTCTCACCAGAATAATAGCATTAGATTAGCAGAAGTTAGAATTCAAAAGACACTGATTATCGTCGCACAAGTAGCTAAGTCATCACCTGAAGGTATTGTTTTCGATCTCTGGTTGGTTTATGTATGCGGAATGCCAAAGAGTATCAAGCTAGGACGAAACAGATCTCCACTACACTCTGATGGTTTTAAATATTACTCTAACTGGTGTCTCTTCGTGAAGTAAAACTACTTGAAAGTAATGTATTAATTTTTTTTAAAGAGATGGTGAATAAGAAGAAGGTATCGAATTAGAGTTTCGTGAAAATCTGGAGCACTTCAGTAATGTGCAAGGACAACAGTATATAAGATTCAACTGAGAATGTTTAAAGTTACTATCTTTCAGCCAGTTATTGGGAGTGGATAACACTTTGGGGTTTGAAATGATGGGTGTCATGTTCCAGTCTCTGTGAGAATTGCATTGCTCATCGGAGAGGTACGTGTATATCCAGTTGACTAGAGTGTCTCAAATAGGATTAAACGCGATTCCTGTATTCCACTGCTAAACTTTAGACTCAAAGATAATAATAATAATCTACTTTATTCCAAAAATAGTACTTGCATTTATCACAATATTGCATCTGATTTACTTAAAACATCATTTTAAGATTAAAAATGAAGACAAAAGTAACCAGAGGAATTTGTCCACATTTACGATATAAAGTCAAAAGTATTCGACGCACGAATTGTGATCATTAAGTATAATAATGATAATAATAATAACAACAACAACAGTGAGTTTGTTTCAAACAGAATTGTCGATTCAGTTTGGAAACTTTAGCATGTTATAAATTATTGGATCTAATGTTCTGTTGATATAGCAGCATGGTGACAGGAAATACAAAATTAACAGTTATCCACACAGCTTAAATGATGTTCTTACTTATGAAAAAATAAACAAATAAAAACAAAGGCTTGAGAGGATTATAAATATGAAAAATACAATAACAATAAAGCTTGATGTTGTAAGGGTGGAGGAAAGGATTTATTTAGTAGTGCAAAGAAGGTTAGTTAGTTACTTCGTGCCTGACACTATTTTCATCACATAAAGTACGTCCCGTCAAATATGGTATAGTGGAATTTTTATACTTAGACGTAGGTGCATAAAGTCTTCTGAAAGGACTTCTTGTTTTGCCTGAGGAGGAGACAAAAGGTTGGAGCTGGGGGTAGAGTGGGTGCTGAGAGTCTGACAAAATTCCTTTAGCAAATTTGTTGCTTGATACCAGGTGCCTATCATCAGTGACAATGTCAACGATATGGCCTGATAGGATACCACTGGCCGTATTGGCATTCTTTAGAGTTCTACGAAGTATGACATAGCTTTTTTTAAGCAATTCAAGAAAGAATAAGCAAGGGTGAACAGTAAAGAAGAATAGGTAGAATGCACGAGTTGGCAAACTGTAAGAGGAGGAATGGTTGGGTTATACCTGTGTGCCTCAACTTCTTAATGTTTATGTCTTACTTGAGACGCAAAGAAATGAAAAAGCAAACAAGCAAATGTATCACACCAACAGTACAACCATGTGTATGCGCTAATGAAACGTTGAAGTATGCTAACAGAACTTCCTTCAAACAATTACTATGGTAATGGTAATAGTACCAGTAGAAGATGTGCTTGAAGTAGACTCCTAAAAATATTTTAGAAATCAAAGATGAAATCAATCAAACTATGACAAACTGAAAAGAGAAGGATGTTAATTATTACTGTGAAATCTAAAGAAACAACAGTAAGATCGATACGCTTGTATTGACTGAGGACTTCTGAAACAATGATATTATTCTAGTGTTTATGGTAACTAACAGTGGAATTGATGATGCATGTCTCGTCCTGTTCGGGGATTGTCAGTCAGATTTACCTGCAGCCTAACCGTTGAGTGGTGTTCTCACAGAGAGAGAGACTTGGTACATGCACCCTTCATCTCAACACATCAAAGCATTATCTACGAGGGCCACCTATTGTTCAATGGATAGCAATTTGTATTTGTATTTAGGGATGACCTTGACGCGCCTTTCGATTACTACGTTACATAAATCTAACTACATAAAACTGTTTTCTCTGTGGAATTTCTTGCCGAAAACTTTCGGAAAGTAGTGTAATTATTCGCCTTTCAAACACTGAATCTGTGGATATAATCTTGTTGACTGGTAATACCTGTCACTATCTGCATGCCATTTTGTAAATGTCTAACACTAACTAATATCTTTAATTGTATATATTGATGGATTTATATATCCAAGTTGGCTCACGTCAGTGAGTCTATGATTTTGATATCATTTTTGATAAGATCGCCACACTATGGATGATCATTGAACAAAGCTTGGAATGACAGTCAACTCTCTATCTCAACTTCATCGACTTCGAAAAGGCCTTCCACAGCATCGATCGAGAGGTCATTTGGCAACTACTTCGCTACTACGGGATGCCATCAACAATTATACATCTCATCCAACAGTTATTCGACATTGCTGCATATGAATTAATTCACAGAGGGAAACTTACGGAAGCCTTCGAAGTGACGACAGGAGTAAGAGAAGCTGGCTACCTACAGTTGCCAATGATTTTCCTAAGTTCAGTAGATTGGATAATGCGACAGACAGCGGGTAATGAGGAAACAGGCATAAGATGGACTCACACAAAAAACTTGGAGGATCTGGACATCGCCGATTATGATATATGTGTCTGATTTCCCACATACTGGAAGATATGCACGTGAAAAACAACAAGTTGGGAGAAGAAGCATCCACAGAAGATAGGCCCTCAGGTGAACATAGAGAAAACAGACGTAGGTGATGAAGATTCCTGGCCAACACCAACAGCCACAGAAACAACAACAACAGACAACAATCAGCCAGCATAAATGGGAGAAATCTGAAAGAAGTAACCGCTTTTATCTACCCACCCACCTACCTACCTACCTGGGAAGCATCGTCTCAACTACAGGCGAACGGAACTGACGAGGATATCAAAGCAGCAAGAATCGGAAAAGCAAAACAAGCTTTCACTTCTCTCAAGTCGGTGTGGAGGTCAACAACACTCCTCTGAATGAAAAATAAGATCCGGATCATCAACTCCAATGTGAAATCAATGCTGCTTACTATACGGATCAGAGACTTGCACTGTGCGTCATAAAGAGCACCTCAAACAAACTATAGACCTTCATTAACATATGTCTTCGCTCAATTCTACTCAAGATCAGATGGCCAGCCGGAAAAGATCAGCAACAGTGAGGGATCTCTGGCAATGGGCGAACCAACCCAGCAGGAACCGATTGTGCAACCAATAGGCAGGAAGAAATCGAGATGAATTTGGCTGGCCATACTCTGAGAAACCAAACCATCAAGTGAGTGACATCACTAGACAAGCCATTGCTCGATTGGAACCCGAAGGAGAATCGGCGAGTTGGTCGTCAGTGTGAGGGTGACTTTGAGGAGGTCATGTGAAGAGGAGATGAAAGCATGTGGGCAGACTTGGAGCCAGGTGAAAACTTTAGCAGAGAACAGAGCGGAATAAAGACGCGCAGCTGAAGCCCTATGTTCTTCTAGGTATTAGTGGAAATAATGATAATCATTATCATCATAATTTGTATTCAGGACAGCTTGTATTTCTTATGGATTCACCATTTTGAGCAGAAATACTCGTTCTTCTGTTAGACGTCGTCGAAACTTCCGTGTACAAGGAGCCGTTTTGTCAACAGAGCTACTAAGCATTTTTGCTCCAACATAATCAATCAATCAACGCGAGATCGATAATTACTCTAAAATTGATATTTAAAAAAAATTCTTAGACAATCCGGAAAATAAGTATCTTTAGTAGAACAATGTACTTTACATAGAGATTGTATTTTTCCAAAACTTTTTTATACAAGTACTCCACTGTATCTTTTAGCGGCTTTTTTAAAAAAAATAACTTTTACTACATCTTATCTTATAGTACAGCAGTGTGTGTCTACAAGACTTTGACTAAAATAATGACTCAACCTTTTGTATTCTCTATTTTGTTTTTCTCTATCTTTTCTTCTTTACTGTTTGTTTAAAATACTCTCGAAAAATTCTCACTGTCCGATAGACATGTTCATCTTTACAACCATCTGTTGTAGTTGACGTCTTCATAAACATCGTCATCGTTATCACCAACAATAACAACAACAACAACAGCAACAGTGATGATAATAATAATAGTAATAATAAGAAGTAGAACACTTTCACCATGCTAATTTTCATCTTATCTTATTATATATACACAGATGAAGTGGACATGACACTTGTCAATCAAAACTTACTTTTTTTGTTGTTTTATTCTGCTGAGTTAGTTAGTTAGTCAGTCAGTTAGTCAGTTAGTTGATTAAACTCTTTCTGCGTTTCTTAATAATCTACAAGTAGGAACTAGCGTCGTAGTTTTAGTAATCAGAAATAAAATTTAAAAAAAAATAACAGTGGTACTAGTCATCAGTCGATGGAGTGAGAGAGAGAAAATTTACAGATAGGGAAGGTAACACTGACCACAGCAACAGCAGAACGTATATATATTTATATATACACATACACACACACACACGCATAAAATGACATTAAGTTTTAATAGATATTAGAGAAATATATTAACATGACTCATTTCTTCTATAGATAGATAATAATAATGATGATTTTAATAAATATAGTTTTGGTTAGTATTCAGAAGATTTGACTGAATTTCATCGTAGGTACCATTATGAATTGAATCCACTGTTGTACACTAGTGACTGGTTATTGGATGGAAGTTGTAACATAGCTGTGGTTCAGTTAACCAGATGTCAGGACAGACACTGTCACATATGATATTAGTTGACTGGTATGTTACGTCATGGTGCGTCGGTGGCACAGCGATTAGAACGCTTGCCAACCATGCGCACATGGTCTGGGGTTCGATCCCTGGCCACAGACGCGCTTTACCTTTACCTCTCCAAACCAGTAAAAGAAGCCAGTAAAGAGGAAAGGTTGGACATGAGGCTAGTAACTTCATTCTGTAAAAATTTAAAACACTGCTACAGTAACTTCAAGACAAATAGCTTGAGGCTCTATGTTCCACTGGGAACGTGAAGGAAAAAAAATGTTACGTCATGAATTCAGTTCGTAAGCTATAAGAATCTAGGTGACTATCTACCTCTAACAACCATTCACATTCGTAAGAAGAAGTGCGCAATTTGAAATAGACGTCTGTGTATACAAGTAATGCAGTGTTAAAAATGGTTTAGATCGGATAATATTCTTGTATATTTTCCAAAACAAAACCCCTCCCAGCTTCTCACAGAAGTCCTTATAGCCAGCTCAAACCTATTTTTGTACATATAAATTTGTCAAGGTCATCAATTCGTCCGTCAGATAGTTTCGTTTTGGGCTGCTGCAGTTTAGAATCACCGGATTATAACCTAATGGCTGAATCATAAAAACATGGTGTATAACCTGAAGGCGAAGGTTTCTATCTTTACTGAGATCATAGGTGACACTTATTATCCAGCATTTCTTCGTTATAAAGTAGTTTATTTTTATTCTTGATTACAGCTTGATTCCACACTGTATTTTTGGTACAAGTATGGAATTTTCAGCATGGATATCGGTAGCCTAAATTTTGCAGGCCGACCATAGATATCAGGTGTGCGTCGGCAGGGAATGGAACCTCGGACCATGTGCATGGTCGGCGAGAGTCCTAACCACTCTATCACCGACGCAACTTTCACTTCTCAATAAAGTCAATATTAGAAATAATAATTGAACAATTAGAATAGTTTTCCAAAGTTGAGGAATAGAAACATTTACTTTCAATAAACACTTCGTCACGAATCAAATGCAGTTACAGATAAATGCAAACCACGAAGCACTCACTGTACAGCTATTTCCTCTTGGTTTGAAACTCTTTGACAGTCAGTATGCAGTCATCACCCCACCAAGGATTGGACCTAGAACTTTCAAGTTACTAGATCAAGCAGGTTGATGAATACTCACCAACTTAGGGCAAAAGATATCAGTCTCCAGCTCATTGATAACTGTTGGTTGGATATCTTGAATCTCAGAAGTCACGAATACTGGAGTTTACCATGTTAAATTGATGTGAATTCTCATAGAAGGGACTGGCTGGGAATGGCGCTATATTGCGCGTTTACAAAGTTAAAATTCATAGATCACTAAATTCCAGCCCGAAAGTCTGGTTGGTCAATGAGCTAGGTCTCGTAACTTGGAAGTCCTAGGTTCGATCTCTGGTGAAGTCATGAATGTACACTGATGAGGATTCCTAGACTAGGACTAAACAGCTGTTTAGTGAATCCTCATTTTCAGCACGAAATGTACATTGAAATCCACTCAAACCTCTACCAAAGCCCATAATATAATTAGAAGTATTCATAGCAAAAGTAAAAAGAATAGTGGTCCAATCGAAATGAATAACGGATGTAATAACTTTGGAAACATCATTAGGAGTTTGACTAGGTAATGGATAAAGACTTATTCAACTAAGTCCTAAACCCAACTCTTATGAATAACCTCAAATTCTATCTTGTCGACTCTTTAGGCATTTGTTTTTTGACGAATATAGTGTCTTTTATTTGTCTAAATTAGCATAATTTACTCTTATCGGCTGCTACGAAGTCGTTCACTTGAACCGAATATTCTTTAACTTCATTACAACTACATCAGTCATTGGAGTTCGACAGATGCACTAATGATAGAAAACAAGAGCCTTCTAGGTCAAGGATGCGTACTGCCGAAGAGTCCCAAAAATCAGGACAAAACAGCTATCCAGTGCTCTTTGGTAGCTGTCATAGATTCTCTAACTGGTGTCACTTCATGATCTAATTTGAAAGAAATCTGTCTTATATATGACATGTTATCCTGGTTTTTCTATTCGGACACTCTGTAGGACAGTAAAAGAGCGTATTAGACTGTCACTGGAGTGTTATGAATCTCAGAGTTAATACTGACTAAACATTATCAGTTACGTTTTAGTATAGGCAAGGCTGTCTACTATAGCCAATGATCTTCCTAAGTTCAGTAGATTGGATAATGCGACAGACAGCGGGTAATGAGGAAACAGGCATAAGATGGACTCACACAAAAAACTTGGAGGATCTGGACATCGCCGATTATGATATATGTGTCTGATTTCCCACATACTGGAAGATATGCACGTGAAAAACAACAAGTTGGGAGAAGAAGCATCCACAGAAGATAGGCCCTCAGGTGAACATAGAGAAAACAGACGTAGGTGATGAAGATTCCTGGCCAACACCAACAGCCACAGAAACAACAACAACAGACAACAATCAGCCAGCATAAATGGGAGAAATCTGAAAGAAGTAACCGCTTTTATCTACCCACCCACCTACCTACCTACCTGGGAAGCATCGTCTCAACTACAGGCGAACGGAACTGACGAGGATATCAAAGCAGCAAGAATCGGAAAAGCAAAACAAGCTTTCACTTCTCTCAAGTCGGTGTGGAGGTCAACAACACTCCTCTGAATGAAAAATAAGATCCGGATCATCAACTCCAATGTGAAATCAATGCTGCTTACTATACGGATCAGAGACTTGCACTGTGCGTCATAAAGAGCACCTCAAACAAACTATAGACCTTCATTAACATATGTCTTCGCTCAATTCTACTCAAGATCAGATGGCCAGCCGGAAAAGATCAGCAACAGTGAGGGATCTCTGGCAATGGGCGAACCAACCCAGCAGGAACCGATTGTGCAACCAATAGGCAGGAAGAAATCGAGATGAATTTGGCTGGCCATACTCTGAGAAACCAAACCATCAAGTGAGTGACATCACTAGACAAGCTATTGCTCGATTGGAACCCGAAGGAGAATCGGCGAGTTGGTCGTCAGTGTGAGGGTGACTTTGAGGAGGTCATGTGAAGAGGAGATGAAAGCATGTGGGCAGACGTGGAGCGGAGTGAAAAAGTTGGTAGAAAACCGAAGGTAATGGAGATGCGTGACTGAAGCCCTATGTTCCTCTAGGAATTAAAGGATATAATAATTATAACAATTTAGTACACCAAAGGGATGAGTCTTTCTACGTCATACTGTCTAGTTTTTCCTCAAAATTTTTAAACAAAAAATACAACGAAACGTGAAAGAATAATTAAGTCACATTGAAAAATACTAATCTCAGGAGGAGTATAGTATATGGTGGGGGTGGAGTGTGCTAGATGACCGGAACAAGAGAAAATCCCTAACTTTGAAGAGAATCAACTCAATGTTACAAAAGGGAATAGAAATGAAAACAAGATACAGCAACTACTAACGAGTTTTGTATTGGTGTGTGTGTGTGTGTGTGTGTGTGTGTGAGGAACAGAGAGACGGAGAGACAAGGGGTCTGCTCATACTCATCAAGCTAACACGTAAACTCATCAAACTATCATATCATATAATGTTTGAGAAAAACGGAAAATCTATACTTCCTGTTGTTTTCAAATAGTTGAGAAAAAAATATATACAACAAAAAGAAAACGGAGAATTTGTAGAAAAATCCAGAAATTCAGTCCGTGTTAGCATGTGTTTGTATTACTTGTATTACTCACTACTGCGTACAACAGAAATATTAAGAAAGAAAGTGTTTTTTTATTTTTTATTTATTCAATTTAACAGCGATTGTAATGCTTACTGATGTGACTGGGATGAGTGAGGTGAGGATGGTGAGATGATTACAAGGCATCACGCAGAAGGGATGGATGCAGAAGGAAGAAGAGTGAAAATGAGTAATTACTTCCTAATAGAATGTTTTACATAGCTTGATTGACTGGCTGATTAACTGACTTACTAAAGTATCTATCTCTATCATCTAATGTGCTGTCTATACAATCACACACTCACATGCATACACACCCCCCCTCAATTTTGATTATCTCATGTAGAGTCTTAGTCGATCATTCAAAATGAAGTAAAGAGAGAGAGGGAGAGAGAGTGACATAAAGAACAAGGTGAGAGTGTACCAGTCCTTTCAAGCGCATAAACAGACACTCACAGATACGTGTACTATCTGTTCTCCATATTCTCCCCTCTCTTTATCGACGCCGTTGTCAACCAAATAACTTTAACTGAATTCTTATTAATCTGTTTAACTAACTAACTAACTTGTTTAGGAACTGAGAATACTAACATCCGGTCTATGTCAAAAAAGAAAGAAGAAAAAACTTTATGAAATTTCCTTTTCCACTGTGTGTTCAAAATTACTTTCACAACTCACATCTTTTTCTAAATATTTTGAATGAATAAATGAATGAATGAAAGGTATTAATTACTGTTCATCATTTTGGTCACTGACTAGCAGTGAGATCATCAACGCACATCAACTAACGATTCAAACATACGCGTGCAAATAGACAGTCTACTTTAAATGCAACTGATGATAGTCAAAATTGTCATTTTATTAATTATACATACATGAATAATTCTTCATTAATCATATATTCTTTTTTTTCAATAAAATAAAGTAAGAAGGATGAACTTTTCAAAAATCTATACAACGAATAAATTATTTCAAGGCTTTTCGTTCAATGTTCAATCCCTCACATTGCGCCTTAATATATGTAACTTTAGTCAAATTTATATTTAAGGAAATAAGTGTCTATTATTGTGATTAGATTGTAGACAAAGTGAACTGCGTATTCATTACTTCTAAAATAAACATAAAATTACGATTTCAAGTTTATTTGTTAAAATCTACACTGTGGGAGGGCGGGAAATAATGATGATTTGAAACACACAACATTTATATAAAACTGAATAATTGAGAGAATTTATAGAAGGTTTTGCATTCTTCTCAGTTGATTGTTATCTGCATAAGGTAACAATCTCGACAACTTCGACCATTTAATAAATCTTTCTAGGCTGAAAAGATGTACTTTGACGTAGTCTTCAGTGAAAATAAATGTGACTCTTTATTAAATGTATCACACAGTGAAACAGTATTGTATACTGTATACCAGTGCTGCAGTCAGAGACGTTACCGCTGAGCCAGCTATTCGGGCTTGTGATTGACCTCCTGTAGGACTGTAGTGTATATTTTGACTGGACACTAGTAGGGACATGAGCTGTTCCTTCAAGGTTACAGATACGCCTTATTGGCTGGTGAGTGCCAACTAGCACGAAACCTAGATCCAAGGCTTCCTGTGACCGATTACCTCCAACCATCTAATATCATCAAATAAATCTGCACCGTGATGGTGAGCTACCTAGAATGCTGGCCACACTACAACCTGACTGATAGAATTCAGTCTGTAGCGAAGAAAGGACCAGACACATCACACCAGTTACTAGTGTCCAATCAAAAACACAATCTGATGCTTACTACTGCTGACCCTAATCAGGCAGTTACCTGGGGTTCTAGTGAGAAGCCGTGATCATTAGGGCATGGCAGTTTGAAGATGAAGACAGTTCCTCATCGAAGAGGACATTGCGAAGTGGTCGGGCTATGTTGTGAATTCACAGAAGTGTTAGAATTCATGGACTGGCTAGCCATTGGATCGGGTCCCAGTAGCCTAATGGTCTACGAGCTAGCTCGCCAGCCTTGTAACCAGAAGGTTCTGGGTTCTAGCCCTGTTGGTGGGTGCGTACTGATGAAGAGCCCCAAACTTGGCTGATGAAACAGCAGTCCAGGACTCCCTGCAGCTTTTTCAATGGCTATCTAACCGATATCAGCTCATGATGAAATCCTCCAACTAAAATTTAACAGCATTAAAATTTTGTTCTTCAATACTGTCGGAAAGTATTGTTCCCTAGCTGAACTGGTTTTATAAGTATGATTTATATAGGGGGAGAGAGAAAGAGACATAGTCACCTGTTAAGAAACCAACACGAGTACTTCCTGTAAAACACGATGAATAAAAAAAGGTGCCTCAGGTAAAAATACTACAACAACAACTGCTATTTTTATAATATTTACAAAAAAAGGTTAAAAAACAATCTGTGAGGTTAATTTATTTGTGTGTGCAAGTGAGACAGTGACTGACTGACTGACTGAGTGTATATAATGCATGTGTTCCTCCACTTATTCAACACAACACTAGAACGATGAACCGTCGTTTGTATTTCCTTTTTTCTAGCCTATTGTACTCTAATCAACCACCACCACCACCACCACAACAACAACAACAGCAACAACGATCATACTACTTAAATTATGTGTGTATGAATTTGTTTGTCTATTCTTCTTGTCGTCTTTTTTTTTGTTAACTATCTTTTCTTCTTCATACAATTAGATTTTAATAGAGCGGTGGAGTAGCGGAGAGTAAGAGAGGCAGCTAGTTAGCTACAGTTAGTACAGTAATGAATACAATACAATACAAGTCAGATAATCCATTGCATCATCAGCTTGCCCTGAATGATCAACATATCTATCTATGTAGGCGTTGTTAACAAGGATCTAGACGACTGTACACTACAGTGATTTATATCTAATTAGATAAGGTGTATTACAATCAAGTAGACAGTGCCAATTTTCATTCATACCAGGAGCTACTAGAGTAGCCAAAGGATGTGTAAGACCAGTTTTTTTTTGTCAAAGATTCATGTCTTCTGTTCAACAGAGACACTATAACACACACAGACACACTGTTGTTGTTAATTGACTAGTGGAAGAAATTAAAATCTATCGAAAAAAAAAACAACAACAATAAAAGTCACTCAGACAAGATTTTAAGTTTGTCTTCATGTTAGTTAAAACATTCTGAGTTAGAATGTGAAGACTTCTGAGAAGTAGAAGTGTATTACATTGCTACAACTATTATTATTATTATTATTACTACTACTATAAATACTACTTCTGTCATTATTATCAGGTGGTGTTTATAAGAAGTACGCAAAAGCATAAGAAGTAATTAAGGTTGTGGAAGTGAAAAGTAAATGACGAAAGGAAGTAATAGCCCTTGTTTAAATACCAAAAAAAAATAGAATAAAATAAGAAAGAAAGAAAAATATACATAATATGTCAATCAAAACAGAGTTTTTGTTTTAAATTTAACCTAGAAAAACACAGAGACAGATTGAGAATACCCTTAATATTAAGTATGATTACGCTAGTAAAGACAGCATTAAAAAGTGAAAAGCATTCTTTTACAATCCACCGGACAAATGTATTCCAAGTGAATGGAGAACTTTGCAAAATAGTGAATTTAAAGAAAGATATTGGGATTAAACAGGCACTGACTGATGAATTCTCCAAAAATATAAAAACAAGTGATAAATTCAAATAATAACGAACTGAATTCACTTAGAGAACCATTAACAACCTCTAGGGTGTAATAGACAGAGATGTGTAGTCTTAGGTTGTAAAGCTTTAGATTACGAAGCGAGGTTATTGATCATTTATCCAGTGATACGCAATCCGGGAGACGCTTCTTCACGAATTGAAAATATTTATTTCCTGATACGAATTTAAAACAAGCAATAAAGGTTAATAAAACAGGAATTAATGAATTCATCAAATTTCGGTGGAACTCGTCAGCTGCGGAATACTCTACATACACGGATATATATATACTTTTGAAATTATATTGCGAGATATAAGACTGATAAGTAAACAAACTACATTGAATTAGTCATGCAGAAAGACAGCTGCGAATGTTTTCCAGGTCACATGTTCAAATAGATAACGGGAGAGAAAGTATGAGAGATCAAAATTAAGATAAATTGCATTACGCTTCAATTACATCACTTAGGTAAACAATTAGTCATTAGAGAATATAACAAGAATTGCAAACAGAGTAATATCAATAGTAATAGTTATAATAACAATAGTAATAATAGTGTTGAAGTGAGTTAAGATAATGCTACTGATAAGGGATAGTTTTAAATGAATCAAGAATAATAATGATGATAATAATAATGAGGTAGATTAATAAGTAAAACGTATTAACATGGTAGATTCAGAGTGACAACCATCTCCTTTTGAACACAGAGACCTGGTATATAAGCTCGAACTGCACAAGTCTGTGCAATTGCAAGCATCTTGTTTCTTTGTGTGCTGAAAATAGTGAGTGAATGACTTGACCGCATCGACATCATGTCCGTAGTCCTCAAGATGTTTTGTTATTGGAGATTTTGGCACTTTGCACTCAGTTGTTTTCAACCATTTTGGTAAATGCTCCATCATGCGAGTAGACAATCGCCTTTCTGTACGACCTATGTATTTGCTTCCACAAACACACTCAAACTGATGTACGCGGCAGTTTGAAGTGTCAAGGATTGGTGACTGGTCTTTCCCAGATTGTTGAAGCACTCGCTTGGTGGTGTTAAGGATAACAAGTTTTGCAGCATAATAAGTTCTCTTGTTGATTTTGTCGAGTCTTCGTTTGACTACTTCCTGAACATACTCTCCTTTGAACGATAAACTGATATAGACAGGTTTATTCCGAACTGTTTGGATTGTTTTCGAGGGGTGGATTTCTTTAGAGTATTTATGTAATGTAATTTCAAAAGTATATATATCTGTGTATGTAGAGTACTCAGCTGACGAGTTCTCCTGAAATTTGATGAATTCATTAAATTCTGCTTTATTAACCTTTATTGCTTGTTTTAAATACGCAATCCAATTGTTCACGAGATCTAACTTATACCAATTCGCGATTGTTAGCCTGACCGCTAGTTGATGTCATCGATGAGAACTTCTCTTCATACCCAACTTGGTGTGCCCCGCTGGTCACTGCTTCTCTCTGGGAACTTCAAGCAACTTCATCATGTAGTCAGTTGCTAGTAAGCGCAAAACTAATTTTGGAAAGTTTGTCTACCCCATACGACCAACAGTAGACTTTAGGAATACTCTTACTTATGAATTATCGAAACACTTAGCTCTAACACTATGCCCCATTAGAAATCGTTCAAACTCTAGACTAACTAATTCATATGAGATGAAAAATAAACTAAGTGACATTCAACTAGAGAATGATGAAACAATGGTTAGTTTTGATATAACTAGTCTTTATACTACTATACCGACCAATATGGCCTTAGAAGCAGATTCTGAACTCACTCATAAGACAAACCTGCTCATTGAAGAAATTATTTCAGGGATTCAGTGACGCCCCACATCTACTATCTTTAAATTCTAGGGCAAAATATGTAGACGAACAGAATGTGTAGTAATGGGATCACCAATATCCCCTATTGTAGCAGACATTTATGGGCAGCTGGGAAAGTAGTGCTCTTAATACGTTTAATCCTGCTCCAAAAATATGGTGGAGATATGTGGATGACACTTTCACGGTGTTAAAAACAGCACATATCGCTAGCATCTTGACACATATAAACCCATTAGTATAGGGAATAAGATTCACATTTGAATCGGAAAATGAACAAGAAGAATTAGTTGCGATGTCAGATTGTAAAATCAAACGAACAGAAGAAGGTAAACTACACACTAGTGTGTACAGAAAACCAACTCATTCTAATAGATACTTAGACTTTAATTCATCTCATCCGTTAACTGTTAAGGTAGGCTTAGTTAAGTGTTTAACAAACCGAGCAGTAGCACTAAGTAGCACAAGAAAAGACCTAAATGATGAACTAAAACAGACAGAAGAGGCTTTGGTGTTAAATAACTATCCTTTAAAATTCATTAGGATGATCAGTAAAGGGCAAACGAAAAATAAAAATAATTGTGAAACTATCAATAATAACATAAATAAGAGAATATAAGTCATCCACAGTTATACCATATATAGAGGGGACATCTGAGACCCTCCCTACGTAGGATTCTTAATAAAGCAGGAATTAGGGTGGCATTCAAACCTACAAACTCACTCACTTTGTAGGTTAAAGGACCCAATTAGACAAAATAATATTATTTACAAAATACCATGCAGTGACTGTGAGGTTAACTATATAGGTCAGACTAGTAGGCCAGGGGTAGTCAGGTTGTCGGAACATAAGAATTTAGCTAAGGTAAGAATGGTTGACCCTGAAAAGATAAGTAAGTTAGAAAAAAGCTCAGCTATTGCACTTCACGCATTAACAAACAACCATACAATAGGGTGGGATAGGGTTAAAATTCTAGAAAGTAATCTAGATAGATGGAGAGAGAGATTGATTACTGAATCCTTGTTCATCGAGTCTACACCAAACACATGCAACAGCAATGATTCATCACTTATACCCGAAATATGGAAAATACTACTGCCAGTCAAATCAAGTGAAAAATAATGGAACTATATAAATGAAGTTAGGAAGTCGTGTGAGTACCTTGACATGATTATGAGTGGCAATAAATTATGCTCGAAACGTGGTCATCAGTAAACATTACTGTATAACGTGATCAAAACATCACCAGTAAATATATCTGTATAACACTGTGAGACTTTATCAAAACAAAATTTACCCATAATGGGACTTAAGAGAGAGATTGAAACACCACCAGTCAGTGATCCCTGACAGTTGTGACAAGATTTGAAACCCCTGAAGCAATCACTCGATACATTTTAACTAGAAAAGGATGTAACAATCACAAGTGCAACATTATAATTCAGGGTCGAATTATGAATCTTGTCCAAGTTTTTGCTGAAGTTCTACAGAAGACTAATTAATACTGTTAAAAATAAGAAGAGTTTAATGCCGACTGATTTCAAACAGACGTACACTTTTTCTAATATCGATTATGTCCTGAAGTAAGATCAGTGGGAAAATAATTCAAAATCAAGGGGTACTGGATAGCTGTTGTACACTGATGAAAAGTTTATAGTGCTTTTGTCGGTTGAAAATAATTCTCTAGGTGAGATGTACATTGAATCCAAATCATAACACAAAAATGTAATCAAAGTATAACGCCTTACATTCAGTGCAAGATTACATATTAGGAAAACAAAACATGATTCAAGCATTACATTAAAATATGAATTTTGATTAAATTAACATTTTATTACTACAATTTCATCAGTATTACGTAATAATTAGTCAAGTAATTAGTTAACGGATAACATTTTCTTGCAATTTAGATAGATATTCACCTTTGTATTTTTATCTTCTTCATTTATTTTCATCTGTATTTAAATCGATATGCTTAATAAACGACTTGATGCGGCCGAGGGTGGCTAGACTTTGAGTTCCCTCTTGAAATGCTCTTATGTGGCCACGCTTTGATAACATCTACGAGGTGAGTCTTATTCACCGCATTCATGCAGTGGGGATGCGTAAGCACAGATGAGGAGATATGGCGCTCACAACCAGACCAGTGGACGTGATGATCTACCTGGGAGATCCGAAAATTCCTTATTCCCAATGTATTGTATACGTGAACTCCAGAACTTGGAAGGACAGAATGGCATATGAACCTGTCTTAGCCATGGGAAAGTAGCTCCTGACGCTGCTTTGCTGTCATGTGGATCAAAGGCTAGGAAAATGGTCCTTAAGACAACCACCTGCTTCAGTGTGTGCACCTGAAGAATAACCTGAACCTTATAAAAACTATTAGATTTTGTGTGGCACCTGTCTTGGCGCCCATTATGCACCAAGTTTGTGTTTTAATAAATAAAATAATGATATCCACTTAGTTTTTGATGAAACCTTAAAGATGGGTAGGTGGGTCTCTGGAAGTTTAGTAACCTGGCGGATAACTCATTTGAATCCGAAATCATAGGTCATAAGTTTAAGTCTCCTTGAGAACTCAAGGGCTTACTAAATTCAACAGCATCCGCCTGACGAGTCCCATATGTAAGAAAACACGCTTTCTGGATTCCGCCGTTAACTATCACTAACAAACGGATAATACTGTTTTGCTAACCATTTATGCACGGATATTTCCCTCAAACTCGCAGTGATTTAGATGCATGACAACACATATCCGGCCACCATCAACTAAATAATATTCTGATCTTGGGTTGATGTTAAGTCGCAAATTAGTATTTCTTTTCAACCAAACGTGAGGAGAAAGAAAAGTTTTCGATTTCCTGCTTAGCTAAGCAATCTCTGTTAAGGTTTGAGTTTAATTTTTTGATAGCAAATGAACTGGTTTATATGTGTCTTTCAACGGGCAGATGAGAATGTCAAAGACAAGATAGTAAGAGCAAGACAGACCCCTACATTATTCTGAAATCAATGTGGAAATCTACTGCACTCAACATTAGCAACAAGATCTAGATCCTCAACACTACTGTCAAATCAGTTCCCTGAAGTTCTAGTGAGAAGTAACTAGTGATGTCTATCCAGATGTCACGTGTGTGAGGATGGATGTCCCACCGAAGACATTGGTTGCTGTCACGCTAAATCACGAATTGGTAGAAGTTAGAATTCATGAGCCACTGAACCGGGTCCCAGTGACTGAATGGTATACGAGCTTGACTTGTAACCGGAAGGTCGTGGATTCGAACCTCAGTGGTGGGCGCATACTGCCGATGATTCTCAGACTAGGATGAAACAGCTGTCCAGTACTCCCTGGTTTTCAATGGTTCTCTAACTGATATCCATCCGTGATCAACTCGTAAAAATCAGTTCTGTAATATGGCTCAGAAACTTGACGCTTCAGTCACTAAAAGTGTTTCCAACAGACAACAGACTTTTACCAACAGCTACTGAAGATCAGACAGCCAGAATACATTAGCAACCAGGACCTTCAGCAACAAACCAACAACCGTGAAAATATTGCCCAACGAATATACCGAAGGCACACGCTGAGGAGACGCTCAAATTGGATCAAGCAGCATAACCCCAACTCGAACCCGAATGGGAACTGACGAGTTGGAGGTGGGTCTGAGTTTGACATAGAGGAGATCGTTTAAGGGAACAGGATGAAATGGAGATGGATTGTTGAAGCTTTATATTCCACTTGGAACTCAAGGGAATAATAATACTAATAACCACACACCATTTACCATACTAAGTTGTTGCCAGAATAACTTTTTTATTCCCTTGTATTAAATTTCTATCAATACAAACCTGTTTCCCTTCACTTTTATTGATTAAAAACGGAACAAGACTTAAGACATTGAAAGCGTAGAAAACTGCCCCCAGTGAGACTAATGATGTTATCACAGAATGTCTTATTTTAAGCCTGACATGTAAAAGTAATATATATATCTTTTCTTTAAAATAGTACTGAGTATATCAAAAACAAAAAAGAGAATATTGAAAGTGAGACGGAAATGCAAATTCCACTTATCTACCTACCTACCTACCTATCCTCCAATTACTTCCAGTATATAAGCCAGTGTATACGTAAGTCATCCCCTTTCCCAACTTCCGCCAACCTCTTCCCCCACCCACCTCCTAACTATACTGTCCAGGAATAAAATTATAATCTTAATAATCATGTATTTTTACTGGATGAACTTCTTTCTGTCTGCTTAATAACCTCATCAATATTTGTCTGAATATATGCATGCATATCTTTTAGTTTTCTTTTCATAAAATTCATTTTTTTTTGGTTTTGCATACACGTTGAACCATTCCATTTTTCTCTCTCTTTTCTTTTTGATTTGCCCACCCTAAAATAATCTTCAATCACTACTATCTACATACTACTATCATTACTACAAGTAGTGGTGGTAGTAGTAGAAATAGAGAAATATAATGACATGCATACAAAAACGAATTAACTAGACTGGATATTTCTCTGATTTGCATTCTGCACACACCCACACACACACCCACACACACACACATACACTCAAAGAGAGAATGTGATCATTTCATGCCTAAGTGGTATTTCATGTCGGTGTCTACACAGTACTGACAAAATAATAGTACTAATAGGATAGGAATAGTAAGTAATGTATGTATATTGGTGCATTGAGACGGAATGTGGGTGGGGTGTGTTTCTGAGCGTAAAACGGAAGACATTATTAATTAAACAACTAGTAATAAGGTATAATAATAATAATAATATTAAGGTAGGTTGGGGGGTGGGGGTGAGCATAAAGCGAAAATCTTGAAAAAAAAAGAACAAGGAAAATTGAGCGGTACATTTATCATACTTGCTTGTCATTTATGTCAGTAAGCGGATGTGTGAAAACCTATGTATGCATTTATATACGTATATAAATATAATGATTATGAATGGTAAGACCTCAGAAGGATGATCACAGTTCCCCATTGCTAACTTACTCTAACGTTGTAGTTAGTTAAATATTTGTAATATCCTTATATATAGAGGGACATCAGACAAAAGCTAATCCGGTGCACTATTTCACACACTACATATATATATATGCATATATATCGGCAGTAATGACAAGTTTGCGTTGATTAATCCCTAAATCTCTTCTTTTTCAAGTCCCTCCTCTCTCCTTCACCTAAGCCTTTACTTCCCTCCCGGCTTGTCGTCATTTCCCTCTTGTTAGCGTTGTCATCGTGTCGCATTAGAGTTAAAAGCAAACATGTATGTGTATATATTGAGTACAAATTAACTACTGCCTAACTAGCTAGCTAGTTAGGAAATAAATGAATGAACCGACCAACCGACCAACCGACCGCGCGCCCGCCCGACCTACCGACTGACTGACTGACTAACTAACTAAACCAACTGTCTAAACATGGAACTTTAAGGATAAAACTAGATCCGGTTGTAATAGTTGTAGTAGCAAGCAGGCAAATTAACCAACAACTAGAAATACCATACGGATTGGTTGAAAAATATCATCAAAAGAAAGCGAATCAGTAGAATGTTAATTTCTTTACTGTCAAAATTTAAATTAGGTTATAAAAATATGAGTAAATACATTTGCAAATGGTAGTGTTGACCTGTTAAAATAATAATGGTAGGAAGATTTCTTATGCGTATTTACATATATGTAAGTGCATTTGTCTTAATAAAGAGTCGGAAGAAGAGCGAAGGTAGATAGCGATAAGAGAATGTACAGAATGCTCACCAATCCGTCTAGGTGTATACGCATTAGAAAGAACTTTTTATAAATTGCACCCTTGCAGATTTTGAAAGGCTTGAAAACACTCTAGTTACTGTTACCTGAATGTAAGAGACATGTTGCTAAGTCAATGAAAAGACAGAGGATTACAAGCGAACACTCGTATTTGGACGCATTTATTCTAATGTATTTGATTAGCCTAGCAACATGCTGTCGTTTCCTTACTGTGTATATAGATCATGCTATCTAAGTGTAGGAAAAACGCATAATAGAAGTATGTGAAGAATTTTATCATTAAAATCAAGGGTGAACTGAACAACTGCTTTGACGTCGTTTCAAAGCTGCTATCTGACCAGAATTGAACTTTCGACACGGAAGTTCACAATAAAATACGATAGAGAAGGCACAGAAATGCTAATAAAAACCACGATAATTTGAAAATCTACGGGCGAATGAAAGAGTGAATTCAACCACTCCATTGACGAAAATTTTGAGCTGTATGACCAACAGTCTTCAGTGATTAGTAGCTGTTCTAAGCATCTGTGAAGAACCCTAGTTACGAAGTCGATCACCTACTAACATGGCAGAAGTCAACATTCAAAAACTTTATGGAACTGACACTATGTTTTGATTTGACTATCCTGAACTCTTTTTAAGCCAAATCCTGTGTCATTTAACAATGCTTGGTGAGGAAGATGACAATCTGGCGAGCGTAACACGTTTCCTAACTACCTCAATCTTTGAAGTTGTGAAGCGACATAGATTGACTTGCCCTTCATTACTAATACTCGATTAGCCTTTAACAGTGAATATTCATCCTAGATTCGATTACCTGTCGGATTGAAATACTGGACAGTGTCAAAACTAAGCGAAAACAACATTTTCTAGAACAACAGTTACCAAAATAATTTCCATTCACTAACAAAATATACTCTGGAATCAACTGAACACTCATAAATCCAACATCCAAAAATGATCAAAATTGCATTTACTTCATGGAGGTGATTTTAATTCAGTAATCTTCACTTTGTTACGAAAGTTACTCAGAAATTCACTAACATAATAATTATGTGGTGTGTCAGTGATTCCCTAGTGGAATGATCATTGACCACACAGACACACACGTGTGATACGGGTTCAATTTCCGGTTAACGCACACCTAGGCGTCTCCTAGCTGGTATTAAATCCAGGAGTGAGGACAGCAACTCCAACCAGCAAAAGAAACAACAACGCCAACGCTGCTGAAACCTCAATAACTGAAGTATTGTTTTTTTTAAATGGAACATAAAGGAAGTGATAAACGGGATATCTATTCTGTCCTAGTTTGGGACTACTGAGCAGTACACCTCCATAAATCCTTGATAGTTCGAATGCAGAACCTTCAGTTTACGAGTGGGGAAATCGTTGATTTTCTAGCCACTGTGCTGAAACCCAGTGGCTTGTAATTTTTGTTTTCTGCCAATTCGAGGTACACTGCTACTTCCAAGCAGTTCCATCGGAAGGTAATTCACTCTACCCTGACATGATACACACCAGTGAGTGTTCTAATGAAATGTCATACAGCCGGTTCCCTTTATAAGATTGAATATAGTAAGAACGAGCTTATTTCCAAGATAATACAAGCTCGTTTTGTTTCGTAAATTCCCTTCAGCTGCGTACATCATACATAAATCAGTTATATTTTACAAAATTTTCTGAGCATACTTCTCCCAATAATTTCAAGTTATAGATAGAAAGTATAACATAAGCAACATAGTTTCAAAGATGATGGTCAGTAGACAATTATTTAATGTTAAAAGAGAATTGGCAGGTAGTTAGAATTCATGGGTTGGATATTGGATCGGGTCTCAGTAGCTTAATGGTCTATGATCTCGCCAGCCTTGTAACCAGAATGTCCTGAGTTCGAACCCTGTCAGTGGGTGTGTACTGATGAAGAGTCCCAAACTAGGCTGACGAGACAGCTGTCTAGTACTCCTTGCAGGTTTTCCAATGGTTCTCTAATTGATGTCAGCTCGTCATGATGAAATCCTCCAAACAACTAAACAAAATCCTTAACCCTAACCAATACTTAAAAAGAGTAACTATTTATACAGTATTTAGACAAGGAGTAGAGTTCAGATTTTTTTTTGGAAACAAGGATGGACGTGAGACAAGATACAAGATAGAACAACAGAGTGGAGTTAGACACATCATGGTGAAGGCTTCAAGATGGAGGGGGGGGGAGCGAATAGTGAAGTCAAGTTATAATATAGACGAAATAATTTAATTTAGTAGATTTGAGACCTATATAATGAGTTCAACTAACTGAGTAAAAATCAAAATCAAGATTAAGTGTAATGTTATGCAAACAGAAAAAATTACGAAAGAACACGAAGAAAAAATAGTTATGGTTATACTAGGGCAGTGAGTGATTAATCACGCTCTCTTTCTTTATGCATGAATTGGGTTGACGTCTTTTTATGGCAGTGGCTTCTGTGAATCAAGTAAAGTCAAAAAAGTTTGTAAAATGTAAAAAGTATGTTCAGAAATTTCGTAACTCATAAGTGATTTCTTTTAGGATGTACGCAACTGAAGAGAATCCACGAAATAAAACGAGCTCGTATTATCCAGTTCAAATATATGTCCTCTCTATCTTTATTCATAGCTGGTAGATGCTAGATTTCACCTCAGTAGCTGAAAGGTAAATAAATTACTTGACTCCGAACATCAAAGTTCTGGGTTTGATTTCTGATCGAGTGTGAAAAGTCTCACTCAAACCAGAACGGACACAACTGACCACTTCTACTTGGAGGATTTAGGTCACTTCTCTTACACTGACGCCGGATGTGTATGATGAGACCCAGATCGAAAGTAATCAAAATCCCTGTGAAATCCAACCTCTGAATAAATTTATATTATATTTTTTGGCCGATTAACCCACAAAATATTAAAGTTCATTAAGGTATCACACTTATATCTCTAACTGATGTCAGCTCATGATTAAATCCTCCATGCAACCAAACACAAAATCCCTACGAAATCAATACTTGAAAATGAATCTGATGCTCACTAGCAACTGGCCTTATTCAGGCAGTTAACCTGGGGTTCTAGGGGGAAGCCGTGACCAGTAAAGTACAGCAGGTCAAAGATGAGGCAGTAACTCATCGAAGAAGACATTGCGAAATGATCGCTCTATGTCGTGACATGGCAGAAGTTAGAATTCAAGAACCATCGGATCGGGTCCCAGTGGCCCAATGGTCTACGGACTAGCTCGCCTTGTAACTAGAAGGTCCTGGGTTCAGACCATGGCGGTGGGTGCGTACTGTGAAGAGTCCCAAACTAGGCTGATGAAACAGCTGTCTAGTACTCCCTGCAGGTTTTCCAGTGGTTCTTTAACTGATTTCAGCTCATGATGAAATCCTTCATACAATAAGGAAAGAATTCAAAGCAATATTCAGTTATGAAATACTTCATTTGAACAATTTCCTCACAACCAGCCATATATAAACAAAAACCTGACTTATAATATACCTATTTTTCTTCCATAGTAACAGTAATATCCTTTCTGATTTAATTTCACTCCACTTCAATTTGTTCTATTATTTTATTATATTACTACTACCACTACTACCGTAGTTTCCATTATTTAAGACCACTTGACGTGGATTATAAACCTCTTAGCATCAATTCATTTCTTTAATAACCTTTTTTTTTTAAAATTCTGTAATTCATCCACCCCTCAACGTCACCTCCGTCTGCCTAAAAATTATGTTAGTTATTTTTTTTTATCATACTTAAAGAGACTGATAAATTTTTTATTACCATTAACTGCCTTTTTATTCCGTAATATAAGTATGATTGTACAACTTAAGAATGCAGTAACTAAAAGTGAATAGTTTGTTCTTCTATTAAGTTTTGACTAATATGGATGTAATTGATTTCAGTGAAGATTTCGTCATCGACCAACATTGGATTCTAACTCGGCGGCTAAATAGTGTCAACATGCTCAATCACTATGTACCCAATACTGTGTTCAATCCCTCCATGGTAGGCTGATGGGTTGATACTGTTGAAGGGTGTCAGACTAGGACTAAACAACTTCATTTAGTTATTTTATCATGCCAATTAAGTCATCATATAGGGAAGGTATATTCTGCCAACACCTGAAATCATTTGAAGAAACATTCAAAATCAGAGAGCACTGGAAAGCTGTTTCACACAAGTTTGAAACTCTTCGATAACATTCACCTATCGTCCCTCGTGGAGATTGATACCAGGTTACAGGACGATTTTATTGACCATTTAGCTACTGGGACGGAATCCAATGACAATCCTATGAATTTTAACTTGCATAAATTCATGCATGATTCGACGCTTATTAGGTAGGGGAGCTGATAAGGCCACCAATTCCGGTGTGAGGACAAATAATGACCGATGACATTGTCTGCCAGCTGCGCTATGAATAGTAAATCGGCAGAAGTTAGAACTGATCGACTATGGATTCCATTCCATAGGCTGAAGGTAGTAGATTTGATCCTAGGTGGGGTCATAGATGAGTACTGATGAACAGTCGTAAACTAAGACGAAGCAAGTGTCCGATTCCCCTTAATTTGCAATGGTCCTCTGAATAACGTTGGCTGTTGATGAAATCTACCCTATATGACAAGACTATTACTTCATTATCTTGCTCACCCACCCACTCAAACGCATATACACCTACACATACAAATACAGTCATATACATCTAGTGTGTGACATCTATGACTGTGGTATTGGTTATCGTGGGGAGTTGGAATCTCATAGAGGGAGGATGTCACGTCTCCTTCCCTCAAGTTTGTAGATACACTTTGCTGACTAGTGTGTCTATAAGCACAAAATTTGGGGTCAAGGGTTTCTTGTTGATTACCTATAAATATCTGACACTGCCTGATATATATACTCAGCTTTTGTGTGACTAACTGTTTGAAATGATAAATTATTTATAACGACATAACTAACTAGTTAAGATTACTAGGTCTGTGTGTATCTGATTAAGTCTACGTGGAGGTCAACAACACTCCTCTGCATGAAAAATAAGATCCGGACTTTCAACTCCGATGTGAAATCAATGCTACTTACTATACGGATCAGAGACTTGCACTGTGCGTCATAAAGAGCACCTCAAACAAACTACACACCTTCATTAACAGTTGTCTTCGCTCAATTCTACTCAAGATCAGATGGCCAGCCGGAAAAGATCAGCAACAATGAGGGATCTCTGGCAATGGCCGAACCAACCCAGCAGGAACCGATTGTGCAACCAATAGGCAGAAAGAAATGGAGATGGATTGGCTGGTCATACTCTGAGAAACCAACCATCAAGTGAGTGACATCACTAGACAAGCCATTGCTCGATTGGAACCCGAAAGGGAAGCGGCGAGTTGGTCGTCAATGTGAGGGTGACTTTGAGGAGGTCATGTGAAGAGGAGATGAAAGCGTGTGTGTGAAAAAATTGGCAGAGAACCGAACGCAATATAGACTCGCGGCTGCAACCCTTTGTTCCTCTAGGAATTAAAGGATATAATAATAATAATACTATTATTGTCTTCATGAATTGAGATCTTAGTATTCTAGCAAGCATTTGAATCGCTTTAATAATGATCTGATTGTGGGATAGAATAAAAAATAAACTGAATTTAGGCAGATTTGTTCACCAAGTGATGCCTTAAATGTTCCTTATGAAGTTATCTCATGCAGACTCGTAGTGTGAATATTTCATCAGTGAGCAGTGCCATTCTCACTGAAGACCTGATGCCTGCAACTAGTATTTCAAGTACCATAGGAGACACCACTTATCCTCAAATTGAAACTATTGTTTCCTAATTCAATTAGCCTAGGAGAAAATTCTCCGACATTTAAAGCAGTTGGTGTTGGGATCCAGTGTTATTGATAACATCCAGCTAGTCCCAAACAGAGCATATATATGTATATATATATGAAGTCCACGAAAATATCGATCGGTGATAACGGATTCACACTGATAACCCATTCACTATTATACAAAGTGTTCAACCAATGAATCATTATTCCGTGTTTATATTGGAATATAAAAGCATTGCATACTCTGTGTATATACTGTAGACAACAGATAATGGTACTTCTCTTATCACATTTCCATCATTCATATTTCACAATATAGAACAATATAGACAAAATTATTAACACTACTCTCTATTGTTGTTGCTTTTTATTGTTTGTTTGCATATAATATATAATATATATATATTGAAGTTATTCATATGCATCATTGGTCTGTAAATTGTACATTGAAATTTAAGCGCCAAAATTAACAAGTTCATATTTCAACGTATATATCGAGTCTCTTCACCTATTTCTAGTTCTAATTAAACATTAATGAATATTGTTCATATATATATACATCACAAGTAGGCTTTGATGCAAATTTGTTAAGTGTGTCTTTTTCACTCACTTTTACAATATGTGAATGAGTGATACTCACACTTATGTGTGTACGTGTGTGTTTCCCTTGTTTACAGTTCAATTCGATTGCTCTAGATGGATAGATAAATAGGTAAAAAGATGGATAGAATTTATGAAATCTGATATATAAATGTGTCGTTGGCTTTCCCTTACTCACAAGTGTATATATATATATACAGAGAGAGATTGACTGATATACTAACTGGACAATTTTAAGTAGTATCATAACTGAGTCATCCAAATTTTTTTATTCACAGTTTATAATGAATCATTTGGATTTCTGTTGTCTAGCCTTTTTTAGAAAAATATATATTGAAATCAAACCAAATATGATAGTTATAATGAGATGTACTCACAGATTGTACAAAAACACATTTGCACATATATACACATATTTTATGTCGTTAAATGTTCAATTACCTGATATAAAGAAAGGCCTATTACTTTCAACACTGGTGAGGTTAAAAGTAGTCATTATATGTTTTAGCCCATCGTATAGCTCACTCAGAGGTGCAAGAGATATTCCATGAGTAAGATGATGGAGACAGCACCCGTGAAACTGCCATAGGGAACATTGAAAATGATTACAGTATACTTTTAAACACAATACAAATTGGAAGATGTCCCGCAGAGAATGATTGGATAGCTGTCGCCTGACAGGTTCGAGGATTTCAGCTAACCACCCAGCTACTGGATGATAAGGTGATCCAGACATATCCAAGATAGGTGGAGTGAAAGACCGGCTTTGTGTATCTTCAGTAGACCTTTAAAGTCTTGCTCATAGAGATCCTGTTGGTCTGATCTTTTCGTACAGTTCTTCACGAATGAGATGATTGTTCTTCATTCTCTTTGTGAAGAACTGTATGAAAAGTTCAGACCAACAGGATCTCTAATACCAAGCAAGACTTTATGGTCTACCGAAGATACACAATACAAAAATAACGTAAAAAGGTTCACAAAACAAACTACTCAGGGAAATGCAAATGGTAATTAACTGCCTTTGTTTTATCTTATCAAGAAGGCAAAAATGAAACGGAGGTAAATTTGTTTTGGTGATTGCTTATACACTCATTCATCAAAGAAGGAAAAAAAATACAAAACTGAGATTTAGAAGGAAATACATTAAGATAATTTATGTTGCTTGTTTTAACGATAATATTTCAGATATGGTGTATACATCGTTAATAGCATTTTCAACGGGTTACTACTGAAAACATTCATTAACACCTGTCTCCTTCACTAGATGGCAAAGACCAAATAAGCGGATGGAAAGGATATGGAACAAGGAAATTTGCCAGCGGAGAGAATCAGTCAACAACTTATTACCCAAAGTTGATAAAATACTCAAGTGGTATTGTGGTGAGAGCAGGCCGTGAGAAAATATGAGCAAGGCTGATTCAACAACCAATCACAGCAAAGTTAACGTGGCAAAATATGATTCGCAGATAGAGAACTCTATTTGTCGAGGAATCCCGAAACAACCAATCACAAGCCTGCGTTTGTCTGCCTAACTTCTGATAAACAACCAATCAGATAACTGCGCTTGTCTACTTGCATAAGCTATAATAATGTATGTGAAATATGTATAAATACGTGTTGATTTTCATAATAAAACGATCTGTTGCCTGGCCCTTGCCTTCTGTTGTTACAGTATCACACGCCTAGCAGGTACTCAAGTGGAACCTGAATGGTAGCGATGATTTGAACGTAGGTCTGAGGGAAATAAGAAGGAGATTACGGGAGGAGGAAGTGAAAGTTTGTGGACAGTCGTAGAGGCTGTTGAAAGTGATGGTAGACAATTGAGTTCAATGCTGATGTGCTAGTGAGTCTCTATATGCCACTTGGAAAACGAAGAACAAATAAAAATAATACATGGGTGTAATTCTTTTATGTCACTTTCTTTAACAATCCACTGATCTGATTTTGTTTTCTCCTTGTGTTCAGCAGTGGTTATTTTCTGACCAATGTAGACTGTATATTTGGTCGATGTCTGCATATCTTCTGACTATAGTTTCGTTTGAACCTAACTAAGGCTTCGAAAATACCAAATGACTGACATTATCAACCTAAGTAATTATTTGAAACAAGTATTTTTTAAGATCAGCAATATATAAAATAAGTAATAATGCAGAGTTGAAAAAATTCTTTATAGTAAAGGGAGATTTGACTGGTCGACTGTGAGGGTATGAGGACAAATACTCGCCATTAGTGACATTGGCTGGCAGTCGCGCTATGTCGTGAATTGACAGAAGCTAGAATTCATGGGTTGGCTGTTGAATCGGTTCCCGATGGCTTAATGATCTACGAGCTAGCTCGCCAGCCTTATAACGAGAAGGTCCTGGGTTCGGAACGTAGTAGTGGGTGCATACTGATCAAGAGTCCCAAATTGAGCCGACGAAGTGGCTGTCCAGTACTTGCAGGTTTTCCAATAGTTCTCTAACTGATATCAGCTCATGATGAAATCCTGTCACTGATTCACAATAGCTATCATCATGATGAGACTGTTGCATTGCAGTACTACTGAAAATACAGTCCTTTCACTTAACACTGCTGAGACTGCGATGTTCTAACTTGTTTTCATTTCTTCACGTTTCGACTAGGACACAGGATTTCAAGCTCTGAACAGTCATGTTATTTTAGAGAGCGGGTTGCTAACCTTACACCCAACCTTCCCCTTTTATTGAATTTGTTATTGGATAGGTGGAGTTTAGGGGGGCGTTGACAGCAAGTCAAACCCAAATCACGTGAGTGTTTCACAAACATTTATTCATTGAACCATCGACGTACACGAACGCGCTAACTGCTTATTTGATTAATAAGACTTAACTGGTGGGTGATTTATTACCCTGTAAACCAATCAGCTGTACTGGTTTCTTGCGTGGCCACTGTGGATTAAAGCCTGGGGGCCTCATCAATGTGCATCTACCAATTCACCTGCTCATGTGGAGCTAGGTATGTCGGCCGTACCCAGCGTTTGCTATCCAAACGAATCAGCGAACACTTACCTTCATGGTTTTATAAAGGAGAAAGAAAATCCCCCCACCACAGCTCTATCCTAGAACACTTGATCGAATCCGGACACCAAGCAAACCCACAAAACAACTTCTCAGTTATCTACACAATACGTGGAAATCTTGCCAAAAGAGTACGAATTAAACTTCTTCAAACTGCAGAAGCAATGGCAATTCACATATTGAATCCTGAACTCTGCATACAAAAGAAGTTTGTTCAGTCACTAAATCTACAATGGTCCTGATCTATCTTAACACCAAATACTTAATTTTGTCTTACCTCTTTCTTCTTTGTTTGTCTATTTCTTAATTGCATTATTTTCTACCCCCACCCTCCATTAAATCTCTACGCTCATGACGACTGTTGCTAACTCGATTTTCGTTTATTTTTAAGTGAATTCTACTCAGCTTATTAACTTAACTCTCATTCATTTTCAAGTGAATTCTACTCAGATTATTAACTTGACTCTCATTCATTTTTTTCATTGAACCCTACCAATTAGATTACGTCACCCAACCTACTTTTGTAACTTTATTTTAGTTTCTAACCGATTAACGCCTTCAAAATTACGTAATCTGCTTGTCAAAAACTAACAATTGCATTAACACATCTTTGGAAATATTCCTTTTGTTTCCAAGACAAATTACTATAAATTTGCGATTTGTACAGCTTGAGAATGATATCGCCGAAAAGAGTAACTCTTTGCTGAACACTTTTTCTTTTCTAATTCATACTTGTTGCACAAAAAGTGACTGTCGTGACCTAGTGGATGACCTTTGACGTTTGGAGCGATGACTCCTGAGTCCTGATCTCATTGGAAACACCACCACTCAAAGAGGATTGTCCTTTCATCCAAGTTAAGAGTTCCGAATAGGATGAATCAAACGTCCTGGATTTGATAACTAGTCACCATTCGCTAAATTATACCCTGTTTAAACAAATGCCAATTGAATATAGAATAAACACTTAATCAACACAGATATTATACTACGTTTATTTCTTCTATTTATGAATATATATGTGAAACAATTCACGTTCCGTCACTATTGGAACTTAGTTTTCTCTGCTTGGGAACACCTACCAGTCTGGTCAATTGAAGATGTAGTACAAAACCATCGACAAATCGATATGAGGCCATAAAGCTAACATTGAAGGATCTTTCTCTATCATCTCTCGAGTACCGAATAAATTGGCAAATGCCTGCAGATACTGAACAGCAGAGGCTGTTGCAATTCCCTTAAAACAACCGGAACTCTATTTGAAAAGGAAACATGTTCAGACACTTATGTTACCCTAACCTGCTTGGTGGCACGCACCCACCACCAAAGTTCGAACTCAGGACCTTCCGGCTACACGGCAAGCTCGTATACCATTCAGCCACTGAGACTCGATTCAATGGCCAGCCCATGAATCCTAACTTCCATCAATTCGTCATTTAGCGCGAATATAACAAATCCTTTGAACCAACTATGAAAATATTAATCTGATGCTCGCTAGTGACTTACTATAGGATGGAGTTTCCTGAAATTCTGGTGAGAAGTCATAACCAGTGAGGTCCATCCAGATGTCAAGTGTGAGGATGGATTTTCCACCGATGACATTGGTTGGTGCCAGTCTCGTTAAATCACGAATTGGTAGAAGTTAGAATTCATGAGCTGGCCATTGAATCGGGTCGGATCCCAGTGGCTGAATGGTATAGAAGCCAGCCTTCCTTTTAACCGAAAGGTCCTTGATTACGTACTTCTGATGATTTTGTAACTAGGATGTCCAGTACTCCCTATCGGTTTTCAATGGTTCTCTAACTGATTTCCATGCGGGATCAACTCGTCAGAATTAACAATCAGAATGTACTTTATTTTCCGATCATCTATTTCACACTTGTCTGTTGAACTTTAGGTTGACCTCTACTTATTTAGTTATTGATTCATATCTCTAATCAATTGTGACTCATAGTCCCATACACCAATATTATCGCACATTAGCACTTCCACTCACTGTCAAATACGATTGTACAGCTATGAAAATGAATTCATCGAAAAGAGAATTTTCTTCACTGAATTATGGATACATAACTACGGTACCTCCTGATGAAGAGGAAGTCAACGAAAAGAACATTCTGTGTTCTTTACTAATCAGTCTTTTGGAAAAAACTGAAGTCCTAAATAGAATACTTGTTCGATGACATTTCGAATTTTCTTAAAAAAAAGGGACCAATGAAAGCATTTGTTTCTGGAATTGCCTACATTGAAACACTTGAACATAATTTAAAAGTTTAATCTAACATATATTCTACAGCTGCTGTCATCATTGGATCACTTTAAAAAAACACTTTTTGGCGCTATATACACACCACATTCAAAGTGTGCGCCACATTAAAAATATTTATATTTAAACAAAGGCTAAATATCAGTTGTATGTATGATGCATTGAACTACCTAATTGAGAACAGATGTTTTTAATTAAAGCAGAAAATAAAAGATATCCAATAAATAGGTTTGTCATTTGGTAGTAATAATGATAGTCAAAAATTTAAAAAAAAAGATATATATATACTTTTTTTTGAAATCCAGAATAATCTGACATCTCTTTCAGATGTACACACATTTCGAATTAAAGATGACATCTGATAGGAAGTTGAATGGATGATGGTAAACACTATTTGCTTGCCTTGAAGTACACTCAAAAGGCTTCTGTTGACTAGAATTATCTAAAGATGAGATCATTTATTTATTGACTGTATTCACTGGCACAAAAACTTTAAACAAAAATTAGGTGATAATTTCGAATTTGAATTTCGCACCAAGCGAAATACATCAACAGTAGTAGTAATAGTAGTATACAAAACATGGTTAAACAAAGGGAATATATACACAACTACTCATCAGATCTTGTCTGGAATTACAAAATCCCGCAAAAAACTGAAAATTACTTCTACACAAGTGTGACAGAAGTAGTAGTCATAATAATAATAATAGTGATTCCACTTATGTAATTTGAAACCTTTTAAAAGTTTTACTAACAATACACACTTGCCTGAAAAGTGTACTACGCATCTCTCTAGTAAAATAAAGAAGAAAAAGTTTGATTGAGTGTCCTACTTGTAAACTTCTCGTGAGTTTATTTTGACTACTATTCCTATTTATACCTATTACAGTCTATTGGTGTTAACTAACTACTTACTGTGTGCGTATGCCTTTCATGAGACTTTCATTAGACAAGGTATTGTCGGTAACAAAAATAGCAGCAACAACACAGAATAGAATTAAAAAAAAGGATTAAAGGAGCAGGGAAAGAAAGTAAATGCACGCACGCACGCACACTCACACACACACACAACAGCAACGAAATGAAACTTAGTGTAGGCCGACATTAGCGACTAATAAATTTCTTTTTAAACCGTAGAAACACTAAGCTGTAATCACTATGATTTTATTATGTTTAACATTAATACTAATACTAATAAATGACACAATATGATAGAAATAGTGAAAAAGCAAAGGAATCACTTAGAAAGAAATAGGCTTTTAAATAGCGTATTTAAAAAAAAAATTATAATCATTATTTTATCATTATCAGTGCTAATATTATCATCATCATTACGCCTTTGTAGTGATTGTGCGGTATTTAATGCATCGTTGTCGGTGTACATGTCAGTGTGTGGAGGTGTGTGGAGATGCTAGCGTGTGTGTGTGTGTGTGTTAGCGCGCGCGCGTGCGGAATCATCATAACTATGATAACACTATCTGCTTTGTCATCGTGTAGGTGACAAATAATTACTGAGTAATTGATCATTGCCATTTCAAAACTTTCATTCCTACTGGAAACCAACAAGTATCACGTTATTTTTGGAAATGGTGTTATGCAGAAGAAATAGGCCTAAACTTACTGAAAAACATTTCAAGAAAGAATTGAAAGCGTGATGTTTTAAAGTACTATAAATGAGTTGGAGGGTTAAACAATTTTAATTCTTCTGTTATATGAACCTGTCAAGTAAATATTTTAGGGAGATTTCGTGTCCAGTAGAGGCTACCAGATTGAGTATGAGGACCAATACTCACCAACCAATGACGCTCGTTGGACGCAGGGTTAAAAATCACGAATTGAAACAGGTTATTATCATTATTTTTGTTCCCTTGGGTTCCTAGTGGAACATAGGGCTTCAACTGCACGTCTCCACTTGCTTCTGTCTTCCTTCTGCTGTACTTTTCGCCTGCATCCATGCTAGTCCATACTCCTTCAACTCCTCCCCACACGATCTCCTCCATGTCACACTTGGACTGAAACCCACTCGCCGCTTCCTTTCGGCCTGGTTCCACTCGAGCAATGGCCTGATGCGCGCGATGTCACCCAGCGGACTCCTCACCTCAGCGAGTGTCCAATCCATCTCCTCTTTCTCCTGCATATTTTTTGGTTCGCGATTGGTTCTTGTTTTGTTTGTTTGTTCCCATAATTCCTTGTTGGTGATTCTTTCCGGCCCGGTCCGGCCATCTGATCTTCAGTATAGAGCCAGCGAAGACAGTTGTTGGTTGATAAAGGTCTGTAACAGGCTGTTGGAAATATTCTTTGTGACCCGCCTGCCCGCCAAGTTTCTGAACCGCACAGAAGAAGTGACTTGGCGTTTGTATTGAAAATCCGACAGAATTTTGTTGTTGATGCTGAGTGAGAGACGAAGATTTCCAGATTGTGTTTCAGGTTGATTGATGAATGTGTTTCTCGCCTTCCGAATTCTCGCTCGATTTGACATCCTCGTCCGTTCCAACTTCCTGTAGTTGAGACAATGCTCCCTAGATAAGTGAGTGAATGAAGTAACCTCTTTCAAATCCCTCCCGTTAATAATGATTGGCGCTGGATGTTTCTGTTATTGTTGTTGGTTGGTTATTTTTATAACCTCCGTCTTGTCTATGTTCACTTGGAGTCCTGTCTTCGCCGGCTGCTTCTTCTACCAGTTTGTCGGTCGGTTTTTGCTTGTAAGTCTTCGATTTTGTGTGACATCAAACATAAATCATCCACGCGCGAAATCCAGGTCTTCTGGGATCTTCAGGTCGGTCCAGGATATCGCTGTCTTCTCGTTTCCCACTCACTGTCTGACGCATGATCCAGTCAGCCCACCACAATTAGGAATATCATTGTTGGTGATAATAAGCACCCTTGTCTGACTCCTGTGTTTACTCCAAACGCCTCGCTGAGTTTTCCATTGTGGATCACTTGACATGTTCCGTTGTCGTACAGCTGTTGAATAAGTTTGATGAAGTTTTGGGGTACGCCGTAGTACTCGAGTAGTTTCCAAATTACTTCGCGGTCAACGCTGTCTGTCAAAGGCCTTCTCAAAGTCTATAAAGTTGAGATAGAGATTTGATCGCCATTCCATGCTTTGTTCGATGATGATGGGTGGAGTTTCAATTTGGTCAGTACATGATTTACCTTTCCTGAATCCAGCTTGTTCTGGTCGGAGTTTTGTATCCAGTGCGTCCTTTATTCTCTCCAGGATGATGCGACTCAGGATTTTACTTGGCGTCGACAGGAGCATTACTCCTCGCCAGTTCTTGCAGAGTCCTAAGTCGCTCTTCTTTGGTAGTTTCAAGAGGTAACCTTTCCTCCAGTCAGTAGGCACCTTTCCCTCCTTCCAGACCTTTTGCAATAATGGAGTCAGCATGTCTGCTGTAGTCTCTGGGTCCGCTTTCAGTGCTTCAGGGGTATTCCATCTGGTCCGGCTGTTTTTCCAGCTTTCAGAAGCTTGATTGCGTTCAAGACTTCAGCTCTTGTTGGGGGATTGGTGTCAACTTGCAGTTGTGTGCGCGCTGTTGTTGGTATTTCTGGACGGGTTGCAGGTGATGGTCGGTTCAAGAGTCCTTTGAAGTGATCCGCCCATTGTTTAATCTGTTTTTCTCCCTTGGTAATTGGGTTCCCTTGGCTGTCTTTTATAGTTTTCGCTTGTGTTGGTCTCTTCCCGTATAGAGATTTGGTTATGTGATATAGTGTCCTCAGGTCCCTTTTTCCTGCTGCCTTCTCAGCTTCAGTGGCCAGGTTGTCGTAGAATCGTCTTTTGTCCTTCCTAGCACTCTTCTTCACTTCTTTGTCCAGTGCTTTGTAAGTTGAGCTCAGCTTCTCCTTCTCCTATCCGTTCTTGCATTGAATCATTTTCTCTTTCGAAGTTTTACTGGCTGCATTATATTCAACGCCCAAATTTCTTTTGAATAAATACATTCACAGATGAGATATGCAAATCCACCAACTTTAGAACGAGCGATCAGATAGCATTCTAACTAACCTCATCACGCATTCATTCATTCATTCAAACACACAAATACATCTGATATACTTGTGGTTTCATTATGCACAGTTAATGAGTGAATGAAATAATATAAAATAACAAAACCTATTCATTGAATAAAACATTTCTGTAATCTTTTGTCAAAATGGATTGACAGTAGTTCTTTCCAGTTTTAAAATGAAAGCTTGAAAGAAAGTGGATAAAATTCTAAGGCCTTGAATTCTTCATCATTATGTTTAAAGGTGTCACTTTTAATTTGGTAAACAAAAAAAGAAAACAAACAGGACAAAAGTCCCCCACAAAAATCATCGAAAAGGTTGACTGAGAATTGTTTGAAAAAAAAACGCAACAGTAAACAAAAACTTTCCTTTTTTAGAAAAAAAAACAGGCTGAACAATGGACAGGGTATTTTTGGCGGGAATTTATTTTGATTGTTATCTGTTTTTCACTTCATTATTTTTCCTTATTTTACGTATTTGTGTAACTAGCGGAGTAAACCCTTACTATTGAACATTGAACAGTTGAATGTGTTTTATTGTACTGAAAAATTTGCAACAAGTTTAAAACTACTACTAATCATTTAATTGTTATCAGTCAAACACATTGAAATCCCGGGTGTGTTGTTTCTTTTTTCAGTTAATATATATATATATATATATATATATATATATGTTTGAGCTAATATCTAGCGCCATCTTTTAGAGTCACCTAAACTTCTAATATTATTATTAATGTTATTTTATTTTGTCTCTGAGTGGGAAGCTTTCTTCAATTGTCAAATAAATATTTCACCACCTTTTTGAAAAAAAATTCAAAAACAGGTATGTTCAATATTCAATGTGCACTTCTCCATTCATTCATTCATCATTGTCTTTTTCTATTTTATCGCGTTATTAGCGCTAAAAATAAAAAACTATATTCATTCTATGAGTTGGTTATTTAGCAGTCACGAATAGATTTATGGTTTATCGTTAATATTAATATTATCAGTATTATTGTCATTAGTGCTGTAATGTCTGGCTACTATGCCTATACAACATGCATGTGTGCATCTATTGTCTTTATTATTCCCTATTGTTAAGCCTTTTCAAACTGCAGATGAGTGGTACTTGTTTGAACTATTCTGGAAAATGAATCATTGCTGAATTTCTCTTCTAAAGTATTTATTTATTTTGTTGAATATCATTTGGTAGTATTGACTTCATCTTGTTCAGGACTTGTTTGGGTCTGCCTGAATCCTGCCCAATGAATGATTATATTCCTACTAAGACTCGAACCCAACCCTCATCGTTTCAAACACATTAAGGCATTATACACGAGCGACTTCAGCCATGAGAGACACTTCTTCTACAACGAGTATCATTTATTTTACATTTTACGTTAATTGTGTGTTTAATATTGATTCATAATATTGGACCGGAATGTTAAGTAATATGACTGTTCGTGTCGAATAAATTGAAATGGGTTTCGCCTAAGCTTGGGACAACTCAGATATGCATATCCATGACTGCATCAAGTTACGTGCTGACCATTTGGCCATCAGCCTGGAATCCAACGACACACGAATTTCTAAACTTTTGTCAATTCGTGTGATGCAGCGACACTACTATCTAATTGCATCAGCAGGTGTCTATACTCATGCCAGACTTGATGGATTGCAACAGTCATGAATTCTTATTGAAATCAAAGAAACCACCCCTTAGTCAGTCACTAATAAGACGTGGATCGATTTTCAAGTGTCGGTTTGTAGAAAATCTGATAGATTTTGTGATGAATTTCATCATTAACCGATATCACTTAGGGTGTGCTTTGCTATTAGTCCTAAAATAGGACTAATTAGTTCCCTTCAAAACGAATACAGCGTTAGATTGGTGACTAATAAAAGTCGAATCAGAACACTGACTACTCTGTATTTAAGTGTCGGTTTGTAGGGATTTGATGGATTGGTTACAGTATTTCATCATGAGCTGATATAAGTTAGAGAACCATTGGAAAACCTAAGAGTGCTGGACAGCTGTTTCGTCAGCCTAGGTAAAAACTGTTCATCAGTACGCACCCACCCACCGGGATTCGAACCCAGGATCTTCTGGTTACAAGACGAGCTAGTAGACCATTAAGCCACTAGGAACCGATTCAATGGCCAACCCATGAATTCTAACTTCTGTCAATTCACGACATAGCGCGATCCCTAGCCAGTGTCACTCGTGGTGAGTATTTGTCATCACACCCGACCCGCTGCACCCTACTGTTCACGACTTCTCACAAGAACCCGAGGTAATTACCTACCGGAATAGGGTCAGTCCCTAGTGAGCATCTCATTGGTATTCAAGTGTATTTTTTTAGTCATGGCTTGAAAGCGAAAGATTCTGTTCTTTCTCTGTTGAATCCTTAGGTTTTCAGGCATAAATTTATAATGATGTGAGGTGGCTGGAAGTAACCTCTAGGCAACACTTGTCCGAGATTTAATGCCTATCTGAATTCATCAGCCAGCCTAATCTAACTTGCTGATCACATTTTAAATCCGACTGATACGATACAGTCAACACACACTGTACAGATCTTTTAGTACTGGTAAATATGTGGTTAAATAATGACAGAGCCAAGTGGTCTAGCCATTAGGCCAAATTGATTTCTATCACTTAAGTTAACAACTTATAGCTAAGCTGACACACTATCTGTCAGAAATTTGTAAGCGCGAAATCTATGCTCTGAGCTTTCTGACAGTTTCTTACACACCATCTGAAGTCAATATTAGTAATCTTTCTAGAAAACAAAAACTGCGGCAGAGTAGCGCAAGGAAATTCAATGTCCAATACCCTCAGTAAAGTAATCGCGTTACTTGTTTTTATTTGTTTATTTATTTATTTTTCACCGAAAACTTGTAACACTTGAAAACAACATCAATAATAGTGATAATAATACTAATAAATTTCCAAGTTAACAAGAAAACAATTCTGGAACTACCGGAGAAAAAAAACGAAACGCTGACCAAATCGTCTAACAAACAATCATTACTACAAGGGGAAATAGTTTATCACCAAAGGTAGGTAGGTAATAAACAAATAAATAAGCTAGGAAAACATTGTAAAACAGTAAATAGCAAAATAAGCGATAGGAAGGAATATGCATCCCATCGCTGAATATCTTAGCTTACAAAACCTATGATCCTAAAATATTTACATACTATAAGTAATCATTATAGACAAATGATTATGATTACCATTCATAGTATCAGTGTTAGTATAGTAAGTAGTGTGTTAAGCGAAGTAAAGTAAACTGAAATGAAAAGATGGCTCCTTTCTCTGTTGTACATGCATATACCTGCAGGAATGAATAGAATTGTGAAAATGTATGTATTTTGTGTATACGAAATCTCATAGACATTGGTAAGAAGGAGAATGAATATACATACTACTAATACTACTGTCAATCGAACAAAAGTAGTCAGTTTACACCATGATTAATTAATCAAGACAAGTGAAAGAAGTAAACCAAACAACAACAACAACCACAACAAAAAAACTGTTGTTTTTCCGTTTACAAAATAATGAAACACAATTTTTTTTCCTTCACGTTCCCCAGTGGAACATAGGGCTTCAAGCAGTAGCTTGAAGTTTCTGTAGCAGAGTTTATTTTACAGGATGGGGTTGATAGCCTCATGCCCAACCTTTCCTCTTTACCAGAATTATTTTGGCTTAGAGAGGTAAAGGTGTGCGTCTGTGGCCGGGATCGAACCCCGGACCATGTGCATGGTCGGCGAGCGTCCTAACCGCTATACCACCGACGCACTATGAAACACAGCCATGTCAATATCGGTAAATTCAGATATCATAAGTTATGATATTGACTTGGAAAAAACCAATATGCAATCTCATATAAGCAATATGCGAAAACTATAAATGGGTATCATAAATATATATGTATATCTTACTTTTGATACCTGATTTCTAGAAACCCATAAACTACAACGCAGCAGTGTAAGACACATACCTAAAAGTGAAACATCGATGGGGAAGAAAGGCCAAGGGAAACAAAAAAAGAGAGGATGAATCACCCCAGCCTGCCTATTTATTTTGATTAACTTCTTGTTGATGACAGCAGTTTGTTTAAAACAACAACGTAGAAGAGCCGATAAAACAAGGTGCCTAATTAACAAACACAATGTCATTATCTTCTTTGAGGATCCTATTTACATGTGTTTCTTTATACACATAGAGCACAACAGTGTCAGTTAATCAGGTGAAGTGAAGCAAACCCGAATACACGGTAATGATAACTAAAATTTGTGTTCCTTCCTATCACTGTATTCGCTTCTTTTACACATATACAAACACAAAAACACGCAACATCGACTACTATGGTGCATAATGTCTTCTTTCTTGTGAAACAGACAACAGTCAGTCTTCTGCCTCTCGCACACACACACACACACTCACACACACTCGCATATGTACTTGTCTACAAAGGTAGATAACAATACTAAACAAAGCTTTTAAATTCAATCAAACTGGGTTTGTTTTTTCCAACATCGTTGCCTTTTTCTGTTATCACTGTTGTTACTGACTGCTGCTGTTGTGTCATGATATCTGGTTAATTCTGGTCATAGTAGAGATTATGACAACAGATAGCCGGCTACAGAAAGAGAGAGAGTAAACACATGCACACAAACACACTTGAAGACAACCAGAAGAAGATAAAGTCGAAAAGCAAAGAGACAAACAAAGCCTGAGGATAAATAAAAGTGAATTCCTCAATACCTGAACGAATGAATGGATGGAATGATGAAGAGAGGTAAATAGCCAGAAAAAACAACAACACCAACAACAAACAGAGATATGAGGAACGTTCAAAAGGAGTGAAAAGAACAACAATAATAAAGATAACAGTTAATTAACTAATTAATTAATTAGTTAATCAGTTAGCTTAGGGAAAAACAATCTGGTTTTCTATTTACATGCGTGCTTGAAAGATATGCTGATAGTGTTAATCTCTACTTTCTGATCATGTTGACTAGATTGATAATGTCATAACAGAATGGATAGAATAAGATAAATCTAATGATAATGCGAAACATTTGTTTACAAGGTATGGATGGCATAAATAAGAATTAAAACTCGATTTCAAATGTCAATAATAATAATAATGAATGATATTGTAGAAAATACGGTACCAATATATGATATTTGTTTTAAAAAATGATTAGTACTCATATCTGACAAAATCATCAGTAATGATGGGAATCACAGATTAGTTGACCATTGTTAATATTATCACTATTATTATTTACTAAAAGGTATTCATCAGTACAATGATTTTTGTTTTGTTGAGGTCAGATATGAGGAGAGAGATAGTCGTATTTAGTGAAAAAAAAACAACCTGTTTACTCATTTATATATAAACATTAAAAAATTGAGTAGATGTAATTAAGTTTTTGTAGGATTTATTTCTAATCACTTGTAGAGTTATATTGCTTACTGGGGTTGAGGTATTCAGTAAAGAGAGGAACGGAAGTGTGCATTTGTGTGTGTGGCCCCTTAGTTTGATAACAGAACACTATATAAACTTGGCAACCGCCATGTAGGCAGTTCAGGTTGGACCTCCACCCGATACACTCTTCACCCGCGCTTAGGGAAGGTTGAACATAAAGGTAGTAACCCCAGTCTATATAAATACATGAACACAACACCAAAACTAACGAAATTTCAAAGCACAACCTTAAAGCCCTATAGGTTCCTTGTTGAAACACGATGGAAAGAGAGAAAAAAGGGAATTCAGAACACTCAACTTCAACCCTTACTCCTACAATTCGTTAACTCTTGCATCCTGCTATTATTCTCTATTGTTCACCTTTAGTTTTTCCTGGACTATTGAAGAAGGACTATGTCTCATTACGTAGAGTGTCAATGGTTGTCATCAGGGTAAGCAACGTGTCACTTAACCAGCTTGTTAATATTCTGGTGGACAGGCACTTCGGCTCATGTGAAAAATGAACTAAATCCATTTTATCTAACTCACACCCTACCCTCTTCATTCACAACTCTCCCCTTGTATCTCATCAGGCCAGACCAGACCAGAAGCCTATATAGAAAACTATATGCTCGCACTAGTAAGTACAAAAACTCAACCATACCCTACTTAGCTCGTGTTCTGTGCGATAAAGAAAGCATTAGGTGTGAAACATATAACTTATTAAATAGTCAGTAGAACAACTGGATCTCGTCTTTCTAAGTCATATCATTTATAGGTACAACGTTTTCTTTCTTTCTTTTCCTTTTCTCTCTCTCTTTTTTCTGTTATGCGCAGCTTTCTTTCTTCTGCTTACGCCAGTAAATATGCTAGAACCTACTTTTCTAGCACCTTCGAACACTCTGTTCAATTTTGGCTTTGCTACCGACATGCTAATATGTTGTTGTCAAAACTAACTGAGATTACCGTTAATCTATATAGAATTTTATTTATTGTTAATTTACCAACTGGACGCAATACTGTATGTAGTAAAATGCTGAGAATTCCATACTGCATCACAAGTACTGTTTTGGAATAAAGCAAATTATTATTATGATTATTCTAAGTCTTATACAAGATTTGATCATAATTTTCTCAATGACGTTGTGATCAAAAACTCAGGGCATAGATGAAGTATTGATCATTCGAAAATCCAAGCTAATGCTATTTATCCAATGGAAGTATGTTTGACGTTTATCTTAATAATAATAATAATAACTTTATTCTGAACATGTTTATATAAATAACAAAATGTTTAGGTTAGTTTTATCTACTTTATATACAAAATCTTTAAGTTAGACAGTAATCTACAGTATATCTCATTCGACATCATTTTGATCTATCTGCAACATGCTTGAAAGTCTTAACGCATATTTGTCCCTTGAAAACAGTTCAGGTGGTATGTTGAAAGACATTCAAAAATCAACGCGAATACAGAGTATTCTTCGAGAATGTAAATCGGCAACTACAACAAAGTACAGTTGACTAAGTTTCATGCATTATACTATGTGGAAAATTAGTACCTCAATGATTTAAGCAATTGACGACTCATGAACATTAGGAATATCATAATCCTTTAGTTATGCCTACCATCCAGACTCCTTGTGCATTAAAAAAAAAATTAACTCTTATTTGTATAACATAACCCATGAAGGGAAATAATTTTCGAACTTTCTCACCGTTTTTTTATATATTCGTGAATGTACAGCCTAGCTGATGACATCAATCGAAAAGGAACAAAAATATTTTTATTTCTTCCCGACACTCTTCTGATTGTCTTCTTACATTCAGTCGTTGTAAACTGGTGGAGCATAAGGGTTTCAAATTTACTACTATATATTCAGATCTAGGCAGTTGACGATGTACACATTAATCAGGCATAAAAGGAAGAAACAATATTATATATTGATTTTATTTAATCGTACAAGCATTGACATTGGAGACTGGTGATCTGTGTAGACCAGAAGGTTCACAACGAACTTTAGTATGTGACAATATCTAGGTAACTTTAGTTCATCCCAGACAACTTGTATCAGTTGAAAGCGTATAACAAATGATAACTTCGATTAAATGAATGATTTCTAAATTAGATGGAAAGGGATTGGAACCCAAGACGCACTGATTGAAAGTCCAGTTCTTAAACCAGTATAAGCCGCATCTTGAAATACAAAATAATGGATAGTTTTATTTTGATTTTGATATTTAGCTGATGTATATTGACAATTAATTTCGATGCAGATTTTGTAAGGAATGATTTCTCTCAGTGGGAACACCATCAGGTGTATCCAACTGATGAGCCCCAAATAGAATGAAATGAGCATTCTGAATTATACTACCATGGCACCATTAATCAAAATAACACTATGTTAATATTTAGAGATCATCAAAGTGTCCGTACTAAGTACTAAGAGCCGACATGTTAATAATGATCGAGTATTTCAGCTCGACATGGTCAGTAAATGGAAAAGACAAAAAGTAATTTAAACAATGACGATAAGCAAACTTTGATGAACTGTACCCAATAATCAAATAGATAGTGAATTAAGGGTTTTTAAATTTGACAAGGTAAAAATTGACAATTAAAAGAGGAGAAGAAAGTTGATTTTGTATGTCCACTTGTTAACTAGTTGCATATACTACACAGAATGTTCACTTTCCAAATGTCAAAAAAGACACTAGAAGGAGAGATCAACTATTCACTTTTTGAGTATCTGTTAAACTTGGGTCACTCAAGTTACAAGATGTTAGATTTTACACTTGTGTGTATTGCAGAAGACCTAGCTACTCGTCAACTCAACTGAGAACTCTGTATGCAGAAAACGTTTAATTAGTCACTCGTTACACACACACACACACACTGTGTGTGATCTCGAAATCTTTCCTCAAAATGAGATTCTCCTACATGTTCACTTCTGTATTCCATTAATTAGTCTGTATACTTTTTTCTACTATTTTTTTGTCTGCACCTTCATCCTACTTATCAATTCGATACTCAACCAATTCGGTTCTCATCTAATATAATTTTTAGCTTGTCAAACTTTAAACTGACACGCAAATTTACTCCATATTTAGTTATCAAGTGTTGGTTTTAAAGGTGTGTGTTGGTGGCACAGCGGTTAGGACTCTCGCCGATCATGTGCATGGTCCGGGGTTCAATCCCTTGCCGACTCACAGCTGACATTGATGGTCGGCCTGCAAAATTTGGGCTACCGATATCCATGCTGAAAATTCTATACTTGTACCAAAAATACAGTGTGAAATCAGGCAGTAAATCAAAAATTAAAAAAAATTAAAATAATTTCAAGTGTGGTTTGTAGGGATTTGATTGGTTTCACGATTTCATCATGACTGACATTAGTTAGAGAACCATTGGAAAACCTGGGAGTACTAAAAATAATTTCATTGGTTTTAAGTTTGATCATCGACTGATAACAGTAAGACAACCATTGAAAGCCAACAAGCAGTGCATTGTAGAGCTGTTGTGTCGAAATTTGGCATGAATGACCCTACCGAGGAGTACACTCAAGGCTTTCAGGTCACAAGACAAGCCTATTGGCTTGAAGTTTTAGTGAGCAGTTATCACCAGTGAAGTTCACATCAGGTAGGGTGTGAAAACAAACACTCGCCGATGATACTGGCTGGTAGTTAGCGGTATTATGTGTCAGCATCAACAACAAAATTCGGTCGGATTTTCAATACAATACAAACAACGTCAAGTCAGTCAGTTCTTCTATACTGATCAGAAACTTGACCAGCGGTTCACAAAGAATATTTCCAACAGCCTGTTGCACACCTTTATCAACCAACAACTGTCTTCGCTGGCTCTATACTGAAAATCAGATGGCCGGGCCGGAAAGAATCACCAACAAGAAACTATGGGGAAAAAACAAAACAAGAACCAATCGCCAACCAAATATGCAGGAGGATGTGAAGATGGATTGGACACTCGCTGAGGTCACTGGGTGACATCGCGCATCAGGCCATTTCTCGAGTGGAACCAGGCCGAAAGGGAAGCGGCGAGTGGGTGACACGGAGGAGATCGTGTGAAGAGGAGTTGAAACAGCCAGTAAAGACTAACATGGATTCAGGTGAAAAGTACAGCAGAGGGAAGACTGTAGCAAGTGGAGACGTGCAGTTGAAGCCCTATGTTCCACTAGGAACCCGAGGGAACAATAATAATAATAATTGGTGGAAGTTTAAATTTCTTGGCCCTTGGATTCCCCCTCTCCCAATGACTAAATGGTTATCGTGTTTGAATGTCCTGTATTGGATCGTTGGTTGAGACATCGGTGTATGCTGCTGAAGAGTCTTAAACTAGAATGAAACAGCTGCTATTCAGTATTCCCTAGTGGTGGTTTTCAATACTTCTATGATTGATGTCAATCCTAGAGTAAACTCGAAATCATCTTTAATTAAATTTACACAAAAAACAATCATCACAGTTGAGTACATTTGTTCAACAAGTGTCACTAAGACCACAATCCATTTGATATGATATGTTTAAATGAAAACAACTCACAGTAGTATGATATCCAACTATTACATTACTTGCCTTCTTGATGCTATATTTATGATATAATACAGGTTATCTCACCAACAATCTGAATTACTGTGTTTAATTTATCACAAAATCATAAAGTACACATTATCACCCTCTAGGAATTACTAATATATACACACAACAGTTAAAAAGTTTAAAGTAAGCTTGCAGTCTCCTTATTTTTATTTATTTATTTTTTCAAATAAAAAGACATGAATATATAAACTTATATTTCAAATTGAAGCTAATGATAGTTCAATGTTCAATGGTAAGTTGTTCAAGTGATTAATGTTTAATTCAGTTTGTTAAGTCATACTATTTTTTTGTGTCTTACTTAATATTTGTTTTGAAATTATTGTTATCATTGTCTAGCCACTAAATTAAAGAGTGTAGACATGAGTTAATTAATGTTGTTTTTTTGGACTAAAATAGAATACGTGAACAATTAAAATTATATAGAAATGTACGAAGTTGAACAACTCGATTAATACAGACGCTTCAGCTTTATTGTAATGCTAGCCCCGCTCCCCCACCCCCAAGACATTAATTGCTTGTTTGTTTGCTTTTTCTATACAAGAATAGGCTGATTCCATTTCTTATTTATTCCTTTACGTTACAAGTGGAACATAGGGCACCTTCAAGCTAAAGGCTTGAAGTTTCTGTAGCAGTGATGATTAGTTTTCCAGGATGGGGTTGCTAGCCTCATGCCCCAACCTTCCCTCTTTACCAGTTTTATTACTGGGTTAGTGAGCGAGGTTTAGGAGTGCGTCTGTGGCCGGCGATCGAACCCTGAACCACTTGCGTCGTCGACGAGCATCCTAACCGCTGTGCCACCGATGCCATACTCAGTGTATCTTAAACATCCACGAAAAGGTTTTTAGCCCCTAAGATAGGTTAATCCTTTACGCTTCAAAACTAAAATTATATAAGTTAATACCAACCAGTATATCATGTTAATTCTCTGCTTTGAAGTTTCTGCACAGACTGAACTGAGGAGGCTGTTAAGTCCCACCAGGTGTCAGACCCTCGAGTGGAGCCCGAATGAGAAATGACAAATTGGGAGCCCCAGGTTTATGTTGAGGAGATTGTCTGAGGAGGAAATGAAAACTCATTTGTTATTGTGGACCCGACTTACAAAGACTGCAGAGAACAGGACGAAATACATATGCGCAGCTACAACCTTATGCCCCACTCAGAACTCAAGGGAATTATGACAATAATAATAATAATAAGCTCACGAAATTTGTGTCAAAGTTTGTATGTTTGAATACCAGTATAATTCTCATCCTATTAAAGATCCTTTCTTTGTACGGTAACACTATGTAGGCTTAGAATGTCTTATTGTGTTTACCTATTGAGTTAATATTTATTCTCAAGTATTGGTTTTTGTAGGGATTTAGCTTGACTGGTTGAAGGATTTCATTATGATCTGAAATCAGTAAGAGAACCACTGGGAAACTAGCTGGGAGTACTGCCAGACAGCTCTTTCGTCTTCATTAGTAAGCACCCACCTCCAGTGTTCGAACCCAGGACCTTCTAGTTATAAGGGTGGCGAGCTCATAGATCATTAAGCCACACTAGGAACCAATCCAATGACCAGTGTATGAATTTCAACTTCTGCCAATTCACAACATAGAGCGCGACCACTACGCAATGTCCTCTTGGATGAGTTACCGCCTCACATTCAACCTGCTGTAATCTACTGGTCATGGCCTCCCACTAGAACTCCAGGTCACTGTAGGAATAGGGCTGATCGCTAATGAGCATCAGATGAATTTTAAAGTATTGGTTTTCGTAAGGATTTAGTTGGAGGATTTCATCATGAGCTAGCCAACCTTGTAACCAGAAGGTCCTGGGTTCGAACCCTGGTGAGTGGGTGTGTAATGCTGAAGAGTCTTGACCTAGGCTGATGAAACAGCTACTCAGTACCCCCTGAAGGTTTTCGAATTGTTCTCTAACTGATGTCAGTTCATGATAAAATCCTCCAACTAATATTTATTCCTTTTTAAGGATGCTTTATAAATTTCTAAATGAAGTCCGGAGGATTACAGTTAAGTTTAAAATGGACTATAGATGCAGTCACACAACCATAAAACAGGATGAAAACAATATATATGAGTGAAAAAGATCTTCGCTTATGGAATCAGATGAGAATATATAAACTAGGAATGATTCAACACCTATATCTGACATCTGGAAAATTCTGCTGTCTTCACGACAAATGGAAAAGGGGAAAAGACACTTTGCATTAAAGTTAACGCTAGCGATGTTTTCCAAAAAAGGACAATAAAAGCTTAGCAACTAAACCAACCAGCTTAGTCTACACGCAACAGCAAATAACCATTCTCCTTAGCTATAAATCTCCTCCATTATCTAAGTATTCATGTTTCTTTTAACCATATGTGCCGTTCACAATTTCTGCTCAATGAATACAAAATAACTATGATCCCTTACTGACTGATAAAGTTTCAACATAGAACCTTGAACAAAAGTCGTCATACTACATACAGTAGACAAGCGTACAGCAGAAAGACTAATTATGGAGAGGGTAATCAGAATTTGATGTATCAGGTAGTTCTTAAAGAGTAGATTGCATCTGCACCATTACCAACAGTCTCAAACCATTGGTTTTTGGCATCTTAAGGACTCCAACTAACTAGGCAGTCTAATCCCCTCCTAATGACTCCAGCTAAAAGTCAAAGATTTCATGGATTAACGCCGAAACTTGATTAGATCACCCTTAACTCTTTTTCCAACTTAAACACCTATGTCAGTTAACATTGTTCATTGAGGAAGGCGAAGGCTCAGCTAGCGTAACACGTCTCTTAGACATGTAAATCATTGTAGCTTCGCAACCTCATCGACTCAATTTCTCTACTTACCTAATACGTAAAATAGAACGCAAACATCTAAAGAGTGAATTACCATCAGTGAATACTTATCATCTTGACAAGCATTGAACACCTACAATATTGAACAATGAACAATGAAATTTAAATGATACAATCAAAAACAAAAACTGAGAAAAGAGAAAAAATAAAATGCATCAGAATCTTTTCTCATTAAATAAATTCTTTTATTAGAAGTAAAAATCAGAGAGATAGATTTATTTGTTTTGCTTGTTTTAAATCTTTGCTATTTGTTGTCGTTGTTATTGACAACTACTTATATCAAGCTTACATGACGTCACAGTGAGCAAAAGTTCACCTTTATATCAGGTCAGATTAGAAAATTTCTTCAAGATGTATACACTCATTCAAACTAAACCACACAAAAAGAAACGAAGTGCTAAGCTAATCAACGCATTCTCATGTTATTGTTATTTTCTTTTACTGAATGACGTAGTATATATACACAATATTGTTGTGAATGTACAAAATTTTTTAAGTGGTGTATACTATTCAACAGAAAATACACACAAAAAAAAGATATTTAGAGTTCAATGTTGAAATGAGAATATCAGTAAAAAAAATAAGGTAATCATCAAAATTCTTTTTGAAACAGTTTTATTTCTCTCTCTCTCTAAAAGTAATCTAAGATGATTAAAGTACACAGTTAAGGTGGTATGGCTTTGAGGCGTTTTTTTTTCTTGGAGGACTTTGATTTGACTGATGGAAGGTATCATTATTACTATTAGTATTATCTCAAAGTAGATTTTGTCGTGGAGCAACATCAGTTACAGAATTACTGAATAGCAAGAAGCACTAAACACCCACTTCGTCATTCTAGTTTGAATCTCTTCAACGGTGTCTACGCATACCATCCATCACTGGAGATAGAACCCAGCACCTTCAGGTCGGTTCTTTGACGGATCAGGCATTTAAGCCAGGATTTAGTGATCTGGGAATTCTAACTTCTCTCAATTCGTGATTTAAAAACGGTACTGTCAAACAGTGCCAGTGATGAGCATCTATTCCTTTTGTTTTGATTACAGCTTGATTTCACACTGTATTTTTGGTACAAGTATAGAATTTTCAGCATGTGATATCGGTAGCCCAAATTTTGCAGACCGAGCATTGATATCAGGTGTGTGTCAGCAGGGGTTCGAACCCCGGACCATATACATGGTCGGTGAGAGTCCTAACCACTATGCCATCGATCACAACTTATCATTACAACTTCAGTAGGTACTAAATAGCAGGACATTGAATATTTAGATCATTCGTTTTGTGCGGGTCCCGTGGACGAAACCACTGTCCGGTGCTCTTCAGTTTTCGATGATTCTCCAGCTGGAGTTGGTACACCATGAAATGTATATTAAAAATAAGTCAAACAGCTATGAACTAAAAACCTGTATTATTCTTGATTCTTAATTACCTAATTTTTTTCCTTCAAGTTCCTAGTGGAATATAGGGCTTCAAGCCGGTGGCTTGAAGTTTCTGTAGCAGTGGTGATTATTTTTACAGGACGGGGTTCCTAACCCCATGCCCAACCTTTACTCTTTTACCAGCATTATTTCTGGCTTAGCGAGGTTTGGGAGTGCGTCTGTGGCCGGGGATCGAACCCCAGACCATGTGCATGGTCGGTTGGTATATTTCTGAAATATTGAAGTATGTTATTTTTTGCTTCTAAATCCTTTAATAGCCATCATAACTCGAAAAGGCCTAGAAGTGATGTGGACTAATGAATATTTTTTTGCTTTGTTTTGTCTAATTTTTTCATGAAGGGAACCACATGAATAAAATCATTACTCTTCTTTGGATATAGAAATTGTTTGATCAGAAAAAAAATTAGCATGATTCAATGTTAGCCAACAGGTGGAGATTTGAGAATTTAATGTCAACATAGTTCCCTAATCGATGTCAGCCCATGATGAAATCCTATAACCGATCAATCAAATCCCTATAAACCAATACTTGAAAACCAATGAGATGTTAACTAGCGACTGGTCTTATTCAGGTAGGTAGTTATTTGGGGTTCTAGTGGGACTTCGTGACCAGTATGGTGCAGCAGGTCGGATATGAGGACAAATACTCGCCGAAGACATTGGCTAGCAGTCACGCTATGTCGTGAATTGGTAGAAGCTGGAAATCATGAATTTACCATTGGATAGGTTCCCAGTGGCTTAATGGTCTATGAGCTCCCCAGCCTCGTAACCAGAAGTCCTGGGTTCGAACCCCAGTGAGTAGGTGTTCAGTGCTGAAGAGCCCCAAACTAAAATGACGAAACAGCTGTCTAGTTCTCCCTGCAGGTTTTCCAGTGGTTCTCTAACTGATGTCAGTTCATGATAAAATCCTGTAAAGAGCTAATATCAGTTGGAGAATAATTTAAAACTGAAGGGGACTGATCAACTATTTCATCTTCAAAGAAGTTCACCATAAAATCAATGAGGCTTCCTAACACTTAACACTTTAAAATGTATGACTTGATCATGATAACATTATTCAGCTTGAAATATCATCTACGTGTAATGGTTCTCTGAGTGACATTCGTTATGTAATCTACATTGGGAACAGCTTTCTCTCTGTCTCTCTCAACGGAACAACTAACTAACAAACTGGACTTAATATTTCAAATTGTATCAAGATATGAGTTTGTGTTCCAATATGGTTCAGATTCGAAGTTTTCGTTGAGAAGATTTGTCTTAATATTTAATAAGTATATTTCTTTCTCCAGCTATTTACGGAATGGATCGATTTAGGGCGTAGACATCTGCTACTTGAGGGAATCAATTCCAGTACTGCTGTTATATTCTCTAAGATACCTAATCAATCTGAAATAATGATGTTGTTCCCGGAAGGTAGGACCAGCCTTCATTACTGTGAAATCAGTGTGAACATTCACAGCACTTACTACACAAAAACGAAAATTTGAATTTTCAGCACTGATATTAAGTCAGTGCTTGTATATATATTTCACAGACTTGGTGAATGCGTCACAAAAATATACCCACCCGGCTGCACTGTAAACTTTCATCATCATCAGCCTCCTTCGCTTGATACTAAAGACCAAATGACTGGTCTGCTGGAAATGATAAGCAGACTGAAGACGACTCTATCAGTTCACAGAATGAACCAACAACTCATGGCCGACCCAAGAAATATACACAAGGAAATTGAGGCGGAATCGTCATACACTGAGGAGGCCTTCAAACGAACAGCATACACCTAAGTAAGCCCTCGACTGGAATCTAAGAGGAGAGCGACCACTTTAAAGTGGTGAAGAGGAAGTGAAAGCTGGTGTAAGCAAGCACTCATGAGGCGAGATAAAAATGATGCTAGAGAACATATTGCTATGGTGATGTGACACTGTGTTCCACTAGGAAAGAAAGGAACGAATAATAATAATAGTAATAATGGTTAGGTGCTTTCATTAAATCACCTTTTCACTCTACCAATTCATTTAATTCACTCACTTAAATCAATTAATTAGAACTTTCGATGCATATTTTTCTTTACCTTACATACTTTTAGTATAGGTTTTAAAAGGACACTAAATGTCAAGGTCAAGCCTGAACGTCACAATAGCAGAAACAATATAAAGATGACCTGTTCACAATGCTAACTGACTGACCTCAGTCTACTCAAAAGTGCCTATGCTATTTATGCTTTTAATGTGAAAATATCTACTTTCACATAAAAGTAGAAATGGGAAAGATAATCTAAACACAAATTGAATTAGAAAGCATGTTTTGGTTAAACAGTTATCAGTTAATGAGTCATGACCTTGTTAGGAGTTTTTTAAAACAAAAAAATCTTCGATCAAATCCTGTCATATCCGATCTACTTTCGATGATAACAATAAATGTCATAAGAATAAGAAAAAACCGTTAAGTGTAGAATTCACGAATTTATACAAACGTGTGTATGTGTGCAGTGAAGAGACAGTTGATAGTGGTAGATAGGTGGACAGATAAACAACGTCAGTGACCCAGATGTGCCGAGAGAGAGAGAGACAGTGGTAGAGAGAGAGAGTTTGAGAAAAGAATGTAGGCCAACCTCCATAATCCTAAATATCTTAAAAAGCAAAAGAGTACCTTCGGAAAAATGTTGTACACTCACTATTCTGGGAAGAATACATACCGTAAAACATGCATAAACATATATTTGATGCATTTGATAATGACATACCTAAATATAGATGTAGTACTGATGATATGTAAACACAAAGAGCCATGAATGAATGAAAAGGTGTGATTGTTTTCAAAAATAGGAGGAACAGTTAATTGTGTTTGTACGTGTGTGTTGCAGTTGAACATGTTCACAGTGTAAAATTGACGTACTACATACACACTTCAGAGGATTTATCATTAAATGTGTATTTTAAGTATTAAAACCCTAATCATACAATTAATTCTACAAAAATAATCAAAGATAATGAGTTTTATGTGTGAGTCTGGATGTGGAACACCGTCGGTTAGCTGTAGTTGATTTTCAGCACCATGCACCAACTCGCCGTGTGCGTTGGTGGGTTCGATTCCCGGCCACAGACCCACTCCCAAACCTCGCTAAGCCAGAAATAATGCTGGTAAAAGAGTAAAGGTAGGGCATGGGGTTAGCAACCCCATCCTGTACAAAATAATCACAACTGCTACAGAAACTTCAAGCCACTGGCTTGAAGCCCTATGTTCCACTGAGAACGTGAAGGAATACAAAAAAAAAAAACTCACTGACATACAATCTCTCTAAATACTTATTTTCGATACTACAACTACTTCAAAAGGACACTCAAAATATTGTAAAAACATTCATATGATTTCAAATCCCAAATAGAACACCGAGAAATTGATAAAGAAGACATTATGGTAAGCTATGATATTAACTCATTATATCCTAGTATCCCTATTACCGAAAGTCTTGATATCATTTCTAGTCTACTAGAGTCAGATACAATGCTGCTATCACAAAGATGTCCACTGGACACCAGTGAAATAATTAAGAGCTTGAAATTCTGTCTAGAAAGTAATTATTTTACATTTAAGGGGAGTTCATATAGACAGACAAATGGTGTTGCTATGGGTTCATCAGTCTCCCCAATAGTCGCTGATCTTTTCATGAATAGTTTCGAAAATAACGTCTTTTCAAGCATACTCACTCCTAAAATATGGTTAAGATATGTAGATCTAGTACTAAAACGAGATTCTTGAATGGAAAATAATCCAGCTTACTTCAGAAGTAGAATTCGACATCGGTGGAGTACCATTTCTAGACTGCCTAGTTAAGAGGAGGGAATACAGACATTTTAATATATATCTATATTCAGGAAGAAAACACACTCCAGCAAACATTTAGACTTGGGATCATCACACCCTATCAGTGCAAAGGTATCAGTTGTTTCAAGTCTTCTTAGACGAGTACACTCTCTGATGTTAACGGATGAGAAAGAAAAAGAAGAAGAAATATCAGACATTACTGAAACTCTCAAGCAGAACCACTACCCAATGAACTTCATCAACAAAATCAATGCTGACATTAAAAATGGTCAGAAACATATCCCAAAAACATGGACCTCAACAGTTCTCATTCCACACAGAGCAGAGACGTCAGACAATATCAGAAGAGTGCTCAGTAAGCTCAACACTAGAGTTTTCTTCAAAACATCAGACACACTTCAAAGCAACCTTGTCCACATAAAAGACCAAATCCCTAAAGATTTTCTATCTAATTGTGTCTGTAAAATAAAGTAAAATGCTTGGAATGTGATGCGGTCGGTATACATCGGACAAACATCTCGGGGAATCGAAATCAAAAGAAATGAACACCGTAGAGCATCTCTTCGACCACCGAGAAATCCGGTTGAACTAGAAGAGCTTGAAAAATCATCAACCGTTGGTTTACACTCTATAGAATCAGGCCAAAGAATTGGTTTTGACAATATTGAAATAATCCAGAAAAAGCACTTCAGAAATGACACAGAACGTCTAATATCATAAGCCAGCACTTCATATCAAGTGGAATCCAAATATCTGAATAGGAATAATGGACTAAAACAAAATTTGACCTAGTTACAACACCTGCCTCCCCCATGAAGTGTCAAAATCAACACGAATGTGACAAGCAATTTTAATATGTAAACATACACTACTGCTATAATTTTACACATACCGATCAAATCCAACAATCTACACCTGGTTGTGTTATCTTTACACCAATTGGCCAATTTGACAACGGGAAAATGACCCCATGCTGAGGAACAATGATCAAGTTGTTGTATAAAGCTGATGAGATTTTGTAAACTCTGGTTTAATAATATTTTGATAAAGCTATTAGCATTAAATAGCGAAACGTCAGTAAAAAAACAAGAGTATCGTTTTGGTTTTTCACTCACTGGGAAATACAAGAAAACCTTTATTATAATGCACATACCTAGAAGTAATAACAAACTGAACAACTGCATATAGTGTGCACTTAGCATGGCAACAAAATAAATCAAAGGTCTAAACTTAAAATAGATCAAATTGAATCAACTTCATAAATGTCGAACTCGTCTGAGAGGGCTTTTAGTTTTTTAAGTTTTGTTTTAATGGGGACTGACTTTAAACAACATGTTGCTAAAGGCATAGGATTATAAGCAAACTGGTATTTGGACACATTTATTCTTACGTATTTGAGCAGTCTAGCAATATATCGGATAATTCCGGTTTCAACAGGCATGTATGCAACCGACTATGGACTCCACTTTGAACTCCTCCTTTTCGCTGGTAACATGTAAATCATCAGAGGCCACAGTTCAACCGGACTAGCTAATATATATATATATATATATATATATATATATATATATCGTGTTTGACAACTGATTGACATCAGTTAGAGAACCATTGACAACCAGGGAGTACTGGACAGCTAGCTGTTTCATCCTAGTTTCGGAATCCTCTCCAGTACCCACTCACCACCAAGTTTCGGACCCAGGACCTCACGATTACAAAGCCAGCTGGCTCGTAAACCATCCAGTCACTAGACCCGATTTGTCGATGGCCAGCTCATGTATTCTACCTTCTGCCAATTCGTGATACATTTAACGCGATTGGCACCAACTAATGTCCTCGGTGGAAAATCCATCCTCATACTTGACTGGTTGCACCTCACTGGTCACGACTTCTCACTAGAATTTCAAGAAACTCCATTCTATAGCAAGTCACTAGCGAGCATCAGATTAATTTTTAAGAGTTGCGTGCGTACTGCTGATGATTCGCTAACTAGGATGAAATAGCTGTCCAGTACTCCCTGTTGGTTTTAAATGGTTCTCCAACTGATATCAATCCGTGGTCAAACTCGTAAAAACGGACTTTATACTTACAAAAAAACTCTTGAAAAAATATATGTGTTTTGTTATCAGTGCATATAAGTCAGGTAACACACTGAGTGGCTGAGTAATTAGGCATACTGTGTTTTTTGTAAAGCTGGTATAGTAAGAACTGCCCAACCAGTACCTTCAAAAGAACTATATTCCTTTCCAATGAATTGCATATTAACAACTCTACACTAATTAATATCTAATTTTCACTTAATAGGAAGAATAGAACGGTTCTTTCTCGCTTTTAGGTGTTCTAATGACAAAATGAACAAACCTTCATCAACTGGACGATAGATGTACACACTTTTTGACTTTCATCTCTCTACAATACAAGCGAAATCTGATTACATATCCAGTTTGAATGTACTCGCTGTTATTCGAGATCTATGAAGTAGGAACTGATATGAGATGACATTTTTTGAATAAACACATGAATTTAAGAAATACACAGTCATCGAATGTGTCTACAGTTTCGATAAAAATTAGTGTTCCGAAGACTGTAGTTCAATGGAGATTTTAGGGTCTTCAAAAAGACTTTAATTGTATCTAAGCTATTCTGTTGTCTTCCCACCAACTATCTAATACTTACTAAACGAAACAAACTGTCTAGTTTCGCCTCTTCCAACTCTACTTACTAGTTGGACTGTCCTCCTGTGGGCTAGTTACACCAGGTTTATGATTAGTCAGTTTCATAGTCAAATTCAATGTACATCAACAACAGCCTTAAAACTCACTTATCTCGTCGATGCTAACAGGGCTTTCGAAGTGATTTTTCGTATTTCACCCAGCCCTTCGCATGCTCCACTAGTACGACTTTTACAAAAGGCAGGAACAATCGGAATTTGTTTGAATAAGCCAGATCTGTGGGCTCAAAAGAAATTTGTGTAGCTTCTTTCTTTGCTATGGCGGTCTACATATCATGTACAAAGTCTTACAAATGATTGTTCTCCTATCCTTGTAACTATATTTTGACATTAATTGGTGGATGATGACTAGTAGTGGAATCCAGGACGCGCGTTTCGTCCTATTTGGGACTCGTCAGTTAACTGGATGTACCTGCATTCCCCAGTGAGTGATGAAGTTTCCCCCAGAGGCTCGAACCCAGTGCCCATAGTTTCAAACGCCAACATCCAGGACGAAATGTGCGTTATCCTGGATTCCACTGCTAGTCATCATCCACCAATTAACTTCTAATTGCATGCCCAAACATCATCGAAGCATCTGCACAAGAAGCTGACATGTCAACCTGAGACCAAGCGAGCACTTCAGTCCAATCAATCGACGGGAAAATCTAAAATTGAATTAAATTATGCTTTGACATTGTTTTCTTATTATGATTACTATTCTAGTAAATTGGATTAACTTATTCGTATCTTGGTTGGCTTACGTAATTCATCCATCTGTTCTTTTTACTCAATAACTTGTTGATAACCTTTATGTATATCAGTATAGAGCCTCTGATAAGGTACTTAATTCATTGACGAAACTGCACTATAGTGATGACTTCATTAACAGTTGACTCGTGCAGAGTACCTGTTAGACAGTTATTGAATTGAATTTTTGATTTTCCCGTCGATTGATTGGACCGAAGTGCTCGGTCTCAGGTTGACATGTCGGCTTCAGTTCAATAATTAATATGACCCGTCGCACAACAGGTGGCTCTCGTGGCCCAAGTGGTCTAAAGGATAACGCTTTGGCGTTTGAAACTATGGGTACTGGGTTCGAGCCTCAGTGGGAACATCATCACTCACTGAGAAATGCAGGTACATCCAGATGACGAGTCCCAAATAGGACGAAATGCGCATCCTGGATTCCACTGCTAGCCACCATCCACCAATTGTATACTGTTAGACAGTTGTTGGATTAGTAACTGTGAGATAACTGGTTCAACTCCTACATTAATTGACAGAGGTTAGAATTTCCCTCATAGTCTGAAGCTTCTGGATTAAATCTGCTATAGGATGATGTATGCATCTGCACTCACAAACTAGGTTGAGACAGATGCGCAATGCTTCCTGCTTTTTATAGGTTCTCTAACAAACAAAACTGTATCTTTTCATGATGAAGTCTGTCATGGAAATCAATCAAGCCTCTATAGTGTAACACTTAAAATGTTGCTATCAGTAACATGTTTACGAATAAGTTCTTGAAATACATATTCAGATACAATCAATCAATTTACGAGAAAAAAAAATGAATAAGGAGAAGGAGTCGAATTAAAATATGAAATAAATTACAAAGTCATATGACCACTTTGATTTATTTACTATGAGTAATAAATTCCATTCGAAACTTCTTTATCTAGTTATTATGTGAATGTATATCACTCGGCTGAGTATATAAGTTGTCACCAAAACAAATTCCACCCCCACCCCCACCCCACCCTTCCTTTCATTTCTACCCATTTCAATGGTTAGAATAGAGGTGATCAATCATGACTTAAATTTTTGTACTTAGGAATGGTGTAATCTTATCAGTAGTTAAGTTGGGTTGTTTCGACGGTGTTTTATTGATTTTACTTTACACAACCTCAACACACTTGATGCATGTGCTATACGATGTGTGAAAAAATCTTGAGATTACTTTTATCCTCACCCTAGAATAGCCCAATAAAGATATAATTATATATGTACGTCAGAAACAATAATATAGTCGAGCTGTTGAAATTACATTGGCTTCCGAGTGAGTGCGAAATAGGACTTCAAGCTATGAAGCTTCTTGTTTTCTTACGGAGTAGGGTCGATAGCCTCACGCCCCATCTTCTCTCTTTTCCAGGGTTACTGCCGACTAGTAAACTGGGCTTGGTTAAGCAGTGGGCCGGTTGATAGTTGAAACCCGGAAGACATGCGTAACTGGTGAACGTTTAGCTATCGATGTACATTGTAATGGATAAACTGGTATGCTATTAATGTCCTTTTCATTCCGATTTCACCATTTTCAACCACCACCCATTTTATATCGATAATCGTCTGCGAACTCAAGAATATCTCACATAGTCCCACCCTGGTTTAAATTATTTTTCACTTTGAAACTACAGTTTAACAGAGCTACACTTCCATTTTAGCAAAACCCATTAATGTGGAGTCAGTGTGTACACTTAGTTAATCAGTGAGCCAATATATATATATATATATATATATATAACATCAGTTGGTGTTGCCAGAATTCTATTGGCTAAGTTTGCACATGTCAAGAGATCCACAATGGAAAACTCAGCGAGGCGTTTGGAGTAAACACAGGAGTCAGACAAGGGTGCTTATTATCACCCACCAATGATATTCCTAATTGTGGTGGACTGACTGGATCATGCGTCAGACAGTGAGTGGGAAACGAGAAGACAGGAATATCCTGGACCGACATGAAGATCCTAGAAGACCTGGATTTCGCGCGTGGATAATTTATGTTTGATGTCACACAAAATCGAAGACTTACAAGCAAAAACCGACCGACAAACTGGTCGAAGAAGCAGCCGGCGAAGACAGAACTCCAGGTGAACATAGACAAGACGGAGGTTATAAAAATAACCAACCAACAACAATAACAGAAACATCCAGCGCCAATCACCATCAACGGGAGGGATTTGAAAGAGGTTACTTCATTCATCCACTTATCTAGGGAGTATTGTCTCAACTACAGGCAGTAGGAACGGACGAGGATGTCACATCGAGCGGGAATAGGGAAGGCGAGAAACACATTCATCAACCTGGAACAATCAATCTGGAAATTCTCGTCACTCAGCCAGCATCAACAACAAAATTCAGTCGGATTTCCAATACAAACAACGTCAAGTCAGTCAGCTCTTCTATACGGATCAGAAACTTGACCAGCGGGTCACAAAGAATATTTCCAACAGCCTGTTGCACACCTTCATCAACCAACAGCTGTCTTCGCTGGCTCTATACTGAAGATCAGATGGCTGGGCCGGAAAGAATCACCAACAAGAAACTATGGGTGGGAACAAACAAAACAAGAACCGATCGCCGCCCAACAAATATGCAGGAGAAAGTGGAGATGGATTGGACACTCGCTGAGGTGAGGAGGCCGCTGGGTGACATCGCACGCGCGTCAAGCCATTGCTCGAGTGGAACCAGGCTGAAAGGGAAGCGGCGATTGGGACGTCAGTGCAAGAGTGACATGGAGGAGATCGTGTGAAGAGTTGAGGAGGTGAGACAGTATGGACTGACATGGATGCAGGTAAAGTGTACAGCAGAAGACAGAAGCAAGTGGAGACGTTCAGTTGAAGCCCTATATTCCACTAGGAAGCAAAGGGAACAATAATAATAAGTTTGCAGAGTATTCACAAAACTAGGTGGTCCACCATCATAGTGCCATCATCAGTATCTTTAATGTTGCAGACATGCCTTACTAAGGACTGCCAATAAAAGTGAAACCTACCTTCAGGTCTTCCTGCCTAATACATGTGGGCCGGAAGCACAGCGGTAGAGTGCTAGCTTTCCAAAACCTCGCTCACTAAGCGAGTAATAAGACTGGTAAAGAGGGAAAGGTTAGGCTAGCAACCCTATCCTGGAAAAATAATCACCACTATCACAGCAATTTCAAGCCTCTAGCTTTTAGTACTATGTTCCACTGGGAACGTAAAAGAATTTAAAAGAAGCATACATATATATAATTATACGTCATTCTTAATATGAAATGTTTAAAGAGGCGAGTATTTCACTTGAGATGACCATTGAGTAGTAGTTAGTTGAACAAATAAGTGTTACACTTCACTTATTTTAATTGTAAATAAATAAACAATATTGTTGGGAAATATAAGTCGTTACTGTCTGCTGAGATTTGCTGTATTTTTAATTGTTTTAATTTGTGTGTTTTTTTTCTAAGGAACAGAATGTTAAAAAAAAACTATGACTGTGTGATGACTAATAGAATAATATTTTTTTTAATTTCCCTCTCGTTACCTTCAGGTTCATGGAATACTGAATTTATTTTGAATTTTCCATTGATTGATTATGCATATATATATACTGGACCGAAACATTCTCTCTCGGTTGATATTTTGGCTCCCAGTATGGATGTTCTGATATAGAGCCTTGTTTGTTGGCGCTTAACACTAGAATCCACAATGCTACACATCTGACAACCTACTCAATCTCAGGTGCATGTTAAAAAAATACTAACTGGGATTTATTCTATGAAAGTATATTAGATGACTCAATCACCAATATAACGGATTATCTTAAGTTCTGCCTTGATATATGCTGTCCCAAACAAACACTGTTCAAACGCCTCGACCGCTTCTCGTTTCCTTATCTCAAACAACTTCGCAGGCAAAAAGAAATATTATATAAACTCAAAGATAAGTTAGGACTTAAAAAGATTAATGCTCAAATCAAATCTGAAATCTATAACCAAACACTTTTATCATGCAAATCTCCTATCAGCATGTGGAAACTTTTCAATGAAATTACTGGCAATAGTAAGCGATGCAATGTTTTTCCCTCTTATGATGTTAACGCTCTTAATCAGTCTTTTATACGCTCTCCTTCTACTATAACCACTTCTAACGTTACTAATCTTGTAGCTGATAACTTCCAGGACTTTAATACTCTCGATGTTCTAAAATGTCTTAAAACTCTTAAGCCCTCACGTAGTCTTGGCCCTGATAGTATACCTACATATGTTCTAAAACAATGTGCAGATGCTTTATGTTCTCCTCTAACTAACATCCTAAATGCTTCTTTCTCCGAAAACGTTGTACCTGTTCCATGGAAAGACATTAAAATAGTCCCTGTCCCTAAACCTGGCAATAGCAAGAACGTAAAGTTCAGACCCATTGCCATCACTTCCCCGTTTCTAAAGCTTATGGAAAAACTAGTACTTCTTAAACTCGAACCCTCCCTTAAAAGCTTTGAAGACCCCAAACAATTTGCCTACAGACAGGGTAGGAGTACTTTAGACGCTGCAGCCGTCTTACACAACAGTATCGTCTCATCATTAGACAAAGGTGCCAAATACGTCCGCTGCACGTTTCTCGACTTCACTTCTGCTTTCGACTCTGTACCTAGATGTCTCTTGCTAAATAAGCTCTCCATGACACAAACTGAGTCCTGGGTCACTAACTGGTTGCATTCCTACTTTTCAAACAGAATGCAGTATACCGTATACAAAGGCAAATCCTCCTCTGCTGTGCTCACTGAAGCTGGTGTCCCCCAAGGTGCTGTACTCTCCCCACTTCTCTTTTCTTTCTTTCTACATGACCTACCATCTTCAAATGACATTAATTTTGTCAAATATGCTGATGACCTAACTGTATCTTTGCCTGTCAAATGTCAAAGTGACTGCACTAAACTAAATGGCTTTTTATCAGAAGTCAGCCAATGGTCCAAGGAAAACGGTCTCACCTTAAACCCCTCCAAATGCCAAACAGTTAATTTCACCTTTAGGCACAAATCTGACCTAAACAAACTGGTTAGCACTCACGAGGTGTGCAACATAGATGGCACTGAAATAGAAACCAAGTCGGAAATTAAATATCTTGGCGTCATTCTATCTGCTGATCTTTCCTGGTCGTCTCATATCTTGATGATTTCTAAGAAAATTCTCCGTCTTACCTTCTACATCAAGAAGTTAAGACATTCTGGTGTAACCCAACCCTTACTCCTACAATTGGTTAACTCTCGCATTCTGCCTATTATTCTCTATTGTCCCCCCTAGTTTTTCCTGGGCTACTGAAGAAAGACTATACCTTATTACGCAAGATGTTAAAGGTTGTCAGCAGGGTAAGCTACGTGCCACTTAACCAGCTTGTTATTATTCTGGTTGACAGGCACATGGACTCATGTGAAAAATGGGCAAAATCCATTTTATCTAACTCACACCACCCTCTTCATTCACAACTCTCCCCTTGTATCTCATCAGGCAAAACCAGAAGCCTATATAGAAAACTATATGCTCGCACTAGTAAGTACAAAAACTCATCCATACCCTACTTAGCTCGTGTTCTGTGCGATAAAGAAAGCATTAGGCGTGAAACCTTTAACTTATTAAATAGTCAGTAGAACAACTGGATCTCGTCTTTCCAACTCATATCATTTATAGGTACAACGTTTCCTTTCTTTCTTTTCCCTTTCTCTCTCTCGCTTTTTCTGTTATGTGCACCTTTCTCCTGCTTACGCCAGTAAATATGCTAGAACCTACTTTTCTAGCACCTTCAAACACTCTGTTCAATTTTGGCTTTGCTACCGACATGCTAATATGTTGTTGTCAAAACTAACTGAGATTACCGTTAATCTATATAGAATTTTATTTATTGTTAATTTACCAACTGGATGCAATACTGTATGTAGTAAAATGCTGAGAATTCCATACTGTATCACAAGTACTGTTTTGGAATAAAGCAAATTATTATTATTGTTATTATCTTTTCTTCCGTTCGGGGCTTGTCCGATGGATATACCTTTATCACAGTGAATGATAGTTTCCCTTTTAGAGCTCAAATCCAGTATAGGTCATTTGAAACGCCAAAGCGTTTTCTCCCTGGATCATCACTCACAAAGGGATTCAAGTGTATCCAGGTGACAAGTACTATACAGGACGAAATATGAGTCTTAGGGGCATGATATTTATTCTATGGTATGTCAAATACAATCTGAAAAGAAACTTTTAGAATAGGTAAATTCCACTTTAATAACTTTTTGACTGATTTCTTCTGATCACTTTTTTTAATGTAATCTTAGATTGTGAGGTGAAGAATACACCACGCCGTCGTGTAATGCATTTACTAATTACTATAAGATAGAAAATATACAGTGATACCAAACTATTTACAATATTTACTTTTGAGATCGATTATTAAATGAGTAAAATTGACATTACCAATACTGTTGCGTTTTACGTGAAAAAAATAGAGAGTAAGAGAGACGGACGGAGAGAGGGAGGGAGTTGGAGAAAGAGCGACAGTAGAGTTAGTAACCATTCCATAATCTTAACATCACGACCATTGGTATCTGATGTTATCACTTGGGTGTCGTAGACACACGCTTACAATCAGCATACAAACTTAGTTCAAACGAAAGTTTCTCCACAATATCATATATATATATATATATATATACACCCTGTGACTGCTATTCACTAACAGCGGACGAGAGCATAGAAAAAAACCTGCTGATTACTGCTCAGAAGTGAATTCCACTAATAGCTGTACGTGTTGTGTCTATCAAATACCGGGTTAGATTTAATTATCATTTTTGTTCAAAAGACAAAATACCTTTTTTCTGCTTAAACATATTTTAACTATAAAATTCAAAGATAGTAAATAAATGAAATTACAATGACTGACATACACTTTCAACCTTTTCTACTTGTGAAACACACAAATAAAGCCAAAAAATAAAATCAAACGAAGTTGAATCGTATTTGTAGGTGAGTGAATTCATTAGACTACATAACATAAAAGCCTAACAGATTATAAAGTCAAATTACATCGAGAACTGCCTTCAGGGAGTGTTCGACAGCTATTTCCTTCCACTGAAGATTGCACCCAGGAGCTTCAGTTTAGGAGGCGAGCTCGTTGATCATTCAGCTACTGGGATCAAGTCGAATGACCTGTGAATCCTGACTTCTAATAATGACCACTAGATCATACTAGTCCAAACCTAGACTAGGCATTAAACCGTCTTTATGAGATTGATATAAGAATAGAACTTGTGCACTGTGATAAAGTAGAATTCCATTCTGGGTAAAATTTATTTTGATAAGGACTTGTTTGTAAGAATTGAAGATATACACTAACTAATTTTTGTTCAGATATTAGTTGGCGAAAAAGGGATTCGAACTTATAATGGCATCATTCATGGAAATAAATAAATTTGAGTGGAAATTACTAGTTTCATAGTGGTTAACATTAGAATCTATTTAGGGGGGTTTCACCCTATTTGGGATTCGTCATCTGGTTGTATATAAGCCCCAGTGAATAATGGTGCTCCCATTGTGATTCCAATCCTGTTATATCCAGAAACACAAACGAGGAGTCATAAATATGATTTAAGGCTTAAAAATTGTAGTTCTATACACATTAGGCTCTATGCATTTAGGCGCATAGGCACATTCATAATACAAAATTACTACGGGTTTGTAATGCCAAAATTCTTAAAAAAATAAAATCACAAATAAAACTTTCATCTTATACATGTCACTGTGTAAACGGAAAGCTTTCATTATGAAGGTCTCAGGTCATTCCTTGAGTTCCAAGTGGAACATGGGATTTCAAGCTTTGAAGTTTAAGTAGCGTTGGTATTGCGCTACCTCAGCTTTTTCCTTGGATTACTACACGCTATACAAGGTTTAGCAATGCGTCTGCAAGGGCTGGAACCTGAGGCATCTAAGTGACTGGCTAACATGATATCAATGAACCACCTATCAAGTTTTTGATTTACTAGGCATGAAACAAATTTATATCATCGGGAAAAACGTTTGAATTGACATAGAAGCGTTATTTTATCCCAATTCCTTTACGTTCCCAGTGGAACATAGGGCTTCAAACTAGAGGTTTGAAGTTTCTGTGGTAGTGGCGATTATTTTTACAGGATGAGGTTGCTAGCCTGGTGCCCAACCATTCCCTCTTTACCAGTCTTATTACTGGCTTAGACAGGTTTAGGAGTGCGTCTGTGGTTGGGTATTGAACCCCGGACCATCTACCTAGTCGGTAAGTATTCTACCTCTTTGCCACCGACGCACAATCATTATGAAGGTATTTGACATAAAATTTAGGCAATTTTTAATATTTACCATTAACTATTCTGGTTCATACTGACTGTTCACTAGTGCTCTGTGTTAATGCTGTCTGAATTATATGAGTCAAGTGAAACTTCACACCAAAGCTTTGTGGTTTTTGGCACTTGTCAAGAAGGTGTGTCTGAAACCTCAAAAACAACTGATACCATCTCGGAGATTCGTCTCACTTACACCTTGCTGACAAATGTCAATAAACATGAAAATTAGATCCGCAGCATACAAACTATTACTTCCAATCACCAATTATTCATTCCAATTTAGTTGAATCAGCACTCTACGCCTCTCGACGTGGCTTAAACTAATTTTTGTCGATTTCATTGACCGGTGGCATGTTTTGGTTTGATCGTCACTAGCTCTTTTCCAACCTGACCCTTTGTCAGCTAACATTGCCCATTGTTGAGGAAGGCGATGACTAGGCTGGGAATATGTAACACATGTCCTAACCATCTCAGTCGATGTAACTTCACAACCTCGTCGACTGATTTCCCCTCTTTACTTAGACGCAGCACTCGACGCTTAACCTCAATATTGCTCACCTTATTATACCACCATTTCACACGGGAGATAGAACGCAGGCATCTATGATCAAAGACAGCTAGGCGCTTTTTCATGTCTTCCACTTTCAATGACCATGTCTCACAGCCATAAAGGAGGACGGAACAGACTGCCGGACAGTACACATGCCCTTTGATCGATAGCTAGCCGGATATCATGTCTGCGCCAGAGATGGCGTAAGCTGACATATGTCAAACCAGCTTTCTGTATCCGTGCTGAGATTTCATCAGCGATCAACTTGTTGGCATTAGCTGATGCAACTCCTCAAATATACCTATGTAGCCTTAATGGGTGGTAACTGAGGCAGAAATGAAAATCGATGTGTAGTAGTATTAGGAGGGCAATATTCTTTCTAACTTATTACACCCATCAACTACTGTATGCAAATATCACGGATGTGATGTAAGTGACACATAACTGACTGTTTGACATTATCAAGTATTAGTTTAAATCATATACTGAAATGAAAGGAGATGAGCAGGTTGAAAAAGAATTGTGAAACTCTCTAAGGAGGGGGGTAATCTGGAATCATAAGGCTACTATTGATATACTATCCCTGGTGAAGTCATAAAGTGCGTACTGCTGAAGAGTCGCAACTTGAATGAAACAACTAACTATTCATTACTCTCTATTGGTTTGTCATTAATTCTCTTACAGATATCAACTCATAACTAACATGAAATGACTGTTTATTATAAACTGAAGAATAATTATGCCTGATGTATACCTGCCAAGGATGAAAGTGTTTACTCATTATCGATTTACTTCTTCTCAGTAATACATGTACGATAACGCTTCAGTTTCCAAGTTAAAATTTCTCAAAAAAAAGACTAAAATACCCAACAGAAACAAGCACTACTCCAACAAAAACATGCATAATATAGGGGGGAGATACACAATTAGCAAGACTCACTCACATGACAATGTTCTTTTTCGTTGATATTGTTGTTGTTGTTGTAATATATTATATGTGATAATCAAAAATACATATACGTAAAATCTTTGAATCAATTCCAAGACAACAATTGTCTCTCTCTCTCCTTCTTTCTCAATTCAATACCAGTGTAATTGAAATATGAATTATTCTATTTCCTTGTTTAATTGTGTTACTTTATGGTATCCCCTTTGATAAAAATTTTAATATTCCCGTTTAATTCTCGCGCTTCCTTTAGTGTGTTGGATTGTCTTTGAAAAACACAATTCCAATTTTTTATTGTGATCAATGTTCAGTGTTGTTTATTTGTTTTTTTTGTTTGATTGTTTAGCAAGAGGGAGATTTAAATTTTTGATGGCAAGATGCAACATAACAACAAGATTTAATCAAGATATTATGATCGGGTGTCATAAATGTTCCTGTTTTTTTTTATAGTAATAATAATAATAGTAGTAGAAATAATATAAGGGTTGAGGCCTTTTTAGCAATTATAAAGGTGGTTATTCAAAAAGAAAATTACAATTCCCTCTTCTTCTTCTTTCGTGTGCCACCTCATCATGAGAGCATGATTTCAAATCAAAATAATCACAAACACAGGTGAAGTATTCATCTGAAAGACACGTATATATATCGTATCATATCATATCATATCAGTATGTGTGTATACACATCACGAGACTGTTCAAAGATTTTGCACAACTGTGCCATTTGTTTCCTGCACTGAGTGCGATAAATATACACATATATATATATATATACATATCATGCTGTATGTGTCGCGCTTCTCTGTACTACTGTCTTGCATTTTGTCCTGTTGTGTTGTGAGTTCTTCTCTTCAGGGTGGTAGTGGATTGTATTTTTTGTTATTGTTGTTGCTGTTGTTGTTGGTTTTGCTACCACTTGTAGTAATACTAATACACTAATGCCAGTACACCAGTAGTAGTAGTAGTAGTACAATTATCACTGGTAGTGATGGTCATCGTCGTTATGATGATAATGGTGGTGGGGGTAGTAGTACGGGGGGTGGTGTGATAGTGAGACCGGGGAGAAGTGAAAGAAAACGCATTAAAGTACACAGACATTCATTGAACGATCTAATAACTAACCAATATCATCCATACTTCAGTAGTACCAACCTCCTACCTACCAACCTACCTACCTATAAGCTTTATTTTTGTTGTTTTTTTTGTTTGAAAGCAGAGCTAGCTGTGTAAGTCTAAATTCCCATGACCACTTCAACTGTCTGACTTAAGAAATATCATAGCATAGGTGGTGGTAGGTAGACATACACTAAGGCACATAGAGACACACATACAACACACACACACAGATAGAGAGATTTGAGGAACAAAGAGACAGAGAGAGAGAGCGAGCGAGCGAGATAGCGCGCACACGACTGCAGGAATAACATATTAGAGATTATTGTACGTTTTTAGCGTGCAAGGTATCTTTTCTGTACAAACTAAATTTAGTATTTTTTCATTGATTGAAAATTTTTGTTTATATATTATTGTGATACATACTGTCTCCGCCTCAACCCCTCCCGTTATTATTTCTAAACAAATGGTAATAAAGGATATATATATATATACCTTCGACATCAAGTGCATACACACACACCCACATAACTGCAAACAGGACTACAACCATAGTATATCTATCTCTGTATATATAGACATATTATTGGCCTAGGACGCCCAACAAAAAAGAAGCGTACAAACTATTTTCCTGTCACTATGGTACTTACTAGTTAGTGGTCATCTCCTCCTCTTAAGTCGGGGTGCAATCAATGCCTACTTGTTAACAACACCAGACGACTAGAATGCTTTCTAACCTAACCTAACCTAAGAGCTTTGAGAAAAAAAAAGAAGTAAAGTACTGCTTTCTAGTTAGTGCATAATCATATTATGTCTGTCTGTCCGCAATCGAGTACTTGAAGTAACTTTTTCATTTCTTCCATTGTTAGTATTGTCATCATGTGAGAATATATATTTATTTCAACTTAAGCCATCCTCCATTTAGACACAATATAATGCATCAATCAATCACTCTGAGAAAGGTAATCTCCCTTCCTTAACAGGCAAATTTGATCCTCTTAAAGTCAACTGTAACACTAATATTTCCTTAACCTAACCCTACCTAACCTAGAGAGGCTTCAAATTACTAATGGCCTTAGTACACCGAATCAGGAAGTTAGTCAAAACCAGGATAAGCATACTATATTCATAAAACAAAATTACTTCATGTAGTGGCATGATAATAAATGGAATATCTCGCAAGTCTTAGGTTCGAGAAAGAATAAGGTGAAGTTTAGACTTCACATAGATTGAGGTTAAGTTATTTGTTTGAATTTTAGATTTTCTCGTCGACTGATTGCATCTTAGGTTGACATGTCGGCTTCTTGTGCAGATGCTTCGACGATGTCTGAGAATGTAATTACAATTTTAATTGATGGATGGTGACTGGCAGTGGAATCAGCATAACGCGCATTTCGTGGCCCAAGTGTTCTAGTGGATAATGCTTTGGCGTTTGAAACTATTGGCATTGGGTTCGAGCCTCCAGATGACGAGTCACTAATAGGACGAAATGTGCGTTATCCTGGATTCCACTGCTAGTCACCATCCACCCATTAAATCCTGGGGTTAAGTTAACCTAACTAGGGAGAATTAGGGCTCATCCTCTGTAGATTTGGATTAGTTAGGTAAAAGATCGGTTAGGGTCGGAGGACCGAATTCACCGTTGGGTATTATTCCTATTTCCAAAGGCTATTGGTGTTTCCGTTTAAAGTTAAAGTTCTTAAAATTCAAATTTACCCCTAACCTCTCTCTTTCTAGCCAATACATAACTCAAACCTAACCAGATATTATATTTAAAATCATAATACTTCACTCAACAATGTTTTCATGAATATACTGTTATTTACCTGGTTTTCACTACCTTGCTCTAACTAAGCGCCCCAATGATCACTGGTAAGTTCGCACCTGTTGGATGTGTAAAGTTTGACTTCGTCTAAATGCATCTCTATTTGTGCATTTGTGTCCATTTTCATCAAACAGAAGTCATAAATTACGAAAAATATTGTTTTACTTGAGAAAAAAGCTCGATATCATCAATACTAGATGTATTTATTCTTCTATCCCTTTGCGTTCTTAGTCGAACATAGGGCTTCAACCTCTAGGCTTTAAAGTTTCAGTAGTACTATTGTTGCTTTCAAGTCCAACCTTCTTTTTTTTGATCTTACTATGGACTAGAAGAGGTTTACGATTGCATCAGCTGGGAGTAGAACCCTGACCAAGTTCATGGTTAGCGGGCATTCTACTCTCGAACTACTGACGCACACAACATTGGATGTAGAGTTTATAAGTAACAGATAGAATGTAACGCACGAATCTGTAGCAGTTTGCACGGGTGACTTCACTAGATATCGAACCCAGAAGCTTCAAATAACCAGGTTAGCATGTTGATCATCTGTCTACTGGGATAGAAATCATCTGAGATTGTGCTAGTTTCATTTAATTCATCCATTTATGATACTGATCCCTAGAGCTGTGGTTCCTTGACTTTCGCACTCGACTGCCAACTAGTGCTCCACGGGTTTGAACACCGCTCCAACTCCTGAGGTTTGGGGAGCCAGATAACATCACCAGACCTCACTCACTCAATAGATGTGGTTCATTTAAAACTTCATGGAATTACAAGTGGTTGAACTCTTTATCATTCCTGATGCTGATGCAGGCTGCATTTTATCAGTCAACTTTCAGTGTGATACACCAAGTAGATGACTTGACATCGCGGTGAACTTTTTGTTGGTGTCAAATGGTTCGATACAATGGACAGATAGCCTTGGACCTAGGTTTCGTGTTTGTTAGCACTGATCAGTCAGCAATGTGTATTTGCAACGTTGCAGTAACTGATTTCCCCTATGTTATCGCTGATCGAATAGCTTTTTGCTTCACTTCAATTCTATGCCAATTTAAATAGGTCTGTCAACCACGAATTTCAGTCGCATCAGTACACGTACACACTTGATGTAGTTGTATTCTCTGAGGTGGATATAGTTTAGCTGCGAAGCTTTCACTGTCGTTTGAGATAACGTCTTCATCATGTCCATATTAAAGTCAGAGCTGGATATGCTGTCTAGAAAGGCAATGAAAGCTTCGTAATTAAACTAACCAGCTCAGAAACACAAACACAACGAAATTATACTCCTGACTGAAAATCTTTTCTATTTCACCACTACATAGGCTATAATTAAGAGGTTCCATAGTTTGGTATCATATCTTTTTCTGAATGTTCTTAATTTAATCTTATCTCAACAACCACTTGTATTTCCGTGTAGTTGGCTGTCGGCTACTTCTATTTTATGTGGAACTAATTATGACACATAGCTATCCAAATCCTGTAAGGTGGAGCAGCTTTGAATGCCACGATCATATTGGTTAGAAGTCAAGCGCTTAGACGTGTGAACCGAGCTACTCAACTAACATTGAAAAGTAAAAGAGATGATAGGTAAGCACGCTAAGCTCTAGTCCCAATCATCTAACTAGATAGTGTATCACATGAACAATAAATAGTCTTGACATCGAATAAAATTTGTAATTTTGCAAATTATACAGTTCGAGGTTGAAAAATCAGTACACAGTTTCCTTGAAAACAAAAATCATTCAAGTGATATGCTGTGATCTGCTGGATAGCATAAAGAATAATTGAGAAAGAAAAGCTATTTGCGCGACAGTAAGTACCACCAATTAATAATACGAGCAGCTGGAACACTCTCAATGTTGACTAATAGTTCGATAGCTGGTGGCTATGCGGTGTTCATTTGGTTGATAATGAATGGCTTACACTGGAATAATTAATCCAAGATGTTCATTTTGGTGTTGAGTGAAATTATCTATAGAGAAAAATAGAAAACTAATTCTGAACAAACACTCTGACCTTCTGATAAACTTTTTTTTTGAAAAAATTATTACAATCGTATGGTTTAACATATGCAACTCAATTAGTAACCTATTACGCTAAATCCTATTGGTCGACTGTTTAACTGTCTTCACTACAGTGACCTAGACGGATGAATTTGACTGGTGCAAATGAATTATTTATTGTCCGTAGTTTTAAGCGAATCGGTTCAAAGAATTTCAAAACTTTAATTTAGGGTTGAGTATGAGTATGATATGTGTATGGATATTTTAAATTTGAGACAATTATTATTATTATTTTTATCTGAATGGTTCTTATGAAAGCCAGTATGTGTCGATGGTTGAAGTCAATCGGATGGAAGACCTAGATCTAGGCGCTGTATCTGTTGGCATTCCTCAGCAAGGCGTGCATGTATATTCCCCCTCTGAGACTGAGCTTAATTTACCCAGCTTTGCAGTTATAGATGTTACTAATTAGCTATTCATGATGCCATTGACCTCTTGAAGGATCGAAATGAAATGGGAAATGAGTGTTGCTATTTTGTTTACTCCACAGATCTAGTAAACAGAATTTATGGTAATGGTGAATCTAATCAGCTAAGAAACTATTGAAGACCAGCAGGAAGTCCAGTAGGGATGTTTCATCGTTCTTTTGGACTGTTCAGGAGGACACATCCATGACCCAGCCAACAATGAAACCTAGGGGTTTTAGGTGATCAGGTAAGCCTACTGACCATTCAGACACTTGTCAGCACCAGTCAATGTCATCCGTGGATCGTGGATCAAACTGGTCGTGAATTCTCAGTAGGACTTTGTGTTTAGTTGTAAAAGAGCAGTAGATTAGTTTTGAAGTGTCATTTTGTAGATGTGTGATTACCTGATTTTATAGTGTTCAAGAAACTGAGATACACTGGATGACACCTTTTACTGAATAATCATTCACAATGAAATAGGTTAAAACAGATTATTGCAATAATTGTATAAAAAAAGCAATATTCTTTGTTCAGTAATCCATTTTTAAAAATTTATTTTTACTTTTGATCGATTTATTAGAATTTTGACGTAATATAACTTTGTGTAACAAACTTTATTGAATATTGTTTAACTGCTGTCCAGATCGAGGTAATCTAAATACTAGATGGCCGTTTCGAGCGTTTGGTACCGGCGTCATTATTGGTGTATTTAGTTTACGAATTTCACTCTATGCATTACCAGCTAGGCAAAGTACTGTAGCCAGAAATCGAGTGGTTTCAGCTGATTCGGTTCTCCGCGTCTAGTCAAAACGAGTACATCATTGATGGGATCGGTGTCACACTGTTTTCTAATTCTATGTAGTCTTGTCTCTAAGCCCCTTGTAATCTATATTCGTACCTTCAAACTCTCATACCAAGTTGGAAATTGTCGTCGGCTGTGTGGAATTAAATAAATAATAATTTTATCCATGTAAACTAGTGTATATAAATGCGTTTGTGCAGCTGCTTTTAAGAATAAAATCGCTGAAAAAATCGCCATCTTTGCTAAACTTCTTGTTCTTTTCATTCTTTAAATTGACCAAAAAATCTTTCAGTATGCGATACATCATAAGTGATAATGCTTATTCTATCATTGATTTATACCTCATAAGCTTTCAATTATTGGACATTGAACGTTTCAATGACAGTTTAATTTTGTTAAGCAAAATTTATCATGTTTAAAAAATTTAAAAGTCTGACACATTCGTTACTTTTTAAAATGCAGTCGATTTGCCTGAAACGAAAGAAATGTTTATAAAATTCCTTACACATTTGGAAATAAAACTGATGAAGAATGAAGTAAAATATCAGCCAGTATATTGTTTCACACCTGAATAAAACGGCGCCATTCGATTTGGAGATCATATGTTTCATACCTTAGGGCGGTGAGAATTTAACAGTACAAGGTACCCCTAAGCTTAGCTATTTCAATCTAAAATATACATTTGTCAAAGATTCATAAAGGTGAATTTAGTATATACTACTATTAATTAATGAAAGTAGTTTGGAATCACCTTCATCAAACATTAGGTTTTGCCAGACAAATTCATACTGTGCTCTTGTTCGTTTAGTGCAAACCTCAGTGGTGTCGAACACAAATTGATTCAGGCAAAGTGACTTTAACTCACTGGCTGAATAGTTATAGTACTCACCTCATAACTTTGAAGGTTATGGGTCCGACCTTTGGTAAGGTCATGGGTGTTAAAGACTGCAAAACTGCGACAAAACAGATGTCCAGTGCAGTGTGGTTTCCAATGATTCTCTTTCTGTTGTGTTTCCCACCTCTTTATACTCCTCAGGTCTTAGTGTTTAGTGGCAGTCATAGCTTCCTACCATATATCATCTGAAACGGAGGCTTTGTTGTTATTTCCTGAAAGGAAGTACCATCAACAACCAGTAGAGTCAATGGAAGCTTTTTATCTCAATTTCCTCGTTTTGAGACCAACCAATCCTTTTTATGGGGAACCACTAGCTTGTAGTTGATATTTTGTTTTCTTGATCCTAAGAATTAGTTGCTACAAACAGGATGTAAATTCCGTTGTTCTGTTTATGCTTGTATACGCAAGTTGGTGGCATTCTTGTTTCACCTCATGTTGGCACTAAGGCAGTAAGTTATCACCACCAACCAGCCTCCATTATCCTGTCACCACGCTTAAATCCTGTGAAAGTTCAGTTTCAATCGACCCTTCTGCTTCAGTAATATGGTCACATCCACAGTTGCTGTAGATTGGTTAACACCAACTCCGTTAGTAATCGCTTGTATCACCGTGTTCAGACTAGGACCAGACTTCTGACAGCGTCTTGTTCTAATGTGTGTACTCAGTATACAACCTCGGGTGAGTCATCTTTGTCTCCTGGTCTATGGTCAAAGGAAAAACTGAAAATCACTTGCTGAGACATTGTCAGATTGATTACACGATTGCTTCTCTAAGCATATGGTTAAGGTAATTGTCATGCGATTGCAGTGATCGTTATGAGTAGTTGCAAGTCACTCACTTCGGTGCTTCAGTGGTTACTTCACAATATATATTATCTGTCAGTAGTATGTATCATCGTGCTGTATCGCTCGCTTTCTTGATTAACATTTACAGTGTCAAAGAGATCACATACTATGGATCTAAATATCTTTGGTTCCCAAAGGAAACTTCTAGTGAGAAGTCTTGACTAGTGAGGTCCATCCAGATGTCACGTGTGTGAGGATGGATGTCCCACCGAAGACATTGGTTGTTGCCAGTCGCGCTAAATCACGAATTGGTTGAAGTTAGAATTCATGCACTGGCTGGCCATTGAATCGAGTGTGTCCCAGTGGCTGAATAGTATACGAGCCAGCTTTCCTTGTAACCGGAAGCTCTGGGTTTAAAACTTGGTGGTGGGTGCGTACTGGAGATGATTCTGTAACTAGGATGAAACAGATGGCTTTCCAGTACTCGTTAATGGTTTTCAATGGTTCTCTAACTGATATCAATCCAAGATCAACTCGTAAAAACAAAAATTTCTGAATACCTCATAAAAACTGTATGACTAGGTTTATATTGTACAAAACAAGCTTTTAGTTTTTTGAATTGTCTTAATTTTCTCGTGTTTAGTACACCTTTAGTACATCCCGGTGGGTGCGTACTGCTGAAGAGTCCCAAACTAGGACGAAACAGCTGTCCAGTACTCCCAGGTTTTCCAGTGGTTCTCTAACTGATGTCAGCTCATGATTAAATCCTCCATGCAATCAAACAAAATCCCTACAAAACCAATACTTGAAAATTAATCTGATGCTCACTAGTGACTGGCCCTATTCAGGCAGTTAACCTGGGGTTCTAGTGGGAAGCCGTGACCAGTAGGGTACAGCAGGTTGAAGATGAGGCAGTAACTCATCGAAGAAGACATTGCGAAGTGGTCGCGCTATGTCGTGAATTGGCAGAAGTTAGAATTCAAGGACCACTGGATCGAGTCTCAGTGGCTCAATGGTCTACGAGCTCGCCTTGTAACCAGAAGGTCCTGGGTTCGAATCCCGGTGGGTGCGTACTGCTGAAGAGTCCCAAACTAGGACGAAACAGCTGTCCAGTACTCCTTGAAGGTTTTCCAGTGGTTCTCTAACTGATGTCAGCTCATGATTAAATCCTCCATGCAATCAAACAAAATCCCTACAAAACCAATACTTGAAAATTTAGTACATATGTATTTTAGTTCATTAGTCAGCATTGACGATATGGCCTAGAAAGGGAGTGAAAGCTTTACAAATAAACCATCCAGCTCAGAGAATACAAACAACTAAAAAAAATTTGTGTCAAGTTTCATCACATATTGATATCAGTTAGTGAACCATTGAAAACCAAGGAGTATCGAACACCGGCTTCGTCCTCGTTTGGAACTCTGTGACAGTGTTCAGCCAACAAGGTTGAATACCGGGACGCTCCCATTATACGCACGCTCCCTGACCACTCAACCATTGCGACTCTATTCAATGGTCTGTGAATTCCAACCCCTTAATTCTCTGATTTACAGTAGTTCTCTAACTGATATCAATATGTGATCAAACAGAAAACAAACCAAATCCCTACAAACTAAATCTGGAAAATTCATGAGTTCCTCTCTAAATGCATAGTTTTAAAGTATTTACGTTGAGTTTCAAAATATTTCTCAATTTAGTTTTTCATTCTAGGGATAGTTAACTATCAGTATCAGACGCTTCGGTCATCGCCATCAGTGCTAGTATAGTTCCTGGTTACTGGAATATCTGTAAGTGCCAATGTCAACCTATAGATAGTCCTTAACGTCACCACCCACTAAGCTTGCTTTCCTTGGGTAACCCTGATCAGTACTTTACCTAACGTGTAATCGTCGAATTTAATAGATAAGAATACTGTACAACTTATCTGTTAACTGTCTAGGGGGGGGGGGTAGCAAGCTAAAGAGTGCACTTGCTGATAGCACAGCGAGGTAGCCAGCCGCATGCGAGCAGTCGAACAGGAAGAACAGTGAAGATGTGACTCCATATTACATGAATGCGTTAAAACAAAAGTTCAAACATTCAAGATGCACTACATATCTTTCACTTGTACATTATTGAAACGATTAACAGTGAAAGAAAAATCCTCAAATAAAATTAAATTAAGCTGGAATTAGAGTGGCGTTTAAGGCAGTCAGCCAACTCACTCAAGGATAAAATTTGTCCACTACAGGATCAGATACACTAAATTAAGAAAAATAAAATATAATTTACTAAATACCGTGTAGTGACTTTGAGGTCCATTACATAAATCAAACTAAAAGACATAAGATCATTTAGGTTGTTGTAGCTAGATCTAAAATGATCGACTACGTTAAGTGAAGTAATCTAGAATATCCATGGATGATATGGATGTTACTTCGCTTTTCACAAATGTTCCCCTCACTGAAACTATTTGCTTTATATGCAAATTTATTGAGGATAATAATGTAGACGTGTGTGCTCCGATCCACTACTTAAAGAAACTACTATTTAGGTGCACTCTAAATGTCCAATTCAAGTTCAACAAACGATTTATAGACAAAGATATGGAGTGGCAATGGGGTCACCATTAGGTCCTTTACTTGCAGAATGCTTCTTGGCAAGTTTAGAGAAAAGTATTTTACGGCCTACTATCGACAGTTTCCATCTGTACCAAAGATACATGGATGATGCTTTCATCATATGTGATGACAATACCAACATTGAATTGATAACTAAAGGTTCAACAGCTGCCATCATGCCATCCAGTTCACGTCAGAATCAGAGACTAACTCAGAATTCCATTTTTTGGATGTTTTTTCTAAAAAGGAGATCTGATGGTTCTCTTCAAAGATCGATCTACAGGAAACCAAAATGGAATGGTTAGTACACAAATTTCCATAGTTGGGTCCCTTTGAGAAGAAAGAGAAATCTGATCCACTCCTTATCCTCAAGAATAAGGAGGATATGTTCCAGTGATACAATTGTTGGGGAACTGGGGCGACTCAGATAAGTCTTCATAGAGGATGGATATTCTCCAAGATTTTTCGAGAAAAACATGAAGCTAAGGGATAAGCCTGAAAGAATCCAGACGGTGCCGAAGAAACTGATATTTATGAGTATTGAATTTAAAGGTGATACCGCAGCTGAGATCCTGAAGAATTGCTTATGCAGATCGCTGAACACAACCTTCTTTATGGCTGAGTTACATATCAATTTCTACAACCGGTAAATGATCAGTGGATGTGTAAAGGATAAACTGCCGCTGTGGACCACCTCAATGTGTGTTTATCAATTCATCTGGTCGTGTGTGGACCTAGTTATATTGGCCCCACAAAGCGTATGCTTTCCAAACGCATCACTGAACATTATTCAGCATGATTAGCAAAGGGACAATGTAAGACAATTACTAGCTAGATTCTCGAGCATTTGGTGAACTCAGGCCACGCAGCCCCACCAGAGTTATCTTTCAACATCATCTAAAAAGTGAAGCCAAATGGTACAAAGGGCGTCAGATTTCGGCTTTTGTGTATGGCGGAGGCGCTGGCAATTCATCAATACAACACTGAGCTCCGCATGCAGAAAATGTTTGTCCAGTCTCTTATTCTCCCTTGGTCTTAACCTCTTCACTAGACATTCCCTGTAAAAAATTTTGACTTTTCTTTACTTTTTTAATTTTTAATTTTACTTTTAGTTTGCTTTTGCTTTAATAATTAATTCACTATTATCACTCTCATATGTTTCTTTTGTACATTTTTGCACTTGTTAAATTGACACTCAAATACCTTTATTCTCACTCAAAAGCAATTTTAACCTTATTAAATTTCTATCTTTGTTCCGTTGAGTGCCAGGTAATTTACAACTTTTAATTCTTTTCACTTCTAAAGCTACTTCTGAGTAATTATATCAATTATGTCACCCGTCCGTATTACTCAATAATAGACCACCATATATTTTTTTTTGTAAGTATAAATACGACTGTACAGCTCTGAAGATGATTTCGTCGATAAAGAAAATTTTCTTCGCTGAACTTTTATTTTATTTTCTTCATAATCTCAAATAAATCTCAACTAGTGGGATTCACTCACTTGCATTCAATCACAGAACATGTGGGATAGGGTGAAAGTATTAAGAAGTAATATAAAAAGGTCAGTTAAGAGAGAGAGAGAGAAAGGGAGTTTAACTATTGAATCTTTGTTCACTGAGTCAGCATTAAACATACGCAACAGAATTGATGCAACACCTGCCCCGGATATATGAGAAGTTTGACTAAAGATAAGAACGAGTAAAGCTATATAGAACAAGTTATAATGTGATTATCAACCATGAATTTTGCCCGAAACATTGTTATCCATTGTTCTATATCAGTTTGTTTATTAGATGTATCACACTGTCAGAGAAACAGTATTGTTTACTGGATGACAATGTTTCAAACACAATCTATTGTTCATAATCATATCACTTGTAATCACACGATTTGGAAATTTTTGTTTTATTGTTTTCTTTGTCTTCTCCTATTTGTCGTCGTTGGGGTAGTAGAATTTTCCAGATATCTGGGTGGACAGGTGTTGAATCATTCCTATTACATGTTTTTTCAGTTGATTCGATAAACGAAGCTTTTGTTATCACTCTCTCCCTCCATCCTGTGACATTAGATTTTAAAACTGTCATTCCATCCCATGTAATGCTGTAGCTGAAATATTCTCTGAATATCTTATCTTATTCGGGACAACCAATCTAGATTTTGCTAGGTTTTTATGCTCGGCTGGTCTGACTGACTGCCCCTGTTCTACTAGTTTGACCCATGTATTTGACCTGACAATCATCTGAGACAGGGTATTAGATATACTAAATTGTTTTGTTTTTAAGGCTCCACAAGATTGATCCTCTAACCGATAAAGCTTGTTTCTAATTAAATTTGTGGGTTAGAATGCCAGCCACTTTTATTCCCGCCTTGTAAAGAATTCTCTGTAAGGTGGTTTCCGATGCCCCTTCCTTGCATGGAATTACTACTGATGATTTAGATTCCCTATTGTTGGTGTCGTCGTTAATATTATTACTATCACTATTATTATTATTGCTATCAGTATTACAATTGTCGTTGTTTATTTTATTTTTACATTTCCTTACATATTTCCTGACTAATTTATCCGGGTATTTATTAAGTTTCAAGACTTCTTTTATGTGTATCACTTCGTATCTTAGGTTTTCCTTGATACTACTTAGTTTTTGTGCTCTGTCACTTAAACATTCACCAGTCGTATTTACATTGACAAATAGGAGAAGACAGAGAAAACCATAAAACTCAAGTTTCGAAGTCGTGTGATTACAACTGATATGATTGTGAACATTAAATTTTGTTTGAAACATTGTCATCCAGTAAATGAGATAATAGTGTTTCAGTGTGTGATATATCTAATAAAAAAACTGATATGGAATTGCTTACTATCACAGTGAACAAGTTTTACACACATATATTATCATCCAGTGTTATGAATACTATTGTATCACTCACAGTGTTTTTGCTGTTATATCACATAAACTTGTCTCATGTAAAATAATTTTCTACCATACAATATCCAGACTCTGCTCTTATATCCTTAGTATTTCTTTTTATTTCTTGAAACCAAAGTTCTCCATTTCCTTCTTTCTTTTATCTATAAGGAATTGTAGAAAGGCATGTATTAGGCGGTGATAGACTCCCTATTTTTAACAGACATGTAGGTTTCATCCGGTATAAATATGGCATGATAATCCCATTCCCTTTTCGTCTTTATTGTCAACAGAGTACTATTATTATTACTATTATTATTATTATTCGGCATTAACAGTTTTGATCATAGTTATGTATATTAAGGATGAATTGTTTAATATAAGAAATATGCTTTGAGCTATGCACCTATATACATCTATATGTGCCTGTATGGGTGGTTTTCATTCAGGTAGGCAAACTGTTCACTTACATGTTTCTTTTTCAAAAATAACAATAATAATAATAATAACAATAGTAATAATTTAAACACTAACCACACTGTTAACTCTTGACACTACATGTTTTTCGTGAAAACAGGGGAAAACGTGTAACACTTATGAGTGATGGCGGGTGGAAAAGATAGAGAGAAAAGGGTTTGCTTTTTTCCACAAAAGAATTACTGCTAATAAGTACACATAGTTTAGAATTTGCTAAAAGGTTTATTTTGATTTCTTGTTTAAAACAGAAATCAGTTCTTATTGGTTGACATCGTTACTACTTTGAAGACCAGATGGTTTCCCAAGATAGGATAAACAACATGGTAATCTGCTGGTAGTGCAGCAAAGCAACAGCCTACAGCCTATGGCTAGGCTAACGAACATAGAGAAGGAAATCGAGAGTTATGAGACATACTCTGAGGAGAAATTCAAGTGACATCATGCGCCTGATAGACCTTTGAGTGGATGGTGAACGGGAAACGACGAGGTGGTCATGTCTATGAAGATGACATGCAAGGGGTCAGACGAGGTAGAAATGAAAGCTTATGGGCGATGGTAGATCAAGCTGAAGACGACCGCAGAGAACAGAGTGAAATGACGATGTGCAACTGAAACTCTGTGTCCCACTTGGAACCCATAGAATGAATAACAATAATAAATCACTGTTGTAATTTAATAAGTACTCACTATTTTCCCTATTTTCTATCACAATTTTAAGGTAATTGTCTCAATGTAATATGTAATTATTGAAGTCAAAAAGGGTGAAACGGGGTTACAGAGAATTGAAACCAAAGACCTCCAATGATTTTCCTGATTTTGAACAAAGCAAGAACTACAGTTTTAGCAGAATAAAATGGTACCATCTTTTATTTCGTCGCCTTCTCGTCAGCTGCTTACATGGAAAAGACATTATTAAATATATCTACAACAACAATTTTAAAATACTTGCACAGCGTTCAGTTTAAACAAAAATCAATCGATCAATATACTCATACACTAAAAATATATACATATATAAATATGCAGTATTAACCACTATTCCGAACAATAATAATCAAACACAATGGAAACTTTTAGCATTTCACATTCGGAGGAAAGAGAGGTGAAATTATCCAGTTACCAGGGCAAAGAAAGGCTGATTACCGCTTCTTTCTGGACGCATAAATCAGGTTTCAGTCGCTTAATGGAAATGGCTTGATTATTATTGTTCGGAATAGTGGTTAATATTGCATATTTATATATGTATATATTTTTAGTGTATGAGTATATTGATCGATTGATTTTTGTTTAAACTGAACTCGCTGTGCAAGTATGTTAAAATTGTTGTTGTAGATATATTTAATAATGTCTTTTCCATGTAAGCAGCTGACGAGAAGGCAACGAAATAAAAGATGGTACACCATTTTATTCTGCTAAAACTGTAGTTCTTGCTTTGTTCAAATTCATTAAGGGGAATAAATGTATGATTTTCCTGATTTCGGAAGACTGGATAATGCGACACACAGACAGTGGGCAGCGAGGAAACAGGCATAAAATGGACCCCAAAAAAAAATTTGGATGATTTGGACTTCGCCGATGATATATGTCTGATTTCCCACAAATCGGAAGATTTGCAAGTGAAAAGCAACAAGTTGGGAAAAGAAGCATCCAGGGAAGATAGGCCTTCAGGTGAACATAGAGAAAACAGAGGTAGGTGATGAAGATTACTGGCCAATAGCAACAGCCACAGCAACAACAACAACAACAGACAACAATCACTCAGTATAAATGGCAGAAATCTGAGAGAAGCAATCTCCACCACCTACCTACCTTGGAAGTATCGTTTCAACTACAGGCGGACGGAACTGATGAGGATATCAAAGTAAGAATCGGGGAGCAAGACAAGCTTTCATTTCTCTCCACTATGTGTGGAGGTCAACAGCACTCAGCATCAAAAATAAGATCCGGATTTTCAACTCCATTGTGAAGTCAGTCAACGCTACTATACGGACCAGAGGCTTGCACTGTACGTCACGAAGGGCACTTCGAACAAACTACAGACCTTCATCAACAGCTGTCTTCGTTCAATACTACTTAAGATCAGATGGCCGGCCAGAAAAGATCAGCAATAGCGAGGGGTCTCTGGCAATGAGCAAACCAACCAACCAGGAATCAAATGTTCAACAAATCTGCAGGAAGAAATGGAGGTAGATTGGAGACCATACTCTGAGAAATCGAACCACCAAGTGACATCTCACGTCAGGCCATCGGTCAAATGGACCGAGAATGGAAAGTGGCGAGTTGGTCGTCAGTGAGAGGGTGACTTGGAGGAGGTCATGTGAAGAGGAGATGAAAACATGTGGGCAGACTTGGAGTCAAGTGAACACTTTAGCAGAGAACCGAATGCAATCGAGACGTGCGACTGAAGCCCTATGTTCCTCTAGGAACTAAAGGAAACAATAATAATATAATAATGCTGTAGAGACCGAGCTGTAAGATCCTACCATAATGAACTAGGTCATCATTTCACCACAGTTATAATGGGTATTACCCAGATCCCATGCTATTGAATGATACATAACATACTAGCTACTCAGCTAGGCATTCTCCTGGAATACTAATCACATACTAAATTAGAAGGAAACAAGCAAGTTATCAATAAAAGATCGGCGGACAGTTACACAAGTTGAAACTAAATCGGTGTTAGATACCTTCGATTTTGTCTTTTCTCTCATCTATGCTGATCTTCCTACAACATGTTAATTTCTAGAAATATATTACCTTCCACGTAGGGAAGATTAAAACAGGTTGTTATCAGCCAGTCTCTACTTTTACAGTTTGTTAACTCTTGTATTCTATGTTTTCTTCTTTATTATTCCCCATAATATATCCTGGGTGACCTGAGAAAGACCTTGTTACATTGAGAAGGACACTAAAATCTTTCACTTTCAGTGCCCCTAAACCAACTGGAAAATACTGCTGTGGTCAGACAGCGGAATTCATGTAAGGAACTGATGAACATCATTAAGTGAGACTTTTAGCATCCTATTTATGCACTACTCTCCCCTGATATCTCGTCACTTAGGAACCAGAAGCAATTATAGAAGACTTTATGCTTGGACGACTAAGTGTGAAAACCCAACTGTATCTTATTGGGCATGCATTTCATATGGTGAGGAAAGTTTTAAGCATGAAATTACTGACTTACTGCAAAACAACAAATAAGCGCCTCACAGCTTAAGATCCCCAAGCTAGGACAAAACAGCTATCCAGTTCTCCCTTGTTTTTCACTGGTTCTCTGATGTTAGCTCGTGATAAAACCTTAAACCCCTCAAATCCTTGCAAATCAACACTGGATAATATATTGTTGTTATTTAGGGCTCTTTAGTTGAATGTGCCTGAATTCCAAGTGCGTGATATTGTTCCCACTGTGAGTCTCAGTTCCAAATAGGAGACTAAATGCACAACCTGGATCCCACTGTTACTCACCACCAATCAAAATTATATGCATGTCATCCTCAGATATCATCGAAGCGTCCTTACTTGTTGCCGATATGTCGACATTTCAGCTCAACATTGTCAATCAATGAAAAATGCAAAGTAAATGCGTTTGTCTTTATTGACAAAGTTGAATTTACCGTTCTTTAAAAGATAATTTAACTACTGATGTCAGTATTAAGTAGTTAAAAGTGTAATTCCAAAAAACCTCTGAACAAAAAATGTATATTCATAATAGCCAAAGAGTATTTGTTATTGACAGTATTAGTGTTTAAAAAAATCTAATCTAATCGACGACATCAAAATTTCAAAAGCTATATTCAAATACATTGTTAACAGATTATAGTCCAAAACATGCGTATGTTATTATACGCGTAAATATAACGCTAAACTGAACATCAGGTTTCAAAAGTAAATGTTCATGAATAACAACGAATTTATAGTGATGAATGCTGATGCCTAGTGTTTATATTGGTTATAAACTTCATACGGATGAATAATAATATCAAGACTGGGTAAAGAAAATGTAGAGGAGGATTATGTGTGCGTGCGTGTGTCAGTGTGCAAGTTAATAGCTGAGTTTAAAAACCAAGTGCAATAATAAGGGTAGGGAAAGGTCATGCCTATGAAGCCGAAGTAATACAGTATAAGTTTCTCAATGGATTGATAACAGTGATTAATTATTTTTATTATTGTTCCCTTCGGTTCCTAGTGGAACATAGGGCTTCAACTGCACGTCTCCATTTGCTTCTGTCTTCCTTCTGCTGTACACTTCACCTGCATCCATGTCAGTCCACACTGTTTCAACTCCTCAACTCTTCACACGAACTCCTCCATGTCACTCTTGCACTGACGTCTCACTCGCCGCTTCCCTTTCGGCCTGGTTCCACTCGAGCAATGGCCTGACGCGCGCGCGATATCACCCAGCGGTCTCCTCACCTCAGCGAGCAAGTGTCCAATCCACCCATCTCCACTTTCTCCTGCATATTTGTTGGGCGGTGATCGGTTCTTGTTTTGCTTGTTTGTGCCCATTGTTTCTTGTTGTTGGTGATTCTTTCCGGCCCGGCCCAGCCCGGCCATCTGATCTTCAGTATACAGCCAGCGAAGACAGTTGTTGGTTGATAAAGGTCTGCATGCAACAGGCTGTTGGAAATATTCTTTGTGACCCGCCCGCCCGCCAACTTTCTGATCCGTATAGAAGAACTGACTGACTTGACGTTGTTTGTATTGTATTGAAAATCCGACCGAGTTTTGTTGTTGATGCTGACTGAGTGACGAGAATTTCCAGATTGGTTGTTTCAGGTTGATGAATGTGTTTCTCGCCTTCCCGATTCTCGCTCGATTTGACATCCTCGTCCGTTCCGACATCCCGTAGTTGAGACAATGCTCCCTAGATAAGCGGATGAATGAAGTAACCTCTTTCAAATCCCTCCCGTTGATGGTGATTGGCGCTGGATGTTTTATTTTTATTTATTTTTTTATTGCAGCTTGATTCCACACTGTATTTTTGGTACAGGTATGGAATTCTCAGCATGGATATCGGTAGCCTAAATTTTGCAGCCCGACCATAGATATCAGATGTGCGTCGGCAGGGGATCGAACCTCAGACCATGTGCATGGTCGGCGAGAGTCCTAACCACTGTGCCACCGACGCTGCTGTTGTTGTTGGTTGGTTGGCTATTTTCATAACCTCCGTCTTGTCCATGTTCACCTGGAGTCCTGTCTTCGCCGGCTGCTTCTTCGACCAGTTTGTCGGTTTTCGCTTGAAAGTCTTCGACTGTGTGTGACATCAAACATAAATCGTCCACGCGCGAAATCTAGGTCTAGGTTCTTCACGTCGGTAACAGTCCAGGATATCCCTGTCTGTTTCCCACTGTCTGACGAATAATCCAGTCAGACAACTATTAAGAACCAGGGAGTACTGGAGAGCTGTTTTGCCTCAGTTCGGAAGGCATCGACAGTAAACACCCTCGGCTTTCCAACTCAGGATATTCAGGTTACAAGGCGAGCTCGTAGATCATTCACCCACTGAGATTCGACCCAGTGGCCCATAAGTTCCAACTTCTATCAAGTCGCGAATTTTAGCACGATCGCCCGGTGGATGAGTACTGATGGTGAATCCTAAACTAGGACGAAACAGATGTCCAGTACTCCTTGGTTTACAATATTCCTCTAACTGATATTATTCCGTGGTCAAATCTGAAAAACAAATCAGTGGTTAGGACTCTCGCTGACCATGTACATGGTCCGATGGCTCGATCGGCTGCCGACGCACACCTGATGTCTATGGTTGGCCTGCAAAATTTAGGCTACCGATATCACATGCTGAAAATTCCATACTTGTACCAAAATTACAGTATGAAATCAAGCTGTAATCAAAGTATAAAAATATAAATCAACTCTTCAAAACAGTGTTGACAAGTTTTAAGATTCCACAGCAGACCAAAATAGCAAGAGTGGCTAGACCAAAATCATTAACTTTGGAATACTGGTGTCCACATACACGAGTTTGGGACTATAGTCTCTGTTAACAATCTATTTGTATGTGGCTTTTAAAATTTTAGTGTCAGTGATTTGACGTGGCCTGCTTAAACCACTGGGTTACTTAAATTTCCATTCAGCATGTGATACATCTAATTTTCTCTGTTTCTTGTTGTTTTAATCTTCCAATCACATTTTTTTGGGATCGCAGCATCAGCTCACACACAAATTTTCAATTGGCTTCCAACCTAACGCTGTATACACACACATCAAGAAGAAAATACGAGAGAAATTTCGTAGAAGCCTGAATCTTCTTTCAGATGGAATGACATTACGTCATGCGGCATACTATTGATGAATATTTACTTGAAACATTCTATACGAGGAGAAGATATTTTTTCAGGAAATTACCCTGAGAATTCTGTGTTGTATTTAAGCATAATTTATAGAATAAAGATGACATTATTATTGTTATTTTATAATTTTGGAGACACTAACGTTGTCAGCAACAGAAATCCTTTTAATTATTGTGAGTATAAATAACTGTAGAACCTGATGAAGTTATCAAAAAGAATATTCTTTGTTCAACAGTCAATCTTTTGAAATTTGAAGTGGGCATCTTTAATCACTTAAGAGTATTTAAGTTAATATTTTTTCCCGCTGACTGAATGTATTGGACCTAAATGTTCTATCTCTGTTGACATCTCCGCTCCTATTACGGACACTTCAACAATTTCTGAGGATTACCATGATTTTTACGGGTTGATCACGGATTGATATCAGTTAGAGAACAATTGAAAACCAGGGAGCACAGCACAGCCAGCTGTTTCAGACTAGTTAAGGAATCATCCGTAGGACTTTCTACAAGACAGAGTTTCCTTGAGTTCTAGTGAGAAGTCATGACTAGTGAGGTTCATCTAGCCAAGTGTGAGGATGGATTTTTCACCCATTACATTGGTTGGGGTCAGTTGCACCAAATCACGAATTGGTAGAAGTTAGAATTCATGAGCTGGCCATTGATTCAGGCGGATCTCAGTCGCTGAATGGTATACGAGCCAGCTTGCCTTGTAACCGGAATGTCCTGATTTCCGTACAGACGATGATTCCAGAACTAGGATGAAACAGGCGGCTGTCCAGTACTCTACGGTTTTCAATGGTTCTCTAGCTGATATCAATCCACCTTCAAACTCCCATAAACAAATCTAATCCTTACAAACCAACTATTGAAGATTACCATGGTTTCATTCGGTAGCTCAAGTAGTGTAGTGGATAACCATTTGGCGTTTGAAACGATTAGTGCTGTCCTCTAGTCTCACTGAGAACGTTACTACTCACTGGGGATTGTAAGTAGAGGTATGAACTGCTAAATGTGATAAAGTGAGCAACCTAGATTTCTCTACCAGTCACTTTGCACCAAATAACATCACACTTAAAGTATCTTTACATTTAAGAAATACTTTCAGCTTCGGCTTTTATTGTCAATGTCAAAAATACAAGAACTCAACATATCTTATGATATATCTATTACTTAAGCACATACTGTCAATGAATTCAAGTGGTATTCAAAGTGATTTGCAAAAATACACATTGGACATGTCGATTTGTTGAAATATGTGGCGCATCAAACAAGTTTATTCAATTGACTAAAGATACTCTTATCGATAATTTCTTCTTAATCAGATTACAGAATAATTGTTACTTACATTACTAATGCTTTAAAAAAATAATAAAATAAAATCGAATCACTACTGTCAGAGAAGATTGTAACATATAACAAATTGCATGAAGGATTTAATCATGAGCTGACATCAGTTAGAGAACCACTGGAAATAAATTAACAATGACAATTTGACATTAACACTACAAGTAGTTTTATGATGACGAATGACATTTATTCTATCTACTGATAAGTAACTTTCAAGCAAGTTCATTTTTGTGCACCTTATGTACTTCCGTATTAGTTTGTTTATTGGATACATCAAACAGTCAGAGAAACAGTATTATTTTTTTTCAATTATTGGTTTTGTAGAGATTTTGTTTGATTGCATGAAGGATTTAATCATGAGCTGACATCAGTTAGAGAACCACTGGAAAACCTGGGAGTACTGGACAGCTGTTTCGTCCTAGTTTGGGACTCTTCAGCAGTACGCACCCACCGGGATTCGAACCCAGGACCTTCCGGTAACAAGGCGAGCTCGTAGACCATTGAGCCACTGGGAACCTTTCCAATGGTCCTTGAATTCTAACTTCTGTCAATTCACGACATAGCGCGACCACTTCACAATGTGTTCTTCGATGAGTTACTGCCTCATCTTCAACCTGCTGTACCCTAATTATTATTATTATTTTTACTGAATGACAAAGTTTCGAACAAAATTTATTTGTTGTTCATAATCATTTCATCATCAATTATAATCACACAACTTCAAAACTTCAGTTTTATAGTTTTCTTTGTCCTCTCTTATTTGTCATCGTTGGGGTATTAGAATTTTCCAGATCACCGACTGGACAGGTGTTGAATCATTCCTATTACAAGTTGATTCGATAAACAAAGCTTCTGTTATCACTCTTTCCCTTCACCCTTCTATTACACCTTTACTCAGTCATAGTGGGAGATGTTCTTGTGCGAGCAGGAAAAACCAAATTCCTAGAGCAACGGCCAACAGAACTCTCTCCACAAGCGCAGTTGAATTGATGGATACAATCTGAAGTGGCTAGTCTAGGTACTTCATCTTTCAGTCGAGGTAGCACCGTCGGTCATGTAGAGAATAATATGTGTAGTTCGCCAGCATGAAAAGTTCTTTGAAGTGATTTTCTTAATTTCCTTGTAATTATCTCACTTGGTATATCGCCCTTGAATTGTAGTCGTAGATAGAGTGGTTTCTTGTTTACAGATAGTGAGCAGTCCTTTTCCGCTTACTTTGTAATGTGTTTCTTGATAAATTTTTCGGGATAGCTATTTTCGATCAAGGTATCATATACAATGCTTAATTCATATCCAAATACTTCTCCTGAGCATATAGCTGTAACTCTGTGACTGAGAGTCTTGGAGAGTCTGGTGCAAATCAACTGCAAAGCCAGCCAGCGTGAAAGAATCCTTCTCTATCATCTACCGGATGTCAAACAAATTGCCAAAATCATAGAAGCACTGCATGCTTCAAACAACAGAGGCTATTGCAATTCGCCGCCTCAAACAGCCAGTGCTCTGTGTTCAAAAGAAGCAAGTCCAGCCAGACACTACTACTGCCCTGGTCAGCCTTCAGTAGAGACTAGAAATTCATAAATTTGTAATATTATCTTCCCCAATTCTTCTGACATTCAGCTTATTTTATGTTGATGCGATTCAGCTGTAACTTATCAATATTATTGATTCGGTGTTATTTAAACAGCAACATTAATGTTGTTCATAACACTAATTCATTCATTCACTATAATGCACGTATACAACTGTCGAGCCTGATAATGAAGGGGCTATCGAAAAGAGTACACTTTGTTATTTATTTATATTTCTTACGCTATTCTACAGCCTACTCCTAACTCTAACGATAATCCTAACTTCAACCCTAAAACTAACCTTAACCTCAGAACCTAAATGTTAATCTTGTACACAATAACCCTACCTAACGGTATAGATTAGCAGACAAAGTGCCTAGTAAATAACTAGAATACTATATCTATCCTCTCCAATTTAAAAAGGCAGGCATGATTTGACTTCATAGCATTCCCTGTGTTTGATTGGTTCTTAAGGGTCAATTTCTGGAAGACCTTGACTTTGGCCATGATACTTTAACTTCGCCTCTGTTCCTTTTGAATGCAGAACTCCAGTTGTTTTACACGGAATGAAATGGCTTCCATTGTTCTCGGTGTTTAGTATCTAGAAGATTTCAGGAACCCATAGATAATAGAAATGAATCCTCTAATGCTGGCTTATGGCCTATTTAGATCGGATGTCAAATTGTTGATGGTTTTCACCTTGCCTTCACTTAACTATACTGTGTAAGTGGTCCCGTGCACTGAAAAATGAGTTCCCAACTTAATGACCAATATCATCCTATTTAAAACTTCGAAAACTCCCAGTTAATTTCCATATCACTAATAGAATATCTCTGTTAAATCTTGATGTGAGTAGCAATGGAATCTGGGTTGATCATTTCGTCCCATTCATGGCTCATCATCTGGATGTACCCAGAATTATAGCCAGTGAGTAATGGTGTTCCCATTGAGACTGGAACTCTGCACCCACCGTTTCAAACGGCAAAGGGTTATGCACCAGGTGACTGTGGCCATGAAAGCCACTTACTGTGCCACAGGTGTCACTTATTATCTCTGTTCTTAAGTTAATTTTTATAATTCCTGTTGATTGATTGTGTTAGATTGAAATGCTCGATGGCTCTGTTGACATGCCAGCTCCTAGCACGGACATTTTGAAGATGTCTTAGGGATTATTATTATTATTATATCCTTTATTCCTAGAGGAACATACGGCTTCAGCCACACGTCTTTATTGCGTTCGGTTTTCTGCCAACTTTTTCACTACGCTCCAAGTCTGCCCACATGCTTTCATCTCCTCTTCACATGACCTCCTCCAAGTCACCCTCACACTGACGACCAACTCGCCGCTTCCCTTTCGGGTTCCACTCGAGCGTTGGCTTGTTTAGTGATGTCACTCACTTGATGGTTTCCTCAACGTATGGCCAATCCACCTACATTTCTTCCTGCCTATTTGTTTCACAATCGGTTCCTGCTGGGTTGGTTCGCTCATTGCCAGAGATCCCTGTTGCTGATCTTTTCTGGCTAGCCATCTGATCTTGAGTACTGAGCGAAGACAACTGTTAGTGAAGACTTGAATTTTGTTTGAGATGCTCTTTATGACGCGCTGGTCAAGTCTCTGATCCGTATAGTAGCACTGACTTCACAATGGAGTTGAAAATCCGGCTCTTATTTTTCATGCTGAATAGTGCTGTTGACCCGCACACAGACTTGAGAGAAATGAAAGCTTACTTTGCTTTCCTGATCCTCGCTGCTTTGATATTCTCGTCAGTTAGGTTCGACTGTAGTTGAAACTATGCTTCCCAGGTAGTTATTGGGTGAAGGAGGTTGTTTCTTTTAGGTTCCTCCCATTTATGCTGATTGTTGTCTGTTGTTGTTGCTGTTGATGTTGGCTAGGAATCTTCATCACCTACCTCTATCTTCTCTATGTTCACCTGAAGTCCTATCTTTGATGCTTCTTCCGCCAACTTGTTGCTTTCCACTTGCATATCTTCCAGTTTGTGGGAGATCAGAAATATATCATCGGCGAAGTTCAGATCCTCCAAGTTTTCTGTGTGGGTCGATTTTATGCCTGTTTCCTCATTGCCCGTTGTCTGTCGCATTATCCAGTCTTCTGCAATCAGGAAGATCATTGGCGACAGTAGACAGCCTTGCCTCACTCCCGTCCTCACTTCGAAGGCTTCCGTAATTTTACCGTTGTGGATTACTTGGCATGCAGAATTGTCGTATAACTGTCGGATGAGATGTATAATTGTCAATGGGACCCCGTAGTAGCGAAGTAGTTGCCAAATCACCTCTCGATCGACGCTGTCTGTTGAAAGCCTTTTCAGAGTCGATGAAGTTGAGATAGAGAGGTGACTGCAATTCCAAGCTTTGTTCAATGATGATCCGTAGAGTGGCGATTTGATCAATACATGACTTGTTTCTCCTGAATCCAGCTTGTTCCGGTCGAAGTTTTCCCTCTAGGGCTTGTTTGATTCTCTCCAGTATGATGCGGCTTAGTAAGTTGCTTGGGATAGACAAAAGCATAACTACGCGCCAGTTTTTGCATTGACATTAAGGTGAAGTTATTTTGGTCTGAGGAATTGTCAACGTATCTTAAATAACTTTCTACCAAATTATCAGAAGTAACTCAACAAGGCGTTTGGAGTAAACACAGGAGTCAGACAAGAGTGCTTATTATCACCCACAATGATATTCCTAATTGTCGTGGACTGACTGGATTATGCGTCAGACAGTGATTGGGAAATGAGAAGATAGGGATATCTATCATGGACCGATGTGAAGAACTTTAGAAGACCTGGATTTCGCGCGTGGATGATTTATTTTCGATGTCACACACAATCGAAGACTTACAAGCGAAAACCGACAAATTGATCAAAGAAGCAACTGGCGATGACAGAACTCCAGGTGAACATAGACAAGACGGAGGTTATGAAAATAGCCAACCAACCAACCAGTAACAGTAGCGACATCCAGCGCCAATCACCATTAACAGGAGGGATTTGAAATGAGGTTACTTCATTCACTCACTGATCTAGGGAGCATTGTCTCAACTACAGGGAGTTGGAACGGATGAGGATGTCAAATCGAGGGAGAATCGGGAAGGCAAGAGACGCACACATTCATCAACCTAAAACAACTAATCTGGAAATTCTCGTCACTCAGCCAGCATCAACAACAAAACTCGGCCGGATTTTCAATACAATACAAGAACATCAAGTCAGTCAGCTCTTCTACACGGATTAGAAAGTTGGCGGGCGGGCGGGTCACAAAGAATATTTCCAACAGCCTGTTGCACACCTTCATCAACCAACAACTGTCTTCGCTGGCTCTATACTGAAGATCAGATGGCCGGGCTGAGCCGGGCCGGAAAGAATCACCAACAAGAAACAATGGGCACAAACAAGCAAAATATGAACCGATCGCCACCCAACAAATATGCAGGAGAAAGAAGAGATGGATGGATTGGACACTTGCTCACTGAGGAGACCGCTGGGTGACATCGCGCGCGCGTCAGGCCATTTCTCGAGTGGAACCAGGCCGAAAGGGAAGCGGCGAGTGGGACGTCAGTGCAAGAGTGACATGGAGGAGATCGTGTGAAGAGTTGAGGAGTTTAAACAGTATGGACTGACATGGATGCAGGTGAAAAGCACAGCAGAAGGAAGACAGAAGCAAGTGGAGACGTGCAGTTGAAGCCCTATGTTCCACTAGGAACCGAAGGGAGCAATAATAATAATAAATCAGAAGTAATTTATAATCCAATAAAGAGGGATTATTACTTTAGAATTAAAAATTTTGGTAATTTTCCCACTGAAAGACAAGATAAAAAAGATAATTAGAGAAAGAATCAGAGAAGGAAATGAAATAAAAAGAACAAAACCAAAGAAAGTGGAGGTGAATCCAATGAACTTGATTAGGTTAGAAGTGAGAAAGACTCAATTCAAAAATAAGCAGAACATAGATTAGCTTCAATGGAATTAGTACTAATAGTAATTTGCTACTAACAGACACTGATATTGTCGGTTCATATATTATTATTGTTATTAGACAAGATTACTTACTGTCTAATTCCTACTTTTCAATTTTGTTATTATTATTATTGTCTACTCAGTTTAAATAATTTATAAGTAGTATAAACTTAGTAAAACCCAAATCACCTTCCAAAAAGGAATACTCTATACTCCTCCTACTACAACTAGACGACTAGTAGTGCTAATATGCTTTTCCTAGCTGACTTCCATCCTCACCCACAATCTCCCCAACCCGTCGCTCACCCCCCCCCACCCCCGTCGTATACATACTCATTTAAACTTTACCACCTGTCTTAATAATATTTAATTTATTTGAAAAGTTGAAAACGCTCTCACACAGTCAAACACTCACTCACTCACACATACATACACACATACACACATTGTACCAAAGTGCATTATGGGAAAGAATATTGAAATTTGAATTCCCTAATGACTTTCACACAGGAATAATCATTAGTGTCATTTTGAAATATTCATCAGTTTTTGTACACCATATCTAATATTATTTAATTAGTGTCAAAATTAGTTGATGATAATTAGAAATGGTCAAATAAGCATTTCTAAAGAAGTTTGCTCTCTCCATCTATTTTTTTTACCTGCTGTCATTAGAAGTTAAACGATTTAAAAGCATTGACGTTGATAGCTTAAATGTGAGGTTAATTCAACAACAAACGGCTGACGTCTACTAACACGGGATCAATGAAGAAGGAGTGACTCTTTTCGCATAGGTCAGAAATCACACGATTAGCTTATAACGATGGATTTAGATTAGCGCTTACTGGAAAGAGGCTACAGTCAGTTTTTAGGTTATGATGAGTTCCTGCGTCGGCTAGTTATATGTTTTCGTGAATTCGTTTTCCATTGAATTTTAAAGATTTTTCTGGATGTTTTGCTCGTTTTGCAGTGTGTAGGTCAGTTTTTGTCACTGGGTGCTACTATTTAGCTTATTTTTAGCCTGAAGTTCACAGTTATTATGTTGGTAGTCAAAGATTATTGTAAACCTGCACTCTTTGAGCTAATTAACGTATACTATGCCAATATAGTAACATAGACTATGCTAATAATAGTAGCAGTAAACTCCTTTACTGTTTTGCCATTGTTTGACAGTGAAACTGTGCGCTGATTTTTCAGCATGAGTGGTACTAAATCAAACCTACTGGGTTTGCTTATCAACGTTGTTCCAACCCTCACAGGACAAATTAAGCATGGACTAGCGTTACTCCAGAGCGGAAAGTTTTGATTCAGCACGCAGCTGTCTTTTTAAGCACGACCTGTGTCATTTCAGAACATAGTGAGTAAATATGATCTTCAGTTACCATAAAAAGGCATTATCGAGGAATAGGTTAGAATAAATTTAGAATTGTTTTAAGCTTGGTGGTGCTGCGGTCTAAGTGATAAATCGTATTAATCACCGTTATTCAGGATATGCTATGAACCGGAAATCCTCACCTGAAAAACGTATGGATAAGACACAGATCGGTGTAATTTATAACTGACTCCAAATTGCTTTCATCACGAAATAATCAACCAAGGTATGCTTTAAACTGTCGCTCTCAGCCGTTTGAAGGGAAATTTACTTGATTTATGCTGACCTAGTATGCACAAATTCCAAAGGTCATTGAATTGACAACTTAAAAAAGTAGATTAGTTAATACATACATTTATCTATATGTACTAATTAAGGATACATTAAATTTTTAGAAATTGTAGTTAAATTTTATTCGCCTAGTAATCAAAAATGCATACATCCTATTTTGGACTTAAAATAAATGCATCGAAATTATTGTTGATTTATATTCAGTTACTAGACATTCTCACACATCTTAATGTACTTTAAACACCACCAATGCATCCAAATAACGTGTGACTATCACACTACACTCATACCAAAAAAATTAACATGCCATTATATTATGGTAAGGTAAGCCCTAAATCATACTGACTGTAAATTTCCGTGTCAAAATAAAAAGATTACCGCTTTAACTTATATTTTAAACCAATAGGAAGCCATCTAACCAACAGCCAATCAAAATCTGCCTATATCTATTTTCGAAAAAATTGGTACAATATGGCACCAAGAAAGATGCGCCACAGAATAATGATAAAACAACATAGATCAAAAGGAAAAAAGAAAAAAATATTATATATAAGTAGAGAACGGATAAGGAACTTCATCTGGAAGGAAAACAGTCATGCTTAACAAGTTCAAACAGTATTCGTTAACTATCATCAGGAAGGGAAGAAAGAAGGAAATTGCAACATGTTCGCCATTGATTACGATCCTTGGCCGTATCCAATAACCTTTCGAGCCATCGATTCCACCTATCTCGCGTATCCCAACCAGGGAGTCGTGACACACCAACCGATGCTAATCTAGCGCAAACATCCTTCTTCCGACGACGCCACGTCATGGACTGATCACCCCTCCGTCTTTTCCATCCCGTCCTAGGGCTAGCGAACAGAGATCTGTACGGAAGCCTCTGGGATACCATTCTCAGTACATGTCCAGGCCACCGGAGCCGGTGTTTCCAGATGACGACACTCAATGAATGGTGATATCCAATGTGTTCAAACACACGCCGCCGAACCTCAGAATTACTCACGCGACAGTGCCACCGAACACAAGCAATCCTGGGGGACAGCGATGATCGAATACACAGAGCAGCCGCACATGCTCAGCTCGGAGAGGTCAGGTTTCACAGGCATAGAGCAGGGCAGCCCGCACCGAAGCACTGTATACCCGACCTTTGACAGCTAGGCTAACGTTGCGACAGCGCCAGAGGTAACTGAAGTTGATGTATGCCACCCTAGCCTTCATTATACGTTTAGAAATCCCATCCGTCACCCCTTCGCCAGCACTCCCACAACTACTCACATACATAAACTTATCAACAACTTGAAGCGGTTCACTTGCAAGAGTGAGTGCAGGTACAGGCTCCTGTCGATCTTGTAACAGTACTCTGCACTTAGATGGTGCAGAGTAAATACCATACTTACAGAAACTGATCACCAACTGATTAAGTAAGATCCTGAACCCCCGGTGCACACAGCCTATCTTGCAATAAAACATTTACCAAGAGTAGACTGCAGTTTGGAATAGTCGAATTGGAATACAGCACCAACTATCAACCGTTAGTTTAAGTATCATATTAAGGTGTAGACTGCTTGGATGTTTTCCTCAAGATGCTGTTAATGACATGGTAAAAATTGTTCTGAATTATTATTGCTGTTACTCCTTTGGATTCCAAGTGGAACAAAGAGCTTCATCACTATATCTTAATTTCGCTCTATTCTGTGCAGTTCTTGTTACATGGCTCATAAGCTTTTTTCCCCCTTCACACTATCTTCACCACGTCACTCTACGACCCACGCCTATTCACGTTCCACTCAAAGGTCTGTCAGGCGTGTGATGTCACTTGAATATCTCCTCAGCGTATGTTCAATCAGTATCTATTCCTTCTGAATATTTATTGAGCCAACCACAGGTTGCTGGTTAATTCGCTTCCCTAACAGTATCTTATTGTTTATCCTTTCCCATCGGCTATCTGGTCTTTGTTGTCGAGAGAAGATATTTGTTGTCGAATGTCTACCGCCTGTTAGAATTACTTTTTGGGGCCCACCCGCAGTCTCTGAACCAATATGGAATTACTGACTTAACATATATTACTTGTGACATGTGCTGTAGTTCTCCACACAGACTGTGAAGTAATAGAAGTGTGGCCTACTACATTAATCCTTTGCTTGTCAGCTTTGAAATCCTTATCAAGGCCAACCTATGGGAGAGACGATATTTCAGGATCAAATGAAAGAGACGAGTTCCTTTAGTCTTTCCAGCTGATGACGATTGGTGATTATTGCTGTGAGATGGGTATTTCCATCTGCTCTGTCTCTGTTGTGTACAATTGAAGCCGTGTCTTCGTTTTTTTATTATAACTTGATTCCACACCGTATTTTTGCTGTAAGCATGGAATTTTCAGCATGTGATATCGGTAGCCCAAATTTTACAGGCCGACCATTGACATCGGGTGTGCGTCGGCAGGTAATCAAACCCCAGACCATGTGCATGGTCAACGAGAGTCCTAACCTCTGTGCCACGGACGCGTTATCGCTTTCGAGAACTTGTTAGCTTTTGCTTGCGACATCAGATATAATTCATCCACAAAGTTCATATTTTCTAGAGTATTTTTGTCAGTTCAACGTATGCTCATAGAGTCGGTGGCATAGCGGTTAGGACGCTTGCCGACCATGTACATGGTCCGGGATTCGATTCCCAGCCACAGACGCACTCCTTTACCTCGCTGAGCCAGAAATAATGCTGATAAAGAGGAAAGGTTGGGCATGAGACGACTAGCAACCCCATCCTGTAAAATAAACACTGCTACAGAAACTTCAAGCCACTAGCTTGAAGCCCTATGTTCCACTGGGGAACGTGAAGGGAAAAAAACGTATGCTCGTCTTCTCACTCCCCACGGTCTATTGTATAATCCAGTCCATCACATTCAGGAATATCATTGGTGATAGTAGACAGACTTTTAATGCTTCTGCCTTCACTTTGACGGTCCTGTCGAGTTTTCCTTTGTGATTTAAACGCCTGACGTCATCATATAGCCGTTAAACGTGATTCTTTATATTTCCTTTGCCTACTTTTCTGATTCCTTACGTTCCCAGTGGAATACAGGACTTGAGGCGTTTGAAGTTTCAGTAGCGGCAAGTTAGTAAGCTTGATGACCAATTTTTTCTCTTTTTCAGGTTTACTACCGGTGAGGTGAGGTTTCGGAATGCAAACACAACGTGATAGGCGGACATTTTTCCAGTCAACCGCTCACACACTTGTGACAGACAGTAAATATCACAAACCAACATTATTGAGGGACAGTTGTTTCGTCCTAATTCTCAACTCTTCACCAGAACTCACCCATGACTACTCTGGGGAACCGAATCAACCACTATTCAGCCGCCAGGTTGGAATTGCATTATCTCCTGCGGTCAATTCGCCATATAACTAACGCTACGGTTAACCAGTGGCATTGATGAGCATCCACTGTACCCATCAGCCACGACTTCTCTTTAGAATTCCAGACTATCCATCCATTAATCCATAATGTGGTGGAGATTTCATGCTGAAAGCTGGTTATAAACCTGACATCTTGGAATTCAATGATAGATAGCTTCTTAATAATTTATAAGAGAAGTCTAGTTCTACTCTGAACAAGATTACCTTGTCAAGGTAGGTACTTGAATGAATCAGGTGTCAATGACAAAAGAATCGATAAAAACTGCAACATTCTTTCTGGTCTCAATTTTTAAAGGATTTCTCTTTTCACCTAACTGATGATTAATCTTCTAGTTTATAACAGTTTAGCATTCCTGCCATTGTCTGCTTAAAAGATACCTTACTCACTTTCAGTGTTGCATGTAGGCCGGCAGTGAAGCGACACACACACAGACATTAGGAGACAAAGAGTTCAACTAAGCAGAACTAAGTGCCTAATCAAAATAATATCAGATATTTGGCATATTTCATTACTTCTCTGAATCAGTAATACTACGGTACGTTATATTAAATAGGTGTGTGTGTGTGGGGGGGGGGGGGTATTTCTGTTACACTATCGTAAAATGTTAACAAGTATTATGAATGTGCTTTTATGAATGGCATTGCGTTTATCATTCAGTCAGAAAGATAGAGAGATAGACAGACAGACAGACAGACAACAAATGTGTATGTGTGCGAGTGTGTGTGTGTTTGTAGGCTTAGAAGCACATGAATGTACTCAGTCATTTAAAGCAAGGTGATTAGAACTCACTTCAAATTTATGTTCCAGAGTGATGATAGCACAGGCATCTCTGTACAATATTCAACAATATATCCTGTCTTGACTTGTACTAATATTATCATAACTATTTATCTCATGAATAAGTCTGACTGGAGTCAGACAAGTTTAAATTAACATTCCTATTTTTAAATAATTATTTATACTCATGAATATTTAAAAAGTACTGAATATCTGTAATTAATAGGATGAGTAGCAGTCACGTATAGCGTCAGCGAAATACAGTAAAGATAGACTGGCATAGATATAATCATATAAATTCTGGGAATATTAGTGACAATGATAACAAGTTAAGCTTTTTAGGTTTGAAATATCAATGCTATTGTTTTAATGGGGTAGGATTGACAGCCTCAGACATGACTAAACTTCTATCATTTCCGAGCTTATTGCAGGCGGTTGGTTATCTACTTGGCGAAGGTGTCCAGGTGTACATGAGTCGCCGGGAATCGCACCTGAATCTCTCACGTGACAAGTGGGAATTCTACCATTTAACCAGAGGTGAAACTATCAAAGAAGGGCGACTTACGCCTCACTCTGCAAGAACTGGCGAGGAATCATGCTTCTATCGACGCCAAGTAAAATATTGAGTCGCATCATCCTGGAGAGAATAAAAGACGCGCTAGATACAGAACTCCACCAGACCAGAACAAGCTGGATTCAGGAAAGGCAAATCATGTACTGACAAAATTGCAACTCTACGCATTATCATCAGAGAACAAAGCATGGAATGGCAATCAAATCTCTACCTCAACTTTATAGACTTTGAGAAGGCCTTTGACAGACAGCGTTGACCGCGAAGTAATTTGGAAACTACTCGAGTACTACGGCGTACAGTGCCCCAAATATTCATCAACCTTATTCAACAGCACATGTCAAGTGATCCACAACGGAAAACTCAGCGAAGCATTTGGAGTAAACATAAGAGTCAGACAAGGGTGCTCATTATCACCAATGAATGATATTCCTAATTGTGGTGGACTGGATTATGCGTCAGACAATGATTGGGAAACGAGAAGACAGGGATATCTATCCTGGACCGACGTGAAGAACCTAGAACCTAGACCTGGATTTCGCGCGTGGATGATTTATGTTTGATGTCACACAAAATCGAAGACTTACAAGCGAAAACCGACAAACTGGTCGAAGAAGCAACCAGCGAAGACAGAACTCCAAGTGAACATAGACAAGACGGAGGTCATGAAAATAACCAACCAACAACAATAACAGCAACATCCAGCGCCAATTACCATCAACGGGAGGGATTTGAAAGAGGTTACTTCATTCATCCACTTATCTGGGGAGCATTGTCTCAACTACAGGCAGTAGGAACGGACGAAGATGTCAAATCGAGCGAGAATCGGGAAGGCGAGAGACACATTCATCCATCAACCTAAAACAACTAATCTGGAAATTCTCGTCACTCAGCCAGCATCAACAACAAAACTCGGCCGGATTTTCAATACAATACAAGAACGTAAAGTCAGTCAGCTCTTCTATACGGATCAGAAAGTTGGCAGGTGGGCGGGTCACAAAGAATATTTCCAACAGCCTGTTGCACACCTTCATCAATCAACAACTGTCTTCTCTGGCTCTATACTGAAGATCAGATGGCCGGGCCGGAAAGAATCACCAACAAGAAACTATGAGAACAGACAAAACAAAAACCAATCGCCAACCGATAAATATGCACGAGAAAGTGGAGATGGATGGATTGGACACTCGCTGAAGTGAGGAGGCCACTGGGTGACATCACACGCGCGTCAGGCCATTTCTCGAGTGGAACCAGGCCGAAAGGGAAGCGGCGAGTGGGACGTCAGTGCAAGAGTGACATGGAGGAGATCGTGTGAAGAGTTGAGGAGTAGAAACAGTCAGTATGGACTGACATGGTTGCAGGTGAAAAGTACAGCAGAAGGAAGACAGAAGCAGGTGGAGACGTTCAGTTGAAGCCCTATGTTCCACTAGAAACCCAAGGGAACAATAATAAATAATAGGAGTGGAGTTTGGGCAACGTGTATTGAAATGCAATTTGTCATTAAATGGGTTTATTCGATATAACACACAGAGATACTGCTTTCATAAATGGATGTCGTTTTGAGCACAATTGATTTTTCATTACCAATATTAGTGTGTTCACAAAGATTCCTGTTTTAATTGGCTTTATATAGTTTCAATCTCGTTACCGCATAGACCGAACTCTGTACAAAACTACATTAGTTTTACGTGTGAAGAAGAAAGTTGCAACCGACTTTCATTCGTAGATATATTTCTGATTTGAAAAACAGATGAACCGTGAAACACACGTTTCGATTTGTCTACTAATCCTATAATTGCACACCCTTTCCAAGTTCTATCCATCCTATGAATTATTCTATGTATGACATTAATTGTTCTGCCACTTGACATTTACCTATGATTACAATCAAAAACATTTTAGTTTTAATTGCATTTCATACTACTATTATTATTATTTTATACATTCACACCTCTGATTCAATTCCCTCACCGGATATAACTTCTTAAAAATATATATATATATATATATATATATATATACGATTGTACAGCTTGATGATAAATTCACTGGAAAGAGTCTCTTTGCTGAATCACTTGTTTTGATTTTCTATATGTTACAATAGGAATTTTCCATGAATTAAAAAATAGTAAAGGAACTCATTGGGTTTCTGCGTTACTCTGTCAAACTTACCGTGGAGAATGAGGAGATTTGTTTTCTTAATGAATGCATCAATAATCATGAGTATCCGAAATGGTATTGGAAAGTGCTCCAACGCAATCACACATATCCTAATGCAAAATTTCTCAAGAGACACACATTCAATCACATTGACTTTATCAGTTCACGTATCCCTGAGTTAGAAAGGAATATTTGACAAAGATCTTCTGCTTTATATGACTAATCGATTGATGAACGTCAGACGTTTAATGAATATGTCAACCTGGTTACCAGCAAACAAACACTATCTTTCAATTCTAAGCTATCTACTAGTCTAAAATCTATCGAATGTCTTCGGAAATTTCCTCAGAATTCTGAGAAATACGTGTTCAATCACTCCTATGTATCCCTATCGAAATTGCAAATGGAAGCCTTGCCTACGGGTTCGAAGTTTTGCGATGCTAATCTCAATGTCAACCAGATAGATACACATGTCCAGTTTGAGAATCTACTCAGTCAAGCATACGATCTCAAACCATCGTCTGACCGGGATTTCCAATGCTTCAAATCTACTATCACTGATTCTTGCAATCAATATCTTAATGCTAGATCAAAAATGCAAAGTTTTCTGATTAAGCAGCACAAAGAAGAACTTAAACTGTTAACGCATAACAACGGTATACTAATAACACGCCCCAACGAGGGTGCAGGTGTTGTTATTATGCATCGTAAAGATTACATCGATAAAATGTCATATCTACTTTCAGTAAATTCTCGAAATTGAACGAGAAAAACAGGACGGAATTAATTGAGAAACAGCTTACCGAAGCTTTAAAGAGAATAAAGAACAATCATCTCATCTGTGAAGAACGGTACGAAAGGAATAAACCAACAGGATCTTTAGTACCAAGACTTTATGGTCCAGAGCAAGTACACAAAGCTGGCCTTCCACTCCGCCCTATCTGGATATGTCCGGATCACCTTCTCATCCAGTCGCTGGGTGGTTAGCTGAAATCCTCGAACCTGTCAGGGGGCAACTATCTAATCATTCCCTTCGGAACACCTTCCAATTTGTTGAATGTATACTGGATACAAATGCTTCGAATTAACATATGTTGTCTTTGGATGTAGGATCCCTATTTTTCATGAACCGTGAAACCACGATGGACGCATTTAGCAAACTACCAACCTCAGAAAAGTTTTTAATTGATATGAACTGCAAGATACCAGAACAGATTTCACGATTGTAATGAAGTTGATTTTGCATTTCCCCTCTTGACTGATGACGTCAGACCAAAATGCTCGATCTCTTCTGAAATGTCGGCATCGATTACGGAGGCTTCAACGATGCCTGAAGACTAACATAACTTTATGACTACGATTGGGATGAGGATGATCTATGTCTAATGTCACACAAACTTGAAGTTGTACAAGAGAAAACCAACTAACTGGAATAACAAGCAGCAAATACAGGACTTCAGCTGTACATAGAAAAGAGAGAGGTGAGGAAAACACTCGACTACCAACAACAACAACAGCAAGCACCAGTCACTATCAACGGAAGAAATTTGAAAAATGTCACTTTCTGTACAAATCTAGGAAGCTTCATTTCAAATATATGAGATAGCATAGATAGGAATGTGAATAACAAAATTGGAAAGGCTAGACACACCTTCCAGCCTCTGAAATCTGTTTGGAAATCTTCTGTACTCAGCACAGAGGACGAAATTCGGATTTTCAACATCAATGTTAAGTTGGCCAATTCTTCTTCTGTGTGGGTCTGAAGCTTGGCGTGCTCGTCAAGAAAAGCACTGGTAAAAGGCCAGTACAGATTTTCATCAACAGCTGCCTTCGATGGCTCTCTATACTGAATATCAAATGGCCAGTCAGAAAGAAATCGCAGCAAGAAGCTCTGACATTGGAACGAATCAATCAAGAACCTATTGCTCAGTAAATATGTAGAGGAAAATGAAGATGGAGAGAGACATTCCAAGGAGACCGTCGGGTGACATCACGTGTCAGGCCTTCGGGAGGAACCCGAACGGGAAACGAAGAGTTTGGGTTGGGTCTAACGGTTACATGGATGAGATTGTGTGAGGAGGATGAGCGAAATTATGTTCAGTCGTGGGGCCAGCTGTAAAGGCCTCCAGAGAATAGGACGAGATGGAGATGTGCTTTTGAAACCCTATGTTCCACTTGCAACCCAAGAGAATAATATTAACAACAATAATATTATTGAGTGGAATGAGCATCCTTGATCACAATGCTAGTCATCTCCAACTAATACAGCTTTCAAAACTGTACACAAAAACTGTCATGGACGCTTACTTAAATACCCTGGAGGAATGGCCCCACCCCCCTCTGAGTACAAAGAAATGATTTATTCTTACCCTTAACATTACCATGATAATTCCTATCTGTCTATATTACCAAAAGTGGTGTTAGTTACTGCGTCGGTGGCACAGTGGTTAGGACTCTCGCCGACCATGCACATGGTCCGAGGTTAGATCCCCTGCCGACGCACACCTGAAATCTACGGTCGGCCTGCGAAATTTGGGCTACCGATATGCATGTTGAAAATTTCATATTTGTACCAAAAATACAGTGTGGAATCAAGCTGTAATCAAAAATAAAAATAAAAAAATACTATTCGCTTTATTCTTAAATCTACTATCACTTTGTTTATTCTAATTGACCTTTCTTTTTCGTATGAATTCATTTAACAAACAAATATGTAGCCATTTAATTGAATTTAAGATTTTCATGTCGATTGATTGGAGCGAAGGGCTCGGTCTCATGTTGACATGTCGGCTTCTTGTGCAGATGCCTCAAGGTTGTCTGGGCATTTGAATAGTATTTAATTGGTAGATGGTGACTAGCAGTGGATTCCAGGATAACACCCACTTCGTCCTATTTGGGACTCGTCATCTGGATGTACTTGCATTTCTCAGTGAGTGATGTTCCCACCGAGGCTCGAACCCAGTGACCATAGTTTCAAACGCCTGAGTCCGAGCGTTTCGGTCCAATCAATCGATGGGAAAATCCGAAATTCATTTAAATAATTAATATGCCCCTTTGCACAAGAGGTGGCTCTCGTGGCCCAAGTGGTCTAGTGGATAATGGTTTGGCGTTTGAAGCTATGGGTACTGGGTTCGAGTCTCTGTGGGAACATCATCACTCACTGAGAAATGCAGGTACATCCAGCTAGCTGACGAGTCTCAAATAGGACGAAGTGCGCGTTATCCTGGATTCCACTGCTAGTCACCATCCACCTAATAAACATGTGGCCACATTGTTCGAAGTGTATTGTACAACCATATCACATTTTTTAAAGATGAACTGTGTATTCTGATAACGCTATCCAAATTACCACACACAGTATGGGGATGATAAAGATAGTAGTACAAATAACGATAATGTGTACAGTTAACTAATTTCATCAAGGTAGAAATCTATTCTAGGTTGGCTGATGGAGGTGTTGGGAGGGAAAATGACTGGAGACACGTATTCTTAAGGTATGAACTGAGTTGGGGATTTTATCATGACAAATGCCTCAACTATACTTAGTAATCGAAGAAGTCCAAACCTAGAGAATAGAGGTGGCATTTTGTGTAGAATGATGAAAGTTTAATTTTTATCACTTTTATGCTCTGTATCCAAATGAACTTACAGTTTCTTTTCATGAACACGTTGAATAATGTCTAAGAAGACAAGAATGTAAATATATATTCACAAGAGAAGTTAAATTTATAGATGCACACTGAAGTGGTTAGATTCGGTAGGTTTCCCTGAACCTACTCCAGAGTTACACAATGGGTGGGGAATATAAAACATAGTGATACTGCAAAGAATGTTTTAGTTTTCTATAGTTGGTTTGAAAGGATGAGTTTTGTTTTGATAAGATGATCACGGATTGATATCAGTTAGAAAAACATTGAAAACCAGCACTGGAGTACTGGACAGCCAACTGTTTCATCCTAGTTCGGGAATCATCGGCAGTATGGAAACCAGGACATTCCGGTTACAAGGAAGGCTGGCTCTTATACCATTCAGCCACAGAGATCCGCTTAATTCAGTGACCAGTGCATGAATTCTAACTTCTACCGATTCATGATGCATTTAGCGCGAACACCAACCAGTGTCATCGGTGGGACATCCATTCTCACATTAGACTGGTATATGACCTTGCCTTATAACCGGAGGGTCCTGGGTTCTAACGTTGGTGGCGGGTATGTACTCCCGATAATTCCCAAATTAGGGTGAAACAGCTGTCCAGTACCCTCTGTTGTTTCGAATGGTTCTCTAACTGATATCACTCCGTGATCACCTCGTAAATATGTTTTAGTTAACAATTGGTGGATGGTGGCTAGCAGTGGATTCCAGGATAACACGCACTTCGTCCTATTTGGGACTCGTCAGCTGGATGTACCTGTATTTCTCAGTGAGTGATGACGTTCCCACCGAAGCTCGAACCCAGTACCCAGTACAATCGACGGGAAAATCAAAAATTCAATTCAATGTTTTAGTTAACTTTCGAAAACTATCGTGAAAATTCGTTCTTATATAAGGAGTTTTCTATTTTCCTTATTTCATCCTCCAAACTGTCTACTGTACAGATTTTTATGGCACAAAACATCATGGTTCTGTGTACGTTTCGTTTGTAGGCAAGAGAAACAAAGGATGTACAACGGATGTACTGGCCAACTCATGACTACTTATGCAAAACGCTCCACTTAATTATGCGTTATGGTCTCCTTGCTAGCAGAAAGTGGAGAAATTATAAAGCCTTGTGTAAATCAATATGAGCATAGAATGTTGGTTCATTGACCTTAGTCGCCATTGGCGGGCAACTCAAAAGCGCTAATGAATCAATCGTGTACAATTTGGAAGTAGACGAAAGAATACAAATAAAAGTACGGCACATTCCTTGTAAAATATTTGTTTATAGACTTTTGTACGAAATATTGACTTTAATTGCCAAACAATAAAATTTCTCATTGGTCCTTGTGTTTTGGAGTTAAAGTCGATAATCGCACCTGGTATAATTGTCGATTCGGAGCGTCTTCGCAAATAATAGGAACTTAGGGTTAAGTACCTTGACACCGTGACTTTCTCTTTTTTTTGTATGTGAACTCAATTTTTGGGTAAACCATACTGAAAGTTTGAGAACGACATCAATGTTGATTGTATTCTTGTATAGGATAAAAGTATCTACAGTAGAATTAGAGTTCGCTTATTGCACCATTAAGTGCATCATTCTCTAAATGTGTCATAAGTGTGTCTGCTGAAAGATGATCCTAGGAGGGAGCCATTTGCCACGCCTTCCATGGGATGGTGAATTTTGTTGTTAAACTGAAATTATGTGTTCATTGTGTAAAGTAGTAACAGTTCCCATATTTTCCTATAGTTTGGTTTGTAAGGATGAGTTTTGTTTTTATAAGATGATCACAGATTGATATCAGTTAGAGAACCATTGAAAACCAGCACTGGAGTACTGGACAGCCAGCTGTTCCATCCTAGTTTGGAAATCATCGGGAGTACACACCCACCACCAACGTTCGAACCCAGGCCCCTCCGGTTACAAGGCAAGCTCGTATACCAGTCTAATGTGAGAATGGATGTCCCACCTACGAAAGTGGTTGGTTCCAGTCATGCTGTTTTCATATATTCATGGAGCTTTTTCGTATTTCACACTCATTCTGAAGGTTGAATACTCATTGATTGTTAACTCGTGTAACTTACCAATGGATTTACTATCTGTCAAGGTCACTTGAAATCTTCAAATGCGGTATCAGTGTGAATTGCTGTTACCGTTGCTTGAGACAGTAAAAGGTCTTTTGTCAACGGTCTATTTCCTCTCTTGTCTTAGCGTGCCGGTGATATTGTTGTTGATGATGTGACTGAGATTGTGTTTAGTGGTGTCTGTTTACACACCAGGTTCTCATTATCTTGTATCGGGTTCAGTATGTTCTAGAATGCTCTGACTCCGAATCATGAACTTACTAGGTAATACTCACAGTTCTATTGTAACTTTCAATGTGAAGCGCAACTCATCGACATCACTATCAGTACAGTACATAACCTTGGGTTCTGCATTAGGACAGTCGTTTAAGCAGATTACTCTGGCTCCATGATCCAAACAGGTTAGCAGATTGAATTTCTATTTCAAAGGTACAAAATGAGGATCTAAGTGAAAACCTAAAATTTCTCCGGTCATTCCTTTTGTATTCTCGGTGTATAGGTGAGTATTTTCTCTGTATTATTATTAGCTGTCAGTATATGAAAGCGTAAAACAAAAGGAAACATGGATTAGTTACCGAGATAACCGTTGAAACATACATGGATCAAACCAAAGATGAGTTTCATACAATCGAACAAATAGAACTATATATATATATATATACGTACTTACACACAGAAACTTTCTCCATAAATTACAGAATATACTACATTCATATTTTAACTTTTCGGAGAAAAATTTAAAAAAATAATGCTTAGAAAGCACAAAACAATTTTTATTTCTTAGCATTATCGCCTTTTCGAATATTTCTTAGATATAGATCAGGATAGTTTGCTTTCTAGGTTGAATTCAACTGATTTACTTATGTTTTTTTTTTAAAGAAATTAAGTCAATGCATGCTAGTTGAACATTGATCTTTGTTTGAATGGCAACAAAGATTTAGGCGGTGATTTTAAATTACTCAAACTGTAAGATAAGAATCAAATTCAAAAGTTTTCAAATGATTATTTGCAAAGATATAAATTAAAGTATGATAAAAACGAAACAAAACAAATTCACCTACAACATTGGAAGTTGAAGTTTTTTCACCAATCTGATTATTTGATCGCCGTTTTAATTTCAAAAATAAAATTTCAAAAAAAAAGAATAAATTACTGATTGTCAGTAATGGTTAGTATATCTTGAAGAAATAGTTGGTCAGTTAGTAAATTTTTCATTCCCTTTTAGTTTTTGTTCATTGTGAATTTTATAAAGACTGGAGATAACAAATGTATAAAATAATTTATATGTAACCAAAAAAAGACATACTACTAATTATATAAGAGTAGTTGATGATTAATTCCATCATAGATAACTTTAAACTTTGTTTAGATAACTTCATGGTATTTTATCCCTTGATTTTATTTGTAGGTCAGTTATATAGGTCAGGCGAATAGATCTCAGGCGATGAGGTAATCGGAACATCGGAATTCAACTAAATGTAGGTTGATTGACCCCATCAAGATGAATAATAATAATTTAAAACGACAAATTCAAATAATCTAATATAATTCAGTGGTACAATCAATCACAGGAGATTAGTATTTTGAAAAAGAGAAGACGTTCAGCAAAGAGACTCTTTTCGCCGGCGAATTCATTCATTTAGCTGTACAATCGCATTTATACATAGTTATTTGTGTGTGTGTGTACATGAGGTTTATCAAGTTTAGATAATTAATCAGGTAATACAAGAATGATCTAATAATAGAAACAAGGTTAATTGGACAACAACTAAAGTAAGATTGAGTTAGTAAGTTAGATGACGTAATGTAATTGACTAAAATGACTAAATGAATAATGACCGCCAGATTCAACTCCAAACAAGGAAAGTGTCAATCATACAATGTTATGCACCCACAAACAACGCAGACCTCGAAAAGGAAGAAGAATTCTACAGACAACTACAGGCAGCAGTGGACAATACGCCAGCTGGTGACATTAAAATACTAATGGGAGACATGAACGCCAAAGTGGGACCAGACAACACAGGAAGGGAACTCATCATGGGTAGAGAAGCTCTAGGAGAAATGAATGAAAACGGAGAACTCTTCGCCGACTTCTGCGCCTTCAACGAACTAGTGATTGGTGGCAGTGTATACAAGCACAAAGATATCCACAAGGCTACATGGGTGTCACCAGAGGGGCAGACCAAAAACCAAATTGACTTCATCTCAATGGTGCTCAAGGAAGTGGAGGCGCAGCCTACTGGACACAAAAGTAAGAAGAGGAGCGGACGTTGGCTCAGACCACTATCTCGTGCAAGGGACAATCCAAATCAAATTAAAAGCTTTCAGGGGAACAGGAGCTGCAGGTAGACCACAAGCCAAGTTCAATACTCACTCAAAAACTGAAGGACCAGGCTACAAAGGACATCTTCATCGCAAGCATAAGGGACAAAGCCGAGACACAAATCAACACCAGCGAAGAGGTCAGCGTCGAAAAGCACTGTGACAACTTGAAAACGGTGTGGAGTCAAACCTGCATGGAAGTTCTAGGCAGAAAGAAGAGGCAGGACAAACAGTAGCTCACTACAGACACTTGGAAATTAATAGAAGAGATAAGGACAGTGAGACAAAAGATTATACAGTACACTGACGAGCAACAAAAACAGGAGCTGAATGCAAGCTACAATACACTGAACAAAAGAGTGAAGAAAAGTGCCAGGGAAGACAAAAGAAAATATTATGAAACCATGGCAAACGAAGCAGAACAAGCTGCAACCAAAGGAGACCTCGCCACACTCTACCAAACAACTAGGCACCTATCGGGCAAAATTTCGACACAGACTAAACCAATAAAGGACGACAATCGAAAGTCAATCACCAAAGAGGTGGAACAAAGAAAACACTGGGCTGAACACTTCAAAAGACTTCTAAATCGTCCGCCACCTACAACGCGCCCAACAATACCAACAACGGAAGCAGAACTAACAGTGAACATTGATCCCGCGACAAAATCAGAAGTCCTGAATGCAATCAAGATGCTAAAAGCTGGGAAAGCAGCAGGACCAGACGGAATCCCAGCAGAAGCTTTGAGAATAGACCCAAAGACAACACCCCATCTTTGCCCAGCCTTTCAGCAGCCTCCCCAGCAAAACCAATGGCAAAGTTCAGTGGAATGGAGAATAAATTAGTTGATGAACTAACATGACATGTAGTAAGTAGAGGAAATGAACGCTAAAAAGGGCGGTAGACAACCGAGTGAATTGTAAGTCGTATTTTCTCCTCGGAATACAAAGGAATAACAACAATTAAGTCATATGAAAAAGAGAAGACGTTCAGCAAAGAGACTCTTTTCGCCGGCGAATTCATTCACATAGCTGTACAATCGTATTTATATATAATTATTTGTGTGTGTGTGTACATGAGGTTTGTCAAGTTTAGATAATTGATCAGGTAATAAAAGAATGATCTAATATCGAAACAAGGTTAGTTAGTTAGATGGCGTAATATAATTTACTAAAATGTTTCAACTTAGGTCAGGGTAGCAACAGAGGTAATTACAAGTAGAGACTAAGTAGAAGTGGAGTAGAAAATGCCTAATGCCATTTAAATTAGAACTGAAAAATCCATATTAAGAAGCCTAATTCGTGAGTCGAAAAGAAATTAGTTCAGACATTATCCTTACCCGCTTGGCCATCTACGTTTGAATGATCCTGAATTTTTGTGGAATTTTCCTAATTTTAGTTGATATTCTATTTGCTACTATATCTTTATTATTACTATTATTATTATTATTATATTTTAAGCATCTTTAATGAACTGTAATTCCATCGTGGTCTCACTTTACAAATCGATATTATTTAAAAAACACTAATATTGTTATTGACTACTAATCTAGAATATTCTATGCATATAAACAATTATGTGTAATAGTAGAGCCAGAAGAGGATATTCTCTGCTCAATTATTTTGTGTTTTATAGATATCTTCAGTAAGTGATGTGACGTAATGCTATTCGATCTGATATTATTATTATTATCAGCAAAAACAAGCATCGGAACGCGCGCTGTTTGAAAGGGAGTGCTTTTTTCACGTATTTCACGTTTTTGACAAATCGCTGTTTTGTTGTGTTATTCACTTCAAGAACATTTAAAAAAAACTTTAACTTGACTTTTGTCTGTTAAGTTTTGATTTTAACCACTTATATAGTCTATATTGGGTAAATTGTCTTGGCTGTTTCCAGTAGAAATTCATTATGTCAAAAGTACCACATAAATGTAATAGGGCGGAGTGTTACTTTTTGGTAGATGATGGAATACAGTGTAATAACTGTGAAAAGTGGTATCATAAGATGTGTACTGGATTACGTCCAGCTGCATACAAACGTTGTACTGCTCCAACATCCCACTGGATGTGCAGAATGTGTTGTTCCCCAAAGATGACCTTAATAAGGGAGGCTCACGAACTGCTGTCTAAAGCCATGGAACTTCCTGATGATAGCGTGGCTAGTAAGAGTGACACGGACTGCCCGTCTGAAGATGAAGCAGTAAGTGCCATCATGAATGTTATCACACCGGCGGTTACTATCCCAGTTACCCCGGAAGTAAAACCTACTAGGCGTTCGAAGCGTCTTAGTAAGCGAAAAGGTAACAAAACGGAAGCTGTAAACAGCATCTCAGAACCAGAGAACACCGTAAGCGAAGTTCACCATGAAGGTGGTGCAGACACTGATCTTGATTGTACCATCAAAAACTGCAGCAGCCCTGAGAAGCAACTGCAGGCAGATGATAAATGGGTAACAAAAATAAGCAGTCGGAAGAAATATAGTAATATTGATGGTAGGCAAACGTCTGTCACCTGTAGCCAGGCTGCATCAATAGTGGTGAGAAAGGACGTAGCCACTGCTAAATACGACAAGCTCTCCTTAGACTCTAACATAATTGTTGGAAATTTGGAAGAGTCCAAAGAATCTGATCCCGTGAAAAGGCACGATCACGACCTTAAATTAGTGAGTAGTATTATAAGGAAGATGCTCCCAGCGAATTTCCCTGGAGTATCGATTAAAAAGCTGATTAGAATAGGCAAAAGAGATGATGAATGTTCTAGTCAGCGTAGGTTGCTTAAAGTAGTCTTAGGTTCTCCTGATGAACGGAATCATCTACTGGCTAATGTACACAACCTTGCCGGGTCAGGAATTTCAGCCAGACCTGATTTATCTCTTGAAGACAGACTTAAACGAAAAGAAGTTTTGTCCCAGCTAGAAACAAGACGTAAAAATGGTGAGACTAACCTTAAACTGGTGGGTTTTCAAATAGTCAGGTCTTGGAAACGTATGCTTCCAAGACCTGTGTGGATAAGCCAGACCGCATAGGAAGCCTGAAGGTAGTGTACACTAATATACGTAGTATCGGGAACAAATTTCACGAGCTAGGTGTATTAGTAGAAGACCTTAGCCCAGGTATTGTGGCCATTACTGAAACATGGCTGGTTTCGGGATTAGATGACACACCTGAGCTATGCGGATTTAGTTGCTTGCGCAGCGACAGAGTTAAGGGTCGTAGAGGTGGCGGGGTTGCTCTGTACATCAACAACTCCCTACATGTTCGTTCCGTGAAATCTGAAGCTCATGACAGTGGGACAGGTGAGGTAATTAGCTGTGAAGTAAGCTTTGCAACCGGCACTCTACTCATTGGAGTTCTGTATAGAAGTCCCTATTGTCAGTGTGATGACTTCATTTTAGATCACCTCAAACAATGGAGTAAACACAGTAGCTGTCTTATTCTAGGTGATTTTAATGCACCTCATATAGACTGGGTAGCTGTCACATCTCCAGGATCCGCTGATAAGTTTGACAGCCGGTTACTCTTGACAACCATGGAAAATGCCCTGACACAACATGTCTTAGGTAGTACAAGATTCGGTTCTACCCAAGGATCTTCCTTGCTGGACTTAGTGCTTACTCATGACAACGACGACGTGGATGGTCTAGTTATTCATCCACCTCTAGCAAACAGTGATCATGGGGTGTTAGATTTTAACTTAAGGGCTGGCAATTTAGTCAGTTTTCAACCCAAATCCCGGCCTAGTGTTTGGCATGCTGACATAGTGGCTATAAAGGAGCGTGCTTCAACTGCCGACTGGTCAGTCAACATTGTCTCATCCATTGAAGATGAATGGGATAGATTTAAGAATACACTTGAGAGGGTTACCACTGATCTCATCCCCTGGAGGGTTCCTAAAAGGCCAACAAATCGGCCACCATGGATAAATAGACAAGCTATAACACTCCTGAGACGGAGAAAAAGGTTCTGGAATCTCTTTGTTTCTACTGGGCTACAGCAGTTCCGGCTGAAATACTGTGAAACCAGAAACCAGTGTAAAACTTTGATCCACCAGTCAAGGATAGCTTACGAAACCCAGTTAGTTAAAAGTTCACCAGGCTGCCCAAAAAGACTCTTCTCATATATCAAGAGAAGAACACGTAAGAGTGATGCTATCCCACCTCTTATGCTTGAAGATGACCAGACAAACATGGCTGAGGATAACTTGACCAAGGCTGAGGCTTTGTCCAAGCACTTTAGTCAAGTATTCTCTGATAATATTGATACCAGCTTTGTAAATTTTCCAGAAGGTAACTTGAAAATGGCACCCTTATACATTGGAAAGGATACTGTCCTAAAGTGGCTTCTAAGGCTCAATCCTGGTAAGTCCAGTGGCCCTGATGAACTCCACCCACGTATATTAACAGCATTGGCTGAAAGCATAGCCGAGCCATTGTCGGTAATCTTCAATATGTCTCTGGACCAGTCTAAATGTCCAAGAGACTGGAAAGATGCCATCATTAGTCCGGTCTTCAAAACCGGATCTAGAAACTTAGTTCAGAACTATCGTCCTGTTAGTTTGACCAGTATTGTTGTTAAACTACTAGAAAGAATAATTCGTGATGCTATCATTCAGTTCATTGAAGGGAACAAACTTTTCGCTGTGGAACAGCACGGTTTTAGAGCAGGTCATTCTTGCTTGACCAACCTTCTTTTGGCCAGAGAAAGTTGGGCAAGCTCAGCTGATGCTAATATACCGGTGGATGCCATATTCATAGACCTTAGCAAGGCGTTTGACAGGGTTTCTCATTCAGGTCTTCTAGTAAAGTTAGGTAGTCTGGGAATCAATAAAGTGGTTACCGACTGGATTCAAGACTTTCTAAAGGACAGAAGACAAAGAGTACGAGTTAACGGGGTTTTATCAACATGGGAATCGGTTAAGAGTGGCGTTCCTCAGGGTACAATTCTAGGCCCACTTCTTTTCCTGATTTATGTTAATGAGATTCCATCGGTAGTTAAGTCATCCTGCTTACTGTTTGCTGATGACATCAAGATATGGAGGGCTTTGCACGATGACAGTGATCAACTTGCTTTGCAGGAAGATTTAAACTTGTTAAGTGATTGGTGTAAGCACTGGGCCTTGGAGATTAACTTAAGCAAGAGTGTAGTTATGCATGTATCCCATAGTCACGTGCACAATTACTCAATGAATGGCATTACTCTCCCAGTGGTCACTGAGTACAAGGACTTGGGAGTGGTTGTGCAGCATGACTTGAAAACAGCAACAAACTGTAGAACTGCAGCCACTAAGGGTTTTCGAATGTTATGGGCCATACGCAAGGCTTTTGCGAACTTTGACGCTGATATATTTCGTATATTATATCCGACTTATATCAGACCTCATTTGGAATATGGGATCCAGGCAGCGAGCCCGTGTTTCAAATACGAAATAGACTTATTAGAAAGGGTGCAAAGAGTAGGAACTAAGCTAATAAAGGGTTTCTCAACCCTGTCATATGAGGAGAGGTTAAGTCGACTGGGTTTATTTCCACTGTCATACAGACGACTTAGGGGTGACCTAATACTAGCATACCGTATCCTAAGAAATGATTTTGGAGCTAATTTATCTAAATTATTTCTTCCTTCTAGCACCAACCAATTGCGAGGACATCACCTCAAGGTTCAAAAACCACGGTCGAATCGTCTGCGTCTGGAAATCCGTTTTTCGCATCGAATTGTGAACCATTGGAACTCCCTACCGGAACACGTCGTATCAGCGCCATCCGTTGATTCATTCAAGGCGAGATTGGACCTCCTGTATGCAATAAATCGAAAGGATTAACACAGGCATATAGCCTACTATCCTAAATAAATTGTAAACTGTAAACTGTATATCCTTTAATTCCTAGAGGAACATAGGGCTTCAGCTGCGCATCTCCATTGCCTTCGGTTTTCTGCCAACTTTTTCACCCCATTCCAAGTCTGCCCAGATGCTTTCATCTCCTCTTCACATGACCTCCTCAAAGTTACCCTTGCACTGACGACCAACTTGCTGCTTCCCTTTCGGGTTCCACTCGAGCGATGGCTTGTCTAGTGATGTCACTCACTTGATGGTTTACTCAGAGTATGCCCAATCTATCTCAATTTCTTCCTGCCTATTTGTTTCACAATTGGTTCCTGGTTGGTTCGCTCATTTCCAGAGATCCCTCACTACTACTGATCTTTTCTGGCTGGCCATCTGACCTTCTGTATCGAGCGAAGATAGCTGTTGATGAAGGTTTGTAGTTTGTCTGAGGTGCTCTTTATGACGTGGCACCAAGTTTCTGACCCGTATAGAAGCACTGACTTCACATTGGAGTTGAAAATCCGGATGTTATGTTTGATGCTGAGTGCTGTTGACCTCCACACAGACTTAAGAGTAATGAAAGCTTGTCTCGCTTTTCCGATCCTTGCTTTGACATCCTCGTCAGCTCCGTCCGCCTGTAGTTGAAACGATGCTTCCCAGGTAGGTAGGTGAAGGAGGTTGTTTCTTTCAGGTTCCTCCCATTTATGCAGGCTGATTGTTGTCTGTTGTTGTTGCTGTTGGATAGGAATCTTCATCACCTACCTCTGTCTTCTCTATGTTTACTTGGAGTCCTATCTTTGATGCTTCTTCTGCCAGCTTGTTGCTTTTCACTTGTATATCTTCCAGTTTGTGGGAAATCAGACATATATTATTGGCGAAGTTCAGATCCTCCAAGTTTTTTGTGAGAGTCCATTTTATGCCCGTTTCCTCACTGCCCGCTCTCTGTTTGTCCCATTATCCAATCTACTGCAATCAGGAAAATCATTGGCAACAGTAGGCAGCCAGCTTGTCTTACTCCCGTCCCCACCTCGAAGGATTCCGTAAGTTTCCCGTTGTGGATTACTTGGCATGCAGCATTGTCGTATATCTGTTGGATGAGATGTATAATTGTCGATGGCATCCCGTAGTAGCGAAGTAGTTGCCAAATGACCTCTCGATCGACGCTATCGAAGGCCTTTTCAAAGTCGATGAGGTTGAGATAGAGTGGTGACTGCCATTCCAGACTTTGTTCAATAATGATCTGAAGAATGAAATAATCGTTTATCGTATATTTTTCGTTTTCATCCCCCAAAAGTGTGCAACTGTGGGTTGAAAGTCAATTAAAAATGTGTATGAGTACATTTAGTGACCCAAGGAAATAATTGAATAATTATAACAACAGAATTACAGAAAAAATAATAAACAGACAAAATAGCTCAGGTCTTCTTCGGTTTGCTAAGGTCATTGTAATAAAATGGTTCAAGTATAACCTACATGTCCAAGAGGAATCTTTTGTTGAACACCAATTACCCTGGTGAATCATCCTGTAATAACTCTTTGTTTTCTAATTTGATAACCTTTTCTTTTCAACGCTTCCATCCCTTTTTTTCTGTTTGACTTCCATAAGATATGATTCTTTCTGACCTTTTGAGCTCTACGCACCATATTACATTATCATCTTTTGATCTGATCTCTTGCACACTAAACTTTGATCTTCTGTGATCTAAGTAAGCAATTGTTACATATTTTTACCACTTTAGAAACAAACTTGTCAGTTTATTTTCTAGAAACTTCTCTCTAACGAGATATGTTTATATGTTTACGCTTAAGCTACCTAGTCATCATGATGCAGTCTTAATATATGTGTAAAACTTGGGGACTGTGGTGGTAAGTAATTCCACATTAGTTTGTTTATTAGATGTATCACACAGTCAGAGAAACAGTATTATTTACTGGATGACGAAGTTTCGAACACAATTAATTATGGCTCATAATCATATCAGTTATAATCACACAATTTCGAAACTTGAGTTTTATAGTTTTATTTGTCTTCTCCTATTTGTCGTCGTTGGGGAACTAGAATTTTCCGGATGCCTGAGTGGAGAGGTGTTGAATCATTCCTGTTACATGTATTTGCAGTTGATTCGATAAAGAAGGCTTCCGCTGTCATCAATCTCTCCCTCCACACAGCTGTGACATTAGATTTTAAAACTATCATTCTATCCAATCATCCTATTGTATGGTTGTGTGTAACTGTATGTAGTGAGTGGTATAGCTGAACTATTCTCTCGATTTCTTATCTTATTAGGGTCAACTAATCCGGATTTTGCTAGGTTTTTATGCTCCGCTAGTCTGACTGCCCTGTTCTACTAGTTTGACCTGACAATCACTGGAGGCAGCGTATTAGATAAACTAAATTGTTTTGTTTTAAAGGCTCCACAGGATTGATCCTTTAACCGACAAAGCTTGTTCCTAATTGAGTTTGTGGGTTTGAATGCCAGCCATTTTTATTCTTGCCTTGTTAAGAATTCTGCGTAAGGTGGTTTCCGAGGTTCCTTCCTTGCATGGAATTACTACTGATGATTTAGATTCCTTCTTGTTGGTGTCATCATTAATATCATTATTATCACTATTAATATTATCATTATTCATATATTTGGTTCCCTTGATAAATTTCGATAAAGAAAGGAAGACGAAATTTGCAGTATAAAATGATATCATTCTATTTCACAGGTTCTCATCAGCTGCAGACTACTTGAAATTACAATGGTTATATAGATGATAATAACATACTTTAATGTTCGAGTGGTGGTAGAGAAGAGATACAATAAAATTGACGCATCTAAATGGAAGCATTGCAATTTTTTTAGTTTAAGTTTTCATCATCAATTTATACACTTTTAAAGTTGAAAAGAGCGGGAGGGGTAAGAGAGAAAACAGAAAAAATTGATTAACAGAACAGTGTTAGCTTTTAGGTTCACATAGCAACTCAAGAAACAAAAACGGTTACAGTTTATGAGATTAAGATTTGTTCAGTGAGTTGAGATCACTGAATTAGATGACTAATCAAAATCAAAATTCTGTTACCAAGGGAGTGAGAGGTTAATCACACTCTCTTTCTGTATGCATAAGTCTGGTTTAAGTCGTTTGACTGCGATCGCTTCGGCAAATCGTAGTAAATTTGCTGTCCTTTGTCTATTTAATATTTTGAAGGACTTAGAAATCTCTACGAGATGTCCAGTATCAACAATGTGTCTGGTAATTGCACTCTGGGAATATCTGCTTCCTTTCAGGCACAGGTTTCTTGAAATATGTTCAGAAAATCGGATAGAAGCCCTTCTCTGCTTCCTTCCAATGTACTTGCTTCCGCAAGTGCACGTGAATTCATAAACGCAGTTGGAGGTGACTTCAGCAGGGTATTTATCCAGTTTTGAGTGGATCGTAGAAGAAGTGGTGCTGTATACTGTTATGAGTTTTACTGCCAGGAAGCTTCTATTTATTGCACCTTTCAATCTTTTGTCAATCTTTTGTGACACTGCATCTCCTTTGTATGGCAGACAAATAAACACTTTTTTCCTTTCTACAGTTGGATGCTTTTCTTTCTCACCTTTTTCTCTGCTGTAAATCTGTATAAATCCCCTAGGGTATCCATTTTATCATTATTGTCATTATTTATTTTATTTTTACATTTCCTTACATATTTCCTGACTAATTTATCCGGGTAATTAATAAGTTTCAAGGCTTCTTTTATGTGTATCACTTTCTGTCTTAGATTTTCCTTGGTACTACTTAGTATCTAGGATAGTTCAGCTTTAGCACTCACTACATACAGTTACACACAATCATACAATAGGATGATTGGATAGGATGACAGTTTTAAAATGCAATGTAATAGCAGGGTGGAGGGAGAAATTGATAACAGCGGAAGCCTTGTTTATCGAATCAACTGCAAATACATGTAACAGGAATGATTCAACACCTGTCCAGTCGGATATCTGGAAAATTCTACTACGCCAACGACGAGAAATTGGAGAGGCCAAAGAAAACTGTAAAACTCAAGTTTCGAAATTGTGTGATTATAATTGATGAAATGATTATGAACAGCAATACATTTTGTTCGAAACTTTGTCATCCAGTAAAAATAATACTGTTTCTCTGACTGTGTGATACATCTAATAAACAAACTAATGTGGAATTACTTACCACCACAGTGACCAAGTTTTACACATATATTAATCATTGGAAAACCTTCAGGGAATACTGGACAGCTGTTACATCAGCCCCAGTTTGGGACTCTGCAGCAGTACGCACCCAGCGTTGTTTAAACCCAGGGTCACTTTGTAAACTCATTTCAATCGTCTTTGATTGATAACCTTAAGAATATATTCTTTTTTAGTCAAATTATTTGCATTTGACGATGACATCTTAAATTATATTAAACTGCCCACTAATTCTCAATTTAGTTTATAATATACGTAGAAGATTTACAGTGCACAGCTGAAATGAAATTAAATTCAGTTTCATTCTCACACTGTTTATTGTGCTTCCTTTTTGGTAATATAAACATGATATACATATAGATCCATTGCCTTTGCTTGTAAACATTGTCTGAAATGTGTTCATTGATCAGCTGAACATGATTAGACTACATTATCGCATATGATGTATATGGATATATACACTGCTGATAAGCACCTGCAAATTTTTCAAAAACAAAAAAAACAATCTCTGTGTGTTTTAAATCTTAATCATTTTTCTAAAGATAAGTAGTTGAACTGATTAATAAATGATGGTTATTAGTGGTATTCAAAAGCTTTGGATTTTCAATCGATTTTTTTTTGTCATCTTCATTACAGTCGAAATTTATCATGTACTACTTCAATTATTGGATGGTTTGAAGTGTGACTACACAACTAACTGAACGCTAAGTAAAAGGAAAGACAGCTGTGAAAAATATGTGTATATAATACATGACATATAGCTCAGTTATTGAGTAGAGAGAGAGAGAGTCCTGGCAAGAGACTGTAATAAATCTTAGGTTGACTCAGTAGATTATCACTGATTAAAGAATACAGCATTGGTTTTGTAGGGATTTTGTTTGATTGTATGGAGGATTTCATCATGAGCTGATATCAGTTAGAGAACCATTGGAAAACCTGCAGGGAGTACTGGACAGCTGTTTTGTCAGCCTAGTTTCGGACTCTCCAGCAGTACGTGAGCTCACCTTGTAACCAGAAGGTCCTCCGTTCGAAACCTTTCGGTGGATGCGTACCGCTGAAGACTCCTAAACTGTCCAGTACTCCCAGGTTTTCCAGTGGTTCTCTAGCTGATGTCAGCTCATGATGAAATCCTCCATACAATCAATACAGTGAGACAAAAATTAAGGCCAAGTAACGAATATACTTTCTTTATTCTTTCTTAAGGGTTCATTCCTTATTGAACCTTATTGAATGATGAATGCCCTTTGGTGTGTTCGACTAGGCTTGAATACTGTTCAGTCAGCCTTACTATCACAGGTCGGGTATACAGAGCTTCGATATTCTCATTCTTACTTTACGCTTGTAAAATCTGTCCTCTCTGAACTGATGATGTTCAACGACTCTGTGAATTTGATTACCACTACCTCTGTAAAAGTGCTTGCATTGAGTGGTATTACCATGCAAGTAATTCTGAGGTCTTGTGGTGATTGTTTGAACACTGTGGAGATCGTTCTTCAATGACTGTTGTCACCTTGGAACATCGACTTTGGTGGCTTGAACATATGCTATGAATGTCACTGGAGGGGCTCCCACACCGATCACTGTTCGCTGGTCCTGGAACGGGATGGAAAATGTGAAGGGTTAGTCAACCTTTGTAGCGCAGTAATATAGAAGATATTTGTATTCAAGTGCTGGCTTGTAGGGATCTGATTGATCGGTTTCAGGATTTCATCATGTGCTCATCATCATGTCAGCTCATGATGAAATCCTGAAACCAATCAGATCTCTACAAACCAACACTTGAATACCAATGAGATGCTCACTGGCGACTGGCCCTATTCAGCCAGGTAGTTACCTGGGTTCTAGTCAGAAGTCGTGACCAGTAGGGTGCAGCGGGTCGGATGTGAGGACAAATACTCGCCGAAGACATTGGCTAGCGGTCGCGCTATGTCGTGAATTGGCAGAAGTTAGAATTCAAGGACCATTGGATCGAGTCCCAGTGGCTTAATGGTATACGATCTCGCCTTGTAATCGGAAGGTCCTGGGTTCGAATCCGGTGGGTGCGTACTGATGACGAGTCCCAAACTAGGACGAAACTGCTGTCCATTACTCCCAGGTTTTCCAATGGTTCCCTTACTAATATCAGCTCATGATGAAATCCTGAAAGATATTTGTCTTAGGTTAGCATTTATTGGCTCATCGTGACTCCCTTGGTTAGGTCAGAGAGACAACTAGGATAATTTGTTCGAGACGTTAACAGATATGGCTAAGAATGTCTGTCAGTGGTGAGGTTACTGCAAGGTTTCTTTCATTCTTCACTTTCTGAAAGTAACACGAAAAATAATGAACCATTCACACTGACTGCTCTGCCTTCTGGATGTTGTCCTCCGCTTATTCTACTTCTCTGTTTTTCTTATATACTGCTGTTCTATTATTTTCTGTCTGGCGCATCTACAGCTGCCCATAGTCTACCACCTATATTCAGCGGAAGAACGCCTACACACAAATCCGAATCCATGATATTTTCGCCTAGTGTTCATCCTTGCTGTTTTTTGTACCGAAACACGCGTGTTCTACAAAATGAAAAGCTTACCTGATGATGGTACCTACAGCAAAATATTATAAACTGGGGGAGGTAAGGATATCATCACTCAAAGGCTGGAATCCGATTCGTAATTTTGCATTTTGATCAGGTCGACTTATCATGTTATATTGTTATGGGAAGCTGTAGGTGTGAGACAGAAGTAAAACTATGTTTATGACTGATAGTGTTCGGCATTTTACTAGGATATTCTAATACATAAAATAAAACACTGACCAAGATTTGGATATGGTTACCTCATAGCTTTTTTTGAATAACCGCGTATACAGTTGTCCAAATTCCTCTAATAAGGTTGATTCTGGTGGCTTATCTAAACCACTCGGCTACTTATATTTTGTGTTCAACATAATTCATCTGTCTTCCTCCATTTCTTTTGGTGTTTTTTTTTAATATTCCAATTGTGTCTTTGGATCTCAAGATGAACTAATGCAAATTTTCAATTTACTTCCAGTATACCACCATCCACTTCAAGATAAAATTAAGGGGAAAATATAACAATAAAGCTTTATTTCAGATAATATGTGAACACATAGTACGGAAATTTTTCATAAAGGGTTTACATGTAAAATAATAATCATGTGACATAGTGTTACTGCATTTGCAGAGAGAAACAGTTCTGCATATGTTTTCCTCATATACTCGAAGGACTGTACATTATTTTGTTGAAGGCTAATTGAACATGTGAGTGAGTTCATGTGGTGACCATGTAATATAATTACGTGATTAAAACAATAAGAAATGAAGAAGAGTTTAAGCGTTTTGATGAATGGAAATTCTGGTAGCCCAGTGAATTATGCAGACCATCGTCCTAAAAGATTTAAACTGCTTTCTGACATGGCAACGTTTCATCATACAAAATATCGTCAATGGATATTTTACTAGGAGATTCTACATGGAAAGTAAGTAACCTAACAGTTATTTATTTTCTCTCAAGGATTTTTAGACTGAACCTAATCCAAAATTTGTGCTGAAAAATTTATACTACTCATAGTAGGCAGAGAGACAGCATAAAAGAAAATGTGACTCACATAAAACGAAATGAAATTATTAGATAAGTGTATTCAAATGATACTAAATTGGGACTATAGGATTGACATGCGTCAGTCAACGTTACCTAATTGCCTTGAATGTTTTCTGAAAAAGCATTCTTAAATGTCTCTCTCCTCCACAAGAATATTTTTATTTCAGAATAATTCTTCACAGTTATTTATTACTTACTGAGGAAGAACAGATCAGATGGGAACTAAAATTGGTTCAGTCCACTCTTGGATCAAATAATTATCCCAAAGCCTTTATAAAAAGGTATTTAAAGTGTGAAGATAAGGATGGATCGAAACTTGTTGCTGGGGTTGCTTGGGTTAGTACATTGGTGATTCCTTACCGCAAAGAAACATCGCACAAGATAAAGCGAATCCTTAACAATCATGGCGTGAGAGTGTATTTTCGTGCAACTAACACCTTACGCTTATCACTGGTGAAGTTTGAAGACAAAACAGAAGACTATTTCATGACTCATATGGTTACACAAAGTATTTCAAAGTATTTATACAAACCTCTGTTATGTTAATTTCGATTAATTTCCCTGAAGAAGTTCGGGCCAGTTTGCCAAACCAAAAGTTGGAATTATTCATTTCAATTTCGCTGACTAATTTTTACAAATGTTCATTTATTGTCGCTATAGAAAAAATCCCAGTTTGGACATTTATGAAGCAAAAGGACTGAGCGAAGAAATATTTACTTTTCGATTAGATCCCCACATCTGGCTGGCTCTACAGTACAATACACAACATTTTACTAACCAGATGGTACTGATATGTTTGTTAACAATAACTAGTCAATATCAGCATGTCAAGTAGGGTGATAATTAACAAGCAAATTAATATACACAATTAAAAGGTGGAAATTTTTACAACAAACTGATTACATAATGCATGATTTCGGAAAAATGGATAGTAATTAAGGAATAGGGGGGTGCTCAAGTTGATTACGTAAAGTAAAACGATTTGGACAGTGATAACTTGTAGTTAAAGATGGAGTAGTGATAAGCACAAAATAATTTGGGCAATTATCATTTTTAAAAGGTTTAGGAGTGGGAGGGTGAAGTAGTCCGGTTTATATTAATATATGTGTAAAACTTGGGTAGCGTGGTAGTAAGTAATTCCATATTAGTTTGTTTGTTAGATGTATCACACAGCGTCGGTGGCACAGTGGTTAGGACTCCCGCCGACCATTCATATGGTCCGAGGTTAGATCCCCTGCCGACGCATACCTGATATCTAAAGTCCGCCTGCAAAATTTGGGCTACCGATATCCATGCTGAAAATTTCATACTTCTACCGAAAATGCGGTGTTGAATCAAGCTGTAATCAAAAAAATAATAAAGAAGCAGTATTATTTACTGCATGACAAAGTTTCGAACAAAATGTATTGCTGTTCATAATCATTTCATCAATTATAATCACACAACTTCGAAACTTGAGTTTTATAGTTTTATTTGTCTTCTCCTATTTGTCGTCGTTGGGGTATTAGAACTTTCCGGATGTCTGAGTGGAGAGGTGTTGAATCATTCCTCTTACATGTATTTGCAGCTGATTCGATAAACAAGGCTTCCGCTGTCATCAATCTCTCCCTCCATCCAGCTGTGACATTAGATTTTAAAACTATCATTCTATCCAATCATCCTATTGTATGGTTGTGTGTAACTGTATGTAGTGAGTGGTAGAGCTGAACTATTCTCTCGATTTCTTATCTTATTCGAGTCAACTAATCAAGATTTTTCTGATGGGTTTTTATGCTCGGCTAGTCTGACTGACTGCCCCTGTTCTACTACTTTGACCTATGTATTTGACCTGACAATCACTGGAGGCCGGGTATTAGATAAACTAAATTGTTTTGTTTTAAAGGCTCCACAGGAGTGATCCTTTAGCCGACAAAGCTTGTAACTAATTGAGTTTTTGGATGGTTTGAATGCCAGCCATTTTTATTCCTGCCTTGTTAAGAATTCTGCGTAAGGTGGTTTCCGAGGTTCCTTCCTTGTGTGGATTTACTACTGATGATTTAGATTCCTTTTCGTTGGTGTCGTCATGAATATTATTATTATTATCATCACTATTACTATCGTTATTATTATCAATATTATTGTCATCACTATCGCTACTGTCATTATTTATTTTATTTTTACATTTCCTTACATATTTCTTGACTAATTTATCTGGGTAATTATTAAGTTTCAAGGCTTCTTTTATGTGTATCACTTCCTGTCCTAGATTTTCCTTGGTACTACTTAGTTTTTGTGCTCTGTCATTTAAGCATTTCACCAATCCTATTTTCACTGACGTAGGATGGGATGATCGGAAGTTCAAATATCTGTTTGAATGTGTGGGTTTTCTGTAAACACTAGTGTTTAACTTCCCATCTTCTTTCCTTTTTACGCTGCAATCTAACATTGGAAGTTCCCCTTCCTGACTTTCCAATTCATCATAAGTGAATTGAATTGCCTCTACCTTCGAGTTGATGTGTTCGAAAAATCTATCTATATCTTGTGTTCTAAGTACAGTGAATGTGTCATCTACATACCTCCACCATACTTTTCGGGTGGGTGGGGGTTAACGTTTCAATCGCTATCTTTTCCCACCTATCCATGAATATATCTGCTACAACCGGGGATATTGGTGATCCCATGGCAACTCCCTCAGTTTGTTTGTATATTTTCCCTTGGAATTTAAATACTGTAGAAGTCAGGCAAAGCTGCACTCCCAGCATTATGTCCTCAATTGGCACTTTTGTCCTAAGTTCGAGTTCTTGGTCAGAAATGAGTTCGTTTCTGACTGCCTCTATAGCCATATTTATTGGTATACGTGTATATAAACTGACAATGTCAAAACTAACCATTTTTTCTTCATTATCTAATTTTAAATTATCTAACGTATTTTTTAGTTCATAAGAATTTGTTAGTCTAGATTTCGAGTGGATTTTTAGGGGATTTAATACCATGGCTAAATATTTAGATAATTCATAGGTAGGTGAATTTCTAAAATCAACTATAGGCCTAATAGGGTATCCTGATTTATGAATTTTAACAACACCATACATCCTACTGGGGTTATTAGTTTTGGGCATTAAATTAAACCACTTAGACTCACCTAGAAACGGCTTCATTCGGCGTATAAGGTCCGCTGTGGATTTCTTAACTTTATTCATAACTGTGTCTATTGATTTGTTAATTTCCTCATATGGTCCTGTTTGTATGTGAGTATTTACCTTGTCCAAATAGTCTGATTTGTCTAATACTACTGTTGCATCTCCTTTGTCTGACTTTGTGATTACTATATCCTTGTTATTCTTAAGGTTTTGCAGGGCTTCTATCTCTAGTTTTGTCAGGTTAGGCTTTCCACATTTTTGTCGTTTTAATGTAAGTCCGGTTTATATATTCATGTAACGATGACCAAGGCAAGGAAAGTGGCTGTACAAATTTCTTCTGAACACACAAGTTTGGCTTCTTCAAGTGGATTCCGATGGCTTCAGCTGTATGTAGAAGACAAACTCGTAATGCAAAATCAAGATTAGTAGGAATGAGCTAAGTACGTTTAAATGCTGTATTATAACATCAACTTTATGCTCACTATCTACGAGATATGCTAAAACAGAGCTACAAATAGATTTTGTTTATCCCTTGTTTAACCATGCCCGATGATGTTCGAAAATATGTTGATGAATCTGACTAACTGTACGTCTAATTTAGTTGGCTCCGTAGCTGCAGTCAATGCGGTAGATACACACAGAGGAGGTAAAATTAAGTAACTTTTCCTTATTTCTCCAACATAAAATAGGAGTGGTAGTGAAAAGACAACGTACCTCCGCTGCACTGAAGTCTATTTCAGCTGTATTCTTCAGGTTCTGTGTTACCATTTCGTTGATGTTATCACCGAAGAACTGTATTTTTATAAACAATGGCACTTTTGCGGTTGTTGCCCGACTGACTTTTTTGGTGCGAAATTTATATTTTTCTGAATGTACTTATTTAGATAACCATTCTTACCAAGTAATTCTGTAATAATGTTAAGCTCCTCATTGACTTAGTCATTTGAACAGATTATTATCGATCTATGAATTAGATATTTTACCAAGTTACGTTTATGTTTCAAAGGTGAAAAACTCCAAAAACGAATGTACCGACCTGTTGTTCCAGGTCCCCTTTACACACTCCTTTTTAGTGTAACATCCTCTTTCCTCTTCAGGAAGACGTCTAGCAATGAGATACTTTCATTGCTTTTTATTGCTGAATGTGTATCATTGAACTTGTCGAGAATATTCACAACTTCATTCTGGTTTTTCATAACCAGAAATGTATCATCGATATATATTGACAACAGAATTCCAACCCATTAATTACTCCTTTAAGTAGCCCGTTCTCGAACCTGGTGAGGAAAAAATCAGTTAGGATAGGACCTAATGCAGAACCCACAGCCAAACCATCAACTTGTCTATACTATTCCTTATTGAACAAGAAATTAACATTCATTGTACATCTCAAAATAGGTGTCTTCAGGTTGGATACAGAATTGCCGATGTCTATGTTTAGCCTAGTAACCTCCTCACATATAAAATTTTTTTTTGCTGTTGCGTGATATGGGGAACTACATATGTCCGACACTAGTTCAAGTGGTAAACCATTGTTGTTAACAAATATATCGCCACTTGATTGGTAAATTGTTGAGTATTGTAATAAAAAGGCTAGGGATATATATTAGAATAGAGCCAGAGATGACGATCTAATTGAAAAGATAATATTTCTTCGTTAAATCTTCTCGCTTTCCAGATTTATTTATTTACTAAACATATAAATTCCTGAGTAATAATAATGATGATAATATCAGCTGTATTCTTGAAATCATGTGTTGACACAAAGCAGAATTCCCAGCGGAATCTATTCCAGAATATTTATTTATTATTTTCTTTATTTTTTATTTTTGATTACAGTTTGATTCCACACCGTTTTTTGGTACAAGTATGGAAATTTCAGCGTGGATATCGGTAGCCCAAATTTCGCAGGCCGACCATAGATATCAGGTGTGCGTCGGCGTGGGCTCGAACCCTGGACCATGTGAATGGTCGGCGAGAGTCCTAACCACTGTGCCACTGACGTCCCTTGTAGAATCTTCAAATAAATATCAACAATACAACGTATCACCCAACATCATTCCCTGTAAAACAACACTCAACTCTCTACCATATTTCGTCTTCACTCTCTTCTTGGAGTGCACACAGTCCAATAGGTTCGCGGCCAATGAAAAAAGTGTCGACTGAATCCAGGTTTTATTTGGAAGATTGAAAAAACAGGAGACGGGGAAAACTAGATGCATTATACTTGATGGGAAATAGGCGGCCTAGTGATCTAAGCACTCCGAAGTTAATAATAATAATAATAATAATAATAATAATAATAATGAAAGGTCACTACACTTCATGCAGTTATTTTCTTATTTTAGGTCAGGTTGTCATATCAACACGATTTGAGCTGTAGTGTGGGAATCTGATATCTTCACTATCACCATTTCTATAATTCGATTTCTAAGCTCTGCTTAGCAGAGGTTTAATTGTTTTCAAGAGTGTGATAAGTTGTGAGTTATTCAGAAATTTGTTTGAGTTGATGTTGTGATTCAAAGATGTGGTTGGGAGATTAGAACAACGATAACAACGATGACAACAAGATAAAAATAAACGGAGGAGAGTGGATGCAACAATGACATCCACTGAAGTGAAACTCTTGCCACCATTTCATTGTTTAGATTAAATATATTTGTGCTATTTGACTGCAACGAAGTGTACATTATTGATTCCACATGACCTTGTGGAGTTTGATATTGTTCTGTTTTGTGACTGAATTAAGAAGTATTTTCCGCACTAAGTACTAACTACACATTGTACTCAAGTATCAAACAAGAACAAGAAGGATTTTGATAGTAGTAGAGGTGCCTTATCGAAATAGTCGAATTTCAGACTAGTAATCAAACAGAGCGTAGTAATAATAATAATAATAATAGTATTGTTCTCTACAACCATAACGTAGTCAGTTTATATATTCATCAAGCAAACTCATATACAGAGTAATAACAAAATTTCAGTTAGATATTGTCAGCTGAATGGGAGCAATCAGTGGAATTAGAATAAAGAATTAGGCCAATACACATCATGTTCATCTGTATGACTGACTGAGACTGTGTTTCATTGTAGAACTTTCCACAGGAGTGCACCAGTTCAAGTTGTTACATTCTTTGTTATACACAAAGGTAGAACACATAGGAAGTAATTGAAGATGTAACTTGCATTGTATACAGTACCTTAATTAAAAACAGCTATCCAGAAAAATGTATTAGGAAATATATGAACAAGAAAGAAGTAAAGCTTGAGAAGTCTTTATGTACACGACTACAATTCTAAAGTGACGTACGTAGTTAAGTAATTATTAACAAGTTAAGAAAACCTATTCGAGCACAATATATTCCTGCTCATAATCATATCAAGGTACTACTCACACAACTTTTAATGCTGGTAGACTACAAGTTTTATTTTCTACACGATCGGTTGTAGTTCTTCAATTGAAAGATGGCTAACTACCTCTTCTTGTATCCACCAATTCATCTGTGCTTGTTGGGGGCGAGTTTTATATTTGCCGTTGTTCGCTCGGGAACATCTATCAGTGTAGTTAGATAAAGTGTATAATGCGTAGTGAAAACCATCAAGTGTTCGACATTAGACAGCCTTGTCCAAACTGGCTACAAAATTAACATTAAAGAATTTTTTCTCCATCATCTATCCGGTAGTTAATAAATTGTCAAAAGTAACCAGTTACCGAAAACTGCAGTCACTAGAGGCTATTGTGTAATTCGCCTAAAATGACCGGTGCTTTCTGTGCAGAAGAGAAACAAATCCAGCCACTATTGCTGCCCTGACCTGTTGTGGAGTTTGCAAGTTCACAAATACTTTATTACGTCGACCTTTTTTTTTTAAAACAGTTAGTTCCCTTTATGAATTTAGACAAAGCAATAAGAAGACGTAATTTGTCTGAATCACATTTCGAACAATTTGATCACACACACACACACACGGAATTGTCACAGGAGTACAGACATATGAAATTAATAGAGTTAAGAGGTGAGAAAATAAATTTAGGTCAAGTTAAAAGAACATATTGAAGGTCAAAATAACAATGAAGACCACTAAACCAAATAGCAGAGGTAATAGTACATCTACCCTAAAAGGTATCAAAACAAAATTTACCAAGGAAGGTGGTTTAGTGTGATGACGAATTGTTTTTAAACGCATAAAGATGGTTTAAACTTTCTAATTGGCAGCCAGGGCTTCCACTAACTTTAGGATACGCCCCAAACACGTTTTATAGATATGTTTAAAAGATCTGTTAACATCAGTTTTATGTCCTGTCTCTATAATATGTTTCTCAATAGAAGAGCTAGGTCTCTTGTTCTCGCCATTAATACGTTCTGAAGATTTTATTTGCTTCTGGAGTCATTCAGGAATATGCCGTGAAGCTCTTACTTACAGAGACCGATAAGTCCTCCCTATGGATGTGTGTCCACTCGTACATTCAAATTGGTAAATACAGTGGGATGAAACACCATTTTTCGCATGTTCAAAGGGCCTAGTTGGATATATTGGTTTCACATTCTCAATTATTATGATATTAGCAGAGTAAAAGTCTTTTTAGCAGCATCGTTCAATCTTTGTCTTGTTACCAAGCTGCTACGGTGCTCCATATAGGGTAGCTTGATGTACACAACTTTCTTAGGGGCAAGTTGGAGAACGGCTCTTGGTGTTCTGACTACTCTATATCCCCTGATGAACTTGTCTGGATAATTGTTATCAACCAGAGTTTGTGTCAGCTTTCTTTCTTCTTCATCGAGTGTGTCTTCAGTGCATATTCATTGGATTCTACTGAGGAGGCACCTAACTAAGGCTGTTTTGTACCGAACAGGGCAGGCAGAAACTGTGGTAATTAAGATACTGTCCTGTCCAGATAGGTATCCTGTAAATAGATCGTTTTATCGACCCATCAAGCTGTTGACTAAGCAATATTTCTAGGAAAGATAAACAATTATTTTCCTCTTCTACAGACGTACGTGATATGCTTTTCTAAACTTCATTCATTCAGTTTAAAACTGAGGTGGCAGAGCAAGGCTTATCACTTATGATTACAGTGTCATCTATATACCTTCTATAAAGTAGCACATTTTCGATTAAATTCTCTGACCATTTTGTTCTGGCCCTCTAACCTGTACGTATTATCCCTTATCATAACACTTACATAAACTAACCTTTTGTTTTTTTTACTTAAACGTAGATGTTAACTCACACACTAACACACACATACACAACGCAGATGACCTTCCCCTATCCCAGTTTTTCTCCCCTGTCCTTGAGATTATTATTCATCCATTTAAAGTTTATAATCGATATGAATAGAATTCAATGCGAACATGACTCATGCGAATTGATTACTATATACTCGTTGTTATTCATAACAATTTACTTTGTAATATTGGTCCAGTTCACTGTTATAGTTATACATATTACCGTGTAATCAATTAACAATCTGATTGCAAATAACTTTTGGAGTTCTGATGTCAGTTATTCGATGTTACCTTTAAAAAATATTATTGTTGTCAACAGTAATTCTGTCATTATACTAGATATATAACTATAGAATCTGAAGAAGAAGTTAACGAAAAGAATATTTTCAATAGTTGGTTTGTAAGGATTAGACTTGTTTTGACAAGTTTGACGACGGGTTGATATCTGTTAGAGAACCATTGAAAACCAGTAACGAGTGCTAGACAGCCACTTGTTTTATCCTAGCTTGGGAATCATCGCCAGTACGCACCCACTGGGGTTCGAATCCAGGACCTTTCTGTTATAAGGCAAGCTCGTATACCATTCAGTCACTGGGACCTGATTCAATGGCCAGTAAATGAATTCTGACTTCAATCAATTCGTGATTTAGCGTGATCATCAACCCCACTGGGTGCGTACTTCCAATGATTCCCAAACTAAGATGAAACAGCTGTCCAGTACTTCCTGGTTTTCAATGGTTCTCCAGCTGATATTAATCCGTGGTCAAACTCGTAAAATCAAATCTAATCTGTGCTCACTAGTGACTGGCCCTATTCAGGCAGTTAACCTGGGGTTCTAGTGGGAAGCCGTGACCAGTAGGGTACAGCAGGTTGAAGATGAGGCAGTAACTCATCGAAGAAGACATTGCGAAGTGGTCGCGCTATGTCGTGAATTGGCAGAAGTTAGAATTCAAAGACCATTGGATCGGGTCTCAGTGGCTTAATGGTCTACGAGCTCGCCTTGTAACCAGAAGATCCTGGGTTAGAATCCCCGTGGGTGCGTACTGCTGAAGAGTCCCAAACTAGGACGAAACATCTGTCCAGTACTCCCAGGTTTTCCAGTGGTTCTCTAACTGATGTCAGCTCATGATTAAATCCTCCATGCAATCAAACAAAATCCCTACAAAACCAATACCTGAAAATCTAATCTAATCTTGGAAATTAATCTGATGCTCGCTAGTGACTTACTACAGGACAGAGTTTCCTGGAGTCCGAGTGAGAAGTCATGACCAGTGAGGTCCATCCATTCAAATGTGAGGATGGATTTTCCACCGATGACATTGGTTGGTGCCAGTCTCGCTAAATCACGAATTGGTAGAAGTTAGAATACATGGGCTATCAACAATCTCAAGCCATTGATTCTCGAGGACTTCAACCATGCTGTCTACACCTCCCTAGGTGGCTCAAACCAACAGTGTAAGACTTCATGGATTAATGCACCTCTATACTAGATTGCACACGAACATAATGACAATTCATAATTTTAAGTCTTCATTGGATAGAAAGTCAGTCAGTGCGTGCATCGGTGGCATAACGGTTAGGACGCTTGCCGACCATGTGCATGATCGGCGGTTCGATCCCCGGCCGAAGACGCACTCCTTTACCTCGCTAAACCAGAAATAATGCTGGTGTTGAGAAAAGGTTGGGCATGAGGCTAGCAACACCATCCTGTAAAAATAAACACTGCTAGAGAAATTTCAAGCCACTGGCTTGAAGCCCTATGTTCCACTGGGAACGTGAAGGGAAAAAAAATTGATAGAAATATTATTCAGCCAATTTATCTGCAATAAATTTATGACTATCTAACACTTAACATATAGTTATCGTGCTATTGTTTCGGTTCATGACACTTTCATTTCATTCATGAGAGTACGTATATCAGTGAATGAATGACATGCATACTTGGAAGCTATGCACATCAACCAGTTATGTTTGCCAACCATATCGAAGTGATCTAAACTCCAGATGACCATTTTCCTCGCCCGGGGCAAGCTCATAAGCGGTGTACTCTATGGGAACCACTTGAATTCTAGCTAGCTAATTTGCCCGACTGGTGGTACATTCAATCAGATTTGGAATTTTCGAATTTCACAGTTTAAGATAAAAAAACATACAATCACTGTTGGAAATCAAAGGCATTTACTTTTTTAAAATAGCTGGTCTGCTTGATAAGTAAAACGGTAGTCAAGATGGCAGATGGTTTGCAATCACTCGCATCAGTTAGTCATATGTACTATTATGCATTTAGGCTTTGTTTTCTTGATTGCTATTTTTGATATCAGATAGATCACAAATTTTGATCTGAATATATTTTTGGTTTTCAAAAGAAAAATATGTTGAGATTTAATCTCGAACTGTGTAATTTGTAAAGATTTCGAAGTCGATTCGCTTTTTATTTCAATCTCATGCAAACAAGACGAGCTAATTATACACTTATAAGGAAATTCTGATGACTGAATGTTTTGCTGACGTTTCTACTGCAGATGATATCTGTATTATTATTATTATTTATAGTTCCTGTAATTCCTAGAGAAACATAGGGCTTCAGCCGAACAACTCCAATGTGTTCGCTTCTCCACCAGCGTTTTCATCTGGTTCCACATCTGCCCACATGCATTCATCTTCTCTTCACATCACTTCCTCCATGTCAACTTCGCACAGACGACCAACTCGTCGCTTCCCGTTCGTGTTCCACTCAAGCAATGGCCCATCTTGTGATGTCACTTGGTGATTTGATTTTCAGAGTAGGGCCAATACACCTCCATTTATTCTTGGGTTGGTTAGCCCATAGCCAGAGATCCCTCACTTTCGCTGATATTTTCTGGCTGGCCATCTGATCTTGAGTAGTATTGAGGGAAGAGAGCTGTTGACAAAGGTGTGTAGTTTGTTCGAAGTGGCCTTCGTGATGCGCAGTACAAGTCACTGATCCGTATAGTACCACTGACTGACTTCACACTGAAGTTGAAAATCAGGATCTTATTTTCCATGCTGAGTGCTGCTGATCTACAGATAAACTTGAGAGAAATGAAAGCTTGTCTTGCTTTCCCGATCCTTTCTTTGCCTTCCTCGTCAGTTCCATTCGGCTGTAGTTTAAACGATGCTTCTCAGGTAAGTAGGAAGGTAAGTAAGTAAAAGAGGTTACTTCTTTCAGATTCCTCCCATTTATGATGGTTTTTGTCTGTTATTTTGGCTATGGCTGTTGCTGTTGGCCAGTAATCCTCGTCACCTACCTCTTTTTTCTCTATGTTCACCTGACGTCCTGTCTTCTCTGGATGCTTCCTCTGCCGACTTGTTGCTTTTCACTTGTATATTCTTCCAGTTTGTGGGGAATCAGATATATATCATCGAGGAAGTCCAGAACCTGTAAGCTTTTTGTGTGGGTCCATTTTATGCCTGTTTCTTCATTGCCCGCTTTCTGTCGCATTATCCAATCTACTGGAATCAGGAAGATCATTGGCGATAGTAGGCAGCCAGCTTGTCTTACTCCCGTCTTCACTTCGGAGGATTCCGTGAGTTTCCCGTTGTGGATTACTTGGTATGCAGTATTGTCGTACAACTGCTGAATGAGATGTATAATTGTTAGCGGCACTGCAGATGATATCTGTAGGGGACTTTATAGCGAGATCGGTATCATAACAAATATTCGAATAAAAATCCAAGCTAATGAAGCGATAGTGTAACAGTTTATTATAAAATGCAGTTAATGAGTTATATAAATTAATGGTTACTTGGTTATACATTTAAAGTCTGCTGGTACAAATTATTAATATAATCCACAGTAGTGTTCTCTGCTGGAGTTGTGTCCACTGGTAGAAGCTGTGCACCGGTTGTAGAATAGTCTTCGCATGAGGGTAAGATGTTCCTGCAAACAACCAAAGTATACAATACAATTAGTAGTGAAACAAGTAGACAGTATAGATTAGTGACAAAACGAAGCGTTGAGCAGCACAGTGTATTTATATTTTACAAGGAATCGTTTTAAACAAAAGTTGTGTACAATGTTCCAATTTTTGACCTCTGACAAGAACTGTACAATCAGTCATATCGTTTCAGATTCCATATCTCTACAATGATACTGAAAAGCGAACACTATCCAAACTTTATGCCTTAGGTATTACATTGTACATCTTTTTCAAAAGTAACAGTCGAAACTCCTCTTTCTAGAAGATTTGTTTGCCTCCACCGAATGTATTACAGCTGTCATTATGCAGGCTTCGTGAAAACCCGACATCAGTCAGAGAGTTATGTCGAATAAAGAAGTACTTCACAACTTTTTCCTCCTAGATACAAACGGACAACTCTGTGAGTGGCTTCAGGATTCATATCCTGAGAATCAAATGAGAAGTAGTGTCCAAAGGGATCCAATACACTGGATGCGTGGAACCAACGCTCCTCTATAGGACTGTCAGTAAGTGTCATTGTATCACAAGGAACTAAAATATGTGAATCGTTGCACAAGTGAATAATTTCCGAAATGTTCAAGTATTCAATTTTACTAGATAGAAAAGGACGGAACATACAAAGTGATAGTCAACAGTTCGTCGTCTCATAATGAGACACTTATTAATATAGATTGACACATATATCGATCAGCTCTAAAGTTAATAATTTAATATTGACAAATAACCAGCAATCGATCTTCGCAATATGCATTAACTTCTTATTACCGAATGTTTGACGTGATCACTTGTTTGGAAAAAAAGTATTTTATCGACGCACAACACATGTCCTAACCAATTTATTTTTATTTCTGATTACAGCTTGACCCCCACACCGTACTTTCGGTAGAAGTATGGAGTTTTCAGCGTGGATATCGATAGCCCAAATTTCGCAGGCCGACCATAGATATCAAGTGTGCGTCGGCGAGGGCTCGAACCCCGGGCCATGTGCATGGTCAGCGAGAGTCCTAGCCACTGTGCCACCGACGCACAATGTAGCTTCATAATTTCATCAATTGACTTTCATTCCTCACCTAACACTCCACACCTAAACCCAGTATTGCTCACCATATTATACCACCGAACACAGGAGGAGATAGAGTGCAAACATCTCTAGTCAAAGACAGATAGCCGTTGCATATCTTCCACAGCCACAGTATACACCTCTTCTAATCGTTAAACAGATATCACGTCAACACCAGAGATGAAGTAATATGGTAAATGCTACGCTAGTCTTTTGTATTCATACAGAGATTTCGTCAACTATCAGTCCATTTGAGATGATGAAGTTTTCCAGATAAGGAGGTGGGCAACAAGCTCTACCACTTCAGTTCTTATCTTTAAACTATAAGTCGGTGTAGTCTAGTTCTTTAGGATTACATTACATTTGACAGGAGTGAAAAAAACGGTCCAAGGAAAACGGTCTAACCCTAAATCTCTCTAAATGCCAAAAGGTCAGTTTCACCTTTAGGCATAAATCTGACTGACCTAAACAAACTTGTTAGCACTCACGAGATGTGTAGCATAGATGGCACTGAAATAGAAACCAAATCAAAAATTAAATATCTAGGCGTCATTCTATCTTCTGATCGTTCCTGGTCGTCTCATATCTTGATGATTTCTAAGAAAATATTCCGTTTTACATTTTACATCAAGAAGTTAAGACATTCTGGAATAACCCAACCCAACCCTTACTCCTACAATTCGTTAACTCTTGCATACTGGCTATTATTCTCTATTGTCCCCCCTTAGTTTTTCCAGGGCTACTGAAGGAAGACTATGTCTTATTACACAGGATGTTAAAGGTTGTCAGCAGGGTAAGCACAGGTGCCACTTAACCAGCTTGTTAATATTATGGTTGACAGGCACTTGGACTCATGTGAAAAATGGGCTAAATCCATTTTATCTAACTCACACCACTCGCTTCATTCACAACTCTCCCCTTGTATCTCATCAGGCCAGACCAGACCATAAGCCTATATAGAAAACTATATGCTCGCACTAGCAAGTACAAAAACTCAACCACAACCTACTTAGCTCATGTTGTGTGGGATAAAGAAAGCATTAGGCGTGATACCCATAACTTACTAAATAGTCAGTAGAAAAACTGGATCTCGTCTTTCCAACTCATATCATTTATAGGTACAAGGTTTTCTTTCTTTTCCTTTTCTCTCTCTTTTTTTCTGTTATGTCCTGCTTTGTTTCTCTCTTCCTTAGAAACTACACTTAAAACATTCTTCTTCGTTCTCTCACACTCTGTATACCTCGACGTTTTGTTACCGCTTACGCCAGTAAATGTGCTAGCACCTACTTTTCTAACACCTTCAAAAACTCTGTTCAATTTTAACTTTGCTACTGACATGTCAATATGTTGTTGTCATAATGAACTGAGATTACCCTTAATCTATGTAGAATTTTATTTATTGTTAATGTACAAACTCGATGCAATACTGTAGTAAAATGCTGAGAATTCCATTCTCAAATTATTATTGTTATAATGCCGAACATCGGAAGAATTGTTCTCAAGGTGTACAGAAGATTCTGAGTTTTGTTAGCGTCGTCACCACGTGGCTTAGACCAACTGTTGTGGATTTCATTGACTGGTGCCAAGTTTTTGTTTGACCGCCGCTAGCTTTTTTCCAGCCTGACCCTATATCCGCTAACATTGCTCGTCGAGGGAGGCGATGGCTTGGCATACGTAACACATGTCCTAACCATCTCAGTCTTTGTAGCTTCACGACTTCGTCGATTGATTTCCCCTGTTTACCTAGAACTCTACGCCTAACCTCAATGTTGCTCACCTTATTATGCCACTTTACACGGGAAATAGAACGCAGGCACCTATGATCAAAGACAGCTAGTCTTTTCATGTCTTCCACTCTCAGTGGCCAGGTCTCACAACCATAAAGGAGGACGGAGCGGACTGATGAGCAGTACACCCGCCCTTTGGTCGATAGTCGAACATCTCGTCTACGCCAGAGTCGGCGTAAACTAACAAATGCGAAACGAGCCCCTTGTATTCGTGCTGAGATTTCGTCAGAGATCAGCCCGTTGGGGCTGATGGTACTTCCCAAATAAGTGAAGCGGTCAACGTGCTCTACCACTTCACTTCCTATTTTTAAACTAGGCGTCGATGTAGTCCAGTCCTGTAACATCATCTTGCATTTGGCGGGAGCGAATCGCATGCCAAACATTCGTAGATTGCGGCTCAAGGTGTTTAGAAGACTCTGCATTTCGTCAGCGTCTTCGCCTAGAAGGACTATATCGTCTGCATATTCCAAGTCAACGAGATTATTCCCCGGTAGCAAGTCAATCCCTGAGTCGCTGAAGTCACCTAGGGTTAAGTCCATTAACACATCTATGATGAAGTTGAATAGAAAAGGAGATAATGGGCATCCTTGACGGACACCACTGGTCGTCATCAGTTCAGATGACAGCTCGCCGTAAGCCCTCACCTGGCTGTATGAGTACGAGTAGAGTGCCTTAATCAGTGCAATATATTTTCTTGGAATTCCCTTTACAGCCAAGCATCTCCAGAGAACTTCCCGATCGACAGAGTCGAATGCTGCCTTTAGGTCAAGAAATATAATGACTGTTGGACGCCGGTAGGAATGCCTATGTTCTAGAATCTGTCGGAGGGTGAAGATATGATCAATACACCCTCTTCCTGGTCTAAAGCCTGCCTGGCTCTCTCGTGTTTGTGCTTCCCGAGCACCACTCAGTCTACGCATGATTATTGAGCCTAAGACTTTAGATACTATATTAGTCAAGCTAATCCCTCTGTGATTATCACAGGAAGACTTGTCTCCCTTCTTGTATATGGGGATAATCAGTGACTTACACCAACCCGATGGGACTTCTTCTGATTCCCAGACGCTGCCTAGTACCTCAGTTAATCCGGACAGTAAGCTGTCTCCACCGTACTTAAATACCTCTGGAGTCATTCCATCAGGTCCCGCTGCTTTGCCTAGTTTCAGATTGGTGACAGCTTTAGTAACCTCAGTTAGTGACGGAGGACCTGTGTCTATATCCCATTCAGGGAGGTGTTGGATGCTCGGAAGGTTGAGCGTGGCTGTGGGCAATTAAACTGCTCCTCATAATGCTCTTTCCAACGATCCAGTCGTCTATCCTGGGAGCTAATTATAGTGCCATTTTTTTCCGAGATTGTCTCACTAATGATTTGTCTTCTCCCACCCGTTTCCCTGATGAGTCCAAAGAGTTGCCTGGTGTTGCCTATCCTCGAAGCTTTCTCCATCTCTTTGGCTTTTGTCGCCCACCACTGTTCACGGTCCTTGCGGAGACTTTTCGTAAGTTTCCTCTTGTGCAGCTTTCGCTCCTCATTGAATTCGGAGCTCGCCGGAATAAGTCTTCTAGCATCTATCAGTTCGGATGAGGCGGTGGAGATCCAGTGGTTTTTACTCACCTTTGGGTTTACCTTATTCACAGCTTTTACAGCTGTATCTATGGCTGCCTGGATATTTTTCCAAGCTTCTTCAGGGTGAGCACAGCTGTCGAACACAGATATGTGTTTAGCTAGTTCTTCCTCAAATACGGATTTAGTTTCCTGATCGAGCTGGGGACGTGATGGTTTTACCGCCAGCTGTTTCCTACGTCCGTTCAGTCGTAAGCACACCCGAGCGCGGACCAGTGCATGGTCGGTATCTACGCACGTGTTCCAGAAGGAGCGACAATCTCCTACCGACCCACGCCAACGATAGCTTATTGCTATGTGGTCTATTTGTGTCCAGCGTTGGTTTGATGAAGGGGGTCTCCAAGTCAAACAGTGTCTCTCCTTGTGTTTGAAGTTAGTGCTTACAAGAAACAAATGATTATCAGAGCAGAACTGTAGGAGACGGTCACCGTTGTCGGTTCGCTGGCACGGAACTCCATAGGTGCCACCGACATCCTTCTCAGATTGACACAATTTCCCTACTTGAGCGTTAAAGTCACCAGCTAGAACGACTATGTCTGAGCGTTTAGCCTTTCCACCAAACTAGACAGCTTTTGGTAGAACTCATCCTTCGTTTCATCTGAACTGCAGTCAGTGGGGGCGTAGGCGGAGATTACGAAAAGGCATCGGCGAGTAGTGCAGTCCTTCCTCCTTCTTACTGATCCGTTCAGGCGGACAGCACACATTCGGCTATCTACCGGGATCCAGTCAAGCAATGTCTTTTCTGCCCTAGTACTCAAAGCTATCCCTACGCCAGCTAATCCTCGTGAACTAGCTGTGGCATCTCCTGACACCCTCAAGGTGAATTTTGCAGATTCAACCTGTTGGCCAGGTGGGGTTAGGTGAATAACCACACTTGGGTCTTGTATGCGTGTTTCTGAAACACAGCATACATCAATGGCTCGTGATGCCAGGGTCTTGGCTAGTGATGCTTGTTGTCCTATTTGGCAAAGTGTCCTAACATTAAGAGCTCCTATATGAAATTGGTGGCGCGGCTTTAAGAGGCTGTCGGTGGTGGTTTTTTGGCTTCCATCGTTTTTAGTGGACGCAGAGTGGAGAGGAAGTGGAGAGCTATCAAGTCGAGGAGTTGCATCAGTGGAAGGAAGGCAAGATGATAGAGATGAAGATGAAGACAAAGATGAGTGAGTAATAGAGAGGTTTCGTGTGCATTTCGGATTGTGAGGGCGATTGTTACTTCCCGGCTGCCCACACCGTGGAAGTTGGTTGCGTGACCGCAGAGCCCAGGGGACAACTGCTTGAGGCCGGTCACACGCGGCCTGTTTTTGTTCGTTCTTTTTGTTTGGTGTGCCTCAGTAGCATATTTATCACTCCTGCCCTGTGACACGGCAGCAGGAAGCGCGGTCGTTGTTAATCCGGGCCACGGCCGATCCGGCATGAAATTTTGTGATTTTGTATTGGACATGATGTTGGATTGGGTAGCTGCTTTTTGTTTAACCGCTATCCAAACAACCTGCCTGGCATGGTAGAACCTCAAGAGACATAAGTCTCAGCCAGTATAGCTTGAATAGATCATTGCGGTGTTCAAGCCCGACCACCACGTCAAGGTAGCAGCTTTCGGTCGGGCGGTGGGTGGATCGCAGTCAAATACGTAGGGTGTTGGTAAGTGTCGTATCGGTCGATGAGACGGCTGACCAGCGTTGCGATTGAGTAGCTGCTTGAAATGTTCAGCCCATAGTTCCATCTTACCATTGGTGTCCAAAATAATTTCTCCTGATGCTGTGCGTAACACAGCATGTCTGTTAAGTCGTTTGCCAGATGATAGGCGTATGAGGCGATAAAGTTTTCCGAAATCGCCTACATTTGATGCTGCTTCCATGCTAGTCGCCACATTAGACCAATAGCGATTTATGTCATTCCTAGCAGATTGTGTAGCTTTGCTCCTGAGGGAGCGATAAACTGGAGACTTTGCTAGGCGAGCGTCTCTGGCTTGCGAGGACAGATGCATGGTGTGCTCTGAAATCCAGTCTTTCTGCTTCTTGGATGTGGTACCCAAATGCGACATTGAAGCTTTAGAGACTACTTCTTTGAAATGATTCCATCGTGTCTCAGGTGTATTAGAAGATGTGGATGTTGGTTCATCTGCGGAACTTAGTTCGGCCTGGATTTGTTTGGACAAGACTTGTCGCTTTGTCGAACATTGAAGCGGGGCAACATTGATACGCTTCGGAGGTCGCGACTTCTGGCGTGTTATTAAACGAAGTTTGAATTTCACCCGAACTAGAGTATGGTCTGATCCCCCTTTATTTCCGGCCTCTGCGCCATGATAGGATCGACAGTCCTCCACCGAGGAGATCCAGCGTGAGCGCACTAGGATGTAGTCGATCTGATGTGCAGTGCGACCGTCGTTCAAATACCAGGTGAGAAGATGTTTTCTAGGGTGTTGAAATCGAGTGTTGGTGATATATAATCGATTGTAATCAGAAAAAGCTAAAAGTCTATCACCATTACGGCAGCGCTGATCGAGACCGTGTTTGCCTAGTATATGTTTTGTCGCGTCGTCTGAAGGGTCAATGCGGGCGTTCCAATCGCCGGCTACTATGAGAACGTCACGCTTTGGGATTTTGCTGATTGCCTCTTGAAGATTGTCATAAAATTCGTCTTTGATACTTTCATCAGAGTCGAGGGTTGGGGCATAGACAGCGAGAACAGAAATGTCGAGCGGGGAACCCTTGAACCTAGCGATTGCAACTCTGGAGTTGACCGGTTCGAATGATATTAGGGCATTATTGGCTTTGTTACTGAGAGCAAATGCTACCCCATGTTGTCCCGAATTATTCTGGGGTCCACTATGAAGCAACCAGAATGAAGAATCTGTTCCAGGAACGGCTATTCGGCGGGAGCCATGATCGGGTAACCTCACTTCAGATAGACACACTATGTCCACCTTGTAGTCGTAAAACGAACGCATGGTGATAGACTGGCTACCAGGATCCAACAGCGTCCTAACATTCCAGCAGCCAACAAATAGTTGGTTTCTAAGTGTTAATTTCCCAGCTGGCTTACTTTTCACACTAACCACCGGGTGAGTACAGGGCGCGCCGCTTACCGGGAACGCCGTAGCACGGTGAGAGTTGTTCGTAAGAGAGTTCATGAAGTTTCATGGGAATTTGGTACGAGTGATGTCCCCAACATCGCTCGGCCTTTTGCTTGAGAGTGCAGCTCTAGCCTTTACACAACCAAGTGTGACCTACAAGGCAGTAGGAGTGGAGTAGGGAGTCCACTATCCATTGGCAGCCGGTGACCGGAGTCCGGTTCATACGCCTTTTTGAATGGGGCCAGACATCCAACAAGCCCTTTGTCCATACGTCTGCCGGTGAGCTTCATACGCCAGTCGTTGGAGGTTTGGAATCAGGGTTTAGCCATCTCCCCTAGACTGTCATCCGAGGGACAGTCAACCCGGTGAAGAGCGCCGGGCATCCGCTTTCGCCCTCTCACTTTGGTGAAAAAACACCTCCGCCATGTGAAGGCAGTGAGTAGGACTTCCTCAGGAGAGGCTATGTAGGACGCCCGGTCATATGGGAGCATTTCAAGAGGTGTGCGGAGGGGTGGCCAACCCGCAGTGCAAGGCACCCACCCCCAACCATCCTGAGGCTTTGGAGGCTATCAAACTTCTCAGCAAGTTATGTAGCAATTTTACTTGCCGACTAATCCTCTTGGTTTTTTAACCCTTTCTAAGATCTAAGACCTTCTAGGAGCTATTTTATAAATGACATTAACTGGGGCTGATCCGTGTCAAATTAACTGACTGTGGCTTGAAAGACACCTTTCAGTTCGCTAAACAACTAGAGGATTTAGATATCTCAAATAAACTCATGGTGTCTCTTCGCTGTTTACAAAGATCCCTTTAGAAGAAAGCATCGTTTCAACTACGGGCGGAACTGACGAGGATATCAAAGCCAGAATCGGAAAAGCAAGACAAGCTTTCATTACTCTTAAGTCTGTGTTCAGGTCAACAGCACTCACCATCAACAACGACATCCGGATTTTCAACTCCAATGTGAATTCAGTGCTACTATACGGATCAGAGACTTGGCGCGTCATAAAGAGCATCTCAAACAAACTACAGACCTTCATTAACAGTTGTCTTCGCTCAATACTCAAGATCAGATGGCCGGTTAGAAAAGATCAGCAATAGTGAGGGATCTCTGGCAATTAGCTAACCAACGAGGAACCGATTGTGCAACACATGTGCAGGAAGAAATGGAGGTGGATTGGCCATACTCTGAGAAATCAAACCATCAAGTGGCATTACTCTCCAAGCCATCGCTCGAGTGGAAGCCGAAAGGGAAGCGACGAGTTGGTCGTCAATGTGAGGGTAACTTGGAGGAGGTCATGTGAAGAGGAGATGAAAGCATGTGTGCAGGCTTGGAGCCAGGTGAAAACTCTAGCAGAGAACCGAACGCAATGGAGACGCGCAGCTGAAGCCCTATGTTCCTCTAGGAATTAAAGGAAATAATAATAATAAAAAATACTAAACGTTCTGAATAGTGTTCATCCTAATATAAAGTTCACAATGGAGTGTGACTATGAGGACAAGTTTTACTTTCCGAACCATGGCAACGAAAATCATAAAGATGGTAAAATCATGAGGTCCATCTATAGAAATAAGACCTGGAGAGTGATTTACCTGAACTTCAAAAGCTTCTGTACTGTAAGTCACAAAAATGGGTTGGTGAGAACACTGTTTGATCATGTAAGGAAGCTTTGTTCAGAAAAAAAAGTCGAGGAAGAACTATCCGTTGTGAAAAATGACTGTGTGAAAATAGCCACCGACAGAAGTTCATCGACAAACATGACAAACGTGGTGCTGAACAAGGTGAAGTACAACACTAGAGAAAAAGTACAGCCTTCTATAGTTTGCCTTCAAAGGCGACAATATTGCTAGTAGAATAAGATACAGACCTAACGCTGCCCTGAAAAGGACATATCCATCCGCCAAGCTTGTATGTGTTTATCAAACAACTAGTTGTTTGAGACAATCAAAAGTGGACATACTCGTGTGTTATCACATCCTCTAAGCTACTTGTTTTGAAGCTGATTGTTCCCTTGACTTGAACTTTGACCCTTTGTGTGTTAGGTTTCTTTCTTATCGGTTGATAAATTTTGTCTATCTCGGTGTGTCTATTGATTGGTGATTCACTGAAATACCAGACAGGCTCCTGAAGATTCTCTAGCATTCATGGTATTTCCTGTGTCTAATATTTGAACGTTGGTTGTCCCAGTCGAATTGATGTCCGTGGTTGTCTGTGTGTAGTGATATGAGGGAGTGGATATCATCTCTTTTGACGGCTAGTTTGTCTTGATGGATGCGAAGAAGAAGAGGATGTCAACTTTGGCTTATGTAGTGTTTTTTGCAGTTGTTACAATTCTATTTTATAGATGATGTCGGTTTTCTCTTTTTTCATTTTGAATCTTTTGGTTGACATAGAGCCAGCTAAGTGAAGTGATTTTGTTGGTTTGTGTGAGACGTCAATTCCTAAAGGTTTCAAGAGGCTTGCAGCGATTTCTGAGATATCCTTCATTTTTGGTAGGGCGGTTTTCCTTGTGCTTTTCTAAGGGGCTTTTGGTTTGATAGGTTGGCTCGGGAGTATATGTCTTTTGATCCATGGAACTACACACAGACAACCACGGACATCAATTCGACTGGGACAACGTTCAAGTATTAGACAGAGGAAACAACAAGAATCCTGCAGAATTTTTAGAAGCCTGGTATTCCAATGAATCATCAATCAATAGACACATCGAGATAGACAAGATTTACCAACCAACAAAAAGGAAATCTCACACACAAAGTTCAAGTCAAAGAAACAATCACTTTTAAAACAAATCTAAAAGCTCACTTCAATTCAAATTGAAGTATGCGATGAAGCTGTCGCCTAGTAGGGCGATGAAAGCTTCGCGAACTAATCATCCAGCTCATCACCACATCAAAATATGGTATATATATATATAATTTACAAAATCTCAGGAATTTAAGTCGTACATAAATAAATCTGGTCATTTAGTCAAAGACAAAGGTTAAAATAAAAGATGATGATATTTTACATTAGGGTCAAACGTCATCCAATCCATAAGATGAATCCTGCCAATACTTGCTGAAAATATTGACTACTTCCTCATAAATCTCTCCTTGAATTTCATACGGTAGGATTAGAAGCAATTATTAAATACTTTATTCTCAGAAGACTATATATAAAAACTTTATGATATCTTATTTGACACACATTTTATGTAATGAGAGAAGTGTTAGGTGTGAAATCACTAACCTATTAGGAGATGGTGAGTAAACGGTCGACCGTTGATCCTTTAATTACTTCAATCATTGTTATCACTGTTTCTTTTGTTACAAAAGAAATTCGCGGTTGATGAAATTCCTGAGGATTTATCATTGTTTCCATTAACTTTTGATTTTACATTAATATTCTTCACTGACATTATTATCACTTAAACACTCTCCTAATCATTATTATTCCTTGTACTATATGCTGAAAATTCTACATTGTATCCAACGTAATGTTCGGAATGAAGCCTGTTATTATTATTATCTGAAGTGCAGTGTCTTTGATTGCCGTACTGACATGCAATATATATATATATAGAGTCTTGCTAGTGAATATTCCCTAGTAGCCATCCATCATTTAACATTGCTATTTTAATCGCGTCACTGTCACAGCGGTAGAATGCTCACCAACCATGCATGTGGTTCTGTGTTCGATTCCCGGTTGACAAACTCCTAAACCTCACTAAGCAAGTAGTAAGGCTGGTACAGAGGGAAGGTTGAGCATGACGCCAGCTACCAACCCCATCCCGTAAAAATAAATACCATTGCTACTGAAACTACACAGCTCTAGCATGAAGAACTATTTCCCACTGTGTCTCTGTCTGGATTCAACATAGAACTTGGCACCGAAGTGCAGCACTTCGAGTTGCCACGTTCCAAATACCACACAAAGGTAGACAAGAAGATGAGTGAAGAGAATCAATACAGTCTGACAAGTATAAGAGTGAAACAGAATGGGTAATGGTAGAAAGGAATATGAAAGATTACAGAGACTGAATACATCTGCGCTGGCCATTGACAACGATTTTGAGCCATGTCACCTATTGTCTCCAGCCATTGATTCCTAGAGTCCCGAGGGCCCCAACCCGGGAGTCTGCATCTCCCCACCTACCTGACTCAGTTTAACTGTCAAGGATTTCATGGACTGACTCCATGTTTTTGTTTGGCCACCACTTACTCTTTCCCAACCTGCACCTATATCAGCTAGTAATGCCCGTCGTCGGGGAAGGCGATGGTTAGACATGCGCAGCACGTGACCTAGCCATCTCAGTCTATGTAGCTTTATAGCTTCGTCGATTGATTTTCCCTCTTTGCCCAACACTCTACGCCTAATGTCAATATTACTTACCTTATTATACCACCTAACGTGAGACAGAGATCGTAGACATCTATGATCAAAAACAGCCAACCTTTTCATGTCTTCAACTCGTATTGGCCATGTTTCAGAGCCATAGAGAAGGACGGAGCGAACTGCTGAGCAGTACACACGTCCCTTGGTTGATAACCGGATGTCACGCCTACGCCAGAGATGGTGTAAGTCAGCGAAAGCAGCTCGAGCTTTTCGGATCCGTGCTGAGATTTCATCGCCAATCAGTCCGTTGGTGCTAATACAACTTCCCAAATAGGTGAAGTGGTCAACATGTTCTATCACTTCACTCCCTATCACTAAGCTAGTAGCTGACGTAGTCCAGTCCTGTAGCAGCATCTTACATTTTGCAAGGGCGAATCGCATGCCAAACATACGAAGATTGCTGCTCAAGGTGTTCAGAAGACTCTTCTGGATTTTGTCAGCATCCTCCCCTAACAGGACTATGTCATCTGCATATTCTAAGTCTATAAGACTATTCCCTGGTAACAAGTCGATTCCTAAGTCATTAAGTTCAGTTAAGGATACTTCCATTAGCATATCTATGATGAAGTTAAACAGGAATGGGGAAAGTGGACATCCCTGTCGGACACCACTGGTTGTTACCAATTCAGATGACAATTCCCCATAAGCCTTTTTACACGGCTACATGATTTTGAAGAGAGTGCCTTGATTAGTGCAATGTGTACTTTCTTGGCACTCCCTTCACAGTCAAACATTGCCATAGTACTTTTCGATCTACAGAGTCGAAGGCCGCCTTCAAGTCAAGAAATATGGCAATTGTTGGACGCCGAAAAGTGTGTCTATGTTCTAGAATCTGTCGGAGAGTGAAGATATGACCCATGCAATGTTCCAGTAGGAACGTAAAGGAAAAAGAACATTGTTATATAATTATGACTGCTGCTCTATCTAAAACATTTTGCTTACTTGTAACTTTGTTCTGATGCCAACTTCTACCAGTTAACTGTCCTGACCTTTGTAATCAATTAATTTCACCTCTCCTATACCTCAAACGCACGATTTCCGTAAACTAACACCGTCACTTGACTGTTATAATTTTAATGTTAGAAAACTACATATTAAACCAGAGTTGCTGACAAGTCAAGTCCAAAAACATATTCTGGAACACTCTCTTACCTGGCTAGCCAGCCAGAGGGGAAAATAAGGGAACCAGTAGCTGCATCCTCGAGCACCTTGTCAACTCTGGACGTCGAGCACCTCCACTCCGCATGAATGCTTCACAGAGCTACATAGAGTTCCTCAATATCGCATGATAGGACTTTGAATATGCTATCTATGTGTAGCTGAACATATTGACTATTCGGGATCTGAAACTGGACCTCTGAATTCAAAAGCACTACATTAATTCATTCGCCCTATCTTGGCCAGAGTAACGTTCTTACTATAATTTTGCTTCATTTTATCATGTGGTGTAGATCTGCTACCTGGAGATAGACTTTTCGACCTCGAGTATGCAGACGATATCGTCTTACTGTGCGATAGCATGCAGGCTGCCCAAATCGCACTTAATCAGTTGGCGATCAGTGTCTGTAAGTATGATATGTGCTTTGCGCCGTCTAAGTGCAAAGTACTGTTACAAGATCGACAGGAGCCTGTACCTGCACTCACTCTTGCGGGTGAACCGCTTGAAGTTGTTGATAAGTTTGTGTACCTGGGTAGTTGTGTGAGTGCTGGCAGAGGGGTGACGGATGAGATTTCCAGCCGTTTAATAAAGGCTAGGGTGGCATACATCAACTTGAGCCACCTCTGGCGCCGTCGCGACGTTAGCCTGGCTGTCGAAGGTCGGGTATACAATGCTTCGGTGTGGGCTGCGCTGCTCTACGCCTGTGAAACCTGGCCTCTTCTCCGAGCTGAGGATGTGCGACGACTCTGCGTGTTCGATCATCGCTGTCTCCGCAGGATTACTTGCGTTCAATGGCATCATCTCGTGAGTAATTCTGTGGTTCGGCGGCGTGTGTTTAAACACAGTGGAGATCACCATTGATTGAGTGTCGCCATCTGGAAACACAGACTCCGGTGGCTTGGACATGTGCTCCGAATGTCACCCCAGAGGCTTCCGTACAGGTCTCTGTTCGCTAGCCCTGGGACGGGATGGAAAAGGCGGAGAGGTGGTCAGTCCATGACGTGGCGTCGTGGGATGAAGGATTTTTGTACTAGATTAGCATCGGTTGGTGTGTCACGACTCCCTGGTTGGGGTCCGAGAGATAGCTCAAATCGATGGCTTGAAACGTTATCGGATATGGCCAAGAATCGTATTCAGTGGCGAATGTGTTGTGATTTCCTTCTTTCTTCCCTTCCCGATGATAGCTAACGAACACTGTTTGAACTTGTTAAGCATGAGTGTTTTCCTTCCAGATGAAGTTCTTTATCTGTTCTCTACTTATATATATATATATATATATATATATATATCTTTTCCTTCCTTCTTTTTTTCTTTTTGATATATGTTGTTTTATTATTATTGTGTGGCGCATCTTTCTTGGTGCCATATTGCACCAAGTTTTTATGCGTTTAAATAAGATAAAATAATAAAATAATAATTTTATCATGTAAGTTTATGATTATTATTAAAATTATTCTCATCATCCTTATTATATTATCACTCTATTACTGTTTACTAATAACACAGGATTTCCAAACAGATTTAAAAAAAAAACTCTTTACAGGATTTTATCATGAGCTGACATCATTTAGAGAACCATTGGAAAACCTGGGAGTACTGGACAGCTGTTTCGCCAGCCAAGTTTGGGACTCTTCAGCAGTACGCACACAAGGCTAGCCGTCGAACCCATGACCTTCTGGTCACAAGGCTGGTGAGCTCGTAGACCATTGAGCCACTGGGACCCGATCCAATGACTTGCCTATGAATTCTAACTTCTGCCAATTCACGACAGCGCGACCGCTAGTCAATGTCTTCGGCGAGTATTTGTCCTCACACCTGACCAGCTGCACCCTACTGGTCACGACTTCTAACTAGAACCCTAGGATCGGGTCCCAGTGGTTTAATGGTATATGCGTTAGCTCACGATGCAACCAGAAGGTCCTGGGTTCAAACCCTATCGGTGGGTGCGTACTGCTGAAGAGACCCAAACTAGACTGACGAGACAGCTGTCCAGTACTCTCTGCAGGTTTTCCAATGGTTCTCTAACCAATATCAGCTCATGATGAAATCCTGTAAACCAATCAAATCCCTACAAACCAACACTTGACAAAAACTCTTTATTGTCTTTCCACTAGTTTTTTATCCACTCTACACAATCATGTTGATGAGTCGTTTTCCCAAGCTTATCGCGTCATCCCGACTTCTGCCCCCTTTTTCTAACTTCCAACTAGTCACCCTCTTCTAGATTATACCTTAATTCGTGTAATTTTCTAAGACAAATTTACCAGTATCTGATTGGTCTTATGAATTTTTTGTCAGATATAATTATAGGATTAGTAAGCTAATAGAAAACGTCACATAACATGGTGTGAGATTTGATAAGATAGAATTCAATATTTTTGGATTTAGGATGACAAGTTAGACAAGCGGAAACAATTCAGAGTGTGAGAGTCGTAATAATAACAATAATAATCGTAGTAATGAGGGAAAGGTATATATAGAGTAACAAAATAAACAAAATAACTAAATGTTTATTCCTCTACGGCCAAGGCAGAATTAGGGACCTTACATACTTCATATGTACACAAATGTCTGGCTTCAAGTCATGAATTGCCAAGACCTCTGCTGTCTTTAAAAGTCTGTAACGAAGAAAACATGGCAAATTAGCATGGAATCGGTAGATGATCTTAAAATCATGGCCAGAGTTGGTAGAGTGACAGGAGTCGATCAGGTGTTCTGCTGAAAAGAATGTCTTACTGACTGATTTAGAGAGACGGTTTTTGAGCATATCTGAAGCATGATCACCTTTGAATTTCAAGTTCGCGAATAAGACTTTCTTTGGAACTCAGTCGGTGACCAGTTTAGACTGCCTATTTTTCGTGTTACTGTTAATAAATCAGTTCGAGTAACCGTCTTCTGCGAGTGGGGCTTTTAAAAAGTCAGGTTCTGAGAAAACGCAATCAGAACTACAAATCTTCCTTTTCTTGGAGATAGGCACCCAACTATAAAAATTAGTTAGTTGTCAATTCCATGTACGCTTCCGGTGGATGGATCTTTTGAGAGATCCGTCATTATTTTCTACTAAGGCAGACACCAAGAAAGGGAATACTTAGTTTACATTCCTTTTTTATGGTGAATTGTAAACAAGGGTGACTGTTGTTAAAAGCAAACAAGACATCATCAAGAATCACGTTATTATCGCAGATAACAAAAGTATCATCTACGTGTTTCCTATAAATCTCGGAATTGCAATTTTTTATTTCGTGGAAAATTCCCATTGGGACATATGGAAAATCAAAACAAGTGATACTCAGATGTTGGTTTGTACGGATTCAATTGGTTTCAGGATTCCATCAGGAACTGAAATCGATTAGACAACCACTGGAAAACCAGCTGGGAGTACTGGACAGCTGTTTCTTCCTAGTTTCGGACTCCTCATCAGTACGCAACAATTGTGGTTCGAACCCAGGACCTTTTTCAACTTGTATCCGTCCTATGAATTCTTTTGCCACTTGATAATTAACTATGATTATAATCACAGACATTTTAAGTTTAGTCAAAGCAATAAGAAGGAAGACGTAATTTGTCTGAATCGTGTGTTGTATGTATTTGCGCAACACATTCCGAACAATTTGATCACACTCCACGGACTTGTCATAGGAATAGATATGAAATTATTAAAGAGTTAAGAGGTGAGAAAATAGACAAGTTAGGTCAAGTTAAAAGGACATATTCAAGGTCAAAATAACAATGAAGACCACTAAATCAAATGGCAAAGGTAATATCACATCTGGTATAGTATCAAAACAAAATTTACCAAAGAAGGTTGAATGTGACGATGAATTGTTTTTGAACACATAAAGGTGTCTTGGATTTTCTGATTACTAGGGCTTCCACAAACTTTCGGATACGCCCCAAACACGTTTTATAGATAGGTTTGAAAGATGTGTTAACGTCAATTTTATGTCCTGTTTCTATAATATGTTTCAAAATAGAAGAGCTAGGTCTCCTGTTCTCACCATTAATGGGTTCTAAAGTTTCCATTTGTTTCTGGAGCCATTTAGGAGTATGCTCTGTCTATTTTCTCACCCCTTAACTCTTTATTGATTTCATATAGATGTACTACTGTAACAACAGAAGACAAGGGCCAGGCAACAGATCGTTTTATTACGAAAATCAACACGTATTTATATATATTTTATGTACATTAATAAGGCTTATGCAAGCAGAAAAAGACAGTCTTCTCATTGGTTGTTTCTCGGAAGTTAAGCAGACAAACAAAGCCTTCTGATTGGTTGTTTTCAATATTTCCCGGAAAGTAGAGCCATTTATCTGCGAATCATATTTGTCCACGTTTAAGTTTGCTGTGATTGGTTGTTGAAACAGCCTTGTTCATATTTTCTCACGGCCCATATTAGTGACCTAGACATTGACGTAAATTAATGCCAACCAATCGGCTAGCAGCCTGCTCTCACCACACTATGACAAGTCTGTATGCGATCAGATCGTTCGAAATGTGTTGCACAAATACATCTTACACAATTCAGACAAATTACGTCTTCTTATTTCTTTGTCTGAATTCATAAGGGAACTAACTGTTTGAGAATTTTAATTTTAGTTACATTACATACTACTATTATTATTTAATGTGGTTCACGCCTATGATTCATTTCCCTCATCGAATATAATTTCTTGAAAACAGTAAATATGCGATTGTACAGCCTTTGAAAATGAATCATTGCGGTTGACGTCTTTTCCTTACTTCTTTGCTATTCAGCTTGTTGTTTTCTCACATCTAAAGTTGTCATTCACAGGCTACAGATAACGAATGTATTAGACAGCAAATCAAACCATTAATTGATTAAACTTTCGATTTAATAGTGAGAAATATCCCATCTTATGAATTCAATGTTTTTCCAATAATTTCTCCGCTTCAGGTCTTACAATTATAAAATCTAATAATTCTTGTCGTTAAAATAATCGCCAGTTATGCAGCAGATGCATTTTTTACGTAATAACAGATTAGTTATACGTGTCAAAAAATAGTCGTATTTTGTGACAAAAGTGCTAGGCTGAAATCAATTAGAAAAATGTGAAATGGGAGACAATTGGTGATTAGTCATAATAGATTCGTAGGATGTAGGGTAGGAAAATTTATAAGTCAGTTCAACGTTATAAAAGGTGTCAGGTGAGTGAGTTGTATGTATTAAAAAGGAGATAGACTGAAATTAGGTTCATAATGAAATAACGAATATGTGGAATGAAACAGACGGAAGCATATATTGAGGAAAGAGATACTATCACAAATAATAAGTCCAGATAGTATAAATGGAAAATTCGACAGTACTGAGAGAATCTGTAGATTTTCCCGTCGATTGATTAGACCGAATTGCTCGGTCTCACGTTGACATGTAAGCTTCTTTTACAGATGCTTCGACGATGTTTGGGCATTTAATAGCAATTTTAATTGGTAGGTGGTTTATTTATTATTTTATTTAAACGCATAAAAAAAACTTGGTACAATATGGCACCAAGAAAGATGCGCCACACAATAATGATAAAAGAACATAGATCAAAAAGAAAAAAAAAGGAAGGAAGGAAAAGAAACATATATATACATATAAGTAGAGAACGGAAAAAGAACTTCATCTGGAAGGAAAACACTCATGCTTAACAAGTTCAAACAGTGTTCGTCAACTATCATCGGGACGGGAAGAAAGAAGGAAATCGCAACACATTCGCCATTGATTACGATTCTTGGCCATATCCGATAACGTTTCGAGCTATCTCTCGGACCCCAACCAAGGAGTCGTGACACACCAACCGATGCTAATCTAGCACAAACATCCTTCATCCCACGACGCCACGTCATGGACTGACCACCTCTCCGCCTTTTCCATCCCGTCCCAGGGCTAGCGAATAAACACCTGTACGTAGGCCTCTGAGATGACATTCGGAGCACATGTCCAAGGCACAGGAGCCGGTGTTTCCAGATAACGACACTCAATGAATGATGATCTCTACTGTGTTTAAACACACGCCGCCGAACCTCAGAATTACTCACGCGATGATGCCATTGAACGCAAGTAATCCTGCGGAGACAGCGGTGATCGAACACGCAGAGTCGTCGCACATCCTCAGCTCGGAGAAGAGGCCAGGTTTCACAGGCGTAGAGCAGCACAGCCCACACCGAAGCATTGTATACCCGATCTCTGACAGTCAGGCTAACATCGCGACGGCACCATAAGTGGCTCAAGTTGATGTATGCCACCCTAGCCTTCATTATACTGTTGGAAATCTCATCCGTCACCCCTCCGCCAGCACTCACACAACTACCCAGGTACACAAACTTATCAACAACTTCAAGCGGTTCATCCGCAAGAGTGAGTGCAGGTACAGGCTCCTGCCAATCTTGTAACAGTACTTTGCACTTAGACGGCGCAAAGCACATACCATACTTACAGACACTGATCGCCAACTGATTAAGTGCGATTTGGGCAGCCTGCATACTATCGCACAGTAAGACGATATCGTCTGCATACTCGAGGTCGAAAAGTCTATCTCCAGGTAGCAGATCTACACCACCTTCACGCACATCCTTCAGAGCTGACTCCAGAATGTCATCGATGGCAAAGTTAAAGAGAAATGGAGAGATTGGGCAACCCTGTCTAACCCAACTGTTGGTTGGGAACGGTGGTGATAGTTGGTTGTATGCCCTCACTCTACCTGAGGTGTTGCTGTATAGGGCTTTCAAGATGTTAACAAATTTCTCAGGTACACCCCTCTCTAACAGACAGTTCCAGAGCACAGTTCTGTCCAACCAATCGAAGGCAGGCCTAATATCAAGAAACACAACGATCGTTGGCCTGCAATACGCGTGGAGGTGTTCCAACAACTGACGAAGGGTGAACACATGATCAATGCATCCACGACCTGAACGAAACCCAGCCTGCTCTTCGCGAATCAATCCTTCACGTATTTTGCACAGTCTGCGAAGCAAGACAGCAGCCAATATTTTAGACGCGACTGGTAACAGACTGATACCCGTATGGTTGTCACACGAATCACGTCGATTCTTTTTAAAGATGGGGACGATAATGGCTTCATTCCACATTGATGGTACGCTCTCTGTCTCCCACACCTTCCTGAACAACCCAGTTAAAGCTATTGTGAGAGTCTCGCCACCATCTTTAAAAAGAGCCGGGGGTAATTTGTCTGGGCAGGGCGCCTTATGGCGCTTCAGAACTTGGAGTTCCTTACGGACCTCCGCTTCGGTGGGTGGGTCGGTACTAACCGACCAAGGAGCACTCGGGCTAATGATAGTAGACACTGAAGCTGGTGGCCAGCTGAACTGCTTCCCGAAGTGCTCTGCCCAGCGTTCCAGGCGTCTTTTCAGGCTGGTAATTGGAGTGCCATCTGCCTCACAGACCGTCTCGCTGACACCTTGTTTCTTGCTGCCGGTGGCTCGTATGAGTTGGAACAGCTTCCGACTGTTGCCAGATGCAGCAGCTGACTCCATCTCACACGCACGTTCTGACCACCAGGCTTCGCGGTCCTTAAGTAAACACAGTCTAATCTTGCGCGTGAGCGCCTTTCGCTGATTGTTGTGTTCGCTGCCAGCCGGAATGGACCGGCGTTCATCCAGGAGTTGCAAGGAACTCGCAGAAACCCAGTGGTTATTAGCGGAGCATTCTTTCAAGCCGCAAGCGGCTACACTCGCCTTTTGCATGGCACCTTGCACATGAAGCCAATGTTCATCTATACTACTTGGGGGTTGCTGGCAAGCATTGTTTTTAACTCATTCTGATATTTCAAAGAAGTAGCAGGTGCTACTAGTTTCCTCACATCAACGCTTAGAGTGCCTTAATCAGTGCAATATATTTTCTCGACATTCCCTTTACAGCCAAGCATCTCCAGAGAACTTCTCGATCGACAGAGTCGAATGCTGCCTTTAGGTCAAGAAATATAATGACTGTTGGACGCCGGTAGGAATGCCTATGTTCTAGAATCTGTCGGAGGGTGAAGATATGATCAATACACCCTCTTCCTGGTCTAAAGCCTGCCTGGCTCTCTCGTGTTTGTGCCTCCCGAGCACCACTCAGTCTACGCATGATTATTGAGCCTAAGACTTTAGATACTATATTAGTCAAGCTAATCCCTCTGTGATTATCACAGGAAGACTTGTCTCCCTTCTTGTATATGGGGATAATCAGTGACTTACACCAACCCGATGGGACTTCTTCTGATTCCCAGACGCTGCCTAGTACCTCAGTTAATGCAGACAGTAAGCTGTCTCCACCGTACTTAAATACCTCTGGAGTCATTCCATCAGGTCCCGCTGCTTTGCCTAGTTTCAGATTGGTGACAGCTTTAGTAACCTCAGTTAGGATGGAGGACCTGTGTCTATATCCCATTCAGGGAGGTGTTGGATGCTCGGAAGGTTGAGCGTGGCTGTGGGCCAATTAAACTGCTCCTCATAATGCTCTTTCCAACGATCCAGTCGTCTATCCTGGGAGCTAATTATAGTGCCATTTTTTTCCGAGATTGTCTCACTAATGATTTGTCTTCTCCCACCCGTTTCCCTGATGAGTCTAAAGAGTTGCCTGGTGTTGCCTATCCTCGAAGCTTTCTCCATCTCTTTGGCTTTTGTCGCCCACCACTGTTCACGGTCCTTGCGGAGACTTTTCGTAAGTTTCCTCTTGTGCAGCTTTCGCTCCTCATTGAATTCGGAGCTCGCCGGAATAAGTCTTCTAGCATCTATCAGTTCGGATGAGGCGGTGGAGATCCAGTGGTTTTTACTCACCTTTGGGTTTACCTTATTCACAGCTTTTACAGCTGTATCTATGGCTGCCTGGATATTTTTCCAAGCTTCTTCAGGGTGAGCACAGCTGTCGAACACAGATATGTGTTTAGCTAGTTCTTCCTCAAATACGGATTTAGTTTCCTGATCGAGCTGGGGACGTGATGGTTTTACCGCCAGCTGTTTCCTACGTCCGTTCAGTCGTAAGCACACCCGAGCGCGGACCAGTGCATGGTCGGTATCTACACACGTGTTCCAGAAGGAGCGACAATCTCCTACCGACCCACGCCAACGATAGCTTATTGCTATGTGGTCTATTTGTGTCCAGCGTTGGTTTGATGAAGGGGGTCTCCAAGTCAAACAGTGTCTCTCCTTGTGTTTGAAGTTAGTGCTTACAAGAAACAAATGATTATCAGAGCAGAACTGTAGGAGACGGTCACCGTTGTCGGTTCGCTGGCACGGAACTCCATAGGTGCCACCGACATCCTTCTCAGATTGACACAATTTCCCTACTTGAGCGTTAAAGTCACCAGCTAGAACGACTATGTCTGAGCGTTTAGCCTTTCTCACCAAACTAGACAGCTTTTGGTAGAACTCATCCTTCGTTTCATCTGAACTGCAGTCAGTGGGGGCGTAGGCGGAGATTACGAAAAGGCATCGGCGAGTAGTGCAGTCCTTCCTCCTTCTTACTGATCCGTTCAGGCGGACAGCACACATTCGGCTATCTACCGGGATCCAGTCAAGCAATGTCTTTTCTGCCCTAGTACTCAAAGCTATCCCTACGCCAGCTAATCCTCGTGAACTAGCTGTGGCATCTCCTGACACCCTCAAGGTGAATTTTGCAGATTCAACCTGTTGGCCAGGTGGGGTTAGGTGAATAACCACACTTGGGTCTTGTATGCGTGTTTCTGAAACACAGCATACATCAATGGCTCGTGATGCCAGGGTCTTGGCTAGTGATGCTTGTTGTCCTATTTGGCAAAGTGTCCTAACATTAAGAGCTCCTATATGAAATTGGTGGCGCGGCTTTAAGAGGCTGTCGGTGGTGGTTTTTTGGCTTCCATCGTTTTTAGTGGACGCAGAGTGGAGAGGAAGTGGAGAGCTATCAAGTCGAGGAGTTGCATCAGTGGAAGGAAGGCAAGATGATAGAGATGAAGATGAAGACAAAGATGAGTGAGTAATAGAGAGGTTTCGCGTGCGTTTCGGATTGTGAGGGCGATTGTTACTTCCCGGCTGCCCACACCGTGGAAGTTGGTTGCGTGACCGCAGAGCCCAGAGGACAACTGCTTGTGGCCGGTCACACGCGGCCTGCTTTTGTTTGTTCTTTTGTGTGAATCAGTAGCAGATTTATCACTCCTGCCCTGTGACACGGCAACAGGAAGCGCGGTCGTTGTTAATCCGGGCCACGGCCGATCCGGCATGAAATTTTGTGATTTTGTATTTATCATGATGTTGGATTGGGTAGCTGCTTTTTGTTTAACCGCTATGCAAACAACCTGCCTGGCATGGTAGGACCTCAAGAGACATAAGTCTCAGCCAGTATAGCTTGAATAGATCATTGCGGTGTTCAAGCCCGACCACCACGTCAAGGTAGCAGCTTTCGGTCGGGTGCGGGCTGAGATACTGCCCGGGCGCCCAGACCGAAGCAGGTGGTTTTATTAAGGGACCACCCCTCGAGCCTTTGATTTGGAGTCTAATGCACAAGGCAGCGGAGCAGCGTCAGGAGCTGCATTCCCATGGTTTCCGGTGACCCATATGGGTTCATACGCCATTTGTTCCGATTGGATACTGGAGCCCATGTACCCCATGGTAACTGCTTTCAGTTTAACCGCTATCCAGAAAACCTCCCTGACATGGTAGGACCTGTAGAGACAGAGTCCCAGTTCAGCTTGTTGGGTCATTGCGGTATTTAAGCCCGACCACCACGACAAGGTAGCAGTTATCGGCCGGGATTGGTAGGTGGTAACTAGCAGTGGAATCCAGGATGCGCATTTTGTCCTATTTGGGACTCCCCTGCCGGGTGTACCTGCATTTCTTAGCGAGGGATGATGTTCACACCGAAGCTCGAAACCAGTGCCCATAATGTCAAAGGCCAAAGCGTTATCTACTAGACCCCTAGGCTCACGAGAGCCACCTCTTGTGCAAAGGGTCATATTAATTTTAATTGAACTTTTAGACCCACTGACATAGACAAGAATTACCAATCGATAAGAGGGAAACCTCACACACAAAGTCATACTTCAGGTCAATCAAACAATCAGTTCCAATACAAGTAGCCTGGAAGGTGTGAAAACACAAAAGCAACCAATCACGTCCAAGGTCACCAGGAGAGATGACTAATAAACTCGTGGAGAAACCAAAACGCCCACTCCCTCCAAATGCAGTATTCCCTGAAGATGTCGCCTAGTAAGGCGATGACAGCTTCCCAAATTAACTATCCAGCTCAGTAAACACAACCATATCAAAACCAGCTTATCGTTTTTGGTAAGCTCACTGTGTCTTTAATTCTTTCCGACTGAAAAAGTACAGCAATAGTCAGTTGTCCATCATTTCCTATATCGAGAAACTCTCATCGTTTTACTGCAACTTAGTTGTCTACAACTAACTGTCAATCGTTACAATCTTGAAAACATCACAAACACATCTAACTCTGACATCATATTATTACTCCTTTGGGTTCCGAATGGGAGATAGGACTTCAAGAAATACATCACCATTTTTTTTAGCCGGTTCCACACAGTGTGAATCTCTTCTTCACCACTCCTAAGCTCTTTTATTATCAAATTCTATGTTAGCTAACGATGGCCGACAGGCAAAGCCATTACGGAATGAACACTTCACACAACCGACAGGTAAACAATTCCAACAGTAGTGTGAATACGGGTAGTAATTTTGCTGGAAATATCACCAATAACGAAACTTAATATTGTGTGTAAACACAATTGAAATATAGTTATACTTTATTTCAACTAATTCAAGCATCTGATTTTTTTATTTCCTTCCCGTTCCCAGTCGAGCATAGGACCTCAAGCTAGTGGTTTGAGGTTTCTGTAGCAGTGTTTAATTTTACAGGATGGGGTTGCTAGTCTCATGTCCAACCTTTCCTCTTTACCAGTCTTATTACTGGTTTAGGGAGGTAAAGGAGTGCGTCGGCCGGACCCCAGACTATGCACATCGTCGAAGAGCGTCTTAATCGCTGTGCCACCTGGTACGCAAGGAGGGGAAATCAATCGACGAGGCTGTGAAGCTACATCGACTCAGATGGTTAGGACATGTGTTACGTATGCCTAGTCATCGCCTTCCTCGACAATGGTAAATGTTAGCTGACATAGGGTCAGGCTGGAAAAAAGCTAGTGGCGGTCAAACCAAAACATGTCAACAGTCAATGAAATCCACAACAGTCGGTTTAAGCCAGCCACATAGGAAGGTGTAGACTTCCTGACCGATTGGGGTCCTCAGGACGGTAAAAAACAATGATTGGAAACAATTGGTGATATGGCTCAAAATCGTTCTCAATGGCTAGCACAGATGCAATGAAACTATATTGTTCTTCGTTATTACTATTCCTTTGTCTTACGCCTCTACTTTCTTCTCTTGCTTTGTGTGGTACAAGGAAGGAGTATGGCGTCTTGAACTGTCGCACATTGATGCAAAGTTCTATGTCGAAAACAGAAAATTAATACCTAACTAATAGGTTTTCCACTAGGAATTTTTAGTCATCCGAAAACCGTTGTTTTACCTACTATGTAAGGTGTGGGTAACCAACAGATATATGAACAACAACAAAACATATTTTTTCCTGTTTGTAACTTTATTCACAGTCAAACAAATTACTTACTCTGTAACCTCTCACACAGACAGACAGACACGCATACAGGCACACAGAGATACAAGAAAAGGATGATAATAATAAAAATACACCACTACACAAGTGCATCTCTCTCTTCCATACGTGTGTTGCTATATATGTGCGCATACACACAATTCAACAGACTGTACGTATACCAGCACAATAAAAAATATATAATAATAAATGATGATAGGGATAAGAGAGGTGTACTCAAATAAGGTAGTAGTAGTAAGTAGTATAACGCAGAAGACAAAACACAATAAAGAAGTCCGTCTTGTAACATATTAATTAATTTCATATGTGGCCACAAATGTATCATCCATTAAACGCCACCGAATTCTCTCCTCAATACATATACAAACAGATAGCAGAAATAAGAATACTCCCCCCCCCCATAAGATGAATTCTCTCATTGTGACAGTTTTGACAACATGCAGAAAAAAGAAAAAAAAGGCAAAAGAAGGAGAGCCAGCAACAAGCTAGTCAGTCACTTGTGTGTTTGTGTGTGTAAAAAAATTAAGAGAGTAGAATAAACACACGCTTTACTTTAATGAAAGTACTATACTGTACTGAACTATACTTGTCTTTGTAATAATATCATTATAAATAGTGGTGGTGGTAATATAAACTGCTTCGAATAGTCAAGTTGTGTGAAAACATTTTAGAAAAATAGTCTACACACATACACACACATGCACACTAAAGACAGTGAAAATCAGACAAAAAGGGAGTAGGAATACTTCTGTGGTTTTTTTATTTAAATGCATAATACAACACTAGGATTTCTTTTCAGATTACAAAAACACACACACGCAAGGAGGGCACATGAAACAAACAGAAGGAATAAACGCGCTGCTGACGAGGTCTTTCTTTCGATTAGTCAACAGACTCTCATCAAGTATGCCTTTTGTTATCTGAACAAAGAAGACGATGACTTAGATTTATGCAGAATAATAAAGATGAAACCAATCACCCCCCCCCCCAAAGCTAGATTGGTATTACATATCACCGAGCGCCGGTCTAGAGTATACAACATCTAAATAGGAGGGTAAAAGGGAACACAAGAAGAAAAAAACGTTATAAGAATATATAGGTAATTCTCTAGTAAGAGAATAACAAACCGAGTCATCGAAAACGACGAAGCAAGTGACACTTATTTCTTTCCAGTTCCCGATACACTTCCTGGCATTGAACACAGGATGTTCAACTTACGGCTTGAGTCAGTTGACTGTTTAATCACTGGGATTAAAATGTTCTGACCAATGAATTCTAACTTTTGCTTATTTGCAATGTCTTGCGTCTAGTCCTTTGTTTGGTGCAGACTGAATTTTACCAGTCACGGTTACAAGATGGCCACCATACTAAGCGACATGTCGTCATGGTGGACTCAGAATTGTTGTTCGATAGCTGGGGGCAGTCGGTAAGAAGCCTTGCACCTGGTCCGAAAAGCTCAGTGTCGGATTCTCTGAATGGCCCGGATTCGAACCACAGAAGGGACATGAGTTCCTTCTAGAGTGCAGGAACACGTTTTTGACAAGTTCAAAAAAGAACTATACCTAGGTTAAAGGCTTCCTAGTGATTGCCTACGACCACCCGACAGTTGAACATTTGTAAAGGTTACTTCGAAATCGTTTTTCTGAGTGTTGACGACAGCTCACTATAATGATCTCTAAACAATCACACAGTTAAACAGTAATGTTCACTGATGACGTTTCGAGTACAATTCATTGCTGATAAGCATATCGAGGTACTCACATAACTTTCCTGTTTCATTTATCCGCATGAGCTCGAAACGTCATCAGTAAATATTACTATGTAACACTGTGACTTTATCAAAATCAAATTTTATCCATAATGGACTTATACTCTACCACAGTGCTCAAGTTTCATCCTCATATCTCAATAACATGCATTACCCTCATAGACAACTTCATACAAACCAGTGGGTAGACTTTGGTCTCCTTCTCGAAATGCCCTCATGATCACTATCTCTGCCAGGTAAGTCCTATCGAGAGCCCAGAGACCACGGGGATATTACTTATAAAAGTGAAGGAGCGAATGAAAACATTTGCCACTTACAGCCAGGCCTGTGAACATGCAGGTCTGCCTAGAGGAGCTGGAAAACCCTGATTCCAAATAAGTGGTCCACACATACATGGAATCCTGAATCCGGAAGGATTAGATGCCGTCTGGTTTTGTCTTGGACACCAGAAACCATGGAGGCGGTCCCCTAAGACAACCACTACCCACCACGACAGTATCCCAGTCCTCGTACAAATATTGGGATTTTGAATCAAGTCGTATTGTGCACTTTATATAGACTTAAAACTGTGGAGTGAGTGAGAAAAATACTTATCGCCTCAATGAAAAATTATTCATTCACTAATGGGTTCATTTTGAATGGAGAGAAAGCCTGTAGTAATGACTAAGTGAGTAAATCCCAGATGGAGTGGATATGCACGCCAAAAAATTATAATAATTGACAATACAATTAATACAATAAATCGCCATATTTATGTTCAAAACTTCCAATATATTACAATTTAAACAGATATTCGGCACAAAAAACAACTGCTTAATGACAAATATTTAAAAAAACTATCCATCTCACCATTGGTCATTTGAGCAAATTGATTTTTTACGAAATTCTCCAATTGCTCTCCAGCTAGCCAAACATCTGAGTCAGCAGCATTATATAATTCAGCATTATAAAACAAAGTACCAAAATCTCTTGCCAAATTTTCTAATCCTTCAGATACATTCTCTGTAGTATACCGTCCTTCTGATAACCAATCACGCATCATAGACAAGTCGACGGGATCAGTAATTATCTCATAATAGTCTGGCACCTAATTAAAAATATATATCATAAAGTAATACAAGAGGTGGGTAGGGCCAAAAAAAGAATGAAGGTGGGAAAAAGCAAAGTAAAATAAACAAGAATGATAAACTAAGTACACATTCATTTCATGTCACTTATATAATGAGCCAATTAAATAGCCTATTTTTCAATATAAAAAGTTCGCGTTCATAGGAAGCGTCTACTGTTTACAGTCCAAGATCAAACTTTACATTATATTCAGTTATAACGGAGAAGGGTAAGACTGTCTTGTGAAAGAAAAACCAGTTTCATATTTAAGCTTAATCATAATTCTATTACATCAACATTAAAACAAGCGATAAAGGTTAATAAATCAGGATTTAATGAATTCATCAAATTTCGGTAGAACTGGTCAGCTGAATACTCTACATACATGGATATTATTACTTTTGAAATTACATTGAATTAGTCATGCAGAAAGACGACAGGTGTGAATGTTTTCCAGGTCACATGTTCAAATAGATAACGGGAGAGAAAGTATGAGAGATCAAAATTAAGATAAATTGCATTACGCTTCGAATACATCACTTAGGTAAACAATTAGTCATTAGAGAATATAATAAGAACTGCAAACAGAGTAATATCAATAGTAATAGTTATAATAACAATAATAATAATAGTGTTGAAGTGGGTTAAAATAATCCAACTGATAAAAGATAGTTTTAAATGAATCAAGAATAATAATGATGATAATAATAATGAGGTAGAATAATAAGTAAAACGTATTAACATGGTAGATTCAGAGTGACAACCATCTCCTTTTCAACACAGAGACCTGGTTTATAAGCTCGAACTGCACAAGTCTGTGCAATTGCAAGCATCTTGTTTGTGTGCTGAAAATAGTGAGTGAATGACTTGACCGCATCGACATCATGTCCGTAGTCCTCAAGATGTTTTGTTATTGAGGATTTTGGCACTTTGCACTCAGCTGTTTTCAACCATTTTGGCAAATGCTCCATCATGGTGAATTCATTAAATCCTGCTTTATTAACCTTTACTGCTTATTTTATATTCGTATCGGGAAATAAATGTTTTCAATATCAACATTAGTTCGCTAAGCAAAAGCGATGTCAGACGATTACAACGATGATGTGAAGAAGAGGTTCATTGAGTTAAGCACTCAGTGCCTAGCCAAAGGGCGGTGGGTTCGAGTCATAGCCTACCTACTTCAGCCTGGGTAACTGGGTAGCATAATCAGACCTTATACGATAAGTGTGGCTCTTAACACTGGTACATGAAAAATCTGTCCCAAATAATTTAATTTTTTTTTTTTTTTTATTACAGCTTGATTCCACACTGTATTTTTGGTACAAGTATGGAATTTTCAGCGTGGATATCGGTAGCCCAAATTTCGCAGGCTGACCATAGATATCAGGTATGCATCGGCGTGTGCTCGAACCCCGGACCATGTGCATGGTTGGCGAGAGTCCTAACCACTGTGCCACCGACGCACACAGTGATCCTAAGCCTAAAGCTACCAAACAAAACAGAATACTTCCAGTCGCCTGGTCCTTTTCTATATGATCACATTCTTATATTACATGCTCAAATACGGTAAATGTCATTCCAGCTTTAGAAGATTCAACATTCAAAATATATATAAAAAAACATTCGAAAAATAAACTTCTGAAACAAAAATCCTTCGTCGACATTTCGCAGTTCAGGGGATAAATACTACGCGGATGCAACTGTGAATGTTATTCACAAGCCTACTTAATTAAACCACGTTAGTTAGTTAGTTAGAACGCAGTTAACCAATACCCGGTTATGTGTGTCACACTTATTTGTGTGACGGTTAATGACACTGTTAATCCTTCAGTCTAACTAAGGCTGAAGTAGATGAAGTGAGGTTCGAACATTGGATGTATCGACTGAAAGTAGAGAGCTTAAGGCGATGACCTAACACAAATAAACTATGCCAAGGTTCCATGAAGAACTAGTACATAAGAAAATGTGAGTACAGCCATTAGACATGAGTCATATAATATATGTCAACTTTTGTGTGGGCTGAAAGGTATTTCACATGCATAAACCAGTAACAGTCGTTTAAAAGCAAACAATGCACGCATTAATTGACTAAAAGGAATTATGAGAAGAAATGTACAGGAGAAAGAATAGTGACATGGAACAACATGAGGCCTCAAGCGGGTTTGAGAAGTCACAAGAAGTGATTGCATCTGAGTCAGTCAGTCAGGTAACCAATAGTCTTTAGTCATCGGCTCTCAGCAGTAAATCAACGACTCTGAACAAGTAGTCTGCACCTTAAAACATGTCCCAAGTGAGCAGTCAAATGGATTGACGCCAACTCTTGACTTGATCATCACTAACCCTTTTCCATCCTAATCTCATGTCAGCCAAAATTCCCTGAAGAGAAAGAAGTCTTACAGATTGAACCTAGAGGTGAAATTTGACCACGAAAACAACGTGAGACATTAAAATAACCTTAGCAGAGAAAGACCTACAAGTTGTAGAATGTTGCCAATCACCTTCAAGAGAACAGGAACAATAAGTGAACAATATGAACAGGAAACATGTACGATGTGAGGCCAAGAATGTGAATTAATAAAATGATTAGTTTGAGTAAGAGGTTTGATGTCAGAGAAACCACCAGGAAAAGTAATTTGAATAAATAACAGTAAGTTGGCTATAGAGAAACAATTTTAACGATGCATATTAATTAAATATTACCTGACTTCTATCTACAGGCTTTCTGAATGGCCATGATTGTTTATGCTTGAACACAGTATCAAGAATTTGAGAACACAATGCCTGAGATGACTGTTCATCCATTTGTTCTGTTTCCGTAGTACTATCATCTTCTGCACCAGAAGAATTATGTCGTCTGCGTTTTGCATGATTTTTCAATTGTGCACCAAGTGCAGATGCAGACCGAGAAGTACTTCGACGACGACGACGAGATGATGTCGGCTGTTGACTATTAGAACGACTATCCACATCTGATGACGCTAAACTTGATCGTTGTTGATCATCTGTATCAGAATTTGCCACACTTCTTTGTGATCTATTTCTAGTACGCATTGAACGCGTAGAATGCGAATTATTTACAAATTCATCTTCACTGTGTTCCTCCTCGGGACTGACAGTTCGCTTTTTAAAGTTCATTTGATAGCTGAAACACGATGAATGAATAAACAAACATTAAAATAACAGAATCATGCTTTCTACACTTAAAACATGTAATGAGATAGGATGAGAGAAAAACCTGAGTGACATCAAGGGTTGGAATATTGTGAACATAAGTTCATTCACTTAAATAGGAAGTATCAACTGATTATTTTAATGGGAAAACAGTGAACTACAACAAGCATAACGAAAGTACTAACATGAGTAGTCAACAGCAGCGGAAAAATGAAATAAAACTTATTTGTTAGATATATTCCATATAGAATAAGTTGTAATAATATACACATCATAGTTAAACTAATTCAGCAACAAACACAGAAATATTTTTAAAAACTTTGCCTTCGATATTCAGCTGCATACAAAAGAACGTCCTATTTCTTGTATTCGGTCTTAGAAGTCAATAAAACAACTGGGAAATCCATATTTTACAACACAAACATAAAATATAAATTTAAATTATTGTGAAAAATGTCTAAAGTCACAATTCAGCCGCTGGGACCCGCCTGATTCAATGACCAGCCCATGAATTCTAACTACTACCAACTCCTGATTTAGCGCGAACACCAACTAATATTGTCGGTGAGACATCCATCCTCACACGTGACATCTGGATGGACCTCACTGGTCACGCCTTCTCACTAGAACTCCGGGAAACTCCATCTTGTAGCAAGTCACTAGCGAGCATCACATTAATTTTCTATAGTTTGGTTTGTAAGGGTTAGTCTTGTTTTTACGAGTTGATCACGGATTCATATCAGTTAGAAAACCAATAAAAACCGGGGACTTCTGGACAGTCAGCTGTTTATCCCAGTTTTAGGAATCATCGGCAGTACACACCCACTGGGGTTCGAACCCAAGACCTTCCGATTACAAGGCCAAAACTAGAACAAAACAGCTGTCCAGTACTCCCGCCCTAGTTTTCAATGGTTCTCTAACTGATATCAGTTCGTGATCAACTCGTAAAAACAAAACTAACCCTCACAAACCAACTATAAAGTTACAATCATTGAAAACACATTACAGTATGTATGTCACATTGTAGTCTAGTCTTGAAGTATATTAAAAGCCGAAGTTTGCTAACTAAGACAAGGACAACAAGCAAACTTAACAACTCCGTACAATTCTGTGAGCAATATTTCCACACCTTCTAGACAGAAATAAGTGACTAAATAAAGAATATTCTTTTCGATAACTTGTTCATCAGATTTTACAGTTAGATGTCGTTCATAACAAATGAAGAACTCTTGCAATTGACACGATCAATAGATTACAGTTCAAAGAGTGATAACATGCATAAATATAACATGAGACTGAATATCAGGTAAATTAGGAAATAATGACCTCCTCTGTTTGAGGTATTCACTATATAGGAGCGCCTTTGAAATCTATTTGATAACCAAAAGATGAGAGAGAGAGAAAGACTTCTCAATACTGCCTACATTTCCCGGCTGAACCACCTTATCTCTAATGGTGAACTGTTAAGGCTCCTTACTACACCTTCATTCAGTTACACTAGTAGGCACTTTTGAGTAACGAGAAACTGCAAAGCAGATTCACAGGAGTAGTTGAATTGATAGAAACAAGAGGTCGATAGCTTACTCAGGTAGTATTTTCGACTTTCAGTTGACGAATTACAACCCGTCGTATGGGAAATATAACCTGCACCTGGCCTTGCATGAAATGTATCTTGAATTGATTCTCTCAACTTGCTGGTTATTATTCCACGTAGTAAGATACCTTTGAATTGTAGTCACACATATAAAGGCTTTTTGTTTTCAGATACGGAACATTTTTCGCAACTTTCTTCGTCTTGTGTTTCATGATGAACTTTTCTTTTTGGATAGCTATTATCAATTTAAGTGGTACACGCATTCTTAAGATCATCAATTCTTCAATTACATCTTCTCAACAGATATAGCTCTGATCTTTACAAAAATTTCTTTTGTAATGGTAAGGAACGAAGCTATTAAAATGTCTATTGTTAATAGTATGCGTCGGTGGCGGCATAGAGGTTAGGACGCTCGCCGACCATGCACATGGCCGGGGTTCGATTCCCGGTCACAGACGCACTCCTTTACCTCGCTAAGCCAGAAATAATTCTGGTAAAGAGGAAAGGTTGGGCATGAGGCAAGCAACCCCATCCTGTAAAATTAAACACTGCTAAAGAAACTTCAAGCCACTAGCTTGAAGCCCTATGTTCCACTGCGGAACGTGAAGGAAAAAAAATTGCTAATAGCAATAATTCTTTATTAATTACGGATGTATAACTCTAGAACCTGATGAGGAAGTTATCGAAAAGAATATTTTTATTCTCTAGTCAGCATTTTGAAATTTATAATGGGCATCTTGGGACCAATTGAAAAATACATTGACTGGATGGGAAACAATGACTAAATCAACTGGAAGATGATAAGCCATTAAACCAATAAAAAATAAATATATATATAGTGATTACATACACTTTCTGACGATAATCTCTGCTTTGAAAATAAGACGTTATAAGAGTACGATTTTTGTTCAGCCGACAACTTGAACACTGCCAACCATCTCCACGTGGGATATGATGTAAAGGAGGTTCATGACAGTCCAGATGAAATATATTTGGACAACAGGAACACGATATTAGATCACCGATGCTGTCTGAACAGACAAGACAAGATGTGTCATGTTTGATACTTTTTGAGGCAACTAAGGAAACAAAAAAGTAAAAAGAAAAATGAATTGATATTATTGAATACACAGATGATGCGGTTTATATGTGTGAAAATCTATTTTTTTTTTGAATGATTAAAATCTTACCTGGATGACGACTCGATGGACTAACTGAGCGTTTTAATGCGAGACATTCCGAGATTTACCTCGGCGAGGATTCCGACGTCTAGTTGTCCGAATGTCCTCGCTTTCAGCACTACTATCCTGATTGTCGTCGGATTCGTTTTCCCCATCGTCATCATCATCATCAGAAGACACAGCCCGTTTCCGACGTCTCGCTGATCTTGCTAGACGTTCTTCACGTTTACGCTTCTCGAGAGCACGCGAGACTGGTCGGCAGGTTGGACAGAACCAGTCACCTGCTGGTACACGTTTCAGTGGTGGACGTAGACAATAAAGATGGTAAGCGAGATTGCAGCCATCGCATAACAGTAGATTGTCATCATCAGTTTTACGACGACAGATGCGACAACGAGCATCTTCAACTGATTTCTCCCAAAGAACACATGCATCCAAGCATGCCTAGAGGAATAAAAAAACAGAACCACAGGTAATGAGGAAATATTGTTCTATAAAGTTCCACTAGGGAAATTTGTTTACTAAATACTCATGTCGCATTACAAATAATAATCGAAAAATGAAGATAATATCAACTACTCCTTAGGTTTTTATTTTGTTTCACATTCGGGAAAAAAGAGTAATTGCTAACTGTGGAGGTTGGACTATAAGTATTATGCTGTTTGCTTCATGGATTATCACATTGCTCTGCTATGAAATACCGTTAGTTAGTTAATGACAAAACGGATGATACTAACCTTTACTATTTGGCAGGAATAAATGCTGAAATATCCGGGTGAACACTACGAAAGTTTAGAATAAATAATGCGAGAAAAATAATCCTCGCCTTTATTTATCTATTATTTTATATGTGCGTACACCAATGGGGTCGAGATCAGTGGTGGAATGCTTGCCAACTGCGCATGTGGTCCCCGTTCCATTCATGGTAGACACAATCTTGAACCTTGTTCTACTAACCCGAAAAGCCGGGAAAATAGAGGAGTTGGGCGGTGAATTAAATTTCATTATCAACTTACTGAATGAAGAATTTATTGGAACTAATATTTTAAAGGAAATTATACATTACCAGCATGAAAATGTATGAAATCAGTACGCAGGAGAGGTAATTTATCTCCCAAACTGTGTGCCTCACAAACTGACATGGAGGGATGATGATATCAGCCTGTTGCCCTGGGTAACACACATAGGTGAAGCGGGGATCGCTCTAGGATCCTATTGGCTAGAACTCCATGAACAAACCAATAAGCCACATCATTAACAACAATTAACAGGTTAAAAAATTAACAGAAATGTTTGACAATTTCTGTAATCAATACATAAAGTAAAAAAAATTTTTATGATAATTACATGTAAAAGATTTAAACGAGCCAGTGTACGAGCACTTCGAACTTCATTACGCCATACTGTCATCCACGTACGCGTTCGTTGTTCATGAGCTTCAGGATCCAGAATAGCCTTTTCTAATTCCTGATCATTAGTATCAGAAGAGTCAGATTCTTCATCAGATGAATATTTGGCACGTGATATATGATCAGTTGTCATTGAATTTTTGACATCTGCACTAGGATCTGAGGGATTTTGCAGTGCGCTATTCAATTGTGCTTTACTGGTTAAATCAGGTACGTTTAAAAACCGTGGAATTATATGTTCAGCTACTTCGATTAGTGCATTGACAAGTCCTTCTCTGTTAGGAGATTGACTGCCTGTTGATGATGAAGTGGATTTTGATGTTAAATGTCCACTCAAATAATCTTGTGATAGTCCATATGAAGTCTGCACTTGCGCCATGCGTTCTTGAAACTCTGTAAAGTCAGGGACACCACCAAGACCACCAGATCTTAAACGGACTTCAGTATCAAGAATGTTCTAAAACAAAACATAGGGGGTGGGGGAAAACAATTAAGAAAGATTTCTAGATTAAAGAAATTAACAAATATACGCTGATGAAAATGCACCAAATATTGCATGTTAGCCAAGACCAATGAGCTACAGCTTCACTGACAGATCAAATGTGAACCAAAATCAAAAAATGTAAACACCTGCCGCCATTCACGCGATACTGAAAATTAGATGGCTGACTGTAAAGAAAAAGAGACCAGGAACTCAAGCAATGCAGCAAACCAGCACAAAAATCTACAGATTTATCAAATGCTGAGGAGACACTGAAGTGAAACCATACGCCAAACAGATTTTCAAGTGGATGCTGAATGAGTAGCAACGAGTTGTGCGTCCGAAGATGACATCGTCAAAGCCATGTGTGTACGAAATTGAAGCTTATGAGATATCGTGCTACCAGCTGAGAGGGGTGACAGGGAGCTAAGTGGAATGGAGATGTGCTACTGAGGCTTTACATTCCATTCAGAACGCACGAAACGAATAACAATAAATAATACAGTAAACTATAAAATAGAGCGTCGGTGGCACAGTAGTTAGGACGCTCGCCGACCATGCACATGGTCCGGGGTTCGATTCCCGGCCACCGACGCACTCCTTTACCTCGCTAAGCCAGAAATAATTCTGGTAAAGAGGAAAGGTTGGGCATGAGGCAAGCAACCCCATCCTGTAAAATTAAACACTGCTAAAGAAACTTCAAGCCACTAGCTTGAAGCCCTATGTTCCACTGGGGACGTGAAGTAAAAATTATATTATTATTATAAAATAAAGCGAAATTCACCTTCAATAGTGCCCCCGCCAAAGCAGCTCCAGCATTAAGATTACTGTAACAGAAATAAAAGAACAACGTAACTAAGAGTCTACAGAATAAGTAAGATAAAATTTCGACTTAGATGAAAAAAAATGTTCTTACGTTAACATGGACGATATTGAAGTTAGTCATAGGCAATTTATGTCCAAAACAAGTTCACTCCTAACAGTTCGAAAACATCGGGCATTAGGTACATGATATTCATTATAATAAAGGTTATTCATATTTCCGAATGAATCAAAAACAAAGCGATATTGTTTTTCCTGACGTTTCGCTATTTAATGCTGCTGCCAATAGCTTTATCAAAGTATTATTATTAAACCAGAATTTACAAAATCTCAGCTTATAAATAACAACTTAATCATCGTTCCTCAACAAGGGGTCATTTTTGCATTGTCAAGCTGGCCAGTTGGTAAAGATAACAAAACCAGATGTAGATTGTTGGATTTGATAAGTGTGTAAAATTTTAGAAGCAGTGTGTGTTTACATAATGAAATTGCTTATGACTCCATCATATCAAGGAACTTGATATAATTATGAGCAATAGTTTGTGCTCAAAACGTCATCAGTTAATATTGCTGTACAACTCTGTGTGGTTTATCAAAATAATGGAGTTATGCTCTAACACAGTGCCCAAGTTTCATACTTATATCAAATTGCTTATGACATTCGTATTTTGTCATTTCATGGGGGAGAAAGTGCTGTAACAAGGTCAAAATCTGTTTTAGTTCATCACTACTGTTCAGACAATTAGAATTCCACTTGATATGAAGTGCTAGCTTCTGATATATTAGACGTTCTTTGTGATTTCTGAAATGCTTTTTCTGGATTATTCTGGACTAATTAATGGTGTTAACAAAATATAGGATCAGAGATGTGGATTAATCGACAGCAATCGAGGTGATCATAATAATAGTGACAACGAGGGATAAATTTATGTAATCTAGGCAACAGTGAGTGTATAGGTAGAATGTACATACTAGTGGGGCTGGAGGGGAAACTATTTTCACATAGCAACTAGATAAACCTGTCATCAATCCATGAAATCTTTGACAGTTGTTTTGAGTCACTTAGTCAGGTTTAGACTGACTTGTTGGGGTCCCCAGGATGCTGAGAACCAATGTCTTAAGACTATTCAGTGATATGGCTCAAAATAGTTCTCACTGGCTCAGATGCATTATATTTCTATGAGCCCCCATATAACATTAGACCGCCATGTTTTCAAATGTCACTTTTCTTTCTTTCTCTCTTTTGTCTACCTCTGTCTATGCTACGTGAATTGTGGCAACCTGAAGTTCTGTGCAGTTTTGTATTGAAACTCACTCAGTTAGGCTTAAAATGCAAACTTCGCAAAGAAAAGCGAAACTGAACAACCCGCAAAAGACAAACTGAAACAAAGGAAACCACCCATCACATAGAATTGCTTTCTTGTTGCATAGATAACCAATTTAATAGTAGAAAATCAAAACAAAAATAATGACAGTGCGTGATAACTATCTGGAAAAGTCAAAACTAAAATAATAACTGACACTCACCGCTTCTGAGTAACACTTTTCACTGGATCTACTGGAGTCAAATTTGTGGTACTATTTTCTGATGGGACAGGATTTTCACTACTACTAGGGGCACTTTTCCACCTTGTTTAAGTGATTCTAAAAATCCATCTGTTACAGTTTGTTCTTTAACTGGCATTCCCGTACACCATTTGACAATAAAGAGTTTGATAATTCATCCAATTGTTCTGGACGATCATAAAAATACCAACTGCTCCAAGAGCTACATAATGTTGTATCATTCTCAACTGGTCATTATGTACACATAAATGAGCTGGTTCAGGAATTGTTTCATCATCTTGAAGAGCTAAAAAGTGAAATAAATAGAAATAGAATCATTTGTTCTTAAATGAAATATAATGTAGTTAATTTCACCCATCTGTTGACATCTGCTGATTAACAACAATAAATCGACATACCTTTCGATGGGTTAGCTGAATACATTATATCAGAGCAGGCCCAATTAGCTTCCAAAAATAAACGATCCGGAGAGCAATGGAAGTACCAGATACGACGATAATATCGATCATAACCAATTGGTTGACACGAAAAACGCATTTAGCCTCTGCAGAGCGCGTGTCATAAAGTCGAGTGACTGCGTTGATCGCACGTTCTTCAGCCTGTTCCTGAGCCAACTCTAAGCGTCGCTGACGTTCGAGATTTTCTTTTTCTTCTCTTTCTATGGCTGCTCGTGCAGCCATTATCCGTCGACGTTTTACAATGGATGCTAAATCATCTGAAAAAATTTAGATATAGCAAGATTATTACTATCATCATTATTTAAACGAAGAAAAAACTTGTACAATATGGCACCAAGAAAGATGCGCCACACAAAAATAATAAAACATAGGTTAAAAGTAAAAAGTATGAGTAGAGAACGAATAAACAACTTAATCTGGAAGGAAAACAGTCATACTTAATAAGTTCAAACAGTATTCATCAACTATCATCGGGAAGGCAAGAAAGAAAGCAATTGCAACACGTTCGCCATTGATTACGATTCTTGGCCATATCCGATAAAGTTTCGAGACATCGATTCGAGCTATCTCTCGGACCCCAACCAAGGAGTCGTGACACACCAACCGACGCTAATCTAGCACAAACATCCTTCATCCCACGATGCCACACGTGTCATGAAGTGACCACCCCTCCGCCTTTCCCATCCCGTCCCAGGACTGGCAAGCGAACAGAGACCGGTATGGAAGCCTTTGAGATGACATTCTCAACACATGTCCAAGCCACCGGAGCCGGTGTTTCCAGATGGCGACACTCAATCAATGGTGATCTCCAATGTGTTCAAACACACGCCGCCGAACCTCAGAATTACTCACGCGATGATGCCATCGAACGCAAGCAATCCTGCGTAGACAGCGGTGATCAAAGACGCAGAGTCGCCGCACATCCTCAGCTCGGAGAGGCCAGGTTTCACAGGCGTAGAGCAGCGCAGCCCGCACCGAAGCATTGTATACCCGATCTCTCACAGTCAGGCTAACATCGCGACGGCGCCACAGGTGGCTCAAGTTGATGTATGCCACCCTAGCCTTTATCAAACGGTTGGAAATCTCATCCGTCACCCCTCCTGCCAGCATTCACACAACTGCTCAGATACATAAACTTATCAACAACTTCAAGCGGTTCACTCGCAAGAGTGAGTGCAGGTACAGGCTCCTATCGATCTTGTAACAGTACTTTTCACTTAGACGGCGCAAAGCACATACCATACATACAGACATTGAGTGCGATTTGGGCAGCATGCATGATATTATAGCAAGATAGACCTTTATTAATCCGAAATCAGTGTGGATATATGCTGCACTAAGCAAAAAAGTGCATCGGTGTACAGAGGTAGGGACGCTCGCCGACCATGCACATGGTCCGGAGTTTGATCCCCGGTCCCCAACACAATCCTTTACCTCGCTGAGTCAGAAATAATCCTGGTAAAGAGCAAAGGTCGGGCATGAGGCTAGCAACTCCATCCTGTAAAATTGACACTGCTACAGAAACTTCAAGCCCCTAGCTTACGCCCTATGTTCCTCTGGGAACGTGAAGGAATAAAAAAAGCAAAAAAGATCCGGATTTTCAACGCTATTGTCAAGTCAATACCATTACGTGGTTCAGAGACTGGTGAGCGTGTTATCAAACGCATTTCCGACAGATAACTGCAGGCTTTCATCAATAGCTCTTTTTTCTCCGAAACGAACATCAGATGGCCAGCCAAGAAAGGATGAGCAACAAGGAAGTTTGGCAACAAATCAACCAAGAATCTATCACACTCAACAAATTCCCAAAAGAAAATGGGGGTGGGACTGAAGACACAATGAAAACATTGACTGAGATGACACATCAGGCCTATGAGTGGGAAGAGTTGGGCGTCCGATGGTGACTTGTAGGAGATATGAAGGCTTATAGGTAATCCTGGAACCAGCTGAAAAAGACTTCAAAGGACAAAATGTAATGGCGACGCATGGCTGAAGTCGCATGTTTCACATGGAACTCAGTGGTTTAATAGTAATAATCACTATAATAACAGTGAAAATAAAAATGATCAAAAATAAGGAACAATATGACATTCATTAGAAAATGACCCTGTGTTATAAAACGCTTACTATCGAACTCAGCATTGTCCTTTTGCTCTGTCGTCGCAGAAGTCTCCGTCTTCGATAGAGACTCATTATTTTGATTTGTAGATGGTGTACCATTGACTTTGCCAGTTTCGACTGCATTATCTTTCTTGTCCTTCTTTCGTATATTCTTATCACGTAACACCTGAATCTTCTTTAGATAGGCTTCAGTTGCTCGACGCTGACATGCCATAATATGATCATCAATAAGATCAAGATCGAAAATCTTTTCAACAGCTGATTCTAAAGCTAATACACGGGCTTCCGGAAATAGTTCATGCAGATCAGAGTTTGATAAGTGATGCACGAGTTGTATCACAGTGCTCCGTTCAAACTGCTATAAAAAGTTTTATTTTGAAGAAAAATAAAATACATACTGCATGAACCACTAAACATTAAAACGCACAACTGCTTAAGCATAGGTATTTTCGAGAGAATATGAACCGTGTAATGCCATACATATATCGTGAATAACCTCTTCGAATATATATGAATTTTAAAAAAAGAACAAGTAATCTTCTTCTTGCTTAATGCAGTAAAATATATATTGACTTGAGTTCTTTCTTACACGGTAAAAGTTGTGACGTAAAGCAAAAAAAAACTAGTTCTAAGTACCAAGGTTAAATGACCCAAGGAACACTTGAAAATGTAGCAAATCAAAACAAGCGATTCAGCGAAGAAACTCTTTTCAACAACGAATTTTTTATCAAGTCTGTCTGTCTGGGTTAAACATAGAACTTGGCACCGAAGTGCACCAGTTCGAGTTGCCACCTTCCAAATACCACACAAAGGTAGACAATTAGATGAGCGAAGAGAATCAATAGAGTTTGACAAGTATAAGAGTGAAACAGAATGGGTAATGGTAGAAAGGAATATGAAAGATTACAGAGACTGAATACATCTGCACTGGCCATTGACAACGATTTTCAGCCATGTCACCTATTGTCTCTAGCCATTGATTCCTAGAGTCCCAACCCGGGAGTCTGCATCTCCCTACCTGACTCAGTTTAACTGTTAAGGATTCCATGGACTGACTAGGCCATGTTTTTGTTTGGCCACCACTGGCTCTTTCCCAACCTACACCTATATCAGCTAGTAATGCCCGTCGTCGGGGGAGGCGATGGTTAGACATGCGCAGCACGTGACCTAGCCATTTCAGTCTATGTAGCTTTATAGCTTCGTCGATTGATTTTCCCTCTTTGCCCAACACTCTACGCCTAATGTCAATATTACTTACCTTATTAAACCACCTAACGTGAGAAAGAGATCGCAGACATCTATGATCGAAAGCAGTCAACCTTTTCATGTCTTCGACTCGTATTGGTCAAGTTTCAGAGCCATAGAGAAGGATGGTGCGAACTGATGAGCAGTACCCACGTCCCTTGGTTGATAGCCGGATATCACGTTTACGCCAGAGATGGTGTAAGTTAGCGAAATCAGCTCGAGCTTTTTGGATCCGTGCTGAGATTTCGTCGCCCTTATATATATGTATATGGTTTTTAAGAAATTATATTCGATGAAGGAATTGAATCAAATAATAATAGTATGAAATGTGATAGTATGAGAAGCAATGTTTGTGATGATAATCATAGTTAAATGTCAAGTGGCGAAACAATTAATGTCATATATATATATATATATATATAATATATATATAATAATTCATAGGATGTATAGAACTTGGAAGGAGTGTGCAATTATAGGACCAGTAGGCGAATCGAATAAAATAAAGACGTTATGTAACATTGTGTAAAATTCGACAGCATGGAATTTAACGTTGCAAAACATAATTAATTTAGAACGGCAAGTGGAACGAGTGAATTAATATTAATAGTGATAATCGACATAATGAAGGAAGAGTGTACAAACTGAATAGACAAAACGAAAAAATTGGTAGAGTCAAATATGATTAGTGATCACTATACTTTAGAATGCAGCCATTAAGACCATGAAAGTTGAAGGGATTGAACGAATGTTTTCTGTATACAGAGACCTGGCTTTTCGGTTTCGATAGCCAAAGCTTCAGCAATACAGAAGAGTTGGGTACGTAGTGATTTGGGTAAATTAAGTTTTGCCTGGTAGATAACTTTAAAGGAGGAGGTTGTAGAGATAGGGTGATCAGTATTGACCAGATGTTTAATGAGTGCGCTTCTTCTTGCTCCACTTCCACCTTTTCGTAACCATGCAGGATAGTGTTCTTGCACCCTCTTGGACAAAACTCAAGTTGAACAACCGATATACCTAGCTTCACATGAGCAGGTGAATTGGTAAACACACACATGTGGACAAAGCGTAATGAAAACGACTACTAAAAGTTGTCGATATACAACTTTGATGTAAGTTTTCGTCATCTACTTATGCAAATTGCTTGATGCCTTTAACTACATCACGACACTAATACAGTCAGTGTGTATAATAACTAACTGACTTACAACATAGAACTTTGCAGAGGAGTGCAGCAGTTAAAATTGCCAAAGTTCACATGGCACACAAAGGTAGAAAAAAGAAATGTACGGGAGAAAGAATAGTAAAACGAAGAAACATGACCTAACGTGTCAGGGACATCAAAGGCAGTACATATGTCTGTACCATTCAAAACGATTTCGGACCATATCACCAATAGTCACAAACCAATGGATCATAGAATCCTGATAACCCCAACTAGGCAGTCCACACCTCCCTGCTTGGCTCAAAACTACCATTGAGGATTTCATGGACTGATGATAAGCTTTGATCTGACCACCTCTCATTATTTTCTAAGCTAATCCCCCGTCAGCTAACACTGGATGGTGAGGAAAGCGATAGCTTGGCATGCGAAACGTGTCAACTATCTAAATCGATATAACCTAACCTCTCCTCACCAAACACTCTATAGCTGTCCTGAAACATAACTTACCAAACTATACCAGTGAATACGGAGGATGAAACGCAAATATATGTGGTCAAAAAGAGCTAGCCTCTTCACGTCTTCCACTTCCGAAGACCAAAAGAAGGAACACCTGCACAATGTAGACATTCCTTCAATCGACAGTCTGATGTCATGTCAGTATAATGCTTATGTCTGAGTACGAATTTCTGGTTTTCTTTATTCGTCTTTCCCTTGCTCCTTAGATTATTTCAATTTTGTATACCGATTGTACTCAAAAAAATGATTAGATGAACGGAAAGAAAATGTTAGGTATTTTTGAAGACTCTTCAAGTATTGGATTTGTAGGGATTTTGTTTGATTGCATGGAGGATTTCACCATGAGATGACATCAGCTAGAGAACCACTGAAAACCTGGGAGTACTAGACAACTGTTTCGTCCTAGTTTGGGACTCTACAGCAGTACGCACCCACTGGGGTTCGAACCCAGGTTTTCCAGTGGTTCTCTAACTGATGTCAGCTCATGGTGAAATCCTCCATGCAATTTCGAAGACATCTAAACTGTTGAAATAGGCAGTTCCATTTTGATGCAGTGAAAAACGCAATTCTCGAGAACAAGATAGGTTCATTATAGCAAAACAGAACTGATGACGGTGACAAGTTCTTAATTACACAGATGACATTGCAAACATGATTTTACCAAAGAAAAAACAATTAATCAGTCAAGTAACAATAACAAAGTGTAATTCTATACAACTTACCTTGAGCTCTGTGACTGAATTATCGTGTTTTAAGAATTCTTCTGATTTAACTATAGGAGAATGATTCAATGGAACCTCATGCAGAAGAGTCAATCTGAGCAGTTCAGGCGCTGTATACGGTGTAACAGGGAATTTGGCAAGTTTTATTCCCAATTCACGTTTTTTCTAAAAATCAGAAATGTAATCTTGCATGTTATAATTTATCACAAAAATTACTGAAGATAGTAAATAAATACCTACGAACAATAGAACGCTTTATTACATTTGCAATGGTTGTAGACATTATTTTGTTTGAGTACACTTGGCAAAGCATGGGAATAACAAGATGGGCCACACACAGATAATGAAACGACTATATAAGGAAAATAGAAATAGGATAATTGAGAAACAGCACTAAGGGAACAAGTAAGCATACCTACCACGAACATTCAAAGGATGCTTTACCATTTCATGTTACTTTAGGGAAGAGAAGAGGAATAGTGTGTTTTCACCACTGTTAACAACTCTCCACCAAATCCGATAACGTCTCGAGCCACTGGCTCGAATTGTCTCGTACACCCCGCTTAGGGAGTTGTTTTGCACCAACAGCAGCTAACCTAACACAATTATCCTTCATCTCACGGCGCTGCTTCGGTTGAGTACGCCTCCACTGATATAAAAATAGACTTTGTGCACTGTGGTAGAGTATAATTCCAATCAACTTGATATGAGTATGAGTAATAAATTGTGCTCGAAACATCATCAGTAAATATTACTGTGTAACACTGTGAGACATAATCAAAATAAATTTTACCCACAATGGAGTACCCCTCCACTTATCCAACTCAGTGCCAAACAGTGAACGACAAAGGATCTCATGAGATGACATCCGTAGTATATGTTACAGTCATCGAAGCCGGTGCTCTGAGATAACAACGCTACCTGAATGATCATCACTACCGTGTTCAGGCACTCCCAGGACCTAAGAATTACTTCCATGACAATGCCATCTTATACAAGCAATCCTAAGGAGACAATGATGATCGGATGTGAAGTATTCGCACATCTTCAGCTCGGAGATCAGATCTTACAGGTGTAGAGCAAGGTTGAGAGCATAGAAGCTTTGTACATCCGACGGCTGCAAGCAGCTTTATACGCCATTTTCACAGTAAGTTATAAGTGCAGCCAATATTTCTTTGTACCATTCGAGGGTTAACAGCTCACCTTGAATCAAACTCATTCTGATAACTAGCAGCGGTAGCAGGTAATACCGGTTTACTCACGTCAACCTGTTGTGGGAGATCTTTACGGTAGTTAGCAAATCTCAAAACAAACCTGCCACACACACCATAGCCTGATCGAAATTCAACCAAGTGACACAGAAAGAGCGGTAGTTCTGTATACATCAGTACCTAATAGTAATGCAATCTATTTGAGGTTTTAAAAATAGTTACACGCTGACGAACAATTTAAAACGAGTAAATAAACTACATTAGTGAGCACATGCCTTACCACGTGACTGAATGACTAATAGACAATAATTTAAAGTACAACCAATGTACACACAAACGAATTGAAGTCTATCGAACATTCCTCCGTTGTATTATTATTATTGTTCCCTTGGGTTCCTAGTGGAAAATAAGGCTTCAACTGAACGTCTCCACTTGCTTCTGTCTTCCCCCTGCTGTACTTTTCACCTGCATCCATCTTAGTCCCTACTGACTGTTTCAACTCCTCTCTCTTCACACGATCTCCTCCATGTCACCCTTGCACTGACATCCCACTCGCCGCTTCCCTTTCGGCCTGGTTCCACTCGAGAAATGGCCTGACGCGCGTGCGATGTCACCCAGCGGTCTTCTCAGCGAGCAAGTGTCCAATCCACCCATCTCCACTTTCTCCTGCATATTTGTTGGGCGGCGATTGGTTCTTATTTTGCTTGTTTGTGCCCATAGTTTCTTGTTGGTGATTCTTTCCGGCCCGGCCATCTGATTTTCAGTATAGAGCCAGCGAAGATAGTTGTTGGTTGATAAAGGTCTGCAACAGGCTGTTGGAAATATTCTTTGTCACCCGCCCGCCAAGTTTCTGATCTGTATAGAAGAACTGACTGACTTGACGTTATTTGTATTGTATTGAAAATCCAACCGAATTTTGTTGTTGATGCTGGCTGAGTGACGAAGATTTCCAGATTAGTTGTTTTAGGTTGATGAATGTGTGGTCTCTCGCCTTCCCGATTCTCGCTCGATTTGACATCCTCGTCCGTTCCGACTTCCTGTAGTTGCGATGCTCCCTAGGTAAGAGAATGAATGAAGTAACCTCTTTCAAATCCCTCCCGTTGATGGTGATTGGCGCTGGATGTTTCTGCTGTAGTTGTTGTTGGTTGGTTATTTTTATAACCTCCGTCTTGTCTATGTTCACTTGGAGTCTTGTCTTCGCCGGCTGCTTCTTCGACCAGTTTGTCGGTTTTCGCTTGTAAGTCTTCGATTTTGTGCGACACCAAACATAAATCATCCACGCGCGAAATCCAGGTCTTCTAGGTTCTTCACGTCGGTCCAGGATAATATCCTTGTCTTCTCGTTTCCCACTCTCTGACGCATAATCCACCACAATTAGGAATTAAATGTAATTAAGAATGAATTTTTTTAACAGAACAAACTATAGTTACTTACACTTAACTGTTCATCTTTCAAAACTAAGCGTAATAGTACACTCAGTGGGCGAGCTAATGATCGATATGCACCAACTGTTGGTTTATTGGTTGTAATAGCATTGAGAAGACGTTTCAATCCAAGACGACGTAAGGCCTTGATGCATATTTTAGGAAGTGGAGCAGTTGACTCAGTTAACTCTGCCTCCCCTTCCTCTTCATCAGTATTGCCTTCATCATCGTCATCAGAATACCCGGGTTCACCATAACTAGGTACCAAAGAGTCAACCGGAGAGACGATAGTATTGTCAGCTGCATTATCTGCATCAGCATCGTCCATAGATCCTTCAACAAGCAGGTTATGGAATATGTGGAAAAATTCTGTTAATCCTAGTAAACGTCCAAATAGGGATTCTGTAAAACCAGTAGGGAATTCAAGCTTAGAAGGTTTAGGTAAACAGGGACATTGAGGTAGAGATTTTGTAAGCTGTAAATCATCAATTAACTTATTGGCATGAATACGCTCTATTTTCCGTTTTTCTTTCATTTCTTGAAGTGCTTCCTTTCGCTCAGCTGGTGTCATAGCCATTCTAGAAATTGAAATACAGAGAGGAAACGACGGTGAAAGTGGGTGTTCAAAATTTCTCAACACGTAAAAAGATGCATTAACAGATAAATTCTTTGAATGAGGGATGTTTCAATAAATAAGTGAAATTTCATATACACTAAATTAATGGCATGTTCACCTTTTACCCTGCCTACCTGCCTAAACCTCGATAAGTGAAGTGGGATTTGAAACTAAAAGACAAATATCTAGAACAATGAACCGTGAATCCACATCCATATATTATGTTTCAGAATGAAAAGAGCCAGTGATCAGTAACTACGGATTCCCAGTGAATGATGTTGTTCCCGTTGAGACTCGAATAAAACACCGTTATCTACTGAGCCACCTTTTGTGCAAAAAGGTGCAGCATTCGAGTCCCGTTAGGAACACTTCCATTTGTTGGGGATGCAGTTACATCCAGACGACGAGACCCAGATAGGAGGAAATGCACATCCTGGATTCCACCACTGTCAGTCACCATCTAGCAAAGAACTTTGCGCTCAAGATTTTTAATAACAGAATTACAGCTGTAACAGCACATCAGGGTGATGAGTTACTGAGGAGAGTACAGAATAGAACTAAGCGTTGAGGAGCGAAAGCATGGCCCATTAATTTAAGCACTTGTTTGAACCCGATTAACCAGAACATATGTTTTATGTACCAGGTTGGGTGCTACATATATCGTGTGAGGGTAAACACACGATCCGACTACCGAGAATGAAGTAAGTGGAGTAAGATTTGAAACCCTGACCCACTGGTTGAAAGCTGTCAGTGAGCCAAATCTCCACGATTAAGCACTTGACTATCAGGCTAGTAGGTTTCGGATATAAAGCCCGATTTACTCAGTCAAATTCAGCTCAACGTTACTCAACAACCATTTGCGATTCCATGATACTGGTAATGAGCCACACATGTTGTTTGTTTGCTAAGTCTCATTTATTCAAAACAGATTTATCATGTACTAAGCTGAGAGACATATGAGGGCTGGTTACCTTGTTACCCAGGCTGAGGCAGATGGAGTGGGACTCGAAACCGTATCCAAGTGGTTGAAAATTGAGCGCTCAAGCCACTGAACCACATCACAACACACCTATATATATATATATATACTACCCGGTGTTGCCCATACCTCGGTGCCTGGAGCGAGGTTCAAACCCGTGATCGACTTGGTTGAAAGTCGAACCAAAGAGCCGTAGCCAGACTGTCACCTTTGACAACTGGGCAATATAAAGAGCTCTCATTATCTAACACTTAACACATGTGTACCAGGTAGGTAGTCTAACTGCATTAATTCTATTACCACTGCAAATCAAATGAGGACATACAATTTTTTTCTGAATTCGAACTCCTCTTTCTTTTCTCGAACACGATCACGTAATTCAACTGGCAACTTCAGCAGATCAATATCAGTGATGAATTTTGCACAAACTTTTATTTGATTTTCAATTGCCGGATTATCTTTATTTTCTTCAAACATTTTTATAAGATGTTGAGCAACTCGAGGTAATACACTCTTTTTAGGACGATTGACAGTTGATGAGTCTGTAGCTTCCTCCTTAGAAGAATCCTTCTTACCAAATTGAAACAAAGTGGCCTAAGAGTATGGGGGAAAAAATTACACCAATGAATTAAAAATTTCAATGGTAAGGGAATATAATCTTAAAGTATAAATAATAAATAACTCTTATGTTAGAAAATGATACAAATTTGTTATTGATATACAGCACTTCAGACATAACGAAGTAGGGATCTCCACTGTAAAAAAAAGTCAACGGCAAACGGAGCTGTGTAGTCTAGCTGCTCAATGGTCACCAGCATTTCTATGCAGTTGAAAATGATAATAGGTGAAGCGGGATTCGAGTGCATGACACAGTGGTTGAAATTTGCGCACCTAGATCTGTAGACCTTAGCTTCATATGTAGTCGAGTGTGAACAAAATACCATACAGACAGAACTTGGAATTTAGTACAATAATTTACCAGTCATACTGGATGGGACGCTCGCCGACCATGCACATGGTCCGGAGTTCGATCCCCGGCCACAGACGCACTCCTTTACCTCGCTAAGCCAGAAATAATGCTGATGTTGAGAAAAGGTTAGGCATGAGGCTAACAACCCTATCCTGTAAAATTAAACACTGCTACAGAAACTTCAAGCTACTAGCTTGAGGCCCTATGTTCCACTGGGAACGTGAAGGAAAAAGAAAAAACTGGATAGAGTGTACGTCTATGGTTCGGAGGTAGAATACTCGCTAGAACAATCACATGATCCAGATTCGATTTCCAACTGACGCTCTCCTAAACCACAATTAGCCGGCAGTAAAGACCAGAAAATGAGGATGGTTTAGGGTAAGGTAAATGGAATAACAAACCACAAAAGAAAACAAGAAATTTGAAGTGAAAGTTACAATTATGAGAAGGTATTCCAGTAAGACAGAGAATATACAGTTTTTTTTTAATTCAACAGTCGATTTTTGAATAAGGTGAATCAACCTGTTACATTTAACGTTTAGTGGACAGGAACTAAGTTGACTAATAATCATCATCATTGAATTTACGAATGCTTTTTACCAATCTACTCTAATTTTATCGGATGCTACTCATTGATACATGATGACTTACATTTGGTAAAATCAGTTACAATCGTATTCCTATTGACCTGTTCATCTGGCTTGCATATTGTAATGGCCTAAGGAACTACACTGGCAGTCCCTGTAATGCCATTAAGGTTGTTCGGATAAAGGTTACACCAAAAGTGTAAGTCCTTTACATTGAGTTGGGTCTGGGGGACAAGCAATACAACTAGCGATTAAGGGGTTAATCGCAGCAAGACGCCTCCCTGAAACGGCTAGTAAACTATGCTGCCTGTCTCCGGGGAGAGGAGACTCAGAAAGGTCTGATCACCCCTCCCTATGAAGATTTGTACAAAACGATACAAAAAGACAATGTGGATGTTTTTAAGCAGTAAACAATAAAAGATTTTACGTGTCAAAAGCTACCGTAAACTGACATTAGTATGTAATGTGATGTAGCTTTGATAACGATCGAGATGTGCATCAAATCAGCAAATACATAACATTGAACTGCACAGCCATCTGAAATATATCTGGTTCCACGCACAATGGAGACATACAGCACACTACATATTTATTCATGTGGAAAATCCGTATTACACTTAGACTAAACGTAATATACCGGAAAAGTGCGTCCTACGCAAGCTAGAACTTCTGACAGTATACCAAAATAGGACGAAAGAAGTATTTAAGGACATCGTTAGCTTGAAAATAAAGAGAAGTCTGTCACGAGGATGTTATTCGTTATCAAAGTCAAAACCGAGTTACACCAGACCGCAAACATATGGCTTTATAAAACTAAACAAATTTACTGAAAAATGAATAACAATGACTTCATCACAATTGCATTATAGACACACTTGAAGAAATTTCGAAAACACACGACATTAAATACATTTCAACAAAAAGAAGAGATTGTACAACAAACCTGTTTCATTTTCTTTTTACTGCCATCATCTGATGATGATTGTTTAGCTTGACTGCGATCTTTTAACTGTGCCAATGGTAGGTCGTCCTCATTCTCCTCCCTTTGTCTACTAGTGCTATCATCACGAAGTACAGAAAAGCGTTTGATACGTTTGAAATTAAGTGGTGTGCTAGTGGAAACATCTTCAGATGTACCCTCTCCATTGGCTTGACGTCGTGAATTCATAATGCGAATGAAGTACTCCTCCTCAAGGGTTTTTGACATTTGTTTCAACTATAGGAGTTAAAATGATCAAGGGGAAACTGAGGTATGATACAGAGCCCAAGCAGATCAATTCGTAAACATATACATGTACATAAGTGTGATTGAAGTGAGTATTCACTGAATAATTGGATTATATCAACGTAGAATTTAGCAGTGGTTTTGAGCCATGTCAGAAAGTTTCCAACCACTGATTCTTAGCGACCCGGGGGACTACAGCCACACAATCTACATCTCCCTATGTGGCTACAACCAACAGTCAGACTTTGAAATGGTGTATTGTTTTAGCATGGCACTGCACTTAACTCTACCAATATAGTCTTGTCCCACTTGACATAGCTTTACGAGAAAAGCGATGTTTAGGCATACGTAGTACACATGTTCCAGATATTCCGACTGATGCAGCTTTACTATCTCATCAACTGGCTTTCCTTCTGTATCTAATACTCTAGACTGAACCTCAATATAACTGACCACGTTATATCACCCTAACACGAGATTCAACGGAATTGTAGTGAAAAAAATGGTTAGTCTCTCCAGTGGTCATCTTATATAGCCTTAAAGTGGGGGCATAGCAAACTGTTGCACAGTACATATTTCCTATGAACAACCGGATATTATGCCCGAGATGATGATACAGGTTGGTAAATGCCAAAATGGGATTTTGCACCCGTGCTGGGATGTCGTCATCAAATGATGGTGTGTAGCCCTAGCCGAAACTATGAGTAATCTTTGCTCCCCGTGCTAATTAAGCAAATAATCTTTATTAGCACGATGCACTTTTTCCGCTGATAAAAGAATAAAACTTGTGCACTGTTGTAGAGTATAATTCCATTATGGGTAAATTTTTGTTTTGATAAAGTCTCACAGTGTTATACAGTCATGTTTACTGTATCAGTAAACGGCACTTTTTCCACATTACTTAAAGTCGAATCCTGCAGCTACATCTTTATCAACAGAATCAGCTGCCCCGGGTGGGTGAAGAAGCTTGGAAAATGACACAGTACGCGTCATTTAATGTTTATAAATGCTAGGATCCTGTGAGTATAACAACGGTTTTTTGATGAAGTGAGGTGGCAAAATCATTTCTTATTCCTACCAGCTAGCTAACGCCTTTCCTAATTTGATCCAGAACTCCGTACCGTTACCTCTGAAGAGTTGTTGGTGAGAAATAGCCAACTCTTGTTGATCTAACCCACCATGTAAGATGATGTTACAGGACTGGACTACACTGACGGTGTAGACTTCCTGATCGGCTGGGGTCCTCAAGACGGTAAAAACCAATGGAGGCTGGAAACAATTGGTGATATGGCTCAAAATCGTTCTCAATGACCGGCTGGCGCAGATGCAACCACTCCTTGTGGCTTATAAGTTCCAATGAAACTATATTGTTCTTCGTTGTTACTATTCCTTTGTCTCACACCTGTGTTTACTGTCTCTATTATGCACTTTTTTTCTACTTTCTTCTGTTGCTTTGTGTGCTACAAGGAGGGATTGTGGCGACTTGAACCGCCGCACACATGTGCGAAGTTCTATGTCGAAAACAAACAGACAGAACGCACCATCCATTTAAGGCAATGCTATCAGCTTAATTGAAGCAAAGGACGACTTTCTCATCCCATTTTGGTTGGTGATTCGTTGACTTTAAGCATAACTGCAAATTTAAACGTATGGATGAGAATGAGCAGTGTATGAAAGGTAGTGAGAGAAAGAAGCCATACTGATTTCTTTTCACCATTAAGATACCGAACGTAGGAATTCAAACTAAAAATTACCTTGACTTTATCAACTTGAAATCCAGGGCTTTTCAAGGGTATCTTATGACGTCGTAGAAGCTCTTCGTTTACAATCCATGGACCCGTAAAATTTGGACCGTAACGCATAGCATGACTGCGAATAAACATCCGAATGTGTTCTTTGGATGGTGCACGACTGACACGACTATACCAACGGCAATTATAAAAATACGGATATCTTACTCTATTGAACAAGCTGGAATATCATGTACGACAACTGGGATGTCTGCGAGCACTTTAATACTGTATGCATAATCTTTCTAGGAGCATATTTCAGGAAAATTAAATAAACTACTTTGACAGGTGAATTCTTTCTTGTAACATTTTCTTTATCACTGTTATTTGGTGAAGTATTGTCTGGAACAGGTGGCTAAAAAACCAAATATAGTTAACAGGATTCTAAACCTACCGGTACAGGTTGAGATTTAATTATATCATCAATGATTCCACGTATGCTAATGAAAAGTAAAGATTCAACTTGCTTGAACTTACGGTATACTGGAAGCAGAGTCAACTTTAAGTTTTACAGGTTCAGCGATATGAAACTGTTCATGTATCGCAGTCCAGCAATTGTGCACCAGAGATTCTAGAGGTAAAGTACCTTAATAACATAATTAAGTATGCAGTTTAAATTCGCTTACTTAAGTGAATACGCTCTAGAATAGTTTTTTCAAAAAATTTCGGGAAGCATTTTTTCAACGTCTTAATCGCGGTTGCCTCGGTTTTCAGTGCTTCACGGTAAGTGAGATTTGACTTTCCAGTAACACGACATGTCCATATACTTTCATTATAAATTGTACTTTTTCGTTGCAATTCTTCAGCAGACGTACAAATTTCTTGTGTTTCTGGAACAATAAATTCCGGTTTAGACTCAAGTTCTTCGGGATGTTCTGAGTCACGAGGTTTCTTTTTCTTCCAGATTGGATTCAGTACATGTGGTTTTGCACTGATAAGAGGCATCTAAAAGGCCAATCACAGGAACAATTATATAACACGAAAAAATAGTACTCAAATACAGTGACACAGGCATTTAAATACCTAGCAGCTTGAAAATAGATACTACTACAGTCAAATGGTGATTAAATTCCGCCACTACTTATTCAGGAAACTATGTTGAACTTCTGCTGATTAATTACATAAAGCTGATGGAGAGACAACAATACTACTGGGATAAAACACCTGATACAGATTTGCGCACTATATAGTCTAGGTTCATAATACGGACTATCCAGGAAGTGAATGTAAACATGATTAATAATCGAAAATCGAAACTAATAAAACTACAACTGCATTCGAAACATGGCGGCAGTAATAGAAACATACAAGAACAAGCTCATGAGACGTTCAAAAAATAGATTTGAAGGTATAAAACAGCCTAACAACACGACAAAATAGCCGTACCTGAAGAAGAATTAAACGTCTTATTAGTTAGGAATGTAACCAGAGTATTAAATATACGTAGTATCACGTTAGTCCTAAGGGTATATTTACCCGAATACATAACCAATTACTCACAATTAATGTTGTAATAAGAGACTTTAGAAGCATCACTCTTGAGCTTTACTTAGTCACCGTACGAATGAACACCATGTTCACAGATACACTATTGGTCAAGGTAATGCTCCCATACTTGTAACATGATTTTCGCACTTTTTTATTAACTGGGGTGAGCAAGTGTCTACACCGATACGATTGGATTATCTATTTCTACACAGCAACAAGTAGTTTAATCTGGTAGAAAATTCATCACAATCCTTAGCCTTCTCTGGAGTCAGATAATCAGGTCCTCCCCTATACTACATCTTTGACCTCAGAGACCACTAGGTACATTTCATTGAGGCTGAGGTAGTGTGACAGCTGTGTAGTGTACCCATGGGTCAATTGAACTGTTTTACTAAACGTCCTGAACACCTACCTTCAGTTAGTAAATCTCCATTCATCTAAGAAGTAATTTCAGTTACGAAAGGCTTTGTAAATCCTCCTTCACCGATGTTCCTAAACAGGTGGTGGATGTTACCTATTGCTTATGACTGATCTACACAAGAATCACACCATCATTGTTCACAGCAGCCGATATAAGAATAAAACTTAGTGTGGTAAAGTGTAGTGCTATCATAGAATGAATTTGATGAAAGCACATGCCGATAATGATCAGCTTATGGAAAGCTGTCATCTAAAGCGATGATAGCCAGTAGAAACCATCAAGGGTCGCCATTTTATGTTTGATTTCACCGTAGATGTACTAATGGATGAGACTCTGATCGACTTCGGTAACTTAGGGATTGAATTGTTACTAGGAGACAGTGTCCTTGACTTAGACTACGAGCGTTATATTATGCTTCCGCGTGAAGACACCGAAAACATGCAGTCTTCCCAACGTCTTGAGTGGAAACCCAGAACGTTCAAAATGAGACTGGTAAGTTGTGTTAGCCCTAAAAGATTGATTGATGGAGAAATCCCGGCACCGGTGCAAAGGCCTGTGAAACACTTGCAAACTTACGTCATGTTTGGTGTAGACGTGATATTTGGCTACCGGTCAGATGACGAGGGTACTGCGTAGCAATTTTCCCAGCCGTTCACTGTGGATGTTAAAGTGGAAGACTCGAAGGGGCTAGCTGCTTTAAACCACAGATGTTTGTAAACTATCGCCCATGTTATGGAACAAAGTGGTGTTGAGTTTGGGCGTCGAGTGTCAGGTAAGGAGAGGAAGTTAATCGGCAAAGTTATGAAGCTGCATCGATTCAGATGACTAAGATACGTTACATATTTTGAGCCGCCGCCATCCCATACAAGCAGTGTTAGTTGACAGAGGATTATGCTTGAGAAGAGTGATTGGTCAAATAGATATCTGGTGCTAATTTATCGAGTTCCTGTTAGTTTTAGCTATTTACATGTAAAGTCCCTGGTTGGAGTCCTCGAGAAGCTACGAACCAATAACCTGAGACTGTCATTGATACGGCTCAAAATCGTTCTTCGTAGTGCAGATATAGTCATTGTGATCTTGATGCATTAAATCCCCACTCAATAATTCTCCCTCATTTATATATCCTTCCATCACATTACTCTGATTTCTCCGTCTGCCTGTGAACCAAATGAGTATACGATAGACTGCAATTCTTACAGATTTTCATGAGTTTTCATTATAGCGCAATGTGGAACCACTTATTAAATGGATAGTATGCACATTGCAATACAAGGATACTGTGAAGTAGACTTAAAGCCTATAAAAATTCAAGCTTAGGTCAAAAATACTCTTGTTTCTGTGGCATTTCTTGCCAAGAAGTTGTGGAACTCTGAACCTGTGGATATAATCTTGTTTACCGATTATACCTATTACTATCTGATTGCCGTTCTATGACTGTCTAACACTAATATTTATTATTGCATACATTGATGGACTTACATGTCCAAGTTGGCTCAACTCAGTGAGTCTATGATTTTGGCATCATTTTTGTTAACTGCATCTGATCGTGATACTACTGCTAAGGGTTTTTTTATTGTTGCTATCGCTTGTTTCCCTTCCAGTTGTGAATTATTTTCCTATTTTCGGTGTTCCACTTATTGCTTTATTCCTGGTTTTAAGGGAAGGAACCCACAAGGTCGCTTCTCCGTAAACTATATTTTAATGTAACAACCTCCTTCTCAAGTGTGAGGCTTGCAACTCCATCCTGTAAACAAAGCTGCTACAGAAACCTCAGTACGATGTGTCTCCTTGCGAAAAAATAAAAATATGTATAGGGACATGGAACGTCCGCACCATGTACGAGACTGGCAAAGCTGAACAGATTGCAAACGAGGTGAAAAGATATGGTATTCAAGTAATGGGAATATGCAAAAGCAGATGGAATGGAAGTGGTCTCACTAAAACATCAAAGGGAGAATCAGTGATCTACTTCACGAGTACACCGAGGATTTGGCTATCATGGTGTCACCAACGGCAACGAAGGCCCTGATGCAATGGGAGGCGATCTCGCCCAGGATAATCACCACCAGATTCAACTCCGAAGGAAGGAAAGTGTCAGTTATACAGTGCTATGCACCCACAAACAACGCAGACCTCGAAAAGAAGAATTCTACAGACAACTACAGGCAACAATGGACAATACTCCAGTCGGTGACACTAAAATACTAATGGGAGACATGAACGCCAAACTGAGACCAGACAACACAGGAAGAGAATTCATCATGGGTAGAAAAGCTCTCGAAGAAACGAATGAAAATGGAGAACACTTTGTCGACTTCTGTGCCTTCAATGAACTAGTGATTGGTGGCAGCGTATACAAACATAAGGATATCTACAAGGATACATGGGTGTCACCGGATGGGCGAACCAAAAACTAAACTCACTTCATCTCAATCTCAAGGAAGTGCAGACGCAGCTTACTGGACACAAAAGTAAGAAGAGGAGCAGACGTTGGCTCACACCACTATCTCGTACAAGAAACAATCCGAATCAAATGAAGAACTTTCAAGGAAACAAGCGACACAGGCCAAGTTCAATACTCAAAAACTCAATGATCAGGATACAAAGGATATCTTCACTACAATCACAAGGAAAAAGGTGGAGACACAAAGCAACTCTAGCGAAGAGGTCAGCGTTGAGAAGCACTGAAACAGCCTGAAATCTGTGTGGAGTCAAACCTGCACGGAAGTTCTAGGCAGAAAGAAGAGACAGAAAAAACAGTGGCTCACTACAGACACATGGAGACCAATAGGGAAGAGAAGGATAGTGAAATAAAAAGCTATCCAGTGCATCGACGAGCAACAAAAACAGTTGATTTTCCTGATTACGGCAGACTGCATAATGCGACAGACAGCGGGCAAGAGAGGAAACAGGCATAAAATTGGCCCACAAAAAAGCTTGGAGGATGTGGACTTCGCCGATGATATATGTCTGATTTCCCAAAAACTGGAAGATATGCAAGTGAAAAGCAACAAGTTGGGAGAAGCATCAAGAAAAGATAGGACCTCAGGTGAACATAGAGAAAACAAAGGTAGGTGATGAAGATTACTGGGCAATAGCGACAGTCACAGCGACAACAACAGACAACAATCAGCCTGCATAAATGGGAGGAACCTGAAAGAAACAACCTTTACCTAACTGGGAAGCACCGTCTCAACTCCAGGAGGAACTGACGAGGATATCAAAGCAAGGATCGGTAAAACAAGACAAGCTTTCATCACTCTCAAGCCTGTGTGGAGGTCAACAGAACTCAAAAATAAGATTCGGATTTTCAACTTCAATGTGAAGTCAGTGCTACTATGCGGATCAGAGACTTGGCGCGTCATAAAGAGCACATCAAACAAACTACAGATCTTCATTAACAGTTGTCTTCGCTAAATATCACTCAAGATCAGATGGCCAGTCAGAGAAGATCAGCAACAGGGATCTCTGGCAGTGAGCGACCCAACCAGGAACTGATTATGAAACAAATAGGCAAGAAGAAATGGAGATGGATGGCCATACTCTGAGGAAACCATCGACAAGCCCTCGAGTGAGACCCGAAAGGGAAGCGGCGAGTTGGTCGTCCAAGTGTTACATGGATGAGGTCATGTGAAGAGATGAAAGCATGTGAGTGGACTTGGAGCCAGGTGAAAACTCTAGCGAACGCAATGGATACGCGCGGTTGTTCTTCTAGGAATTAAAGGAAGTAATAAATAACAAGTTGGGTAAGAAAATTGCTGGAAAGCCTAGGAACCTTGTAATGCTCACAACAACCAGCAGTGCAATTGCAACGCTTGCAGAAGTCGACTATTTCGTCTAGATTGCCGTGACGTCTTGTTTGGAATGGGTCACAAAAAGCAAGTTTAGGTGACTTACGAACTGGAATATGGTGCATAGCACAACTAGTTCACAGAAACCAAAACCGTCAGCCCCCTACACAAGAAAAGCGGAAGACGACACACTTTGGGAACAATCATGCCGTTTCCACTGATGAGTGGGTAAGTGAATACCTCTCAAACTCACTTGACCAACCTATATTACCAAAACGTTGAAGCAAAACCGTAAACTCAAATTGAGCTCAGAGAGGTAAATATGCGGTCCTGTGGTACGGTATCATCTCAAGAAAGCGCTTACAGAATTGGCAGATTTGGAAATAAAACAAGTTGGACAGAAACAAAGTTTGCTCAGTAAAACTCCATGCACCGTAGGAGTGCGATTACGCCAATGACTTTGGGATGTTCAGTGTGCAAGTTAGTAGAACCAGGTGAATAACACGGTTGTCATGAATACAAAGTGCCTAACGAAATGTCTTCAGACTGAGCGGGATACCTAGTAAGTTTTAGGTCAAGTTAGCCTAATAATCATGATATTAGGGTTGATTCCAGTTAGATTAGGGCCAGTTTAGAGATGGTTATGCTTTAGGGTTGAACAGATTAGGTTTAGGACTAGATAGATGAATAAGTGTATAGAATGTGGTTAAGTTACTCTATCGACACCTCAGTACAAAACTGAGGCATTATTGTCACACCAAAAAAAGATATACTGAGCAACCGCTTCATGCTACTTTACTCATTACTTCCATAAGTGTATTTTTATGACTTCAGTCCCGTGGATTCACTTAGACAGACCTTTGGAAACCCTTGTATGACAGTGGTGAATCTTTGAAACACCTGTGAAATACTCAGTGCGTCCGAGCAACGTACCGACGGAAAGCCGTTAGTGCAAATACTCCCACTGGGTTTTTTTAATTGGGAACTCGTCACCTGAGTTTGGTCGGAGTTACATCATGGCATTCGCCCCTTCCGGACTTACTACTTACCTTGGACAGCTAGTCAGAATTAAACACAAGTGTCACAATCACTACGAAATCCCAATGCCCTTAAGACACCTATAACTATATGATTATCAGTGGTGACTGAATCTGAAGCGAGGATGATTCCCCACAGAGGTTCGACAAATAGAACTTATCAGAGTATTCTTGGGGATTTTAAAAGCAAATTAATGCAGAAATTAGGGAAAATGCGATATTATTCCTCGAAATGGCCTTCAAATTTTTCATTTAGTGTGTCTGTTACCAGTACCAAGCCTAGTTACTTGGTATAGTATTACTGACATTGAGAGCTGAACAAACGCGCTGAGACTAGTAAACGCCGACAGAATATACTATCCAGATAGCGAAAGCTAGTATTTCGGTGGGTAAGAGCAATATTCCTGAGCACTATTACGCTTGAATCTTTTCCACTTTGAAAGGCCCATATAGAGTAGTGGCCAAATATATTCCCATGTTGGAGACTGAATGAGTAGTGGGATGCTCCTCCTGAATAAGAAATTAAATACACTGGACGCGTGATCGAAAACATTGAAGTTTGCTACATCTAACTTCTTAGTAACGCAATAGTTAGTTATATATTTCAGTCAAGTACTTCCCTACTGGAAATATGAATAAATTCTACGAAGTAACACCCAGAAACTGTAATAGACAAGTAAATCTGAAATAACTGCTCCTGCACAACACACTACCTTTGGCGGCACCCACAAAACGCATCAGTTCATATTTGTTTAAATCGCCGGCCCAATTAAAACAAATCTGTGTTTATCAATTTGCTGTTCAGGACCGTTTGTAAGGGTGACAAGACATATATATTTTGGACTTTGGGATAATGGTCATCAATAAATGAGTGCTATCTCTTCAAAAAACTGTGAAGACAACGCTACATAGGCGATTAATCACACTCAGGCTATTGCAAACATGAGTGATAAGTGGGGTAGAAAGACTGAATTTTAATTAGATCAGTCATATAACGATTATTAGTCAGTCTGTGTATCACACCAATGCAGTGGTTTTTCTATGGAAGCCACAGGAAATTAACAATTCTCGAGACTCTAATTGCGTGTTTCTCTACCCCAGCTTTGTATTATGGTTTTTCACCAAGTGTCCTACATTTCGTCGTATCAGCCCAAGTATCTGTTATGGGGTGACGACTGCATTTTCTTCAATATCCATTTCCCTAACCACTTTATTTACTACCAAACTTAAAACACCAATCGTTTTTAGTGAAAGTGGCATACACCAACTTACCTTCAGACTTAATGAGGAAAGCAGTGATTAAGCAGTGATTGGGTGAGTGAGCCACATACAACTTAGTAAAAATGTTGCAAGATCATGACTATGCAGCAGTTACCAAAGCTAGCAGGTTCTGATGACCAATGCACATTCGGTTTCGGTCCAGTCGTCATTATGAGGAATTTTAGTTGTTTGGTTCGCAGGATATGAACCACAGATGCATGGAATTATACCAACGCTTTCTCTGCATTCAAACAATGTTGTGCATGCTCAGGTAGCCTCGATGAAGCCCGTGGCCACTAAAACTGCCATGTAAGCAGGTTTCTGGACCTTAACTCAATAGATAATAATAATTTATATTTTGTATAAACGAGTAAGTTTACTTGAAATGCATGCCATTTATACAGCCACGATCAGTTATGTTATAAATTAAAATCTTGATGTACCATACTTTTGCAAAGTTTAAATTGCTCCATTATTGAACAAGCAATCGGAACAGGTTCGTATAAATGTTAAATTGTAAACCCTTCTGTGGTGATTGACTATTTCTATCTCTGTATTGTTTAAATACTCACTGTTGATTGTTAATATGTTTCTTATATGAATTGAATTGCATAATAATTCCGCTAAATAAAAATTCCTGAATTCCGCCCTCTCTGTGTTTTGGTTGGATTCTTGTAATTCGGTCATCTCGAAATACTAATACTACGATTACAAATAATTACAACAAATTCACGTTGCGATGGAACTAAATAACCTGGAAAATTTCATATAAATGGTTCTCTGCGGGAGATCGTTGATTACCTTGAATGCTTCGACGCGTGGTGCATTTCCAAGAATGTTTGGGATGACAAAATACCAGCATATTTCATCACTGCTATTGGGCTAGATGCATACACTCTAGTGAAGAATCTGGCGTTTCCAGATAAACCCATTTCTCTGCCATATGGTAAGCTCCGCGAACTTCTGATAGATCACTTCCATATAACTACTTTTGAGACGCGACAGAGGGCTCAATTCAACAAACTGGTTCGTGCTCCCAATCAGAGGATTAGAGACTTCATTCTTCAACTTCAAATACAAGCTTCAAAGTGTAACTGTGGAGATCAGCTGCATACTCAACTACGTGATCGTCTAATTGCTGGAATCAATATTCCTAAGTTAGAGAAAGAGTTAATTCAGATTCCTTCTTGTACCTTTCAAACTGCTAAAGATTTATGTATCACATATGAAGATGTCAATAATGAATACTCTGCTCCCACTACGTCAGTATCTGATGTCATGTTGTCCAAAGTCGAAAATACAAGTGTTCATGGAAAGAAATCCAAATTGTCGTCCACAGGTAATAGAATGCAGCGAGAGATCAAAAACATTAGACCGTGTTTATCCTGTGGAAAGTTACATCTACGAAGCACTTGCCGTTTTCGGGGTGCTAAGTGTCATAAATGTGGTAAAGTTGGACACATCAAGACTGTTTGCAGAAGTTCGAATACTTATGTTGCTCAACATTCTTATAATTCTCCCAATCTGTCTAGTAAAATGGAGTCAGTGTGTCTTTCAACTTTTCAAAATACTCAATCTCATCCAATGAAAACCTCCACTACAAGTTCAGCAACTCAAGCATCAACCGTTTTGAAAAATGTGGTAGCTGAGTTACAATGCGAACTTTCGAAAACACGAGAAAAACTGAATGAGATGAGAGAGCAACTGATTAAAATGGAGGAATTGCTGCATATGCATAGACTGCGTCTGTTGAATGCAGAGCATACAAGTACCCGTGAAAGTCCTGCAAAACTTTTCAAATCTCGAATTCTCAAAAAGCATCTGATGTCCACGACTTTTAATCTACATTATTACAAAGGTAATGATTATAGACCTTCTGTTGGAATTATACTACAAAAAATGGGAAATCGAGTGGTGAAGATATTAGACATCAAAGATCACTCAGTTCATAACAGACACCTGGACAAAGTGACAATAAATGAAGTAGGTCGTTCCAATAATAATTTCAATGATTCCGTTAATAATCCTGATTTTGTAGATAATTCTGAAATAAGTCCAGATAACAGTGATGAAGATAATATCACAGAATCAGTTAGAAGGTCGCAGCTACTTGCAAGCAAACCGAGACATCGTTATTAATACGCAAGGAGATATTCGACGTGTGGCGGATGTGGTGATTGACCATTTCTATCTCTGTATTGTTTAAATACTCACTGTTGATTGTTAATATGTTTCTTATATGAATTGAATTGCATAATAATTCCGCTAAATAAAAATTCCTGAATTCCGCCCTCTCTGTGTTTTGGTTGGATTCTTGTAATTCGGTCATCTCGAAATACTAATACTACGATTACAAATAATTACTACGCACTCACTAAGGCCAACATCAGTGTTTACAAGAAGCTCAATTTTCTTCCTGATTCCTGCTGATAATAATGGTCAACCAGTGAGCAGTGTATATTTAGATGCGTGCCGAGCCGTTACTTTAATAAAGGCTATTTTTTGGGAATAGAACGACGTAGTGGGAAGCTGCAGATAGTATCAAATACAATTATGGATAGTACATCATTGAAAGCACATTTACAAGATGTGGGCAAATGGAGCTATATAGTCGACCGAATGATAGTGTACATTTGCAGTGTTTAATGCTAACCATTTTGGTCTTACTATGAAGAAACTAAGACGTTTCCGATAAAAATATAGCTTTTTTCAAACATTAGTGCTGTCGTGTTTTCCATCGAAGCAATCAGTATTTAACCAAGCAACAAATGTGAACAAAGAGTAACTTTTAACCTGAATAAATGCCCATGTAGTTAACATCAAATAGAGTATACTATTGCATAAATGAAAAGGTTATCGTGAGGCAGTTAAGTGGCATTTCAGTGAATAGTGAATTCAAATATTTGGAAGGTTAAAACCCGTAGGTAAAGCTTACCTGTAAGATGTCTCACGAATTTCTGTAGGACCCATTGGGTAGCATCTTGACATGAAGCTGGAGAGGCTTGCAGATGCTAAGAGAAAAGCAATTTTTTATAATTTAGATCAGTACAATCCTTATTTTTCTTTTTTGTTAATGATCTAGACTCATGTTTAATTCTCGAGCTGCCGAAAAATGCACGTTGCTGTCATACAGATCGGAGCGTTTCACATTTGTGACCAATACCACATCTTCTGATCAGCACACACCACCCTACTTCCTTTTTGATGTTAAGCTCTGAAATATTTCTTGTCAATAACTTAAGTTACAGTATTCCATTGCTTTCATTTTGTCACAGTCATACAGTGTGCTACACATTTTTAGCTTTTGTAATAACGATAATGTATATTTTCATATAAACATACAAATTTACATGAAAATGCATGCCGCTTTTACAGGCAAGTGTTTCCCATTGGGTCACCAGATACATAGATACCTGAGGACATTCCTAGCAGTATCACCTTTATACACGCTTACAAGTATATAATAGCTGCCACTCACGACTAGGGAATTGAATTTCCCTTAAAAATTTATAAAGTGTAGAAGTAGTTAGTATTACTTCATATTTTTTATTACAGCTTGATTCCACACCTTACTTTTGGTACAATTATGAAAGTTTCAGCATGTGATATCGTTAGTCTAAATTTTGCAGACCCACCAATTGACGTCGGTTGAGCATCGGTAGGGGATATAACCCCGGACCATTTGCGTGGCCAGTGAGTGTCCCAAATGCTGTGCACAGGAACTAAGTTGTAGTCTACTTAGCAGATTGGAATGTGTTGTCACCGTCGTCTCGTAAACCGTTAATGCCCAGCTCTTGCTACACTGGTACTCACGCTGTTCTTCGAGGCCCCTCAGAAACGCTTAGTACGAACGGACGCAAAATCCAGAACCCAGTTTGGCGAATTGATAATTATTTATTCTAACACCAGCATATAACCAATATTACAACTAAGGTTTCTGACGGTTTTCTCCTGACTTCTTTCTGAACAGCGACCAATGAGACGATGACTGGCTGAATGATGCCTCCGAGAAAATTGGGGAAGTTGGGTTTGAGCAGACAACCATGAATTGATCGTTCAATCTTCAACTACATTGACACTCCCCCACAAAAAAATGATACATTTACTTTTTCCATCACGACCAGTACACGTTGACTTGGATGCCATTGCGAGAACCTGGGTCACACGGACAAAGCTGAAATGGAAAACAAACGGAAAAGCCAACGCACCACGAGCATACCCACACATACCACACGTATATACAAACAGTACAAATCACTTCACGGATAAATTCTTGGTGGAATTCATTTGAAGAATTGAAGGACGTAAACCAGTACGCCTACAACCCTTCTCACGTTGACGATTGTAAGTTGTGGAATGTCCGGACACAAACAGGATTAATCAACAATAACAATGATTGGAACATACAAAAATACTTAACATCAATATATGTACAATCAATACATCAAATCTTGTGGGTTCTGCCATGACGAACTGCCCTTGAAGAACTGCAGGACTTACAGCAGTACGCCTACATTCCTTCTCAGGTTGATGATCCAAGTGGAGGTCGTCCGGACACAAACAGAATTACCAACAGCTAGACGCCAGATGATACCAATTCAGTATATACAACATGAACATATGTACAAGATCATACACCAAGCACATTGGACTGCTCATTGATGCGCTACCCTTTGAAGAACTGTAGGACTTACAGCAGTACGCCTACAACCCTTCTCAGGTTGACGCTCTAGGTTGGAAAATCGTCGCAGAGTTCATTTGCTGACTTCCTTCTATGAGCTAAATCCTCAAATCTGAACGGCAACACGCTCATGTTATTTTATCTTCGAATATAGATAACTAAAAAACGCACGACATATCTCATCAACCAAGCGTGGGTACAGAGTAATCTACACCAAAGATAATAGCATTCAATTAGTAACTTGAAACTAGAAATGCCTTTATTCATGCAAGTCAATTTAACAATTACTCTCTCGTTTAAACCTGGCCTATTCTCACTAAACTGAGCAATATCTTTCGTCTTTTCAAACGCACCAATACTATCATAGTCATTGCAGAAGATACTTGAGTTGATGGGCATCTGTTTCATTGTGGATGAAAACACCAACGATGACTGAGTGACACAAGGTGATGAACTTAGCAGTGGATCAGAAGCTGTTCTTTTTCGGCTTTCAGATAGTTGTCCAACTGCAAGATTACCACCACTGCTGTCTTTCACTACTAGTTCGGGTTTAGCACTATCATCTGATGATAGGTGGGCTACATGCTGATCAATTACACTGACTGTCTCACAAGTATGCACACCTTCTGGAACTGCATCTGCGTTCAATTCTACTTCACGTTGTAGTTGTACAGAACCTTTATTTAACTAAGCAGTAGTAAGCATATCCCTCATCTCATCATGATCAACCAAAAACAACTGTGAAGTATCATGATCATTATCACGAATATTCACTTTACCGTCAACTTCAGCATTTTCAAACTCTTTAATAACAGAAGTAGACAATTTTGGTTCCTCCTCACAAATCATTAAAGGTTTTATATCTTCACTCTGACTAGTAATACCTTGTAAGCTTGTGGAGTCGGAACTGTCCTCTGAGACTGTAAATTTTCCTCTGTGACACTCTATTCAACAATGGCTTACCAGTTGCAACTACAGGCTTCCTCATCACACCGTTATCGTCATACAATTCGGAGTCAGACCTGGAGTTTACATTCAGGTTATCACAGAACTTGCTCACTGGTTCACAGTTCACTTTTGTATGCACCTATTGCAGACGTGTAAAACACAACCGTGTTTGTCTTGCAGCTTGGAACTTATATGTCGAGGATGTACTACGAAACCTGTTACACTGAATAGGTATATATGGATTACTAGACACGACAGGGCGTTCTCGATATCCAACTCTCTGAGACCGTTTCATCATAAATGATCGCGTTTTGCTCTCAGACTGCTCTATTCTAGGGGTGAGATGCAATAGACTGGCAAACTTGCTCATCGATTGATTGACACTATCGTTTACCGGTTTCAGAATATCATCGAACTTTGGCTCAATACCTTCATCCTCTATACGGGAGCCTATCTTCACCTACTTCCTTTGCAGTCGAGTGGTTGAGCGTCTCGCTATTACCTCTAGGAGTGAACTTGAGTTCAGATCACTCATGCAATTCATCGAAATCAACGTATTCTTGCAAGTCATCAGATTATCCAGAAACTCATTGAGTGCCTTGGGGTCATCCTGTAATTGACCACCATTACCCTTAACAGCCCTGAGTAATTTCCCTACAATCATCGAGGGTCTTCCGAATCTTTGACGCAGTATGCTCATAGCCTCATAGTGCCCCTCGTTCGGCTTCATAAACTGACATCACTGTATGGCTCTTGAAGCAACTCCAGTGCAATACTTCAACAAATACATCAACTTCATTTCATCATTTAATAAAAAGCCACTCAACATGACTTCAAACTCCTTTGCAAACTGTGGATATACAGATAGGTTTCCGTCGAAACACCGAGGCTCATATTTATGTAGTTGAAAAATCCTATTATCCCTAGAGGACGAAACATTGACATCAACCTTATCATGCTTAACATCACACACATCATTACATGTGACAGACAACTCAACATGACTTACTTTCCTGTTTGCTTCCAAGAAGCTTTGTCCCTCCTTTGGCCCGGGCATTATTGATCTTGACCTAATATTCCAGAAAAGTTCCAGGTTATACTTGTCCAAAGAAGACTTGGCCAGCACCAGGAAAGATGAACGGTGACTAATCTAAACTGTCACCAACTGTCTGTGTCTGTCAGCAACTGACTCCAATCCGTCAGAGACTGACACCGCTCCGTCAGAAAACTCTGGAAATAAATATAATAGCAACCACATATTTCAATGTTTTAACTATGTATACCCTAACATAATAATTGTCAATGTAGCTGAAGATTGAACGATCAATTCAAGGTTTATTGCTCAAACCATCAATACACCAGTCATCGTCTCATCGATCGCTGTTCAGAAAGCACTTACAAAACCGTCAGAAGTAATATCGTGATTTATTATTGTAATATTTGTACATAGTCCTTAGTTATTATGCTGGTTATATGTAGGTGTTAGAATAAAGAGTTCTTGAGCCGCCAATCGGTGTTTTGGTTTTTGCGTCCGTTCGTACTAAGCGTATCTGAAAGGCTTCGAGAGACAGCGAGAGGCTCGGCGTACCAAGAGCTGGGCATTAATGGTTTTGAGACGTGATTGCCGGTTTCTGACGGAGTGGGGAGGGTTGGTAGCGGTTTCCTACAAATCGGATAGTCTCCATCCGACTTTCCTGGTGCTGGCCAAGTCTTCTTTGGACAAGTAAAACCTGGAACTTTTCTGGAATATGAGGTCAAGATCAATAATGCCCGGGCCAAATGAGGGACAAAGTTTCTTGTGAGCAAACAGGAAAGCAAGTTGTCAATGGAGTTGAAGATTGAACGATCAATTCTTGGTTGTTTGCTTAAAATCAACTTCCCCAATTTTCGCGGAGGCATCAATACGACAGTCATCGTCTCATCGGTCGCTGTTCAGAAAGAAGAGTGAAACATCGTCAGAAGTAATACAATGATTTATTATTGTAATATTTGTTTTCAGACCTTAGTTCACTTATTCTTTTTATATGTTGGTGTAACAATAAAGAAATATCAAGCGGCAGATCGGTGTTTTGGTTTTTCGTCCGTTATAACTAAGCGTTTCTGAAATCTTCGAGGAAGAGCGTGGGCCCGAGCGTAGCGAGAGCTGGGCATTAACGGTTTATGAGACGTGATTGACAGTTTCTGACGATAGAAACAGATCTGGCGGATTCAAACAGTTGGTGAAAGTTTGGATAGTCGCCGTTCATTTTTCCTGGTGCCGGTCAAGTCCTCTTTGAACAAGCAATATCTGGAACGTTTTTGGAATTGGGTCAAGTTCAACAATGCCTGGGTCAAAGAAGGGACAGAGTGTCTTGGATGCAAACAGGAAAGTAAGTCATGGTGACTTGTCTGTTAATTGTAACGATGTGTCTGATGTTAAGCATGACATGGTTGATGTTACTGTTTCGCCGTTCAGGGATAATAGGAACATCAAACTCCCTAAATTTGAACCACGGTGTTTTGATGGAAACCCGGCTGATTATTTACAATTTGTAAAGGAGTTTGAGATCATGTTGAGTGGTTTTTTATTAAATGATGAATTGAAGTTAATGTATTTGATGAGATATTGCACTGGAGATGCTTCAAGAGCTATACAGTGCTGTAAGTTTATGAAGCCAAAAGAGGGCTACTACGAGGCTATGAGCATATTACGTCAAAGGTTTGGAAGACCTTCGATGATTGCAGGGAAATTATTCGAGGCTGTTAAGGGTAATGGTGGTCAATTACAGGATGACTCCCAGGCACTCACTGAGTTTTTAGATAATTTGCTAATTTACAAGAATGGAATGATTTCGATGAATCGCATGAGTGACCTCAACTCGAGTTTTATACTAGAAGTAATAGCAAGACGTCTACCTACTCGACTGCAAAGGAAGTGGGTGAAGATAAGCTCCCGTATGGAGGATGAGGGTATCGAGCCAAAGTTTGATGATATCCTGAAACTGGTAAAAGATAGTGTCAATCAATCTATGAGCAAGTTTGCCAGTCTATTGCATCTCACCCCTAGAATAGAGCAGTCTGAGGGTAAAACGCAATCATTGATGACGAGTAGGCCTCAGAGAGGTGGATATCGAGAAGGCTCCATGATGTCTAGTAATGCATATAGACTTAGTGAGTGTAACAGGTTTCGTAGTACATCCTCAACAGATAAGTTACAAGATGCAAGACAAACACGGTTGTGTTTTACACGTTTTCAAGAGGTGCATACAAAGGTGAACTGTGAACCAGTGAGCAAGTTCAGTGATAAGCTAAATGTAAACTCCAGGTCTGACTCCGAATTGTGTGACGATAACGGTGTTGTGAAGAAGTCTGTAGTTGCAACTGGTAAGCCATTGTTGAATAGAGTGTCACAGAATAGAGTTACTGCTTCAGAGTGCAGTTCTGACTCCACAAGTTTACAAGGTATTACTAGTCAGAGTGAAGATATAAAACCTTTAATGATTTGTGAGGAGGAACCAAAATTGTCTACTTCTGTTATTAAAGAGTTTGAAAATGATGAAGTTGACGGTAAAGTGAATATTCGTGATAATGATCATGATACTTCACAGTTGTCTTTGGTTGATCATGATGAGATGAGGGATATGCCTACTACTGCTAAGTTAAATAAAGGTTCTGTACAACTACAACGTGAAGTAGAATTGAACGCAGATGCAGTTCCAGAAGGTGTGCATACTTGTGAGACAGTCAGTGTAATTGATCAGCGTGTAGCCCACCTATCATCAGATGATAGTGCTAAACCCGAACTAGTAGTGAAAGACAGCAGTGGTGGTAATCTTGCAGTTGGACAACTATCTGAAAGCCGAAAAAGAACAGCTTCTGATCCACTGCTAAGTTCATCACCTTGTGTCACTCAGTCATCGTTGGTGTTTTCATCCACAATGAAACAGATGCCCATCAACTCAAGTATCTTCTGCAATGACTATGATAGTATTGGTGCGTTTGAAAAGACGAAAGATATTGCTCAGTTTAGTGAGAATAAGCCAAGTGTAAACGAGAGAGTAATTGTTAAATTGACTTGCATGAATAAAGGCATTTCTAGTTTCAAGTTACTAATTGAATGCTATTATCTTTGGTGTAAATTACTCTGTTTCTACACTTGGTTGATGAGATATGTCGTGTGTTTGTTCGTCATCTATATTCTACGATACAATGACATGGGCGTGTTGCCGTTCAGATTTGAGGATTTAGCTCATAGAAGGAAGTCAGCAAATGAACTCTGCGACGATTTTCCAACCTAGAGCGTCAACCTGAGAAGGGTTGTAGGCGTACTGCTGTAAGTCCTACAGTTCTTCAAAGGGTAGCGCATCAATGAGCAGTCCAATGTGCTTGGTGTGTGATTTTGTACATATGTTCATATTGTATATACTGAATTGATATCATCTGTCATCTAGCTGTTGGTAATTCTGTTTGTGTCCGGACGACTTCCACTTGGATCATCAACCTGAGAAGGAATGTAGGCGTACTGCTGTAAGTCCTACAGTTCTTCAAGGGTAGTTTGTCATGCCAGAATCCACAACATTTGATGTGTTGATTGTACATATGTTTGTGTTAAATAGTTGTGTGAGTTCCAATTATCGTAATTGTTGGTTAATCTTGTTTGTGTCCGGACATTCCACAACTTACAATCGTCAACGTGAGAAGGGTTGTAGGCGTACTGGTGTAAGTCCTGCAATTCTTCAAAGGAATTCCACCAAGACATGATCGGCGAGGTTGTTTGTACAATTTGTATATACGTGTGGTGTGTCATATCAATTGGTGTATTTTGGATTCATTGTGTTTACTCGTTGTTTTCGTATCTTGTTGTTATTGCGTAATTTTGTTAAAATTTTCGTCGTGATTACTTCTGAAGTTGTTTCGAGTCTTCTACATCCATGAATGAATTGATTGATGTTAAGGACAGCAGATGGGTCGTATACGCCGGGGAGGCTATTGCTGAGAATGAAATGCACACGGAGATAATTGTTAGCTGCGGTCCGACACGCCGGGGAGAAAGAGTGTAAACGACTGAGGCTCGCATGCGTCACCGCTACTAGAACTGAGGCAGAATGAGTGACAAGCGATTGCAGTGGTAATTGGTAGTGAGTAGATAAGACGATGTGCGTAGAGTATCATGAGTTGGTGCTATGGTCACGTTGCATTCTGCAAGAGTCATTCTAGTAAGTGGCGATTGTGTTGCAAAATGTCAAGAGGAGGTCTCTGTCTGGAGGCGCAGGTCGTCATTGATGTGTGAGATTGTACTGTGGGTATGCTTGTGGTGTGTTGGCTTTTCTGTTTGTTTTCCATTTCAGCTCTGTCCGTGTGACCCAGGTTCTCGCAATGGCATCCAAGTCAACGTGCATTGGTCGTGAAGGAAAAAAGGGTTGGATCCCTTATTTGCCGGGGAGTGTCAATGGAGTTGAAGATTGAACGATCAATTCTTGGTTGTTTGCTTAAAATCAACTTCCCCAATTTTCGCGGAGGCATCAATACGACAGTCATCGTCTCATCGGTCGCTGTTCAGAAAGAAGAGTGAAACATCGTCAGAAGTAATACAATGATTTATTATTGTAATATTTGTTTTCAGACCTTAGTTCACTTATTCTTTTTATATGTTGGTGTAACAATAAAGAAATATCAAGCGGCAGATCGGTGTTTTGGTTTTTTCGTCCGTTATAACTAAGCGTTTCTGAAATCTTCGAGGAAGAGCGTGGGCCCGAGCGTAGCGAGAGCTGGGCATTAACGGTTTATGAGACGTGATTGACATAAGTCATGTTGACTTGTCTGTCACATGTAATGATGTGTGTGATGTTAAGCATGATAAGGTTGATGTCAATGTTTCGTCCTCTAGGGATAATAGGATTTTTCAACTACATAAATATGAGCCTCGGTGTTTCGACGGAAACCTATCTGTATATCCACAGTTTGCAAAGGAGTTTGAAGTCATGTTGAGTGGCTTTTTATTAAATGATGAAATGAAGTTGATGTATTTGTTGAAGTATTGCACTGGAGTTGCTTCAAGAGCCATACAGTGATGTCAGTTTATGAAGCCGAACGAGGGGCACTATGAGGCTATGAGCATACTGCGTCAAAGATTCGGAAGACCCTCGATGATTGTAGGGAAATTACTCGGGGCTGTTAAGGGTAATGGTGGTCAATTACAGGATGACCCCAAGGCACTCAATGAGTTTCTGGATAATCTGATGACTTGCAAGAATACGTTGATTTCGATGAATTGCATGAGTGATCTGAACTCAAGTTCACTCCTGAGGTAATAGCGAGACGCCCAACCACTCGACTGCAAAGGAAGTAGGTGAAGATAGGCTCCCGTATAGAGGATGAAGGTATTGAGCCAAAGTTCGATGATATTCTGAAACCGGTAAACGATAGTGTCAATCAATCGATGAGCAAGTTTGCCAGTCTATTGCATCTCACCCCTAGAATAGAGCAGTCTGAGAGCAAAACGCGATCATTTATGATGAAACGGTCTCAGAGAGTTGGATATCGAGAACGCTCTGTCGTGTCTAGTAATCCATATAATCTTAGTGTGTGCAAGAAGTGAAATCTGCAATGACAGCCTTAGGATTTATAAATACTACCTTTTTCGAGGTCAGAGACGGACAGGTCGTGGGGGTGGAACACTAATTTACTGTGAGCAATACATGTGTGCAACCCAGTTTAGTAACCCAATTATGTCACAAATAAATGACTCGATCTGGGTCGAAATAAAAGTTTTCAGAAGTAAACCTTTACTTGTGTGTTGTGTGTACCGGCCCCTTTCATCCAGCGGGAATATGATTATATGCTCAGCAATATAATAATAATGTATATTCTCATATAAACATATACATTTACATGAAAATGCATGCCATTTTTACAGGCACGATCAAGTATGATATAATATCAAATCGCGGATTGTATACAAGTTTCAAAAGTTAAATATTTGATATATATATAAATACACTCATTGTCTGAACTAGGCCGTATAGTTATTGAATTGTACAATTGTCCTCCAGGTTGAGCGGGAAAACTGACTTCGTTTCGTTTTCATCCCGTGGTTGTCGGCATACGATAACCAACCAATATTGAGGTAAGTACAACGTTTACAAGGGATTGGAAACTTTTAGAAAAGTAAAAGTGCTAAGGTGAATCAATAAAGTGTAATGAAATGGGTAAGTGCAAGTATCACTAATAAATGCATTAATAAAGGAAACTCCCTAGGCTGACAACATTCATTTGCAATGTATAATGCTTCCTGTACAGTTTGCACTATCATGATGTCCACTTTTGGTTTAACACATTTTTCCTTATGCCGGTTTTTTTATATTTTATGCCTTTTTGTGCATTTGGTGCACAACCGTACCCTACAGAGAATAGGAATAGAATAAGTCGAATGAAATTCATAAAGAGCTATAAAATGTTAGGTTTAATGGAATATAATGAGGATCAAGTAAAGACGTTATTAGAAAATAAATGAGATAAGACATTGTGAAGTGGTATTTAAAGATCTGACGATGGATAGCAAGTTAGTTTATAAGATGCCCCATAAAACTGTGCAGAACCCACATGGTCGCATCTCAACAATAGGCTGAGCGAATGGTATATATTTAAAGGTAGAAGCATGATCTGTCTAGGCGTTCATTATTATCTCTTTCAAGATAAAGATCTAAGCCCTCATAAAAATCGGAAATATCTCGAGCCTCCAAATTGCATATTACTGTTCCTGCAGAATGGGGTGATTCACCTTAGTGACCACCACCATATCTACTGATCAGCTAGCTATCTTTAATGTTACAGCCAATCTTCCTTTCAGTTATAAAATTATCGGAGGTGATTTCAACATGCCAGAAGTATCATGGTCTTCACTCCGAGGACCCCAAAAGTATGATAATCTCATGAATTCCATCGTCACAGGAGGGTGGACACAACACATAAATTCAACCATTAGATCCGCAAATACCCTAGACTTTATTTTCACGAACAACATAACGCCATCTACAGTACATGTGGGACATGAATTTCCAGGTAGTGACCATAAAATAGTAGTGTGTTCTTTTGACATCCTTCCTGAAAGAAAACGCAGAGATGAAGCTGGCCAGATACATATGAGATTGTACACACATGCTGACTGGGACTTGTATCAGCACCTAATTAGATGTTCTAACTGGGACTCGTACTTTTCGAACCAGTCATTAGAGGCAATTCTTAACAAGTTTTATCAAAATATTAACAGATTTTATGACGTCGCGGCACCTGAGAAGATTCTTAGCTTCAGATCCCCACAAAGAGACTATACTCCGACATCGTTTAGAAGAAGTCTACGAAAGCACTCAATAAAATACTACAGATATCATGAGTCAATGGAGTTGAAGATTGAACGATCAATTCTTGGTTGTTTGCTTAAAATCAACTTCCCCAATTTTCGCGGAGGCATCAATACGACAGTCATCGTCTCATCGGTCGCTGTTCAGAAAGAAGAGTGAAACATCGTCAGAAGTAATACAATGATTTATTATTGTAATATTTGTTTTCAGACCTTAGTTCACTTATTCTTTTTATATGTTGGTGTAACAATAAAGAAATATCAAGCGGCAGATCGGTGTTTTGGTTTTTTCGTCCGTTATAACTAAGCGTTTCTGAAATCTTCGAGGAAGAGCGTGGGCCCGAGCGTAGCGAGAGCTGGGCATTAACGGTTTATGAGACGTGATTGACAGTTTCTGACGATAGAAACAGATCTGGCGGATTCAAACAGTTGGTGAAAGTTTGGATAGTCGCCGTTCATTTTTCCTGGTGCCGGTCAAGTCCTCTTTGAACAAGCAATATCTGGAACGTTTTTGGAATTGGGTCAAGTTCAACAATGCCTGGGTCAAAGAAGAGACAGAGTGTCTTGGATGCAAACAGGAAAGTAAGTCATGGTGACTTGTCTGTTAATTGTAACGATGTGTGTGATGTTAAGTATGATATGGTTGATGTTACTGTTTCGCCGTTCAGGGATAATAGGAACATCAAACTCCCTAAATTTGAACCAGGGTGTTTTGATGGAAATCCGGCTGATTATTTACAATTTGTAAAGGAGTTTGAGATCATGTTGAGTGGTTTTTTATTAAATGATGAATTGAAGTTAATGTATTTGATGAGATATTGCACTGGAGATGCTGCAAGAGCTATACAGTGCTGTGTGTTTATGAAGCCAAAAGAGGGCTACGACGAGGCTATGAGCATACTACGTCAAAGGTTTGGAAGACCTTCGATGATTGCAGGGAAATTATTCGACGCTGTTAAGGGTAATGGTGGTCAATTACAGGATGACTCCCAGGCACTCACTGAGATTTGAGATAATTTGCTAATTTACAAGAATGGAATGATTTCGATGAATCGCACGAGTGACCTCAACTCGAGTTTTATACTAGAAGTAATAGCGAGACGTCTACCTACTCGACTGCAAAGGAAGTGGGTGAAGATGAGCTCCCGTATGGAGGATGAGGGTATCGAGCCAAAGTTCGATGATATCCTGAAACTGGTAAATACTAGTGTCAATCAATCGATGAGCAAGTTCACCAGTCTATTACATCTCACCCCTAGAATAGAGCAGTCTGAGAGCAAAATGCAATCATTGATGACGAGTAGACCACCGAGAGGTCGATATCGAGAAAGCTCCATGATGTCTAGTAATGCATATAGATCTAGTGAGTGTAACAGGTTTCGTAGTACATCCTCAACAGATAAGTTACAAGATGCAAGACAAACACGGTTGTGTTTTACACGTTTTCAAGAGGTGCATACAGAAGTGAACTGTGAACCGGTGAGCAAGTTCTGTGATAAGCTAAATGTAAACTCCAGGTCTGACTCCGAATTGTGTGACGATAACGGTGTTGTGAAGAAGTCTGTAGTTGCAACTGGTAAGCCGTTGTTGAATAAAGTGTCACAGAATAGAGTTACTGCTTCAGAGTGCAGTTCTCACCCTACAAGTTTACAAGGTATTACTAGTCAGAGTGAAGATATAAAACCTTTAATGATTTGTGAGGAGGAACCAAAATTGTCTACTTCTGTTATTGAAGAGTTTGATATTGCTGAAGTTGACGGTAAAGTGAATATTCGTGATAATGATCATGATACTTCACAGTTGTTTTTGGTTGATCATGATGAGATGAGGGATATGCTTACTACTGCTTAGTTAAATAAAGGTTCTGTACAACTACAACGTGAAGTAGAATTGAACGCAGATGCAGTTCCAGAAGGTGTGCATACTTGTGAGACAGTCAGTGTAATTGATCAGCGTGTAGCCCACCTATCATCAGATGATAGTGCTAAACCCGAACTAGTAGTGAAAGACAGCAGTGGTGGTAATCTTGCAGTTGGACAACTATCTGAAAGCCGAAAAAGAACAGCTTCTGATCCACTGCTAAGTTCATCACCTTGTGTCACTCAGTCATCGTTGGTGCTGTCATCCACAATGAAACAGATGCCCATCAACTCAAGTATCTTGTGCAATGACTATGTTAGTATCAGTTCGTTTGAAAGGACGAATATCAATGGTCAGTTTAGTGAGAATAAGCCAAGTGTAAACGAGAGAGTAATTGTTAAATTGACTTGCATGAATAAAGGCATTTCTAGTTTCAAGTTACTATTTGAATGCTATTATCTTTGGTGTAAATTACTCTGTTTCTACACTTGGTTGATGAGATATGTCGTGTGTTTGTTCGTCATCTATATTCTACGATACAATGACATGGGCGTGTTGCCGTTCAGATTTGAGGATTTAGCTCATAGAAGGAAGTCAGCAAATGAACTCTGCGACGATTTTCCAACCTAGAGCGTCAACCTGAGAAGGGTTGTAGGCGTAGTGGTGTAAGTCCTGCAATTCTTCAAAGGAATTCCACCAAGACATGATCGGCGAGGTTGTTTGTACAATTTGTATATACGTGTGGTGTGTCATAGCAGTTGGTGTATCTTGGATTCATTGTGTTTACTCGTTGTTTTCGTATCTTGTTGTTATTGCGTAAATTTGTTAAAATTTTCGTCGTGATTACTTCTGAAGTTGTTTCGAGTCTTCTACATCCATGAATGAATTGATTGATGTTAAGGACAGCAGATGGGTCGTATACGCCGGGGAGGCTATTGCTGAGAATGAAATGCACGCGGAGATAATTGTTAGCTGCGGTCCGACACGCCGGGGAGAAAGAGTGTAAACGACTGAGGCTCGCATGCGTCACCGCTACTAGAACTGAGGCAGAATGAGTGACAATCGATTGCAGTGGTAATTGGTAGTGAGTAGATAAGACGATGTGCGTAGAGTATCATGAGTTGGTGCTATGGTCACGTTGCATTCTGCAAGAGTCATTCTAGTAAGTGGCGATTGTGTTGCAAAATGTCAAGAGGAGGTCTCTGTCTGGAGGCGCAGGTCGTCATTGATGTGTGAGATTGTACTGTGGGTATGCTTGTGGTGTGTTGGCTTTTCTGTTTGTTTTCCATTTCAGCTCTGTCCGTGTGACCCAGGTTCTCGCAATGGCATCCAAGTCAACGTGCATTGGTCGTGAAGGAAAAAAGGGTTGGATCCCTTATTTGCCGAGGAGTGTCAATGGAGTTGAAGATTGAACGATCAATTCTTGGTTGTTTGCTTAAAATCAACTTCCCCAATTTTCGCGGAGGCATCAATACGACAGTCATCGTCTCATCGGTCGCTGTTCAGAAAGAAGAGTGAAACATCGTCAGAAGTAATACAATGATTTATTATTGTAATATTTGTTTTCAGACCTTAGTTCACTTATTCTTTTTATATGTTGGTGTAACAATAAAGAAATATCAAGCGGCAGATCGGTGTTTTGGTTTTTTCGTCCGTTATAACTAAGCGTTTCTGAAATCTTCGAGGAAGAGCGTGGGCCCGAGCGTAGCGAGAGCTGGGCATTAACGGTTTATGAGACGTGATTGACATCATGACTTATCGTCATTAATCGCCATAACGTCCCTTCTCAGTAGAATTGAATAGTTGAGAAATATAGGCCTCAGATACAAAGAAATGCAGGCCATTCATGCACCGCATAACTCAGGAGAAATAGCCGAACTTTTTAAAAGTAGGTTGACGAACTCCAAAACACCCTATCCGAGAATAATATACTTAGACAGCATTGCTTACGAAAATAGTGATGCGATATGTGAACTGTTTAGCAAGCACTTCGCCAGATTATACGCCTTAGAGAATAATACAATTTACATATTTCTTCCTGTTTATGCAGGAACATACCAATTGTACAGGCATGGATAAGTTATCATATAAATTACACATAATTTGGTGTGATGAATTTACAGTGTGGTTGTTCTTTCTGGCATTAGAGTCAGTCGGAACAGTCTGCTATAAAGTCTGTTTGTGCAACAAATAAAGAAATATAGAAATATTGTCTCCGCATTAACAAAAAACCCAGACATCAGATGAATGTAATAAAAATATCTGGGAAAAATAAAGCTTGAAGTCAATTCTCCTATATAACTTTGTTGTGAACAGCACTCTTGGCTTGAAGTTTATTGATGTATTATGTTGAGATCAGTGATATATTTATTCCATTTTTCAGCAGTCTTATCGTAGTTTCATAACAGGAAAGAAATTTGATCGTGGATGCAAAAACTTGCTGTATCGCGGTACGTTCAACGTTTGCGTTACATTTTTACGTGATTCGCTACATAAAATTTATCTTGTTGTAGTACTTGCACAAGTACTATACTACTTCCATACTTGTAACCACTAACTCTCATTTCCAATAGTTATGGTTAATCAAAGTAAAAAGCAACGAACCCAATCCCCTGTAAAACGTGTGTCTAATTTAACGTCCTTGATTGCTACATCAAGCAGCACACCCCAACAAACGGCTACAGTGTGTCACATAACTCACTTGAATGCCGTAAGCGTCGAGCTGGATCTGAAGATGAAACTGTACTGACAGCTAGTATTAGCACTACTCCTAAAAATTCAGTACCCTCTGCTCATACAGAACTCCTCCCTTCACCATATGTGCTTATGGAGAAACTCCAGCCATCAAGCTCTTTTTCAGTACTATCTTCAGAAATAGAACTTCTAAAGTTGTCTTTAGGAGAACTTAAGGCTGAGTTGAGGGAAATAAAAAACAGTAAGTCAGTAAATGCTGGAAACATCGAAACCAATACCGAGATATCCAAATTATCAGATCAGATCAGCGATATCAGATCGCAGGTCTGTGAACTGACACCTCTAACTATCCTCATTAAGACTGTAAACCTTAACAAGCTTGACACAGAATCGGTAACTAAGGTAGATAACCTCATTAACTTTGTTACCACAGAAGTAACAAAACGACTCGACGCAAAACTGAGTGCTATTGTCTACAACGTTCCGGACAATGAGGCTACATCGCACGATGCATGATCCTAAAACGCGACCCACTCTGGACAAGGTGACTTATTGTAAACCTAATATTCTTCTTTAAGGTTCTTCACAAAATATCATTCTCATGTAACAGGGACATACAATTCGCACAGGAAGGTTCTTACCATCTGCGTAACCAAACCTCCACAGTGACAACTCATTCCTCTAAGTCAACACTCCGTGAAAACTTCTTCACAGTCATGTATTCTAAATTATGGAATAGCCTATTGAATTGAATTTTTGATTTTCCCGTCGATTGGTTGGACCGAAGTGCTCGGTCTCAGGTTGACATTTCGGCTCCTTGTGCAGATGCTTCGACGATGTCAAATGGTAGAATTAGATCGTTCATGGAATTTGAGTGGTTATGAGATAGATGGTTTGGAATTAATCCTCATTTCAGTTTAGATGCAGGGTTTTTCGACCTCGACCAGAAGATGAATAGGAGCAGCAGAGTAACAGAAAGAGAAAGTATGTGAAAATGATAAGGACATTAATATTTTATGCACTTATAAATGCTTATGTCAATTGTATATTATACATTAGTAAAAATCTACGTTTTAGTTGTGTTTTCACGTATTTACGCGAAGTCTTAGAGTTCATTTAGTGTCATAATGATGATATTGAATTGTACAGTTGTCCTCCAGGTTGAGCGGGAAAACTGACTTCGTTTCGTTTTCATCCCGTGGTTGTCGGCATATGATAACCAACCAATATTGAGGTAAGTACAACGTTTACAAGGGATTGGAAGCTCTTTTAGAAAAGTTTAAGTTTCTAGAGGTCATTTTCCAATTTTTAATTTCATAAAACAGTGTTCAATTTCAGACTGCACTTGTCTAATATGATCATGCTTGTACAAACGGTATGTGAATCATGTAAATATTAATAATAAAGTGCCAAGGTGAAACATTAAACTGTAATAGATTAAGTGAGTGAAATATATCATTAATAAACACATTTATGCAGAAAACAGAATGGGGAAGTAATTAATCCTTAGGCCGACAACGTTCATTTGCAATGTATAATGAAACCAGTATATTTTGTACTATCATGATGTCCACTTTTGGCTTTAATACAATTATTTTCAAGCCAGTTGTCTTTATTTCATGCTTTTTTGTCTATTTGGTGCACAACCGTACCCTACAGAGAATAGGAATAGAATAAGTCGAATGAAATTCATAAAGAGCTATAAAATGTTAGGTTTAATGGAATATAATGAGGATCAAGTAAAGACGTTATTAGAAAATAAATGAGATAAGACATTGTGAAGTGGTATTTAAAGATCTGACGATGGATAGCAAGTTAGTTTATAAGATGCCCCATAAATCTGTGCAGATCCCACATGGTCGCATCTCAACAATAGGCTGAGCGAATGGTATATATTTAAAGGTAGAAGCATGATCTGTCTAGGCGTTCATTATTATCTCTTTCAAGATAAAGATCTAAGCCCTCATAAAAATCGGAAATATCTCGAGCCTCCAAATTGCATATTACTGTTCCTGCAGAATGGGGTGATTCACCTTAGTGACCACCACCATATCTACTGATGAGCTAGCAACAACCTCCCTCCTTTTTTGATGTTAGGCTCTGAGACTATGATTATTATGGCTACCGCAAATATATTGCTTGGTACCAGACATGTTCGTATCCCATATTCCATCTCCCTAGCTTTCTTAATGAGTGCTTCCAATAGGTCTCCACGTACATCTTTACGAACATATTATATATGTGTGCATGCATCCTAATGAACAGATTACTTTATAAGAAGTCAAAAACTTAAAGAGTAAAACGAATAGGTATTGTGAATAGTGGAACAAGATTTAGCAGAACACTATAGTTATGGTTCAATTTAGGTAGTATGAACTGAAGGTAAGGTCGGTTGGCAGGACTTAGAGTACTTATATATAGTAAACATCTGACATTGCAAAGTAACGTGTCTAGACATATTACAAGAAGATATTAACACAGAACCAACAAAATTTTGGCATTTGGTTAACAATACTGCAGTGTGTGTATACTGAAGGATGGTAGTTAGTCTACAGGGAGCCGTAGAGCAAATCAAACCATATATGATAAGAGTATAATCAATAATATAATTCGTATATCAAATAATACACTAGGCTCAATAATTGAGTGTTATAAGGGAAACAAGCATGGCAAAGCAAGAGAACATTTGGTGCATTAATATTTTAGGTATTTTAATAACAATCTAATTTTAAGAATTGAACATGCATGATTAATAAGTATTATTATATTAGCATATACATATGTAAAACGTTAAAAGGTGTGGATGCTATTACAATTATTTCCAGTGTTACTTTTACCAACACAACTTAGTGAAAATTATAGAGAATAGAAATCAGTAAATTAGTTAACGTTCGCTGCGTGAGTATTAGAGTCGAGATATACGTGACTATACTGAAGACTGGACTGGCCTTCAATTTCCGTTCTACCAACAGTTGTGGTCTTTTAGACGAGCTAGGGTGGACATGTTAAAGTGTCTTTCTAGGCTCCGTTTGAACCCATCAGGGTTTTCACATCTTATTTCAGGTGGTAGTTGGTTCCAAAGAGTGCAATATTTTATGGTGAAAAAGTTTGCCCTAATGGATTTTCTGTGGGTAGCCACCTTGACAAGGTAGTCGTGGTTTCGCAGCTGATATGATTTAATATTTTCCCACGTTATGGATGAGTTACTGTAGCAGTGTTTCCTAATGACTTTGAAGAGTAGAAATAGGTTGCACTTCACTCTCCTTAACCACAGAGGCTCTAATTTCAGACGTACACACCTGTCAACATATTCCACTTGTTGGTCGAACCCTATTATGCGTTTCGTGAGGAATCTCTGGACACTTTCGATTTTTTTCTGTCTACAGACCTGAGGTTACTAAATAGGAGAGCACAATATTCAAGTTTGGGACGGATACATGTCCTATATATAGCTAATCTTGCTTCTTGGGTGTAGAAGTTACGCAGTACAAAGCCAGTAAGTCGTTTACAGTCAGATACAACCTTGTTTGCATGATCGGAAAAGGATAAATCTGAGTATGTTATCCCGAGATCTGTGACTGTGTTCAGTTTTGAGAGGAGCTTACCGTACATATATAGGCACATTATCGGTTTCCAGCGTCCAAGGTGGGTTATACCGCACTTGTCTGGGTTGAAAGTCAGTTGCCACTTTTCGCTCCAATCGCCTAGATCATTTAAGTCTTGTTGGATCTTGCTTTCGACGCTCATATCACCGTACCCATAATCATATACTATCTTGAGATCATCTGCAAAAAGGTATGGCTTGCCATACTTGATTACAGAGACTATGTCATTTATAAATAAGAGGAATAGAATAGGGCCAAGAACACTACCTTGTATTACACCACTGGTTATCGGCTTTGAGGAAGACAACTGGTGGTTGATTTTGACTAATTGCTGTCTTTCTGTGAGAAAAGAACTTATCCATTTGTGAAGCTTTCCGGTTATTCCGTAGGATTGGAGTTTTGTTAGGAGTCTGATATGTGGGACTTTATCGAAGGCCTTGCTAACGTCAAGAAACAATGTTGTTACCGAACGCCCATTATCAATGCTTTGTGTGATGTAGTCAAAATAATCTAAGTGGCAAGTAATGCACGACCTTCTACTTAAGAAACCGTATTGGGATGGGGATAGTAGGTCATTTGACAGCAAGTACTGAATGATTTGAGTCTTAACTATCATTCCGTTCTGCTGAAAAAGGTGGTAATGACATGAGTTTACTCTTACTCAAGTTATACTCGATTTCATTAAGCTATGGGACATACCCTAACTGCTGGAAGAAGTCTTATATTGTACCTATCCACAAATACGGGCCTATAGCTGATATCAACAACTACCGCCCCATCAACATCACGTCTGTAGTTTCACGTGTAATGGAAATGATAGTTAAGACTCAAATCATTCAGTACTTGCTGTCAAATGACCTACTTTCCCCATCCCAATACGGTTTCTTAAATAGAAGGTCGTGCATTACTTGCCACTTAGATTATTTTGACTACATCACACAAAGCATTGATAATGGGCGTTCGGTAACAACATTGTTTCTTGACGTTAGCAAGGCCTTCGATAAAGTCCCACATATCAGACTCCTAACAAAACTCCAAACCTACGGAATAACCGGAAAGCTTCACAAATGGATAAGTTCTTTTCTCACAGAAAGACAGCAATTAGTCAAAATCAACCACCAGCTGTCTTCCTCAAAGCCGATAACCAGTGGTGTAATACAAGGTAGTGTTCTTGGCCCTATTCTATTCCTCTTATTTATAAATGACATAGTCTCTGTAATCAAGTATGGCAAGCCATACCTTTTTGCAGATGATCTCAAGATAGTATATGATTATGGGTACGGTGATATGAGGGTCGAAAGCAAGATCCAACAAGACTTAAACGATCTGGGCGATTGCAGCGAAAAGTGGCAACTGACTTTCAACCCAGACAAGTGTGGTATAGCCCACCTTGGACGCTGGAAACCGATAATGTGCCTATATATGCACGGTAAGCTCCTCTCAAAACTGAACACAGCCACAGATCTCGGGATAACATACTCAGATTTATCCTTTTCCGATCATGCAAACAAGGTTGTATCCGACTGTAAACGACTTACTGGCTTTGTACTGCGTAACTTCTACACCCAAGAAGCAAGATTAGCTATATATAGGACATGTATCCGTCCCAAACTTGAATATTGTGCTCTCCTATTTAGTAACCTCAGGTCTGTAGACAGAAAAAAATCGAAAGTGTCCAGAGATTCCTCACGAAACGCATAATAGGGTTCGACCAACAAGTGGAATATGTTGACAGGCGTGTACGTCTGAAATTAGAGCCTCTGTGGTTAAAGAGAGTGAAGTGCAACCTATTTCTACTCTTCAAAGTCATTAGGAAACATTGCTACAGTAACTCATCCATAACGTGGGAAAATATTAAATCATATCAGCTGCGAAACCACGACTACCTTGTCAAGGTGGCTACCCACAGAAAATCCATTAGGGCAAATTTATAAACCATAAAATATTGCACACTTTGGAACCAACTACCACCTGAAATAAGATGTTGTGAAAACCCTGATGGGTTCAAGCGGAGCCTAGAAAGACACTTTAACATGTCCACCCTAGCTCGTCTAAAAGACCACAACTGTTGGTAGAACGGAAATTGAAGGCCAGACCAGTCTTCAGTATAGTCACATACGTATAACTCGACTCTAATACTTACGCAGCGAACGTTAACTAATTTACTGATTTCTATTCTTCATAATCTTCACTAAGTTGTGTTGGTAAAAGTAACACTGGAAATAATTGTAATAGCATCCACACATTTTAACGTTTTACATATGTATATGCTAATATAATAATACTTATTAATCATGCATGTTCAATTCTTAAAATTAGATTGTTATTAAAATACCTAAAATATTAATGCACCAAATGTTCTCTTGCTTTGCCATGCTTGTTTCCCTTATAACACTCAATTATTGAGCCTAGTGTATTATTTGATATACGAATTATATTATTGATTATACTCTTATCATATATGGTTTGATTTGCTTTACAGCTCCCTGTAGACTAACTACCATCCTTCAGTATACACACACTGCAGTATTGTTAACCAAATGCCAAAATTTTGTTGGTTCTGTGTTAATATCTTCTTGTAATATGTCTAGACACGTTACTTTGCAATGTCAGATGTTTACTATATATAAGTACTCTAAGTCCTGCCAACCGACCTTACCTTCAGTTCATACTACCTAAATTGAACCATAACTATAGTGTTCTGCTAAATCTTGTTCCACTATTCACAATACCTATTCGTTTTACTCTTTAAGTTTTTGACTTCTTATAAAGTAATCTGTTCATTAGGATGCATGCACACATATATAATATGTTCGTAAAGATGTACGTGGAGACCTATTGGAAGCACTCATTAAGAAAGCTAGGGAGATGGAATATGGGATACGAACATGTCTGGTACCAAGCAATATATTTGCGGTAGCCATAATAATCATAGTCTCAGAGCCTAACATCAAAAAAGGAGGGAAATTGTTGCTAGCTCATCAGTAGATATGGTGGTGGTCACTAAGGTGAATCACCCCATTCTGCAGGAACAGTAATATGCAATTTGGAGGCTCGAGATATTTCCGATTTTTATGAGGGCTTAGATCTTTATCTTGAAAGAGATAATAATGAACGCCTAGACAGATCATGCTTCTACCTTTAAATATATACCATTCGCTCAGCCTATTGTTGAGATGCGACCATGTGGGCTCTGCACAGATTTATGGAGCATCTTATAAACTAACTTGCTATCCATCATCAGATCTTTAAATACCACTTCACAATGTCTTATCTCATTTATTTTCTAATAACGTCTTTACTTGATCCTCATTATATTCCATTAAACCTAACATTTTATAGCTCTTTATGAATTTCATTCGACTTATTCTATTCCTATTCTCTGTAGGGTACGGTTGTGCACCAAATAGACAAAAAAGCATGAAATAAAGACAACTGGCTTGAAAATAATTGTATTAAAGCCAAAAGTGGACATCATGATAGTACGAAATATACTGGTTTTATTATACATTGCAAATGAACGTTGTCGGCCTAAGGATTAATTACTTCCCCATTCTGTTTTCTGCATAAATGTGTTTATTAATGATATATTTCACTCACTTAATCTATTACAGTTTAATGTTTCACCTTGGCACTTTATTATTAATATTTACATGATTCACATACCGTTTGTACAGGCATGATCATATTAGACAAGTGCAGTCTGAAATTGAACACTGTTTTATGAAATTAAAAATTGGAAAATGACCTCTAGAAACTTAAACTTTTCTAAAAGAGCTTCCAATCCCTTGTAAACGTTGTACTTATCTCAATATTGGTTGGTTATCATATGCCGGCAACCACGGGATGAAAACGAAACGAAGTCAGTTTTCCCGCTCAACCTGGAGGACAACTGTACAATTCAATATCATCATTATGACACTAAATGAACTCTAAGACTTCGCGTAAATACGTGAAAACACAACTAAAACGTAAATTTTTACTAATGTATAATATACAATTGACATAAGCATTTATAAGTGCATAAAATATTAATGTCCTTATCATTTTCACATACTTTCTCTTTCTGTTACTCTGCTGCTCCTATTCATCTTCTAGTCGAGGTCGAAAAACCCTGCATCTAAACTGAAATGAGGATTAATTCCAAACCATCTATCTCATAACCACTCAAATTCCATGAACGATCTAATTCTACCATTTGACATCGTCGAAGCATCTGCACAAGGAGCCGAAATGTCAACCTGAGACCGAGCACTTCGGTCCAACCAATCGACGGAAAATCAAAAATTCAATTCAATAGGCTCTTCCATAATTTAGAATACATGACTGTGAAGAAGTTTTCACGGAGTGTTGACTTAGAGGAATGAGTTGTCACTGTGGAGGTTTGGTTACGCAGATGGTAAGAACCTTCCTGTGCGAATTGTATGTCCCTGTTACATGAGAATGATATTTTGTGAAGAACCTTAAAGAAGAATATTAGGTTTACAATAAGTCACCTTGTCCAGAGTGGGTCGCGTTTTAGGATCATGTATCGTGAGATGTAGCCTCATTGTCCGGAACGTTGTAGACAATAGCACTCAGTTTTGCGTCAAGTCGTTTTGTTACTTCTGTGGTAACAAAATTAATGAGGTTATCTACCTTAGTTACCGATTCTGTGTCAAGCTTGTTAAGGTTTACAATCTTAATGAGGATAGTTAGAGGTGTCAGTTCACAGACCTGCGATTAGATATCGCTGATCTGATCTGATAATTTGGATATCTCGGTATTGGTTTCGATGTTTCCAGCATTTACTGACTTACTGTTTTTTATTTCCCTCAACTCAGCCTTAAGTTCTCCTAAAGACAACTTTAGAAGTTCTATTTCTGAAGATAGTACTGAAAAAGAGCTTGATGGCTGGAGTTTCTCCATAAGCACATATGGTGAAGGGAGGAGTTCTGTATGAGCAGAGGGTACTGAATTTTTAGGAGTAGTGCTAATACTAGCTGTCAGTACAGTTTCATCTTCAGATCCAGCTCGACGCTTACGGCATTCAAGTGAGTTATGTGACACACTGTAGCCGTTTGTTGGGGGTGTGCTGCTTGATGTAGCAATCAAGGACGTTAAATTAGACACAAGTTTTACAGGGGATTGGGTTCGTTGCTTTTTACTTTGATTAACCATAACTATTAGAAATGAGAGTTAGTGGTTACAAGTATGGAAGTAGTATAGTAATTGTGCAAGTACTACTGTAACAACAGAAGACAAGGGCCAGGCAACAGATCGTTTTATTATGAAAATCAACACGTATTTATACATCTTTCAACTACATTATTATAGACAAGCGCAGTCATCTGATTGGTTGTTTAGGTAGACAAACGCAGGCTTCTGATTGTTGTTTCGGGATTCCTTGACAAATAGAGTTCTCTATCTGCGAATCATATTTTGCCACGTTAACTTTGCTGTGATTGGTTGTTGACTCAGGCTTGTTCATGTCTTCTCACGGCCCACATTAGTGACCTAGACCTTAACGTAGATTAGTGCCAACCAATCGGCTAGCAGCCTGCTCTCACCACACTACAACAAGATAAATTTTATGTAACGAATCACGTAAAAATGTAACGCAAACGTTGAACGTACCGCGATACAGCAAGTTTTTGCATCCACGATCAAATTTCTTTCCTGTTATAAAACTACGATAAGACTGCTGAAAAATGGAATAAATATATCACTGATCTCAACATAATACATCAATAAACTTCAAGCCAAGGGTGCTGTTCACAACAAAGTTATATAGGAGAATTGACTTCAAGCTTTATTTTTCCCAGATATTTTTATTACATTCATCTGATGTCTGGGTTTTTTGTTAATGCGGAGACAATATTTCTATATTTCTTTATTTGTTGCACAAACAGACTTTATAGCAGACTGTTCCGACTGACTCTAATGCCAGAAAGAACAACCACACTGTAAATTCATCACACCAAATTATGTGTAATTTATATGATAACTTATCCATGCCTGTACAATTGGTATGTTCCTGCATAAACAGGAAGAAATATATAAATTGTATTATTCTCTAAGGCGTATAATCTGGCGAAGTGCTTGCTAAACAGTTCACATATCGCATCACTATTTTCGTAAGCAATGCCGTCTAAGTATATTATTCTCGGATAGGGTGTTTTGGAGTTCGTCAACCTACTTTTAAAAAGTTCGGCTATTTCTCCTGAGTTATGCGGTGCATGAATGGCCTGCATTTCTTTGTTTCTGAGGCCTATATTTCTCAACTATTCAATTCTACTGAGAAGGGACGTTATGGCGATTAAAGACGATAAGTCATGATGTCAATCACGTCTCATAAACCGTTAATGCCCAGCTCTCGCTACGCTCGGGCCCACGCTGTTCCTCGAAGATTTCAGAAACGCTTAGTTATAACGGACGAAAAACCAAAACACCGATCTGCCGCTTGATATTTCTTTATTGTTACACCAACATATAAAAAGAATAAGCGAACTAAGGTCTGAAAACAAATATTACAATAATAAATCATTGTATTACTTCTGACGATGTTTCACTCTTCTTTCTGAACAGCGACCGATGAGACGATGACTGTCGTATTGATGCCTCCGCGAAAATTGGGGAAGTTGATTTTGAGCAAACAACCAAGAATTGATCGTTCAATCTTCAACTCCATTGACACTCCCCGGCAAAAAAGGGATCCAACCCTTTTTTCCTTCACGACCAATGCACGTTGACTTGGATGCCATTGCGAGAACCTGGGTCACACGGACAGAGCTGAAATGGAAAACAAACAGAAAAGCCAACACACCACAAGCATACCCACAGCACAATCTCACACATCAATGACGACCTGCGCCTCCAGACAGAGACCTCCTCTTGACATCTTGCAACACAATCGCCACTTGCTAGAATGACTCTTGCAGAATGCAACGTGACCATAGCACCAACTCATGATACTCTACGCACATCCTCTTATCTACTCACTACCAATTACCACTGCAATCGCTTGTCACTCATTCTGCCTCAGTTCTAGTAGCGGTGACGCATGCGAGCCTCAGTCGTTTACACTCTTTCTCCCCGGCGTGTCGGACCGCAGCTAACAATTATCTCCGTGTGCATTTCATTCTCAGCAATAGCCTCCCCGGCGTATACGACCCATCTGCTGTCCTTAACATCAATCAATTCATTCATGGATGTAGAAGACTCGAAACAACTTCAGAAGTAATCACGACGAAAATTTTAACAAAATTACGCAATAACAACAAGATACGAAAACAACGAGTAAACACAATGAATCCAAAATACACCAATTGCTATGACACACCACACGTATATACAAATTGTACAAACAACCTCGCCGATCATGTCTTGGTGGAATTCCTTTGAAGAATTGCAGGACTTACACCAGTACGCCTACAACCCTTCTCAGGTTGACGATTGTAAGTTGTGGAATGTCCGGACACAAACAAGATTAACCAACAATTGCGATAATTGGAACTCACACAACTATTTAACACAAACATATGTACAATCACTACATCAAATGTTGTGGATTCCGGCATGACAAACTACCCTTGAAGAACTGTAGGACTTACAGCAGTACGCCTACATTCCTTCTCAGGTTGATGATCCAAGTGGAAGTCGTCCGGACACAAACAGAATTACCAACAGCTAGATGACAGATGATATCAATTCAGTATATACAATATGAACATATGTACAAGATCATACACCAAGCACATTGGACTGCTCATTGATGCGCTACCCTTTGAAGAACTGTAGGACTTACAGCAGTACGCCTACAACCCTTCTCAGGTTGACGCCCTAGGTTGGAAAATCGTCGCAGAGTTCATTTGCTGACTTCCTTCTATGAGCTATATCCTCAAATCTGAACGGCAACACGCCCATGTCATTGTATCGTAGAATATAGATGACGAACAAACACACGACATATCTCATCAACCAAGTGTAGAAACAGAGTAATTTACACCAAAGATAATAGCATTCAATTAGTAACTTGAAACTAGAAATGCCTTTATTCATGCAAGTCAATTTAACAATTACTCTCTCGTTTACACTTGGCTTATTCTCACTAAACTGAGCAATATCTTTCGTCTTTTCAAACGCACCAATACTATCATAGTCATTGCAGAAGATACTTGAGTTGATGGGCATCTGTTTCATTGTGGATGAAAACACCAACGATGACTGAGTGACACAAGGTGATGAACTTAGCGGTGGATCAGAAGCTGTTCTTTTTCGGCTTTCAGATAGTTGTCCAACTGCAAGATTACCACCACTGCTGTCTTTCACTACTAGTTCGGGTTTAGCACTATCATCTGATGATAGGTGGGCTACACGCTGATCAATTACACTGACTGTCTCACAAGTATGCACACCTTCTGGAACTGCATCTGCGTTCAATTCTACTTCACGTTGTAGTTGTACAGAACCTTTATTTAACTTAGCAGTAGTAGGCATATCCCTCATCTCATCATGATCAACCAAAGACAACTGTGAAGTATCATGATCATTATCACGAATATTCACTTTACCGTCAACTTCATCATTTTCAAACTCTTTAATAACAGAAGTAGACAATTTTGGTTCCTCCTCACAAATCATTAAAGGTTTTATATCTTCACTCTGACTAGTAATACCTTGTAAACTTGTGGAGTCAGAACTGCACTCTGAAGCAGTAACTCTATTCTGTGACACTCTATTCAACAACGGCTTACCAGTTGCAACTACAGACTTCTTCACAACACCGTTATCGTCACACAATTCGGAGTCAGACCTGGAGTTTACATTTAGCTTATCACTGAACTTGCTCACCGGTTCACAGTTCACTTCTGTATGCACCTCTTGAAAACGTGTAAAACACAACCGTGTTTGTCTTGCATCTTGTAACTTATCTGTTGAGGATGTACTACGAAACCTGTTACACTCACTAGGTCTATATGCATTACTAGACATCATGGAGCTTTCTCGATATCCACCTCTCTGAGGCCTACTCGTCATCAATGAGTGCGTTTTACCCTCAGACTGCTCTATTCTAGGGGTGAGATTCATTATACTGGCAAACTTGCTCATAGATTGATTGACACTATCTTTTACCAGTTTCAGGATATCATCAAACTTTGGCTCGATACCCTCATCCTCCATACGGGAGCTCATCTTCACCCACTTCCTTTGCAGTCGAGTAGGTAGACGTCTTGCTATTACTTCTAGTATAAAACTCGAGTTGAGGTCACTCGTGCGATTCATCGAAATCATTCCATTCTTGTAAATTAGCAAATTATCTAAAAACTCAGTGAGTGCCTGGGAGTCATCCTGTAATTGACCACCATTACCCTTAACAGCCTCGAATAATTTCCCTGCAATCATCGAAGGTCTTCCAAACCTTTGACGTAATATGCTCATAGCCTCGTAGTAGCCCTCTTTTGGCTTCATAAACACACAGCACTGTATAGCTCTTGCAGCATCTCCAGTGCAATATCTCATCAAATACATTAACTTCAATTCATCATTTAATAAAAAACCACTCAACATGATCTCAAACTCCTTTACAAATTGTAAATAATCAGCCGGGTTTCCATCAAAACACCGTGGTTCAAATTTAGGGAGTTTGATGTTCCTATTATCCCTGAACGGCGAAACAGTAACATCAACCATGTCATGCTTAACATCAGACACATCGTTACAATTAACAGACAAGTCACCATGACTTACTTTCCTGTTTGCATCCAAGACACTCTGTCCCTTCTTTGACCCAGGCATTGTTGAACTTGACCCAATTCCAAAAGCGTTCCAGATATTGCTTGTTCAAAGAGGACTTGACCGGCACCAGGAAAAATGAACGGCGACTATCCAAACTTTCACCAACTGTTTGAATCCGCCAGATCTGTTTCTATCGTCAGAAACTGTCAATCACGTCTCATAAACCGTTAATGCCCAGCTCTCGCTACGCTCGGGCCCACGCTGTTCCTCGAAGATTTCAGAAACGCTTAGTTATAACGGACGAAAAAACCAAAACACCGATCTGCCGCTTGATATTTCTTTATTGTTACACCAACATATAAAAGGAATAAGTGAACTAAGGTCTGAAAACAAATATTACAATAATAAATCATTGTATTACTTCTGACGATGTTTCACTCTTCTTTCTGAACAGCGACCGATGAGACGATGACTGTCGTATTGATGCCTCCGCGAAAATTGGGGAAGTTGATTTTAAGCAAACAACCAAGAATTGATCGTTCAATCTTCAACTCCATTGACACATGATATCTGTAGTATTTTATTGAGTGCTTTCGTAGACTTCTTCTAAACGATGTCGGTGTATAGTCTCTTTGTGGGGATCTGAAGCTAAGAATCTTCTCAGGTCCCGCGACGTCATAAAATCTGTTAATATTTTGATAAAACTTGTTAAGAATTGCCTCTAATGACTGGTTCGAAAAGTACGAGTCCCAGTTAGAACATCTAATTAGGTGCTGATACAAGTCCCAGTCAGCATGTGTGTACAATCTCATAGGTATCTGGCCAGCTTCATCTCTGCGTTTTCTTTCAGGAAGGATGTCAAAAGAACACACTACTATTTTATGGTCACTACCTGGAAATTCATGTCCCACATGTACTGTAGATGGCGTTATGTTGTTCGTGAAAATAAAGTCTAGGGTATTTGCGGATCTAATGGTTGAATTTATGTGTTGTGTCCACCCTCCTGTGACGATGGAATTCATGAGATTATCATACTTTTGGGGTCCTCGGAGTGAAGACCATGATACTTCTGGCATGTTGAAATCACCTCCGATAATTTTATAACTGAAAGGAAGATTGGCTGTAACATTAAAGATAGCTAGCTGATCAGTAGATATGGTGGTGGTCACTAAGGTGAATCACCCCATTCTGCAGGAACAGTAATATGCAATTTGGAGGCTCGAGATATTTCCGATTTTTATGAGGGCTTAGATCTTTATCTTGAAAGAGATAATAATGAACGCCTAGACAGATCATGCTTCTACCTTTAAATATATACCATTCGCTCAGCCTATTGTTGAGATGCGACCATGTGGGCTCTGCACAGATTTATGGGGCATCTTATAAACTAACTTGCTATCCATCGTCAGATCTTTAAATACCACTTCACAATGTCTTATCTCATTTATTTTCTAATAACGTCTTTACTTGATCCTCATTATATTCCATTAAACCTAACATTTTATAGCTCTTTATGAATTTCATTCGACTTATTCTATTCCTATTCTCTGTAGGGTACGGTTGTGCACCAAATGCACAAAAAGGCATAAAATATAAAAAAACCGGCATAAGGAAAAATGTGTTAAACCAAAAGTGGACATCATGATAGTGCAAACTGTACAGGAAGCATTATACATTGCAAATGAATGTTGTCAGCCTAGGGAGTTTCCTTTATTAATGCATTTATTAGTGATACTTGCACTTACCCATTTCATTACACTTTATTGATTCACCTTAGCACTTTTACTTTTCTAAAAGTTTCCAATCCCTTGTAAACGTTGTACTTACATCAATATTGGTTGGTTATCATATGCCGGCAACCACGGGATGAAAACGAAACGAAGTCAGTTTTCCCGCTCAACCTGGAGGACAATTGTACAATTCAATAACTATACGGCCTAGTTCAGACAATGAGTGTATTTATATATATATCAAATATTTAACTGTTGAAACATTATTAACTTGTAGACAATCTACGATTTGATATTATATCATACTTGATCGTGCCTGTAAAAGTGGCATGCATTTTCATGTAAATGTATATGATTATATGACAACATACATTATTATTATAAGTTTATATGGATTACTAGACACTACAGAGCGTTCTCGATATCCAACTCTCTGAGACCGTTTCATCATAAATGATCGCGTTTTGCTCTCAGACTGCTCTATTCTAGGGGTGAGATGCAATAGACTGGCAAACTTGCTCATCGATTGATTGACACTATCGTTTACCGGTTTCAGAATATCATCGAACTTTGGCTCAATACCTTCATCCTCTATACGGGAGCCTATCTTCACCTACTTCCTTTGCAGTCGAGTGGTTGGGCGTCTCGCTATTACCTCAGGAGTGAACTTGAGTTCAGATCACTCATGCAATTCATCGAAATCAACGTATTCTTGTAAGTCATCAGATTATCCAGAAACTCATTGAGTGCCTTGGGGTCATCCTGTAATTGACCACCATTACCCTTAACAGCCCCGAGTAATTTCCCTACAATCATCGAGGGTCTTCCGAATCTTTGACGCAGTATGCTCATAGCCTCATAGTGCCCCTCGTTCGGCTTCATAAACTGACATCACTGTATGGCTCTTGAAGCAACTCCAGTGCAATACTTCAACAAATACATCAACTTCATTTCATCATTTAATAAAAAGCCACTCAACATGACTTCAAACTCCTTTGCAAACTGTGGATATACAGATAGGTTTCCGTCGAAACACCGAGGCTCATATTTATGTAGTTGAAAAATCCTATTATCCCTAGAGGACGAAACATTGACATCAACCTTATCATGCTTAACATCACACACATCATTACATGTGACAGACAACTCAACATGACTTACTTTCCTGTTTGCTTCCAAGAAGCTTTGTCCCTCATTTGGCCCGGGCATTATTGATCTTGACCTAATATTCCAGAAAAGTTCCAGGTTATACTTGTCCAAAGAAGACTTGGCCAGCACCAGGAAAGTCGGATGGAGACTATCCGATTTGTAGGAAACCGCTACCAACCCTCCCCACTCCGTCAGAAACCGGCAATCACGTCTCAAAACCATTAATGCCCAGCTCTTGGTACGCCGAGCCTCTCGCTGTCTCTCGAAGCCTTTCAGATACGCTTAGTACGAACGGACGCAAAAACCAAAACACCGATTGGCGGCTCAAGAACTCTTTATTCTAACACCTACATATAACCAGCATAATAACTAAGGACTATGTACAAATATTACAATAATAAATCACGATATTACTTCTGACGGTTTTGTAAGTGCTTTCTGAACAGCGATCGATGAGACGATGACTGGTGTATTGATGGTTTGAGCAATAAACCTTGAATTGATCGTTCAATCTTCAGCTACATTGACAATTATTATGTTAGGGTATACATAGTTAAAACATTGAAATATGTGGTTGCTATTATATTTATTTCCAGGGTTTTCTGACGGAGCGGTGTCAGTCTCTGACGGATTGGAGTCAGTTGCTGACAGACACGGACAGTTGGTGACAGTTTAGATTAGTCACCGTTCATCTTTCCTGGTGCTGGCCAAGTCTTCTTTGGACAAGTATAACCTGGAACTTTTCTGGAATATTAGGTCAAGATCAATAATGCCCGGGCCAAAGGAGGGACAAAGATTCTTGGAAGCAAACAAGGAAGTGTTATGTACTCGTCGCTAAATTATTGTTATGGACTGGTCGAGAATTTCATAGTCCTGTAGCAAGAAGGCGGAAATCCGAAGACCACTATGTTCGCGATGATACTCCTATTGTCCAAACACAAGGAGGCGAAAATAAATGGTCTCACACCAAAGTGGTAAGTAAGTAAAGTAGAGTAGTTCACACAAATTGTGTATACGAAATATATATGAATGTTCAGACAGGGGTGTGAACAAATCACTAGACAGTCTTAACATGAGTGGCTAATTATAATGAAGTATCGATCCATATATGCATATAGCAGACATGTCAACAACCAAACATATAATATGGATATATGTCACCAAGCAACGGACTGTCAACAAACACTCATATTATATATAATATAATATAAGGAGAATATACATTGTTAAAGGAGACAAGTTCATACAAGTGAAATGGCCACAGACTAAGCGGGCAGACAGAAAGAGAGACCAACATACACACACACATAAATATATATATGTGGATACATATCACCTCCCCTTTTGAGAGGAGTGATGAATAATAACGTGCTTTCTTGGGGTTTATCTGGAACCGTTCAGTTTGTTGTCGGCGTCTGTTGCTTCGTCTGCTTGTTGAGTTTGCGGCTTCTGCTTTGTCTGACGTTGTCTGAGCTGCGCACTTCTGCTTTTCTGTTTTGTCAGTCGTAGGTAAGTTAAAAGTATCCAAGGGAATATCCAGAGGTAGGGATGACTGTGTACTGGTAGGGATATTTGAGTTTCTTGGACGCAACTGATTGTAGTGACGGGTCCATAATTCATTTCCACTTTTCACGTCGTACATAACTCGACCACGTCGTGCTGAGATGGAACCTTTATTCCAAGGTTTATGTCCTCCTCGATAGTCGCGGACATAGATAGGATCACCAACATCAAATTTTTTTTCATTCCGAAATGATGCGTCGGCATGTTTGAGTGTCGGTGGTAACATTGAGTTATGAATCGTTCTAAGTTTGCGTCCGTGAAGAATTTCTGCCGGCAATTTCTTGTTCTGTGTTGACTCATTCGCCGTTGTACAAAAACACCATCAAGAATTTTTGTATGATGTCAAATGGTATCCCCTCTCCCTCTGCTTTGAGTAAGGCTCTCTTCAAAGTGTCGACAAAACGTTCCACTTGGCCGTTTGACTGAGGATGATACGGTGGTGTGAACATATGCTCGATAGCATTTTGACGACAGAACTGCTGAAACTGATGAGAGGTAAACTGCGAACCATTGTCTGTAACTATGGTTTCTGGGAGACCATGATGGGAGAATATGTCAGTGAGAGCTTTGAGAGTCTGGGACGTTGTCGGCGAAACCATTGGTATAACTTCTGGCCACTTAGAAAAAGCGTCTACCACCACCAAATAGTATGCACCATTTGTAGGGCAGCAAAGTCAATATGAATTCTGGACCGAGGATGGGATGTTGGAGGCCACGGTACGGGAGGTAGCTGGTGGGGTAGCTTTGCTGATTGTTGACATTTTGAACATGGTTGAACAAAGTCGATAATATGCTTATCCATATTAGGCCAGTATGCGTAGCTGCGAGCAATACTCTTCAATCGCTGAATACCAGGATGTCCCATGTGAAACTGTCTCAGGAGTTTATTTCGTAATGCTTCAGGTATCACTACGCGTTCTCCAAACATCAAGCAATCTTTTACAACACATAAGGAATCACGACGGGCAAACAGGTGTTTTAGGTCTCCACTATATTTAATCTTTGGCCAATTACTGGATACATACTGTGTAGCACGTCGTAAGGTGGCATCGGTGCTTGTAGTTCGCTGGATTTCTGCAAGCGTTACTGGTAGAGATCGAATAGCATTGTCGATGAGGTTAATTGCATAGTCTTTGGTGGCGATCGATGCAATTACCATATCTTCACTTGATGCAGGATAGTTGCTAATTAGCCGAGATAGAGCGTCGGCTTGACCAAATTCGTTAGTTCGGTTGTATTTAATGTCGAAAGAGATAATAATGAACGCCTAGACAGATCATGCTTCTACCTTTAAATATATACCATTCGCTCAGCCTATTGTTGAGATGCGACCATGTGGGTTCTGCACAGATTTATGGGGCATCTTATAAACTAACTTGCTATCCATCGTCAGATCTTTAAATACCACTTCACAATGTCTTATCTCATTTATTTTCTAATAACGTCTTTACTTGATCCTCATTATATTCCATTAAACCTAACATTTTATAGCTCTTTATGAATTTCATTCGACTTATTCTATTCCTATTCTCTGTAGGGTACGGTTGTGCACCAAATGCACAAAAAGGCATAAAATATAAAAAAACCGGCATAAGGAAAAATGTGTTAAACCAAAAGTGGACATCATGATAGTGCAAACTGTACAGGAAGCATTATACATTGCAAATGAATGTTGTCAGCCTAGGGAGTTTCCTTTATTAATGCATTTATTAGTGATACTTGCACTTACCCATTTCATTACACTTTATTGATTCACCTTAGCACTTTTACTTTTCTAAAAGTTTCCAATCCCTTGTAAACGTTGTACTTACATCAATATTGGTTGGTTATCATATGCCGGCAACCACGGGATGAAAACGAAACGAAGTCAGTTTTCCCGCTCAACCTGGAGGACAATTGTACAATTCAATAACTATACGGCCTAGTTCAGACAATGAGTGTATTTATATATATATCAAATATTTAACTGTTGAAACATTATTAACTTGTAGACAATCTACGATTTGATATTATATCATACTTGATCGTGCCTGTAAAAGTGGCATGCATTTTCATGTAAATGTATATGATTATATGACAACATACATTATTATTATAAGTTTATATGGATTACTAGACACTACAGAGCGTTCTCGATATCCAACTCTCTGAGACCGTTTCATCATAAATGATTGCGTTTTGCTCTCAGACTGCTCTATTCTAGGGGTGAGATGCAATAGACTGGCAAACTTGCTCATCGATTGATTGACACTATCGTTTACCGGTTTCAGAATATCATCGAACTTTGGCTCAATACCTTCATCCTCTATACGGGAGCCTATCTTCACCTACTTCCTTTGCAGTCGAGTGGTTGGGCGTCTCGCTATTACCTCAGGAGTGAACTTGAGTTCAGATCACTCATGCAATTCATCGAAATCAACGTATTCTTGTAAGACATCAGATTATCCAGAAACTCATTGAGTGCCTTGGGGTCATCCTGTAATTGACCACCATTACCCTTAACAGCCCTGAGTAATTTCCCTACAATCATCGAGGGTCTTCCGAATCTTTGACGCAGTATGCTCATAGCCTCATAGTGCCCCTCGTTCGGCTTCATAAACTGACATCACTGTATGGCTCTTGAAGCAGCTCCAGTGCAATACTTCAACAAATACATCAACTTCATTTCATCATTTAATAAAAAGCCACTCAACATGACTTCAAACTCCTTTGCAAACTGTGGATATACAGATAGGTTTCCGTCGAAACACCGAGGCTCATATTTATGTAGTTGAAAAATCCTATTATCCCTAGAGGACGAAACATTGACATCAACCTTATCATGCTTAACATCACACACATCATTACATGTGACAGACAACTCAACATGACTTACTTTCCTGTTTGCTTCCAAGAAGCTTTGTCCCTCATTTGGCCCGGGCATTATTGATCTTGACCTCATATTCCAGAAAAGTTCCAGGTTATACTTGTCCAAAGAAGACTTGGCCAGCACCAGGAAAGTCGGATGGAGACTATCCGATTTGTAGGAAACCGCTACCAACCCTCCCCACTCCGTCAGAAACCGGCAATCACGTCTCAAAACCATTAATGCCCAGCTCTTGGTACGCCGAGCCTCTATAATAATAATAATAATAATAATATATATTCTCATTTTTTACATGAGGGACGCCAGTTTACAGGCATCATCAATTCGATAATTTACACATAATATTAATAAGCATATTTAGTAAAGATAATATAATAAAGTACATTTTTTTCCCTAGCTATGTAGGGTACACCAATTGTATAGGCATGCATAAATATTGTTTTAATAATAATAATATATTCCTTCCTGTTTATGCAGGAACATACCTATTGTACAGGCATGGATAAGTTATTATATAAATTACACATAATTTGATGTATAATGGACTTACAGTTTGGTTGTTCTTTCTGACATTAGAGTCAGTCGGAACAGTCTGCTATAAAGTCTGTTTGTGTAGCACATAAAGAGATATAGAAATATTGTCTTCGCATTAACAAAAAACCCAGACATCACATGAATGTAATACAGATATCTGGGAAAAATAAAGCTTGAAGTCAATTCTATATAACTTTGTTGTGAACAGCACCCTTGGCTTAAAGTTTATTGATGTATTATGTTGAGATCAGTGATATATTTATTCCATTTTTCAGCAGTCTTATCGTAGTTTCATAACAGGAAAGAAATTTGATAGTGGAGGCGAAAATTAGATAAAGTCATGCTAAGTTGTTTTACTGCATCAAATGGTCCCGAGGTCGATTCCAGAATTCTCCATTTGCTCCATTTGTGTCTGCATGGCGGACTGTACTCGTAAGTTGAGTAAAATGTTGAAAACCAGTTGCTTCTTTATTTCAGATCATGAATACTCATTTACATCGTGTCCGCCAGCTTCTTTAAATGGTAGAATTGGATCGTTCCTGGAATTTGAGTGATTATGGGATAAATGGTTTGGAATTAATCATAGCAGTTAGAATACAGTTAAACATGCAGAGAAGTACTTTTGATTCAGCAACCGGTGAATTTTTTATTCTTTTCGATCTAGTACCAGAATAACTGCGAACCATTCCATTCAATATGTCGAATAAGGCACGCAGGAGGAGATCATTACCATGGAATGAGTCAACTTGATCTGAGATGCAGCTTTCAGCATGTTTTCGTTATATCATAGATATCCAGGTTTATTGGCGCTGTAGAGGCAGTGATTTGGATTATGACGTATTCTACAAAGTCTCCGTGCCCATTTGAAGTATACATGTGCTTTGAAAGGATTACTTTGTTGGCTCCTACCCCCACTGAGTGTTAACAACAGCTGCTGTGGGTTTATGTATTTCCTCGCCTTTTTGGATAAAACATCGCCGCATTCTTTTTGGGTAGGAGACCAGTTGGTGGATTATAAATGATATCCAAGTAACTTTTATCTTTTCATGTGGTGTTGCGGTAAGTTTCTACCTTGTTTTCTCATATTTCATTCGTATGTTGATTATGGTTCGCCCTTTGTATCAGGTAGACATAGTTTGATCGACTCTTGGTTGAATGGGTGTTATTGTCATGACTGCTGCTTTTTTGTCTGGAATTATAAATAGAGACAAAACAAACAACAGGTGTAGTCTCTGAGTTCATACATTAAATGGGCCTATGATTTCTGAAACTCTTACATGGGAATTACCATTGGTATCAATTACAAACTCACTTAGTGTGTCATTAAGTGCCTTTTCAAAGGAGGCCAATGTGCTTGCTAGTCGTATTTTCTCAGGTAGTTTGTTCCATATTTGGGCATACCTAATCAAGAAAAACTTTTGCCTGGTGACTGTTTTACATGGTTCTATAGCCACTGTACCTTTAGTGTGCCTAAGGTTGTATCCTGTGTTACCTGAGGACCGAGTATAGTTAGCAGGGGTATACACTATTTGGTTAAGAAGCTTATAGAAGAGTAACAGATTTAGTCGCAGTCGCCTTAACCATAATGTTTCTAGTCCCAGGATTTCACATCTGGTAGAGTAGTTTGTGCCGTTATCGGTTCCGAGTACTTTTCGCGTGAAGTACCTCTGTACTCCTTCTACTTTCAGTTTGTCTTCTATGCGTGTACTGCTGAATATGAATGAGCAGTAATCTAGGAGTGGGCGCACACATACCTTGTACAGTAGTATTCTGGACTCGTTTCTGTAGAAGTTCCTGAGTAGGAAACCAATAAGCCTTCGTGATTTCGACACTTGATTCGAGATATGTTCTGAAAATGATAGATTGTGTGAATATTTCAGTCCTAGGTCTAGTACAGATTTGAGTCTGGGGATTTTGTGGCCCTGAATTGCTAGGTTGAGTTCAGGGTTGGAACAGCCTATGCAGAGCCATCCACACTTTTCAACATTAAACTCAAGTCTCCACGTGTCACACCATCTATCCATTTTTGCTAATTCTTCATGTATGGAGTTCATAGTTGGGCCGATATCTGTATTTGTGCAGGTATATGTCACCTTCAAGTCATCTGCATACAGTATTGGCTTGCCTATACTAAAACATTCACATATACTGTTTATGTATATAATGAAAAGAAGGGATCCCAATACACTCCCCTGGATGACACCACTGCTGATTGGTCTAGGTCTGGAGGTCATTGAGCCAACTTTAGTTGTCTGATTCCTGTCATACAGAAATGATTTTATTCAATTTATTTTTATTTTTTTTTATTTTTTTATTTTTGATTACAGCTTGATTCCACACCGTATTTTTGGTACAAGTGTGGAATTTTCTGTATGGCTCTTGAAGCAGCTCCAGTGCAATACTTCAACAAATACATCAACTTCATTTCATCATTTAATAAAAAGCCACTCAACATGACTTCAAACTCCTTTGCAAACTGTGGATATACAGATAGGTTTCCGTCGAAACACCGAGGCTCATATTTATGTAGTTGAAAAATCCTATTATCCCTAGAGGACGAAACATTGACATCAACCTTATCATGCTTAACATCACACACATCATTACATGTGACAGACAACTCAACATGACTTACTTTCCTGTTTGCTTCCAAGAAGCTTTGTCCCTCATTTGGCCCGGGCATTATTGATCTTGACCTCATATTCCAGAAAAGTTCCAGGTTATACTTGTCCAAAGAAGACTTGGCCAGCACCAGGAAAGTCGGATGGAGACTATCCGATTTGTAGGAAACCGCTACCAACCCTCCCACTCCGTCAGAAACCGGCAATCACGTCTCAAAACCATTAATGCCCAGCTCTTGGTACGCCGAGCCTCTCGCTGTCTCTCGAAGCCTTTCAGATACGCTTAGTACGAACGGACGCAAAAACCAAAACACCGATTGGCGGCTCAAGAACTCTTTATTCTAACACCTACATATAACCAGCATAATAACTAAGGACTATGTACAAATATTACAATAATAAATCACGATATTACTTCTGACGGTTTTGTAAGTGCTTTCTGAACAGCGATCGATGAGACGATGACTGGTGTATTGATGGTTTGAGCAATAAACCTTGAATTGATCGTTCAATCTTCAGCTACATTGACAATTATTATGTTAGGGTATACATAGTTAAAACATTGAAATATGTGGTTGCTATTATATTTATTTCCAGGGTTTTCTGACGGAGCGGTGTCAGTCTCTGACGGATTGGAGTCAGTTGCTGTCAGACACGGACAGTTGGTGACAGTTTAGATTAGTCACCGTTCATCTTTCCTGGTGCTGGCCAAGTCTTCTTGGACAAGTATAACCTGGAACTTTTCTGGAATATTAGGTCAAGATCAATAATGCCCGGGCCAAAGGAGGGACAAAGCTTCTTGGAAGCAAACAAGGAAGTGTTATGTACTCGTCGCTAAATTATTGTTATGGACTGGTCGAGAATTTCATAGTCCTGTAGCAAGAAGGCGGAAATCCGAAGACCACTATGTTCGCGATGATACTCCTATTGTCCAAACACAAGGAGGCGAAAATAAATGGTCTCACACCAAAGTGGTAAGTAAGTAAAGTAGAGTAGTTCACACAAATTGTGTATACGAAATATATATGAATGTTCAGACAGGGGTGTGAACAAATCACTAGACAGTCTTAACATGAGTGGCTAATTATAATGAAGTATCGATCCATATATGCATATAGCAGACATGTCAACAACCAAACATATAATATGGATATATGTCACCAAGCAACGGACTGTCAACAAACACTCATATTATATATAATATAATATAAGGAGAATATACATTGTTAAAGGAGACAAGTTCATACAAGTGAAATGGCCACAGACTAAGCGGGCAGACAGAAAGAGAGACCAACATACACACACACATAAATATATATATGTGGATACATATCAGAAAGTAAGTTATGTTGAGTTGTCTGTCACATGTAATGATGTGTGTGATGTTAAGCATGATAAGGTTGATGTCAATGTTTCGTCCTCTAGGGATAATAGGAACTTTCAACTACATAAATATGAGCCTCGGTGTTTCGATTGAAACCCGTCTGTATATCCACAGTTTGTAAAGGAGTTTGAAGTCATGTTGAGTGGCTTTTTATTAAATGATGAAATGTAGTTGATGTATTTGTTGAAGTATTGCACTGGAGTTGCTTCAAGAGCCATACAGTGATGTCAGTTTATGAAGCCGAACGAGGGGCACTATGAGGCTATGAGCATACTGCGTCAAAGATTCGGAAGACCCTCGATGATTGTAGGGAAATTACTCGGGGCTGTTAAGGGTAATGGTGGTCAATTACAGGATGACCCCAAGGCACTCAATGAGTTTCTGGATAATCTGATGACTTGCAAGAATACGTTGATTTCGATGAATTGCATGAGTGATCTGAACTCAAGTTCACTCCTGAGGTAATAGCGAGACGCCCAACCACTCGACCGCAAAGGAAGTAGGTGAAGATAGGCTCCCGTATAGAGGATGAAGGTATTGAGCCAAAGTTCGATGATATTCTGAAACCGGTAAACGATAGTGTCAATCAATCGATGAGCAAGTTTGCCAGTCTATTGCATCTCACCCCTAGAATAGAGCAGTCTGAGAGCAAAACGCGATCATTTATGATGAAACGGTCTCAGAGAGTTGGATATCGAGAACGCTCTGTAGTGTCTGGTAATCCATATATACCTAGTGAGTGTAACAGGTTTCGTAGTACATCCTCGACATATAAGTTCCAAGCTGCAAGACAAACACGGTTGTGTTTTACACGTCTGCAATAGGTGCATACAAAAGTGAACTGTGAACCAGTGAGCAAGTTCTGTGATAACCTGAATGTAAACTCCAGGTCTGACTCCGAATTGTATGACGATAACGGTGTGATGAGGAAGCCTGTAGTTGCAACTGGTAAGCCATTGTTGAATAGAGTGTCACAGAGGAAAATTTACAGTCTCAGAGGACAGTTCCGACTCCACAAGCTTACAAGGTATTACTAGTCAGAGTGAAGATATAAAACCTTTAATGATTTGTGAGGAGGAACCGAAATCGTCTACTTCTGTTATTAAAGAGTTTGAAAATGATGAAGTTGACGGTAAAGTGAATATTCGTGATAATGATCATGATAGTTCGCTTTTGTCTATGATTAATCATGATTAGATGAGGGGAATGCCTACTACTGCTGAGTTGAACAGAGGTTCTGTGAAACTTGAACGTTAAGTAGAATTAAAGGTAGTTGTAGTGGGTGTGGATACTAGTGACGCCGTCAGTGTAATTGATCAGCGTGAAGCCCACCTATCATCAGATGATAGTGCTAAGCCCGAGCTGATAGTATAATAAAGCAGTGGTGGTAGTCTTGTGGTTAGACAACCTTCTAAAAGCCGAACAAGAACAGCTTCTGATCCACTGATTGATTGATTCGTTCTAGGAGTAAATAGTTTAATAATATAATCAGTAGAGTGAAACAGTCTGTACAGAGAGCGTTTGAAGCTTGCAACTGAAGAGCAAGTTCTGATATCTATAGGCAGGCTATTCCATATTTTAGAATACATGACTGTGAAGAAGTTTTCTCGGAGTGTTGACTTAGAGGAATGAGTTGTCACTGTGGAGGTTTGGTTACGCAGATGGTAAGAACCTTCCTGTGCGAATTGTATGTCCCTGTTACATGAGAATGATATTTTGTGAAGGACCTTAAAGAAGAATATTAGGTTTATAGTAAGTCGCTTTGTCCAGAGTGGGTCGCGTTTTAGGATCACGCACCGTGAGATGTAGTCTTTCTTACAATCGTAGCCAAGTAGTTTTGAGGTAAAATATCGTTGGATACTTTCCATCCTTAGCTTATCACGTGTGCGAGTGCTGCTTATGATAAATGGACAGTGTTCTAGTAGTGGTCTGACACATGTTTTGTACAGAATTAGCCTGGCTTCATTGTCGTGAAAGTTCCTGAGTATGCATCCTAAGAGCATCCTCGATTTTCTAGTCTGTGATGCTGCTTGCTCAGAGAATGTCAAGTCACTAGAGTACCTCGGGCCTAGGTCAACGACACTTCGGAGTCTGGTTAAGTTAGCAGATTGGAGCGTTAATTTCAGGTCAATTGAGTGTGCTCCGAAGCAGATCCAGCCACATTTGTTCAGATTAAATTGGAGGTTCCATAGGGACGACCAAGCAGTCATTTTATCTAATTCCTTCTGCACTACATTCTCGAAGTACCCTAAGTCATCACGTTGGAATGTATAAGCTACTTTTAGGTCATCTGCAAAGATGAATGGTTTCCCGTGCGTGAAGCAAGCGCATATGTCATTGATGTATAGCGTAAATAGGAGGGGTCCAATGACACTACCCTGTACTACACCAGAAGTGATAGGGCTAGGTTTGGAGGTTGCAGACCCGAGTTTAACTATTTGGGACCTATTGTTAAGGAATGATTTAAGCCATCCTAATAATGGGTCACGTATTCCTAAGGAGTTCAGCTTATTTGTTAGCAGTAAATGGTCAACACGGTCAAATGCCTTAGAAATGTCAAAGTAGATGACAAGTACTAGTTGCCGTCTGTCACGACTGCTGGTTACAAAATTGAAGAAGTCTAGGTGACATGTTAAACATGATCTGGATTTCAGGAATCCATGTTGGTTCGGACTTATAATATTGCAGCTAAGCATATGTTTGATTAGGTTATCTTTGACTAGTCTCTCCATGATTCTAGATGCTATAGGTGTGATATTGATCGGCCGGTAGTTACTGACTTCAGTTTTCGAGCCAGATTTGTGTTTAGGCATAATGAATGTAGTCTTCCATATGTCAGGGTAAGTTTGAGTTTCTAGGGACATTGTGAATATTTTAAGCAGCAGTAGAGGAATGTCAGGGCCACCATATTTATAGAAGTAAGATGATATACCGTCGGTACCGAAACCTTTTGAACTTTTGAGGGTTCTTATAGTTTGGTTAATATTAGCGTAAGTGAATTGAACAGTGCTAATTTGGTTTGGTGTGAGTGGAGATGGAGTTTGTGCCATATTAGTAATAGGGTGTATATCGAGTAGCTGGACTGAGGGCTTAAGGTAGTTACCTGCAAACGTTTTGTTGAATAGTTCACATATGTCTGCAGAGTTAGTGCATAGCCTACCTTTGTCTATGAGGAGAGAAATGCTGTGATTTTTGCGATTCATTCGCTTCCTTAAGATTTCTGTGAGTGCATACACTCTAGCAGGACTGGCTACTGCGATGCGTTCTTCCTTTCTCATACGGAAATCTCGAGCTTGTGAGATGGAGCTAAGGGTGTTAAGTATTAGACCTAGAGTGCCAAAGTCGTGGTGTTTGAAGTAACTTGTTGAGAGTTTCTTCAGTTTCATACGATCCTTTGGTTTTATGAATGACTTTCTGTGTGGGGAAACCTTTAGTGTTTGGAGTGGAATGACAGCATCTAAGCATGTGTTTGAGTTATGGTAGAAGATGGTTAGGGCTCTCGATAGGTCATCAGTAGTGAAGTATTCATCCCATTTGGAGGATCTTAGCATCGATTCAACTAAGGCCCAGTTTGCCTTACTATAGTTCCTATATATTACTTGTTGTGAAGTGGAGGTATGAGATGCATTGCTACTCAGCGGAATTGGCAGTGCACACATTACTGTTTTGTGGTCGCTCCCTGGAAACTCAGAACCTACTAGCGTTGAAAGGGGGCTTATATTGTGGCAGAAGATTAAGTCTAGTACGTTGTTACCTCTTGTGGGAGTAGTGACAGTTTGTTTCCAGCCAAGTATATCCAGTGTGCCTAAGAACTTATCAAATTTAGTTGGGCCTGTGGGTATATCCCAGTTGATTTCAGGTAAGTTAAAGTCCCCACATAGGATCTTATGATCGTATTGTAAGTCGGATAATTGCTCCAGAGTATTAATAAGTTGGGTCTCGTAATTACTAAAGGTGCCAGGTGCTCTGTAGGTGCATCCAATTAATGCTGTTACGTTATTTAAGTGTACATTAACCCATAGAGTCTCAGGCATGTTAAGTGTACTACTTTCTAGCTGTGATACAGTAAGTGCATTCAGAAAGTACATGAGACAACCCCCTCCCTTACCACCTTCCCTGTCACACCGAAAGTGTGTGTAGTTATCTAAGCTTATTTCTTCATCCAGGATGTTCGAATGACACCAAGATTCAGTGATGACAATTACAGGGGGTTTGTATATTACTGTGAGTGCTCTGAGCATCGGCAATTTATTTAGAACAGATCTAGCATTTATGAGGATTAGGTAAAGATGAGAGTTGAAGTAGCATTTGAAGTATTTAAGTTCGTTAGTCAGCCCCGAATATGGTTCAGCACCCAGTAGTTCTGCTTGACATGACGATCCTATGTTAAGAGGAGTTTCAGCATCATGCTCACCTATGTCTATCGAGTTGTTGTGTGCTGTTTTCGGTGGAGAATTAGGAGTTGGAGTACTGGATTTGCTATAGACTAAGGAATTTTTATTTTTAGTTAGGTTACAGAAGTGGGTAGGGTTCTTTATTTGGCCTATACTTGTGCAAGTGTCAAGTGTGTCCAATGGATACGGGTGCACTAGACCGTTCCTGTTTTCATGCAAGGAGGGAGCCAGCTCTAGTGGTTTAGGAGTGTTAACATCCCTACCAGCTGTTTTTTCAACGCTGACAGGGACGCGGGGGATAAAAAATGATTGGATCCTTTTGATGACCATGGCTTATTATTCCACCTATTGTTTGATGCTAGTTGTGTCCTTGTGTGGGTTTCGTGTGTACTGCATTGTGGGTTAGTTCCCAGCAGACTTGTACCATATATCCGGTCAAAATTTGTTTGTGTGCCATACTCTGAAGACCCTGAGTTGTTGATAGCCGAGTTCTGACTATTACCACTTGTACTATTGAGGGTGACATTGTTGTGACATTGGATATTAGTGTGTGCCGTGGTGCGATTTAGCACGTTGTGAGTGCTAATACTATTAACCGTGGGGAGTGTGGGCTTATTTAAGCTGCCACTGTTTTTGTTGGTATGATTTAGGGGCATATTTTCCTTATCTTTAGCAATGAAGTTATGGCTAGGAGAGGACAAAGTCGAATTTCGGGGGTTTTGACTTTTTTCTGGGGTTATTTAGTGGCATTTTAGATTCTGCGGTGATGGGTGGTATGGTTTTGTTATTTATTTGGTTACAGTCTAGTGGCCTTTCGGCTGGTGTTGCACTCTGATGGGATATTTCTGTGTGTTTTGAGAGGGGTGATGCGGTGGGGTCTACTGTATCTTTCACAGGGTTGGGAATAATGGCTGCTTGCAATGTCCTATTACCTATTTCACAATTAGTCTTAGCGAGATAGTTGTGTGCGCGCCTTTCTATGACTGTTTTGTCCACCCCGACCTTTATATGTTTGTAGTTTCTGGCTTGCGATAGGGTGTGTTGGGAGTGGATGAATTTTCTGGTCTCTGCCGGTGTTTCGAACTGAAAACGAATAGGACAACACTTTTCATGTTGACTCTTCTTCAGCCTGTAGCACTTAGTCTTGGAGTTAGGCATTTTCGCTTCACTAAGTAAGATGCGCTGTACCTTTTTTAGTGCCTCATTGTCCGGAACGTTGTAGACAATAGCACTCAGTTTTGCGTCGAGTCGTTTTGTTACTTCTGTGGTAACAAAGTTAATGAGGTTATCTACCTTAGTTACCGATTCTGTGTCAAGCTTGTTAAGGTTTACAGTTTTCATGAGGATAGTTAGAGGTGTCAGTTCACAGACCTGCGATCTGATATCGCTGATCTGATCTGATAATTTGGATATCTCGGTATTGGTTTCGATGTTTCCAGCATTTACTGACTTACTGTTTTTTATTTCCCTTAACTCAGCCTTAAGTTCTCCTATAGACAACTTTAGAAGTTCTATTTCTGAAGATAGTACTGAAAAAGAGCTTGATGGCTGGAGTTTCTCCATAAGCACATAAGGTGAAGGGAGGAGTTCTGTATGAGCAGAGGGTACTGAATTTTTAGGAGTAGTGCTAATACTAGCTGTCAGTACAGTTTTATCTTCAGTTCCAGCTCGACGCTTACGGCATTCAAGTGAGTTATGTGACTCACTGTAGCCGTTTGTTGGGGGTGTGCTGCTTGATGTAGCAATCAAGGACGTTAAATTAGACACCAGTTTTACAGGGGATTGGGTTCGTTGCTTTTTACTTTGATTAACCATAACTATTAGAAATGAGAGTTAGTGGTTACAAGTATGGAAGTAGTATAGTACTTGTGCAAGTACTACAACAAGATAAATTTTATGTAACGAATCACGTAAAAATGTAACGCAAACGTAGAAAGTACCGCGATACAGCAAGTGGGTTTCGTAGATTTCCCACGTTAAACAGACGAATGTTTAATTGACATAATATTCAACACATATGAGGTCATTTAAGCTTTCGCAAATGTTAAGCTTAGTAACACAAACGGACCAGACGGTTTATTTTCACTTCTGTTGAAAAATGGTGGTGTCAATGTACTTGAAGATTGAACGATCGATTCTCGGTTGTTTGCTCGAAACCAACTTCCCCAATTTTCGCGGAGACATCATTACGACAGTCATCGTCTCATCGGTCGCTGTTCAGAAAGAAGTCAGCAGTAAACCATCAGAAGTAATATTGTGATTTATTATTGTAATATTTGTTCACAGACCCTAGTAAAAACATTATTTTTATATGTTGGTGTAACAATAAAGAATCCTCGAGTCACCAATTGGTGTTTTGGTTTTTTCGTCCGTTATTACTAAGCGTTTCTGAAAAACTGCAAGGAACAGCGTGGGCCCGAGCGTAGCAAGAGCTGGGCATTAACGGTTTATGAGACGTGGCTGACAGTTTCTGATGGTAGAAAGAGACTCTGGCAGATTCAGACAGTTAGTGAAAGTTTGGATAGTCGCCGTTCATCTTTCCTGGTGCCGGTCAAGTCCTCTTTGAACAAGCAATATCCGGAACGTTTTTGGAATTGGGTGAAGTTCAACAATGCCTGGGTCAAAGAAGAGACAGAGTGTCTTGGATGCAAACAGGAAAGTAAGTCATGGTGACTTGTCTGTTTCTTGTAACGATGTGTCTGATGTTAAGCATGACATGGTTGATGTTACTGTTTCGCCGTTCAGGGATAATAGGAACATCAAACTCCCTAAATTTGAACCACGGTGTTTTGGTGGAAATCCGGCTGATTATTTACAATTTGTAAAGGAGTTTGAGATCATGTTGAGTGGTTTTTTATTAAATGATGAATTGAAGTTAATGTATTTGATGAGATATTGCACTGGAGATGCTGCAAGAGCTATACAGTGCTGTGTGTTTATGAAGCCAAAAGAGGGCTACGACGAGGCTATGAGCATACTACGTCAAAGGTTTGGAAGACCTTCGATGATTGCAGGGAAATTATTCGACGCTGTTAAGGGTAATGGTGGTCAATTACAGGATGACTCCCAGGCACATATTGAGTTTATGGATAATCTGTTGATTTACAAGAATACAATGATTTCGAAGAATCGCATGAGTGACCTCAACTCGAGTTTTATACTAGAAGTAATAGCAAGACGCCTACCTACTCGACTGCAAAGGAAGTGGGTGAAGATAAACTCCCGTATGGAGGATGAGGGTATCCAGCCAAAGTCGATGATATCCTGAAACTGGTAAAAGATAGTGTCAATCAATCTATGAGCAAGTTTGCCAGTATAATGAATCTCACCCCTAGAATAGAGCAGTCTGAGGGTAAAACGCAACCATTGATGACGAATAGACCTCAGAGAGGTGGATATCGAGAAGGCTCCATGATGTCTAGTAATGCATATAAACTTAGTGAGTGTAACAGGTTTCGTAGTACATCCTCAATAGATAAGTTACAAGATGCAAGACAAGCACGGTTGTGTTTTACACGTTTGCAAGAGGTGTATACAAAGGTGAGCTGTGAACCAGTGAGCAAGTTCAGTGATAAGCTAAGTGTAAACTCCAGGCCTGACTCCGAATTGTATGACGATAACGGTGTGGTGAGGAAGCCTGTAGTTGCAACTGGTAAGCCATTGTTGAATAGAGTGTCACAGAATAGAGTTACTGCTTCAGAGTGCAGTTCTGACTCCACAAGTTTACAGGGTATTACTAGTCAGAGTGAAGATATACAGCCTTTAATGATTTGTGAGGAGGAACCAAAATTGTCTGCTTCTGTTATTGAAGAGTTTGATATTGCTGAACTTGACGGTAAATTGAATATTTGTTGTAATGATCATGATACTGCAGATTTGTCTTTGGTTGATCATGATGAGCTGAGGGATATGCCTACTACTGCCAAGTTAAATAAAGGTTCTGTACAACTACAACGTGAAGTAGAATTGAACGCAGATGCAGTTCCAGAAGGTGTGCATACTTGTGAGACAGTCAGTGTAATTGATCAGCGTGTAGCCCACCTATCATCAGATGATAGTGCTAAACCTGAGCTGATAGTAAACGAGAGCAGTGGTGGTAATCTTGCAGTTAGACAACTATCTGAAAGCCGAAAAAGAACAGCTTCTGATCCACTGCTAAGTTCATCACCTTGTGTCACTCAGTCATCGTTGGTGTTTTCAACCACAATAAGATGGACATCCATGAACGCACGTGCCTTATGCAATGACTATGATAGTATTGGTGCGTTTGAAAACACGAAAGATATTGCTCAGTTTAGTGAGAATAGGCCAGGTTTAAACGAGAGAGTAATTGTTAAATTGACTTGCATGAATAAAGGCATTTCTAGTTTCAAGTTACTATTTGAATGCTATTATCTTTGGTGTAAATTACTCTGTTTCTACGCTTGGTTGACCAGATACGTCGTGTGTTTGTTCGTCATCTATGTTCTACGATACAATGACATGGGCGTGTTACCGTTCAGATTTGAGGATTTAGCTCATAAAAGGAAGTTAGCAAATGAACTCTGCGACGATTTTCCAACCTGGGGCGTCAACCTGAGAAGGGTTGTAGGCGTACTGGTGTAAGTCCTACAGTTCTTCAAAGGGTAGCGCATCAATGAGCAGTCCAATGTGCTTGGTATGTGATTTTGTACATATGTTGATATTGTATATACTGAATTGGTATCATTTATCATCTAGCTGTTGGTAATTCTGTTTGTGTCCGGACGGCTTCCACTTGGATCATCAACCTGAGAAGGAATGCAGGCGTACTGCTGTAAGTCCTACAGTTCTTCAAGGGTAGTTCGTCAAGTCAGAATCCACCACTTTGATGTGCTGATTGTAAATATGTTTGTGTTAAATAATTGTGTGAGTTCCAATTATCGTAATTGTTGGTTAATCTTGTTTGTGTCCGGACATTCCACAACTTACAATCGTCAACGTGCGAAGGGTTGTAGGCGTACTGGTGTAAGTCCTGCGATTCTTCGAAGGAATTCCATCAAGACATGATCCGCGAGTTTGTGTGTGTGCAGTTTGTATATATGTGTGGTGTGTCATATCAATTGGTGTTTTCTGGATTCATTGTGTTTACTTGTTGTTTTCGTATCTTGTTGTTATTGCGTAATTTTGTTAAAATTTTCGTCGTGATTACTTCTGAAGTTGTGTCCACTCTTCTACATCCATGAATGAATTGATTGATGTTAGAGACAGCAGATGGGTCGTATACGCCGGAGAGTCTATGCTTGTGCTGAGAATGAAATGCACGCGGAGATAATTGTTAGCTGTGGTCCCACACGCCGGGGAGAAAGAGTGTAAACGACTGAGGCTCGCATACGTCATCATTACTAGAATTGAGGCAGAATGAGTGACAAGCGATTTCAGTGGTAATTAGTGGTGAGTAGATAAGAGGATAAGCGTAGAGTATCTTGAGGTACTGCCATGGTCACGTTGCATTCTGCAAGAGTCATTCTAGTAAGTGGCGATTGTGTTGCAAGATGTCAAGAGGAGGTCTCTGTCTGGAGGCGTAAGTCGTCAGCGATGTGTGAGATTGTGCTGTGGGTATGCTTGTGGTGTGTTGGCTTTTCTGTTTGTTTTCCATTTCAGCTCTGTCCGTGTGACCCAGGTTCTCGCAATGGCATCCAAGTCAACGTGTATTGGTCGTGAAGGAAAAAAGGTTGGATCCCATTTTGCCGGGGAGTGTCAATAAAGTTAAGGATTGAACGATCAATTCTCGGTTGTTTGCTCAAAACCAACTTCCCCAATTTTCGCGGAGACATCATTACGACAGTCATCGTCTCATCGGTCGCTGTTCAGAAAGAAGTCAGCAGTAAACCATCAGAAGTAATATTGTGATTTATTATTGTAATATTTGTTCACAGACCCTAGTAAAAACATTATTTTTATATGTTGGTGTAACAATAAAGAATCCTCGAGTCACCAATTGGTGTTTTGGTTTTTTCGTCCGTTATTACTAAGCGTTTCTGAAAAACTGCAAGGAACAGCGTGGGCCCGAGCGTAGCAAGAGCTGGGCATTAACGGTTTATGAGACGTGGCTGACACTTTGTTTTAATCATAATCTCCGTACTTTGTACTTTACCTCGGGTTTTTGAATGAAAATATAGTTCTGCCTTCGACTCTCCGTCTTCTCCACTATCTCAACTGCCGTCGATCATTTCTAACCACCTGCTTTCTATCTCAAATTTTCGCAGGAGCACCGTAGTTTCTTCCTACGTACTTTGGTCGACCTCAAGCAACATCAATATTGGAAAATTAGTATTGTAGCAGTCTTCCCGCAATACCTCTGGAGTCTATTGCGTTGATTGTGGATTTGGACCTTGTAAATACCCAAGTAACAAAACTTTAATATATTCTTCCAGTAACTAAACTGATTTGGTATTTTATATTCTATTTGAATTTGGGATACTAAGCTAACAGAGTAAAAAGGTCCACAACAAATTTCACCATTCAGATTTGAGGATAAAGATAATAGGAGGAGGTCAGCGAATAAACATAACGACGATTTTGAGACCTAGGGTGTTAATCTGAGAACGGTTGTAGACGTACTGCTATAAGCCTTACACTACTTCAAGAGTATTTCTTCGAGGCAGAATCCACAACATGTGATTTATTGATTGTATATATGGTTGTGATAAGTAATTCAGTTGGTTCCCATTAATGTGCTTGTTAATTATTCTTCATTGAGGCCGGAAAATCCTCAAATTACAATCGTCAAACTGAGAACGGTGTCAATCACGTCTCAAAACCATTAAGGCCCAGCTCTTGGTACGCCGAGCCTCTCGCTGTCCCTCGAAGCCTTTCAGATACGCTTAGTACGAACGGACGCAAAAACCAAAACACCGATTGGCGACTAAAGAACTCTTTATTCTAACACCTACATATAACCAGCAAATAACTAAGGACTATGTACAAATATTACAATAATAAATCACGATATTACTTCTGACGGTTTTGTAAGTGCTTTCTGAACAGCGATCGATGAGACGATGACTGGTGTATTGATGGTATGGCCAAACACAAAGTAGGGCCACAGCTAATCATTATCTCCGCGTGCATTTCATTCTCAGCACAAGCATAGACTCTCCGGCGTATACGACCCATCTGCTGTCTCTAACATCAATCAATTCATTCATGGATGTAGAAGAGTGGACACAACTTCGAAAGTAATCACGACGAAAATTTTAACAAAATTACGCAATAACAACAAGATACGAAAACAACAAGTAAACACAATGAATCCAGAAAACACCAATTGATATGACACACCACACATATATACAAACTGCACACACACAAACTCGCGGATCATGTCTTGATGGAATTCCTTCGAAGAATCGCAGGACTTACACCAGTACGCCTACAACCCTTCGCACGTTGACGATTGTAAGTTGTGGAATGTCCGGACACAAACAAGATTAACCAACAATTACGATAATTGGAACTCACACAATTATTTAACACAAACATATTTACAATCAGCACATCAAAGTGGTGGATTCTGACTTGACGAACTACCCTTGAAGAACTGTAGGACTTACAGCAGTACGCCTGCATTCCTTCTCAGGTTGATGATCCAAGTGGAAGCCGTCCGGACACAAACAGAATTACCAACAGCTAGATGATAAATGATACCAATTCAGTATATACAATATCAACATATGTACAAAATCACATACCAAGCACATTGGACTGCTCATTGATGCGCTACCCTTTGAAGAACTGTAGGACTTACACCAGTACGCCTACAACCCTTCTCAGGTTGACGCCCCAGGTTGGAAAATCGTCGCAGAGTTCATTTGCTAACTTCCTTTTATGAGCTAAATCCTCAAATCTGAACGGTAACACGCCCATGTCATTGTATCGTAGAACATAGATGACGAACAAACACACGACGTATCTGGTCAACCAAGCGTAGAAACAGAGTAATTTACACCAAAGATAATAGCATTCAAATAGTAACTTGAAACTAGAAATGCCTTTATTCATGCAAGTCAATTTAACAATTACTCTCTCGTTTAAACCTGGCCTATTCTCACTAAACTGAGCAATATCTTTCGTGTTTTCAAACGCACCAATACTATCATAGTCATTGCATAAGGCACGTGCGTTCATGGATGTCCATCTTATTGTGGTTGAAAACACCAACGATGACTGAGTGACACAAGGTGATGAACTTAGCAGTGGATCAGAAGCTGTTCTTTTTCGGCTTTCAGATAGTTGTCTAACTGCAAGATTACCACCACTGCTCTCGTTTACTATCAGCTCAGGTTTAGCACTATCATCTGATGATAGGTGGGCTACACGCTGATCAATTACACTGACTGTCTCACAAGTATGCACACCTTCTGGAACTGCATCTGCGTTCAATTCTACTTCACGTTGTAGTTGTACAGAACCTTTATTTAACTTGGCAGTAGTAGGCATATCCCTCAGCTCATCATGATCAACCAAAGACAAATCTGCAGTATCATGATCATTACAACAAATATTCAATTTACCGTCAAGTTCAGCAATATCAAACTCTTCAATAACAGAAGCAGACAATTTTGGTTCCTCCTCACAAATCATTAAAGGCTGTATATCTTCACTCTGACTAGTAATACCCTGTAAACTTGTGGAGTCAGAACTGCACTCTGAAGCAGTAACTCTATTCTGTGACACTCTATTCAACAATGGCTTACCAGTTGCAACTACAGGCTTCCTCACCACACCGTTATCGTCATACAATTCGGAGTCAGGCCTGGAGTTTACACTTAGCTTATCACTGAACTTGCTCACTGGTTCACAGCTCACCTTTGTATACACCTCTTGCAAACGTGTAAAACACAACCGTGCTTGTCTTGCATCTTGTAACTTATCTATTGAGGATGTACTACGAAACCTGTTACACTCACTAAGTTTATATGCATTACTAGACATCATGGAGCCTTCTCGATATCCACCTCTCTGAGGTCTATTCGTCATCAATGGTTGCGTTTTACCCTCAGACTGCTCTATTCTAGGGGTGAGATTCATTATACTGGCAAACTTGCTCATAGATTGATTGACACTATCTTTTACCAGTTTCAGGATATCATCGAACTTTGGCTGGATACCCTCATCCTCCATACGGGAGTTTATCTTCACCCACTTCCTTTGCAGTCGAGTAGGTAGGCGTCTTGCTATTACTTCTAGTATAAAACTCGAGTTGAGGTCACTCATGCGATTCTTCGAAATCATTGTATTCTTGTAAATCAACAGATTATCCATAAACTCAATATGTGCCTGGGAGTCATCCTGTAATTGACCACCATTACCCTTAACAGCGTCGAATAATTTCCCTGCAATCATCGAAGGTCTTCCAAACCTTTGACGTAGTATGCTCATAGCCTCGTCGTAGCCCTCTTTTGGCTTCATAAACACACAGCACTGTATAGCTCTTGCAGCATCTCCAGTGCAATATCTCATCAAATACATTAACTTCAATTCATCATTTAATAAAAAACCACTCAACATGATCTCAAACTCCTTTACAAATTGTAAATAATCAGCCGGATTTCCACCAAAACACCGTGGTTCAAATTTAGGGAGTTTGATGTTCCTATTATCCCTGAACGGCGAAACAGTAACATCAACCATGTCATGCTTAACATCAGACACATCGTTACAAGAAACAGACAAGTCACCATGACTTACTTTCCTGTTTGCATCCAAGACACTCTGTCTCTTCTTTGACCCAGGCATTGTTGAACTTCACCCAATTCCAAAAACGTTCCGGATATTGCTTGTTCAAAGAGGACTTGACCGGCACCAGGAAAGATGAACGGCGACTATCCAAACTTTCACTAACTGTCTGAATCTGCCAGAGTCTCTTTCTACCATCAGAAACTGTCAGCCACGTCTCATAAACCGTTAATGCCCAGCTCTTGCTACGCTCGGGCCCACGCTGTTCCTTGCAGTTTTTCAGAAACGCTTAGTAATAACGGACGAAAAAACCAAAACACCAATTGGTGACTCGAGGATTCTTTATTGTTACACCAACATATAAAAATAATGTTTTTACTAGGGTCTGTGAACAAATATTACAATAATAAATCACAATATTACTTCTGATGGTTTACTGCTGACTTCTTTCTGAACAGCGACCGATGAGACGATGACTGTCGTAATGATGTCTCCGCGAAAATTGGGGAAGTTGGTTTTGAGCAAACAACCGAGAATTGATCGTTCAATCTTCAAGTACATTGACACCACCATTTTTCAACAGAAGTGAAAATAAACCGTCTGGTCCGTTTGTGTTACTAAGCTTAACATTTCCGAAAGCTTAAATGACCTCATATGTGTTGAATATTATGTCAACTAAACATTCGTCTGTTTAACGTGGAAATCTACGAAACCCACTTGCTGTATCGCGGTACTTTCAACGTTTGCGTTACATTTTTACGTGATTCGTTACATAAAATTTATCTTGTTGTAGTACTTGCACAAGTACTATACTACTTCCATACTTGTAACCACTAACTCTCATTTCTAATAGTTATGGTTAATCAAAGTAAAAAGCAACGAACCCAATCCCCTGTAAAACTGGTGTCTAATTTAACGTCCTTGATTGCTACATCAAGCACACCCCCAACAAACGGCTACAGTGAGTCACATAACTCACTTGTATGCCGTAAGCGTCGAGCTGGACTGAGGATAAAACTGTACTGACAGCTAGTATTAGCACTACTCCTAAAAATTCAGTACCCTCTGCTCATACAGAACTCCTCCCTTCACCTTATGTGCTTATGGAGAAACTCCAGCCATCAAGCTCTTTTTCAGTACTATCTTCAGAAATAGAACTTCTAAAGTTGTCTATAGGAGAACTTAAGGCTGAGTTAAGGGAAATAAAAAACAGTAAGTCAGTAAATGCTGGAAACATCGAAACCAATACCGAGATATCCAAATTATCAGATCAGATCAGCGATATCAGATCGCAGGTCTGTGAACTGACACCTCTAACTATCCTCATGAAAACTGTAAACCTTAACAAGCTTGACACAGAATCGGTAACTAAGGTAGATAACCTCATTAATTTTGTTACCACAGAAGTAACAAAACGACTCGACGCAAAACTGAGTGCTATTGTCTACAACGTTCCGGACAATGAGGCACTAAAAAAGGTACAGCGCATCTTACTTAGTGAAGCGAAAATGCCTAACTCCAAGACTAAGTGCTACAGGCTGAAGAAGAGTCAACATGAAAAGTGTTGTCCTATTCGTTTTCAGTTCGAAACACCGGCAGAGACCAGAAAATTCATCCACTCCCAACACACCCTATCGCAAGCCAGAAACTACAAACATATAAAGGTCGGGGTGGACAAAACAGTCATAGAAAGGCGCGCACACAACTATGTCGCTAAGACTAATTGTGAAATAGGTAATAGGACATTGCAAGCAGCCATTCCTCCTGACCCTGTGAAAGATACAGTAGACCCCACCGCATCACCCCTCTCAAAACACACAGAAATATCCCATCAGAGTGCAACACCAGCCGAAAGGCCACTAGACTGTAACCAAATAAATAACAAAACCATACCACCCATCACCGCAGAATCTAAAATGCCACTAAATAACCCCAGAAAAAAGTCAACCCCCCGAAATTCGACTTTGTCATCTCCTAGCCATAACTTCATTGCTAAAGATAAGGAAAATATGCCCCTAAATCATACCAACAAAAACAGTGGCAGCTTAAATAAGCCCACATTCCCCACGGTCAATAGCATTAGCACTCACAACGTGCTAAATCGCACCATGGCACACACTAATATCCAATGTCACAACAATGTCACCCTCAATAGTACAAGTGGTAATAGTCAGAACTCGGTATCAACAACTCAGGGTCTTCAGAGTATGGCACACAAACAAATTTTGACCGGATATATGGTACAAGTCTGCTGGGAACTAATCCACAATGCAGTACACATGAAACCCACACAAGGACACAACTAGCATCAAACAATAGGTGGAATAATAAGCCATGGTCATCAAAAGGATCCAATCATTTTTTATCCCCCGCGTCCCTGTCAGCGTTGAAAAAACAGCTGGTAGGGATGTTAACACTCCTAAACCACTAGAGCTGGCTCCCTCCCATGAAAACAGGAACGGTCTAGTGCACCCGTATCCATTGGACACACTTGACACTTGCACAAGTATAGGCCAAATAAAGAACCCTACCCACTTCTGTAACCTAACTAAAAATAAAAATTCCTTAGTCTATAGCAAATCCAGTACTCCAACTCCTAATTCTCCACCGAAAACAGCACACAACAACTCGATAGACATAGGTGAGCATGATGCTGAAACTCCTCTTAACATAGGATCGTCATGTCAGCAGAACTACTGGGTGCTGAACCATATTCGGGGCTGACTAACGAACTTAAATACTTCAAATGCTACTTCAACTCTCATCTTTACCTAATCCTCATAAATGCTAGATCTGTTCTAAATAAATTGCCGATGCTCAGAGCACTCACAGTAATATACAAACCCCCTGTAATTGTCATCACTGAATCTTGGTGTCATTCGAACATCCTGGATGAAGAAATAAGCTTAGATAACTACACACACTTTCGGTGTGACAGGGAAGGTGGTAAGGGAGGGGGTTGTCTCATGTACTTTCTGAATGCACTTACTGTATCACAGCTAGAAAGTAGTACACTTAACATGCCTGAGACTCTATGGGTTAATGTACACTTAAATAACGTAACAGCATTAATTGGATGCACCTACAGAGCACCTGGCACCTTTAGTAATTACGAGACCAACTTATAATACTCTGGACAATTATCCGACTTACAAACGATCATAAGATCCTATGTGGGGACTTTAACTTACCTGAAATCAACTGGGATTACCCACAGGCCCAATCGTTCAATCCTCAACTCCATTGACACAAAATAATATACATCATGTATTTGTTACTTACATAGTAGTAAAAGTTTTTTAGGTTTATTTTTGATGACTTGACATCGCTCCCCCTCTTAGAGGTCCGGAGGACCATCAGTTGTGTCCTCGTGAACGATTACATGAATGTAGGCAATATATATAATTTATAATGTTAACAATATGGATAAGAAAATGTGACGGAAACAATAATAAAGATAGAAAATCAGGATGTATGGAATGCATCCATGTCGTATAAAATTTAGCACATGGAAGCATGATTCATGAATTTAAAAAAATCAAAACGTGTTATAATTTTAAATAAAAAATTTATGTACATAATAAACCATGACGTGTTCGTTAGCATTTGGGAAATTCATATATAAATATATGTATATATATACATATATACTTGGTGAATGCGTTTGCTTGCAGTACAGTTTGCAAACAACAAACAATAATACTAGTAAATATTTATGGTTATAATTAAATGAATGTCGACAACAGTAATAATGAGAAGAATTTCTAAATGAGGTTAACGTACTTTCTTTTTTATGTCAGTCAATAAAATGAACATAGCGGGCGGGCTTACAGATCTGCCGTCCACTGCGTGTCTGTACAGGGGGAAGTGTGAAGAGCGGGAGGGTTGGAGTTGCATTGACTTTCTCATTGTTCATTGGCGCAGGCGTTGCTAGTGTTTCATATTCGCTGTCGGTGTATTCTGGTTTAAGACGATCAATAGAAACAGTCTCCTGTTTACCATGTCTGTTCAGCGTGAAGTATTTATCGGTGCGTTTGAGTGCTAGAAAAGGACCTTCATATGGATGTTGTAAACCTTTTCTGATGGCACCGACGCGAACAAATACAAATTTGCAAGTGAGTAGATTCCTACTAACTTGAGCTTTTTGAAGTGATTAGCGAGGGGCTACTGATCGAAGTTGAAGCATTTGCTGGGTAAGGCGGCTGGTGAAATCGGAGATATTTACATCAATTGAATCATTAGATGGAACTAAGTGACCAGGCAATGTGAGGGTAGTACCATACACAAGTTGAGCTGGCGTACATCCCAAATCTTCTTTGACAGTTGATCGGATACTGAGAAGAACTAATAGTAGGTGTTCACTCCACTTAGATGAGTCAGCTTGTGCCATTAGGGAGCTTTTCAGTTGCCGATGGAAACGTTCCACCAGACCATTCGCTGCAGGATGATAAGCTGTAGTGGAGATATGGTTCACTCCAAGGAGTCTCGTAAAATCTCGAAACAGAGTTAATTGAAATTGAGATCCTCGGTCTGTTGTAATAGTTGTTGGTACTCCATAGTTTGACACCCAACGATCTAGGAAAACCAAAGCGGTATTTTCTGCAGATATGTCGCTGGGCGGGCGAGCAATAGCCCATCGGGTAAATCGATCAATAGCAGTAAGGATATGTGTAAAACCTCTGGATGGCGGTAATGGTCCAATAATATCTATATGCACGTGCTGAAATCGTTTATCTGGTAATTTGAACTGTTTGGAGCTGTGACGGTATGATGATGTACCTCGGATCTTTGACATTGCAAGCATTGGAGTGCCCATTTCCGAATATCGGAGTTCATCTTGGGCCAAACGAAACGCTCGCTAATTAACTTAACCGTAGCACGTACTCCAGGATGAAACAGAGAATGTAGATGTTCAAACAAAGGTTTTCGACAACTTAGCGGAACAAAAGGTCTATGAACGCCGGTTGAAACGTCGCAGACGATAGTTGTATCAGACAGAGGAATAGGTATATCCTGCAACTGTAGGGAGGAGTTTCGTCTACAAGTATGAAGTTCGGCATCATTTTTCTGCAACTTGGCTACATTGTCTAAGCTAATATCTATCGAAGATAGAAGGTGATTAACGTCACATCGAGACCAAGAATCGGCTACGATATTGGAATCTCCTTTGATAAACTAGATGTCTGCTGAGAATTGTGATATGTAATCCAGTTGTCTGGCTTCTCTCGGAGAGTATCTGTCCAACGAAGTGGTGAAAGCATAACAAAGAGGCTTATGGTCGGTTAAGATAGTAAAATGTCGACCTTGTAGTAAGAAGCTGAAATGTTTCACTGCTAGATAGATAGCTAACAGTTCTCTGCCAAAGGTGCTGCGATGGGTTTGCGCAGGTTCTAACTTCTTGGAGAAGAAAGCAAGTGGAGTGATGTCATTGTTGAACTTCTATTGTAAAACTGCTCCCACTGCTACCTGCGATGCATCTGCACATAGAATGAGTGAAGCTTCTGGGTTGATGTGAGACAACATTATAACGTTGGATAAGGCATCTTTTGCATTATTAAATGCTGCTTTTGCTTCTTCAGACCACTGAAATTTCTTCGAATTGCATCTAAGTAGGTCGGTCAGTGGCTGAACTATGGAGGCACATGATGGAATAAAACGTCGGTAGAAGTTGAACATCCCGAGAAAACGTCTAAGTTTCTTAAAGAAAACTGGTTCGGGAAAGTTCTTAATAGTTTCTATCTTATCTTCGCTAGGTCTTATGCCTTCGGCAGTTATTCGATGTCCTAAAAATTCAATGGAAGGGGAACCAAAAATACATTTCTTGGGATTGATAACAACTCCAAATTGTTCAAACCTTTGAAATAACACGCTTAAGTGTTCCGTATGTTCTTCCATCGATGAGCTGGCTATTGAGACATCGTCGATGCATACAAAGACAAAATCAAGACCTTGAGTAACTTGGTCCATAAACCGTTGAAATGTTTGAGCGACTTTCTTTAGTCCAAAAGGCATTCTCAAGAATTCGAATAATCCAAAAGGCGTGATAATTGCTGTTTTTGCAATGTCTTCCGGAGCGACTGGTATTTGATGATATGCCCTGACCAAGTCAACTTTAGTGAAAATGGTCTTTCCATGTAAGGCCAAGGAGAAGTCGTGGAGATGGGGTATAGGATAACGGTCTGGGACCGCAGCATTAGTCAAAGCGCGATAATCTCCACATGGTCGCCAGTCATGATCAGCTTTGGGTACCATATGCAAAGGTGAAGACCATGGACTGTTAGATGGTCGTATGATGCCTAGCTGAATCATATGTTCGAATTCTGACTTAGCTGCTGCTAGTTTATCAGGTGGTAACCGTCGTGGACATGCCTTCATAAGTTGTCCTGTTGTGATGATCTTATGAGTAACTGTATGAGGTATATGCTCGACGCAATATGACGGCCTAAGGATTTTAGGAAAACGTTGTAATAAACTAGAGAACATTTCACCCTCCGCCTTTTCTATGCAGATACTATGAACAGAATAATCACATGTAATACCGTGGATCTTGAGTCGGGTGCAATTGCCAATCAGTTTTTTCTTGCTGATATCAACTAACAGATTGAAATGACTTAAGGAGCCTGCACCTAGTATAGTGTGACGTACGTCAGCTACTATGAAGATCCATGTGAAACGTCGGCGTAGTCCTAAGTTTAAAATCATTGACTGTTCGCCATACGTCTGTATGTTGGTTTGGTTGACAGCACGGAATGAAAGTTTGCCCGGTATTTTGGCTGATCGCCTGGACAGTGAGGGGGGAATAACACTGACTTCGGCGCCTGTATCTACCAGGAATAATGTGCCGGTAGTCAAATCCCTCACATAGAAAAGGCGACTGGGGTGATTGCCAGTAACAGCCGTCGCCATTACTGTCTGTCTGGGGAGTTTCCCTGAGTTGATATACCACTGTTGTATATGCACGGTCGAACACACTTCAGGGCATTATGCCCATACCTCCTGTGATACCAACAAATACTACGGCTTCGAGAAGGTGTTCTAGAACGTCGTCTAGATCTTGGTCGCCGTTATTGGATACCGTATGTGACTGGTTTCGTTGTGCTCGAAGCTCAGACACTTCCAGTCGTAAGTCTTGCATTTGTGATGTTAACTGAGAAAGCAACCAAAACATTGGTGCGTCCTTCATATATGTGGAAGGGCTTGGTGGTACTACGTCTGCAGACACACTATTTATCCCATTATTTGATAACACATCCATGATATCGTCTGCCATCTTAGCTAGTTCTTCGAGGTCAGTCGTCCTAGAAGATATCGTTAGGATTTGTTGAACGATTTGTGGCAAACTTTGTAAAAACATCTGACGCATAATTAACTCATCTACTTTGTGTGCTCCAGTCAACTGACGCGTATGTCTAAGTAGTTGAGATGGCTTTTTTGTACCTAGATCACACGCCGTAAGTAGTTGTTGTATGAGCTTCTCATCGGAGACGGTGTTTCTCTGGATAAGTGCAGCTTTTAGTTTGTCATATTGAGAATCTGTGGGTTCACTGTCTATGACATCGATAACCTCTCGGAGTACTTCAGTGGGTATTGTTGCTAATACGCAACCATACTTGGCAATCTGCTACGTAATACCCCGGGCTGCAAACAACTGTTCAATGACTTTGAACCAGACACGTGGCTCAGTCAGATCAAATTGAGGTAGTCTTAAATCCGGCGAAGCGATAACAGAAGAGTTTCCTGTTTCTTCGCCTTTGCTAAGTTCTTCGGCGATAGTGGTACGTTTAGATGGAGCCATTGTCAGAAAATATTTAGGTATATATATATACAAAATAGCAAAAAGGGCGGTAAAAAAAATGAAAGCAATGCGAGTTTAGAAGACCAACTAGCAACAAAAATGTTCAATACGAGTTAACCATCGAAAAAAGGTTCGAAACGGGCTCATCAATTATTGTGGTGGACCTTTTTACTCTGTTAGCTTAGTATCCCAAATTCAAATAGAAAATAAAATACCAAATCAGTTTAGTTACTGGAAGAATATATTAAAGTTTTGTTACTTGGGTATTTACAAGGTCCAAATCCACAATCAACGCAATAGACTCCAGAGGTATTGCGGGAAGACTGCTACAATACTAATTTTCCAATATTGATGTTGCTTGAGGTCGATCAAAGTACGTAGGAAGAAACTACGGTGCTCCTGCGAAAATTTGAGATAGAAAGCAGGTGGTTAGAAATGATCGACGGCAGTTGAGATAGTGGAGAAGACGGAGAGTCGAAGGCAGAACTATATTTTCATTCAAAAACCCGAGGTAAAGTACAAAGTACGGAGATTATGATTAAAACAAAGTAATCTACAACATGTTTATTTCTTACATAGTAGTAAAAATTGGACAAGTTTATTTTTGAGGACTTCACACGTTGACATTCATCCGTTCAAACGGACCGATACTGGCATAGTCATAGTACAAGACACCTGTGTTCATGGACGTCCCCTTCAGTGTGGATGGCGACACCAACGACGACTGAGTGACACAAGTTGATGAACTTGGCAGTGCATCAGAAGCTGTTGTCGTTCGGCTTTTAGAAGTTTGTCTAATTGTAGAATTACCACCACTGGTGTCTTTTATTATTAGCTGCAGTTTAGCGTTAACACCTGTCGATAGGTAGGCTACACGCTGATCATTTACACTGACGGTCTCACGAGTATCCATACCTTCTGCAGTCGCATCTGCCTTTAACTCTACTTCACGTTCAGATTGTGCGGAACCTTTATTTAACTTAGCAGTAGTAGGCATATCTCTCATTTCATCATGATCAACCAAAGACAAATCTGCACTATCATGATCATTATCAAAAATATTCAATTTACCGTCGTCTATCTGGTCGACTTCATCATTTTTAACCTCTTTCATAACAGCACTAGACAATTTAGGGTCTTCTCCACAAATCCCTAATGGTTTTATACCTTTACTCTGAGTAGTAATGCCTTGGAAACTTGTGCAGACAGAACTGGACTCTGAAACTGTAACTCTCTTCTTCTGCGCAAACTGCGGTGTCGTCTCTGACACTCCATTCAACAATAGCTTACCAGCTGCAACTACAGGCTTCTTCATTGCACCATTATCGTCATAAAGTTCGGAGTCAGACCTTGATTTCACATTTAGCTTACCACTAAACTTGGCCATTCCTTTACAGTTCCCCTTTGTATGCACATCATTCGAACGTGTTTCTCTCGCAACTTGTAACCTATCTGTTGAGGAAGCACACGAAACCTCTTACATTCACTAAGTTTATACGGATTACTAGATATCCAAATCTCTGAGACCGTTTCATCATAAATGATCGCGTTTTGCTCTCAGACTGCTCTATTCTAGAGGTGAGATGCAATAGACTGGCAAACTTGCTCATCGATTGATTGACACTATCGTTTACCGGTTTCAGAATATCATCGAACTTTGGCTCAATACCTTCATCCTCTATACGGGAGCCTATCTTCACCTACTTCCTTTGCGGTCGAGTGGTTGGGCGTCTCGCTATTACCTCAGGAGTGAACTTGAGTTCAGATCACTCATGCAATTCATCGAAATCAACGTATTCTTGTAAGTCATCAGATTATCCAGAAACTCATTGAGTGCCTTGGGGTCATCCTGTAATTGACCACCATTACCCTTAACAGCCCCGAGTAATTTCCCTACAATCATCGAGGGTCTTCCGAATCTTTGACGCAGTATGCTCATAGCCTCATAGTGCCCCTCGTTCGGCTTCATAAACTGACATCACTGTATGGCTCTTGAAGCAACTCCAGTGCAATACTTCAACAAATACATCAACTACATTTCATCATTTAATAAAAAGCCACTCAACATGACTTCAAACTCCTTTGCAAACTGTGGATATACAGACGGCTTTCAATCGAAATACCGAGGCTCATATTTATGTAGTTTAAAGTTCCTATTATCCCTTGTCAATGGAATTGAAGATTGAACGATCAATTCATGGTTGTTTGCTTAAAATCAAATTCCCCAATTTTCGCGGAGGCATCAATACGACAGTCATCGTCTCATCGGTCGCTGTTCAGAAAGAAGAGTGAAACATCGTCAGAAGTAATACAATGATTTATTATTGTAATATTTGTTTTCAGACCTTAGTTCGCTTATTCCTTTTATTTGTTGGTGTAACAATAAACAAATCTCAAGCGGCAGATCGGTGTTTTGGTTTTTGCGTACGTTATAACTAAGCGTTTCCGAAATCTTCGAAGAACAGCGTGGGCCCGAGCGTAGCGAGAGCTGGGCATTAACGGTTTATGAGACGTGATTGACATCCCTAGAGGACGAAACATTGACATCAACCTTATCATGCTTATCATCACACACATCATTACATGTGACAGACATCTCAACATGACTTACTTTCCTGTTTGCTTCCAAGAAGCTTTGTCCCTCCTTTGGCCCGGGCATTATTGATCTTGACCTAATATTCCAGAAAAGTTCCAGGTTATACTTGTCCAAAGAAGACTTGGCCAGCACCAGGAAAGATGAACGGTGACTAATATAAACTGTCACCAACTGCCCGAATCTCTCAGCAACTGAATTCAATCCGTCAGAAACTGACACCGCTCCATCAGAAAACCCTGGAAATAAATATAATAGCAACCATATATTTCAATGTTTTAACTACGTATACCCTAACATAATAATTGTCAATGTAGCTGAAGATTGAACGATCAATTCAAGGTTAATTGCTCAAACCATCACCACTGCATAACACTGTGAGATTTATCAGAATATATATTACCCACAATCGAATTCAACTACACCATAGTGCACAATTACTATTCTTATATCAACAGAATAATTTAACCACATTCTCTGCATGTAATTATATAGGTCTTCTAACCCTAACAATAAACCCAATCTTTCCTGAACCTAATCCTAACGTGAAAATATCCCTAAACTAAATGTAATCTAACTCGAACTGACTCTAATATCGCCTTTTATTAAGTTAACCTAACCCTAGCTGTCCTTGGCTTAAAGCATAACTTAATCTTTCCCGAACCTGAGCTGAAACTTGCCAGATGTCCCATTTAATAACCTAACACTTGATGATGACATTATTATTTTCCGGATTCCATTAACTTGCTCAGTACGCATTTCAAAGTCATGGGTGCGGTCGCACTCCATTGGTAGTTAGTGGTGCTTAAAGTTTAACTTGACCTAAATGGTAGTATTTAGTGAATTCATAAATTTAGATAGAGCTTCGTTCATTTGAATGCTTTATAATAACGATTATTTATCCTAGTTGCTAAGGTTAACATACATACAAATGCATGGACATCATGTGACAGCAGATACATATCAATTTTAGTAAACCTTTATTCTGTGAGAATTAACTGATAATTTATTGACATGATTAAGGAGTAAATAAATGGAATTATCTTCCGGCAGAAGAATAATTGCATCTGGTGAAGTACTATTCGACTTTTTTGCTTATATGAGAAACTAGTGTTAGTTAAACGATGAAACTTTTCAAATGTTATATTCAAAAGAGATTTTCCTGACTTCAAATTAAATTTACTCTCTAACCAAAATCATTGGAACAACAAATAGAAAGCCGGGGGATACTCGACAACTGTTTCGTCTTAGTTAAATTCTTAAAGATTTCGTTTACAGAAGGAATTAATAGTTTTTAGTGAATAAAGCTAAAAACTGTGATAAAACCTCCACAACTTCTTCTACTCTTCCATACAGTCTAATATGAAATTCAACCATTCTGTACATACTGGATAACATTTGGAATCCAACTTGCTACTCATAGTAAGACCAGAACAACTAATCGGCTTTAGTCAAAGTTATATTTAAAGTTTTCAGATATTTAGAACAGACGTTCACCTATGTCTATTGTCATCGTATAGTGTCAAGCCAAAAGACAAATTAATTTATAATCGGATCTGTCAGAATATATTAATAGTAGTTACCTCAATGCTGTTTCTTTTATGGGAAATATTACTGTTGTCGATTCAGACGCTTATGGGAATAAGTTTTTTGAGACGGAAAATCTTCTGTGTTAGTTTTGAAGTCGTAATCTTTCCACTTACTGATATGATAAACCTACTGAGCAGCTTCGGTTTGTCTACTTATGGCTTGAATTTCTCAGGCTTTGTGAATACAATGCATGATACATTTTGTCAGATAAAGGTTGTTGTGGTTATCGTTCCGGTCATCATTTTCCCCAGTTTGACTTCTGTGTTTATTTCAATGTGGGAGATAAAGTCAAGTGATCAGTTGGTTATAGCGTCGTGTTCGGAAGCCATATGCCAGTCAACTGAGACTAACTTACTATCCAGTATCAGTTTATCATAACAATATATCATAGAAAGACATGACCTAAAAATGAGGGTACACTATCACGCGGGGTTAGCTCAAAGTTCTCCATCTTTATAGGCATTAATCACGGCTTTCACCAAAATCGACAGTAAATGTCCACTAATTTATGTGTATCTCTGGTGAAGTCAAAGCTAGAAAATTACGCCAAGTCTTAAGGTGTACTCTTGCGTTCTAGACAGAGTTCAAAGGAAGGCAGTAAGTATGTTATCTCGTATGACCAACTTACCATTCGATGAAAGACTCACCTGTCTGAATCTCTTCTACTTGCCAAACCGTAGTCAGAGAAAAGACATCAGTGCAAAGCTCTAAAGAATAAATATGGACCTGATTTTTCCTTTCTACAAGGTAAAAACATCTCATGGGACATAGTAGAAGAGTTAAAAAAGCCAAGGAGGAGACATATTACTTTGAGAAACTGATTCTCCCACAGAGTTACAAACGCTAAGAACCGACTTTCAAAATGGGTGGGTTTTACGTGCTCAGTTGAATCGTTCAAGAAGAGACTAGACAAGTACAAGTAATCATTTAAAAAGGATTAACACTTGCTTGAAACCTATCCTCACTCAAAATCTGAATATGATTAAAAGAATATTCATTCAGACTGACTTCTATTTGATTAACATTCCATTTTTTATAAGCTAATAGGAGATGGGTGCTTTCCAGAGTGAAGTAAGGAAGAAATGTTTGGTCACTTAGCTCCTTTATTTTGGGAAAATAAGGAGGTAAAAATGTGGTTAACTTCCAGCGTTTTACTGGGATCACTCTATTTAAAACTAATGGCTTCTTTTAAGGCGAATAAAAACGAAAAGGCAAACTTATTTTTTCACCAATCCTGTTTGTTGAAGTGTGTCAGTTTGTTCTGGCGTCGGAGCCAGAGTGGTAGAATGCTCGCTTGGGGTTCGACCCTCGGCCGAAGCATTCCTTTACGTCACCAAGCCAGTAATAAGACTGGTAAGGAGGGAAGGATAGGCATGAAGAGAGCAACCCAACCCCGAAAAAATAAACATCACTGCTACCGAGAGCTCATGACTGTAGCTTGAAGACCTATGTTCGAGGAATGAAAAAATTAGTTTGCTTTTAATGCTACTTTGAAGACTACATGCCTTTTTAACTATTATTTCATTTAGATAATGTTTTGCGAGTATAGCTCGAGTCAGATAAACTAGGCAATAAAATCTACTGAAAGAGTCAGAAGAGTGAGAATAAACAAGAAACAAGTCCGTCGACAATGTGGGGTGAATTGAAAAATGTTTATGAAATGGTGGAGTATGTTGGCAAAAGTAGAAAAATTCCATTAATAATGTAGGGTTCAGTGTGATGAATGGGAACAATGATTCATAACTACGTTTATCACACGTCTTTTGCGTTCGGATTCGCCTAACAATGGAAGGAAAAACGACAATATGGATTGGATGAGACGTCGTTTTAATACGACATGAAAACCAAATTTCTGCACATTCACCAACTTCTCTCAATGTTTCTTACGTGAACAACCAATAAATTCACACATTCTTCTGCTTGATGGAATGCTTCCCATGCGTTCATGCACTAAGTCTATGCTCATAGAATAGTTCTTGGATTCATAAGATGATTTCTATCTGCAGTCACCGCGAAATTCCACGTACACGACCTAATAAGCCGTCGCCAAGTTGGACCGTATTATGAACATGATCAGAAGATAACCTTCGCACACAGTTACAAAACATTCGAGTTTTATCAAAATAAACAACTAAGAGGATGAAATAAAGCATCCGGTACTCTGTATTATTGTAATATTACAAAATGTTTGCGATGTCAAAGTACAGTTTTACTTTAACGGCCTGTATTTATGTAAGCATTTCAAAGTGCTAGATACCTTCACAATAAGGAAAATTTATCAATCGAAAAATTCTCAGCTAGTCACTATGGTGAAGGTCATGAACTCAACCTTTAAAACAAAAGCCATTTCACGTTTAGTCTGTTGGGAAGAAAAATGAGAATTTAAACTCAAGCTGTATTCTAAAGAAAAACGAAGAAACCAAGTGTAGTGTTATGGTCTCTCGTGAGCGTGAAAATAGTTCAAATTTCAGTTAAAATTTGATGAAATTATTCCTGAAGTATTTGACGACATCACGCTGCTTGAAATTGAAAACAAAGGTTATTTATCATGAGATATTGCTGAATGGATGTTATATAGGTTAAACAGATAGCATGCGTTAAACGAAAAAAGTACAGAAGCAATTAGGAAACCGTTCATTCTAAGTGCAGTTCAGTCATATTAAACGGCGGTTGAGGGGAACTCAGAATCTATATAGCTTGTCGAATACCTGCTAAACTGATCTGAAATATGCAATCAGTTATACAAAAAACACGATAAGAATATATCTAATGAAAAACGTATCACTGTCAGATAGCAGTAGTAAAAAGCGGGTCTCTTAACACGGTCAGATGTGCAAACATGTTCTCCTAGCCCACTATTAAGTGACAGAATTCCGCTTGATGTTGTTTTGTTGACACATGATTATATATGAACAATTATCACTTACCAAAGGAAAGTAAACTTTCACTAATATTCTTATTATAGACAAGTACTATCTAGAAATACATGTTATATTTGGGTTAGAATCAATACAATGGGTTTCGCGATTGCGGTAAGCCTCTGAACACGGAACATATGACAAATTCTTCAGGATGCTGTTCTTGACACAATAATAATTTTATTTTCATATAAACATAAATTTACATGAAAATGCATGCCATGTTTACAGGCACGATCAAGTATGTTATAATGTCAAATCTTAAATTGTCTACAAGTTCATAATGTTTCAACAGTTAAATATTTGATATATATATATATAAAATTACACTGATTGTCTGAACCAGGCCGTATAGTTATTGAATTGTACAGTTGTCCTCCAGGTTGAGCGGGAAAATCGACTTCGTTTCGTTTTCATCCCGTGGTTGTAGGCATACGATAACCAACCAATATTGAGGTAAGTACAAGGTTTACAAGGGATTGGAAGCTGTTTTAGAAAAGTTAAAGTGCTAAGGTGAAACAGTAGACTGTAATAGATTAAGTGAGTGAAATATATCATTAATAAACACATTTATGTAGAAAACAGAATGGGGAAGTAATTAATCCTTAGGCCGACAACGTTCATTTGCAATGTATAATAAAACCAGTATATTTCGTACTATCATGATGTCCACTTTTGGCTTTAATACAATTATTTTCAAGCCAGTTGTCTTTATTTCATGCTTTTTTGTCTATTTGGTGCACAACCGTACCCTACAGAGAATAGGAATAGAATAAGTCGAATGAAATTCATAAAGAGCTATAAAATGTTAGGTTTAATGGAATATAATGAGGATCAAGTAAAGACGTTATTAGAAAATAAATGAGATAAGACATTGTGAAGTGGTATTTAAAGATCTGATGATGGATAGCAAGTTAGTTTATAAGATGCTCCATAAATCTGTGCAGAGCCCACATGGTCGCATCTCAACAATAGGCTGAGCGAATGGTATATATTTAAAGGTAGAAGCATGATCTGTCTAGGCGTTCATTATTATCTCTTTCAAGATAAAGATCTAAGCCCTCATAAAAATCGGAAATATCTCGAGCCTCCAAATTGCATATTACTGTTCCTGCAGAATGGGGTGATTCACCTTAGTGACCACCACCATATCTACTGATGAGCTAGCAACAACCTCCCTCCTTTTTTGATGTTAGGCTCTGAGACTATGATTATTATGGCTACCGCAAATATATTGCTTGGTACCAGACATGTTCGTATCCCATATTCCATCTCCCTAGCTTTCTTAATGAGTGCTTCCAATAGGTCTCCACGTACATCTTTACGAACATATTATATATGTGTGCATGCATCCTAATGAACAGATTACTTTATAAGAAGTCAAAAACTTAAAGAGTAAAACGAATAGGTATTGTGAATAGTGGAACAAGATTTAGCAGAACACTATAGTTATGGTTCAATTTAGGTAGTATGAACTGAAGGTAAGGTCGGTTGGCAGGACTTAGAGTACTTATATATAGTAAACATCTGACATTGCAAAGTAACGCGTCTAGACATATTACAAGAAGATATTAACACAGAACCAACAAAATTTTGGCACAGTGGTTAAAAATACTGCAGTGTGTGTATACTGAAGAATGGTAGTTAGTCTACAGGGAGCCGTAGAGTAAATCAAACCATATATGATAAGAGTATAATCAATAATATAGTTCGTATATCAAATATTACACTAGGTTCAATAATTGAGTGTTATAAGGGAAACAAGCGTGGTAAAGCAAGAGAACATTTGATGCATAAATATTTTAAGTATTTTAATATCCATCTAATTTAAGAATTGAACATGCATGATTAATAAGTATTATTATATTAGTATATACATATGTAAAACGTTAAAAGGTGTGGATGCTATTACAATTATTTCCAGTGTTACTTTTACCAACACAACTTAGTGAAAATTATAGAGAATAGAAATCAGTAAATTAGTTAACGTTCGCTGCGTGAGTATTAGAGTCGAGATATACGTATGTGACTATACTGAAGACTGGACTGGCCTTCAATTTCCGTTCTACCAACAGTTGTGGTCTTTTAGACGAGCTAGGGTGGACATGTTAAAGTGTCTTTCTAGGCTCCGTTTGAACCCATCAGGGTTTTCACAACATCTTATTTCAGGTGGTAGTTGGTTCCAAAGAGTGCAATATTTTATGGTGAAAAAGTTTGCCCTAATGGATTTTCTGTGGGTAGCCACCTTGACAAGGTAGTCGTGGTTTCGCAGCTGATATGATTTAATATTTTCCCAAGTTATGGATGAGTTACTGTAGCAGTGTTTCCTAATGACTTTGAAGAGTAGAAATAGGTTGCACTTCACTCTCCTTAACCACAGAGGCTCTAATTTCAGACGTACACACCTGTCAACATATTCCACTTGTTGGTCGAACCCTATTATGCGTTTCGTGAGGAATCTCTGGACACTTTCGATTTTTTTTCTGTCTACAGTCCTGAGGTTACTAAATAGGAGAGCACAATATTCAAGTTTGGGACGGATACATGTCCTATATATAGCTAATCTTGCTTCTTGGGTGTAGAAGTTACGCAGTACAAAGCCAGTAAGTCGTTTACAGTCAGATACAACCTTATTTGCATGATCGGAAAAGGATAAATCTGAGTATGTTATCCCGAGATCTGTGACTGTGTTCAGTTTTGAGAGGAGCTTACCGTACATATATAGGCACATTATCGGTTTCCAGCGTCCAAGGTGGGTTATACCGCACTTGTCTGGGTTGAAAGTCAGTTGCCACTTTTCGCTCCAATCGCCTAGATCATTTAAGTCTTGTTGGATCTTGCTTTCGACGCTCATATCACCGTACCCATAATCATATACTATCTTGAGATCATCTGCAAAAAGGTATGGCTTGCCATACTTGATTACAGAGACTATGTCATTTATAAATAAGAGGAATAGAATAGGGCCAAGAACACTACCTTGTATTACACCACTGGTTATCGGCTTTGAGGAAGACAACTGGTGGTTGATTTTGACTAATTGCTCTCTTTCTGTGAGAAAAGAACTTATCCATTTGTGAAGATTTCCGGTTATTCCGTAGGATTGGAGTTTTGTTAGGAGTCTGATATGTGGGACTTTATCGAAGGCCTTGCTAACGTCAAGAAACAATGTTGTTACCGAACGCCCATTATCAATGCTTTGTGTGATGTAGTCAAAATAATCTAAGTGGCAAGTAATGCACGACCTTCTACTTAAGAAACCGTATTGGGATGGGGATAGTAGGTCATTTGACAGCAAGTACTGAATGATTTGAGTCTTAACTATCTTTTCCATTACACGTGAAACTACAGACGTGATGTTGATGGGGCGGTAGTTGTTGATATCAGCTATAGGCCCGTATTTATGGATAGGTACAATATAAGACTTCTTCCAGCAGTTAGGGTATGTCCCATCGCTTAATGAAATTGAGTATAACTTGAGTAAGAGTAAACTCATGTCATTACCACCTTTTTTCAGCAGAACGGAAGATATACCGTCTGGGCCAGTAGTGTTACTAAGCTTAAGATTTGCGACAGCTTTATCGATCTCATGTGTGGTGAAAATTATGTCACTTAAACATTCGTCTGTTTTACGTGGGAAATCCACGACTTCATCGTTCTCTAAGGTGTATAATCTGGCGAAGTGCTTGCTAAACAGTTCACATATCGCCTCATTATTTTCGTAAGCAATGCCGTCTAAGTATATTATTTTCGGATAGGGTGTTTTGGAGTTCATCAACCTACTTTTAAAAAGTTTGGCTATTTCTCCTGAGTTATGCGGTGCATGAATGGCCTGCATTTCTTTGTTTCTGAGGCCTATATTTCTCAACTCTTCAATTCTACTGAGAAGGGACGTTATGGCAATTAATGACGATAAGTCATGATATCTGTAGTATTTTATTGAGTGCTTACGTAGACTTCTTCTAAACGATGTCGGAATATAATCACTTTGGGGGAATCTGAAGTTAAGAATCTTCTCGGGTGCAATGACGTCGTGAATTGAGTTAATATTCTGATAGAAGTTGTTAAGAATTGCATCTAAGGACTGGTTCGAAAAGTACGAGTCCCAATTAGAACATCTAATTAGGTGCTGATACAAGTCCCAGTCAGCATGTGTGTACAATCTCATAGGTATCTGGCCAGCTTCATCTCTGCGTTTTGTTTCAGGAAAGATGTCAAAAGAACAAACTACTATTCTATGGTCACTACCTGGAAATTCATGTCCAACATGTACGGTAGATGGCGTTATGTTGTTCGTGAAAATAAGGTCTAGGATATTTGCGGATCTAGTGGGTGAATTTATGTGTTGTGTCCACCCTCCTGTGACGATGGAATTTATGAGATTATCGTACCTTTGGGGTCCTCGGAGTGAAGACCATGATACTTCTGGCAAGTTGAAATCGCCTCCGATAATTTTATAACTGAAAGGAAGATTGGCTGTAACATTAAAGATATTGCTAAGCATATTATCATATTCCCTGCTGGATGAAGGGGGCCGGTACACACAACCCACAAGTATAGGTTTACTTCTGACAACTTTTATTTCGACCCAGATCGAGTCATTGAGTTGTGACAGAATTGGGTTACTAAACTGGGTTGCACACATGGATTGTTCACAGTAAATTAGTGTTCCACCCCCACGACCTGTCCGTCTGTCCCCGCGAAAAAGGTTGTATTTATCAATCCTTAGGCTGTCATTGGAGATTTCACTTGTGCACCAGGCTTCGGTGATCATAATCAATGACGGTCTGCATATAGAAGCTATTGTACTTAGTGCTAAATGTTTGCTTAGAACTGATCTCGTATTTACTAGGATAATAGATAAACACTGGCTATGTGGTTTCAGTGAGCGGACAACATCTTGGTAAAATAATCCGTGAGTATCCTCTATATACATGTTATCAGACTCATTTACCAATATCTTTGGATCGTAGGAAGACTTCAGGTAGATTTTTGAGGTGGTAGTCAGGGATGGGCTTACGTTTGGATATGGTATGCAGTGAGAGACACCTGTGTGATAATCAGATATTAATATTTTAGAGATATTAGTATCCGCGTTTGGTGTCGACACTGTGTCAGCTATCTCCCGGGAAATATGCCTTGCCCTAGCTGTAGACTGTTCGCTATGCCAGCAAGGAATTGATCCGATATCATGCGTGCTATATGCATGATTCCAGGTGTTTCTGTTAACTGACGCTGGTGAAAATCCTGCCCTAAGGTATAACCGATATGTGTATTCGGTAATTTGTTGCCAGTATAAGAATGAAGTGTTGGTATCTGTTTCTGGTATTCATCAGACCATGGCAAGTTTTGTGCAGAAATCGGCACATGCTCCCCACTAGACACATAAGATATATGAATGGGTTCTGTTGGCTTGCTAAATGTGGTCTGTGGCCGATGTTTGGGGTATTTTCTATAACTTTCAGTAGACAGAATATTAGAAGTGGGCTGGTTGACAAGGGGTTTACGTAGTGGATGTGCAGAACAATACCTACTACTTTGCTGTGCTGTTTGTCTAGAATTAGGGATTCGATAAAATTGGCTTTCCACTTGGCACCAATTAGGCCTACCCCTAGGAGCTTCGTCTACCATATTTGACTTTCTCTTACAAAGAAGGCCTACAGGTGCTTTCGCCTTTTTCATATCGAAGGGCTTTCTTGCTCCGGGTTTAGTATTTAATTTATTTACTTCTTTTTCCCTAATCTTATGATCAACTGGCTGATGATGGCTAACAGGGCAGCCAGCACATGCTATGTAGGGTTTCTGTGGCTTGGACATCTCATGAGCTTTAGTTTTCTTAATGGAAATGGGACGTTTGTCATAACGCCTAGAAAACTTGCCAACTTGGGTAGCTACATTCGACTGCTGCTTCACAGAGTGTGGATTGTCAGACTGAGGAGTAACTGACATATAAGGCAATGGTTGGACCACCAGTGGGATGGGTTTTGATGGTTTCGGTGTCTGGACTTTTGCGTCAGTGTGAAAACGATGTATTTCAACATTATTTCCCGTTGACTCATCTATGTCCACCATTTCAGTGTCAGAATCAATATCGTTGTATAATGCTTGGCTAACTTTAGCCAGTGCCTGCGAAAATGTCTGTTGCATGCCGTGATCAGATATTTCAATAGACGGAATAACGCACGGAACATCATCTACAGTTATCCTATTAGAGTTATCAGGGTTCACTGTTCCTGAGCGGCATCGCCTTTGGCATGGTGTTAAATCAGGTGCAACCCTAATGTTAGTGTTTAGGGCAGAACGCATACCTAAATTATATTGTAATTATATAATTGTGAATATCCGTTTCCCAGCAGGCAGTCATCGATTTTGCGGACATGGATCAGTTATAATCTAAATTGCATCATTTCATTTCCGAGTTTGGTCCTCTCTGCAAACTCTTCTAAATATGCCCCGACAAAAACAATGAAACTTTATGATCATTCTTCAGATAATGTTGTTGTTGGGGACGATGTAAGCATAGCTGGATTCTTTAACAAGCCTGATTCATACCCCTTTTGACAATCCTGCCTATATTAACTTTAATCCTCCCCGAACATACAAAACACTGTTATATATACATATATACTTGGTAGTTTACGTTATAAAATGTGCATCAGTTCCTTGAAATTACCTAACAGGTCTAAATTTGACCCATTTTGTGCATATTTCCTAAACAAATTGGTATTCCTGGGCTCCTCCTTTTGTTGACAATATATTTAAAGTCATTTATAAATGAAGTGTATACATGAAAGCAAGCACACATCATCCCTACTTACACATCTTGTTCAGAATCCGAAGCGAAGAAATTAGAACGATTTATACAACATCCGTCTTGCAAAGGACACATGAGAAGAAGATCAGTACATATAAAACCAAAAATCTTATGACATCTCAGAGCGGTTTTATTAAGTCCGAGACGTGAATGATATAATTTTTCATATAAAAACATCTGATGAAATGCATGCCATTTTACAGGAACGACCAAGCATGATGTAAATTACAGTCATTCAACTGATTAAGTAGTTGAAATAAATATTAGCGGGCGCCAAATATCCTGTTTGTTTCCTCCGGTTGATTACAGACAACCAACGAGTGAGTCCGTGGTTTTTATATTCATTTTGTCAATTCCATCTGACTGTGATACTACTGCTAAGGGTCTTTTTATTGTTGCTATCGCTTGTTTCCCTTCCAGTTGTGAATTATTTTCCTATTTTCGGTGTTCCACTTATTGCTTTATTCCTGGTTTTAAGGGAAGGAACCCACAAGGTCGCTTCTCCGTAAACTATATTTTAATGTAACAACCTCCTTCTCAAGTGTGAGGCTTGCAACTCCATCCTGTAAACAAAGCTGCTACAGAAACCTCAGTACGATGTGTCTCCTTGCGAAAAAATAAAAATATGTATAGGGACATGGAACGTCCGCACCATGTACGAGACTGGCAAAGCTGAACAGATTGCAAACGAGGTGAAAAGATATGGTATTCAAGTAATGGGAATATGCAAAAGCAGATGGAATGGAAGTGGTCTCACTAAAACATCAAAGGGAGAATCAGTGATCTACTTCACGAGTACACCGAGGATTTGGCTATCATGGTGTCACCAACGGCAACGAAGGCCCTGATGCAATGGGAGGCGATCTCGCCCAGGATAATCACCACCAGATTCAACTCCGAAGGAAGCAAAGTGTCAGTTATACAGTGCTATGCACCCACAAACAACGCAGACCTCGAAAAGAAGAATTCTACAGACAACTACAGGCAACAATGGACAATACTCCAGTCGGTGACACTAAAATACTAATGGGAGACATGAACGCCAAACTGAGACCAGACAACACAGGAAGAGAATTCATCATGGGTAGAAAAGCTCTCGAAGAAACGAATGAAAATGGAGAACACTTTGTCGACTTCTGTGCCTTCAATGAACTAGTGATTGGTGGCAGCGTATACAAACATAAGGATATCTACAAGGATACATGGGTGTCACCGGATGGGCGAACCAAAAACTAAACTCACTTCATCTCAATCTCAAGGAAGTGCAGACGCAGCTTACTGGACACAAAAGTAAGAAGAGGAGCAGACGTTGGCTCACACCACTATCTCGTACAAGAAACAATCCGAATCAAATGAAGAACTTTCAAGGAAACAAGCGACACAGGCCAAGTTCAATACTCAAAAACTCAATGATCAGGATACAAAGGATATCTTCACTACAATCACAAGGAAAAAGGTGGAGACACAAAGCAACTCTAGCGAAGAGGTCAGCGTTGAGAAGCACTGAAACAGCCTGAAATCTGTGTGGAGTCAAACCTGCACGGAAGTTCTAGGCAGAAAGAAGAGACAGAAAAAACAGTGGCTCACTACAGACACATGGAGACCAATAGGGAAGAGAAGGATAGTGAAATAAAAAGCTATCCAGTGCATCGACGAGCAACAAAAACAGTTGATTTTCCTGATTACGGCAGACTGCATAATGCGACAGACAGCGGGCAAGAGAGGAAACAGGCATAAAATTGGCCCACAAAAAAGCTTGGAGGATGTGGACTTCGCCGATGATATATGTCTGATTTCCCAAAAACTGGAAGATATGCAAGTGAAAAGCAACAAGTTGGGAGAAGCGTCAAGAAAAGATAGGACCTCAGGTGAACATAGAGAAAACAAAGGTAGGTGATGAAGATTACTGGGCAACAGCAACAACAGAAAAAAGCTAGCCGGCATAAGCGGGAGGAATATGAAAGAAGCAAGCTCCCTCACCTATTTACCTTATCGGAAAGCATCGCTTCAACTGTGGTGAGAGCGGGCAGCTAGCCAAATTGGTAGATATTAATTTACATCAATGTTTACGTCCTCAATATTGGTCGTGAGGAAAATAAGAACAAAGTCTGATCCAATAACCGTAGGCGGATACAGTTAGCATAAAGATGATTTGACATTCAGGAGTAAGCCACAGGATGAAATATTAACTTTCAAGGGGAATCAAGCAATCAGAAGACCGTGTTTTCTACTAACAATAATCTATAATAATATACATGAAAATCTATAAATATGTGTTGATTTCCTTAACAAGCGATCTGTTGCCTGGCTCTTGTCTTCTGTTGTTACGCAACTACAGCCGAACAGAACTAACGAGGATATCAAAGAGAGGTTTGGGAAAGGAAGGAAAGCTTTCATTACTCTAAAGTTCGCATGGAGATCAACAGCACTCAACATGAAAAATAAGGTGTGGAATTTCAACTCCAATGTGAAGTCAGTGCTACTCTATGGATCAGAGACTTGCGCTGCGCGTCACGAAGGGCACTTCGAGCAAGCTACACACCTTCGTCAACAGCTGTCTTCTCTCAATGTTCAAGATCAGATGGCCAGCCGGAAGAGATCAGTGACAAGGATCTCTGGGAGTGGACCAATCAAGCAAGAAACGATTCTGCAACAAATAAGCAGGAAGAATTGGAAGCGAATTGGCCATACTCGTGGAAATCACACCACCAAGTGACATCACACGTCAGGAATTGAAGGAAACAATAATAAAAACGTTCCGTGAGGACACAGGTCTTTAATTCATCTGATTTCTGGCAGTTTTCTATGGCTGGCTCCACGTATGCATGTTTACAAAAATATTACTCCAAACGAATAGGAAATATACTTTCCTTTAAGTATTAGCATTAGTCATTACTGCGGCATACTAATGTGCAATCGGTTTACCAGGGTCAAAGGATTAGTGGAACACATTAATGAGGCGGCGAATTTTGATATATGCCATAGGCCCACATTTATGAACGGATAACAGGGTGTCAAAGAAATTGAAGATTGAACGATCAATTGATGGTTGTTTGCTCAAACACAACTCCTCCATATTTTTCGCGGGATTCATCAATCCAGCAGTCATCGTCCCATCGTTTGCTGTTCAGTGGAAGATAAAAAACTATCAGAAGTATTATCGTGATTTATCGTTATAATATTTATTCTTAGACCTTGTGTGCGATAACCTTATTGTTGGTTACATATTGGCGTAAGAATAACGGATTCTCGAGTCGCAAATCCATGTTATGGTTTTCGCGTTGGTTATAACAAATTGTTTCTGAAAGTCTTCCAGGAACGGCGTGAGGTCCATCGCAGTAAGAGCTGAACATTGACAGTTTCTGAGAGTTGGCTGACCGTTTCCGATAGCTTGTGTTCGTCTTTCCTGGTGCTGGCCAAGCCTTCTTTGGACAAGTATAACCTGGAACGTTTCTGGAATATTAGGTCAAGATCAATAATGCCCGGGCCAAAGGAGGGACAAAGCTTCTTGGAAGCAAACAGCAAAGTAAGACATGTTGAGTTGTCTGTCACATGTAATGTGTGTGATGATAAGCATGATAAGGTTGATGTCAATGTTTCGTCCTTTAGGGATAATAGGAACTGTAAACGACCTAAATATGAGCCTCCGTGTTTCGACAGGAACCCATCTGACTTAAAAGACCTAGGCGATTGCAGCGAAAAGTGGCAACTGACTTTCAACCCAGACAAGTGCGGTATAGCCCACCTTGGACGCTGGAAACCGATAATGTGCCTACATATGCACGGTAAGCTCCTCTCAAAACTGAACACAGCCACAGATCTCGGGATAACATACTCAGATTTATCCTTTTCCGATCATGCAAACAAGGTTGTATCCGACTGTAAACGACTTACTGGCTTTGTACTGCGTAACTTCTACACCCAAGAAGCAAGATTAGCTATATATAGGACATGTATCCGTCCCAAACTTGAATATTGTGCTCTCCTATTTAGTAACCTCAGGTCTGTAGACAGAAAAAAATCGAAAGTGTCCAGAGATTCCTCACGAAACGCATAATAGGGTTCGACCAACAAGTGGAATATGTTGACAGGCGTGTACGTCTGAAATTAGAGCCTCTGTGGTTAAAGAGAGTGAAGTGCAACCTATTTCTACTCTTCAAAGTCATTAGGAAACATTGCTACAGTAACTCATCCATAACGTGGGAAAATATTAAATCATATCAGCTGCGAAACCACGACTACCTTGTCAAGGTGGCTACCCACAGAAAATCCATTAGGGCAAATTTATAAACCATAAAATATTGCACACTTTGGAACCAACTACCACCTGAAATAAGATGTGAAAACCCTGATGGGTTCAAGCGGAGCCTAGAAAGACACTTTAACATGTCCACCCTAGCTCGTCTAAAAGACCACAACTGTTGGTAGAACGGAAATTGAAGGCCAGACCAGTCTTCAGTATAGTCACGTATAACTCGACTCTAATACTTACGCAGCGAACGTTAACTAATTTACTGATTTCTATTCTTCATAATCTTCACTAAGTTGTGTTGGTAAAAGTAACACTGGAAATAATTGTAATAGCATCCACACATTTTAACGTTTTACATATGTATATGCTAATATAATAATACTTATTAATCATGCATGTTCAATTCTTAAAATTAGATTGTTATTAAAATACCTAAAATATTAATGCACCAAATGTTCTCTTGCTTTGCCATGCTTGTTTCCCTTATAACACTCAATTATTGAGCCTAGTGTATTATTTGATATACGAATTATATTATTGATTATACTCTTATCATATATGGTTTGATTTGCTCTACGGCTCCCTGTAGACTAACTACCATCCTTCAGTATACACACACTGCAGTATTGTTAACCAAATGCCAAAATTTTGTTGGTTCTGTGTTAATATCTTCTTGTAATATGTCTAGACACGTTACTTTGCAATGTCAGATGTTTACTATATATAAGTACTCTAAGTCCTGCCAACCGACCTTACCTTCAGTTCATACTACCTAAATTGAACCATAACTATAGTGTTCTGCTAAATCTTGTTCCACTATTCACAATACCTATTCGTTTTACTCTTTAAGTTTTTGACTTCTTATAAAGTAATCTGTTCATTAGGATGCATGCACACATATATAATATGTTCGTAAAGATGTACGTGGAGACCTATTGGAAGCACTCATTAAGAAAGCTAGGGAGATGGAATATGGGATACGAACATGTCTGGTACCAAGCAATATATTTGCGGTAGCCATAATAATCATAGTCTCAGAGCCTAACATCAAAAAAGGAGGGAGGTTGTTGCTAGCTCATCAGTAGATATGGTGGTGGTCACTAAGGTGAATCACCCCATTCTGCAGGAACAGTAATATGCAATTTGGAGGCTCGAGATATTTCCGATTTTTATGAGGGCTTAGATCTTTATCTTGAAAGAGATAATAATGAACGCCTAGACAGATCATGCTTCTACCTTTAAATATATACCATTCGCTCAGCCTATTGTTGAGATGCGACCATGTGGGCTCTGCACAGATTTATGGAGCATCTTATAAACTAACTTGCTATCCATCATCAGATCTTTAAATACCACTTCACAATGTCTTATCTCATTTATTTTCTAATAACGTCTTTACTTGATCCTCATTATATTCCATTAAACCTAACATTTTATAGCTCTTTATGAATTTCATTCGACTTATTCTATTCCTATTCTCTGTAGGGTACGGTTGTGCACCAAATAGACAAAAAAGCATGAAATAAAGACAACTGGCTTGAAAATAATTGTATTAAAGCCAAAAGTGGACATCATGATAGTACGAAATATACTGGTTTTATTATACATTGCAAATGAACGTTGTCGGCCTAAGGATTAATTACTTCCCCATTCTGTTTTCTACATAAATGTGTTTATTAATGATATATTTCACTCACTTAATCTATTACAGTTTACTGTTTCACCTTAGCACTTTAACTTTTCTAAAACAGCTTCCAATCCCTTGTAAACGTTGTACTTACCTCAATATTGGTTGGTTATCGTATGCCTACAACCACGGGATGAAAACGAAACGAAGTCGATTTTCCCGCTCAACCTGGAGGACAACTGTACAATTCAATAACTATACGGCCTGGTTCAGACAATCAGTGTAATTTTATATATATATATATATCAAATATTTAACTGTTGAAACATTATTAACTTGTAGACAATTTAAGATTTGACATTATAACATACTTGATCGTGCCTGTAAACATGGCATGCATTTTCATGTAAATTTATGTTTATATGAAAATAAAATTATTATTGTGTCAAGAACAGCATCCTGAAGAATTTGTCATATGTTCCGTGTTCAGAGGCTTACCGCAATCGCGAAACCCATTGTATTGATTCTAACCCAAATATAACATGTATTTCTAGATAGTACTTGTCTATAATAAGAATATTAGTGAAAGTTTACTTTCCTTTGGTAAGTGATAATTGTTCATATATAATCATGTGTCAACAAAACAACATCAAGCGGAATTCTGTCACTTAATAGTGGGCTAGGAGAACATGTTTGCACATCTGACCGTGTTAAGAGACCCGCTTTTTACTACTGCTATCTGACAGTGATACGTTTTTCATTAGATATATTCTTATCGTGTTTTTTGTATAACTGATTGCATATTTCAGATCAGTTTAGCAGGTATTCGACAAGCTATATAGATTCTGAGTTCCCCTCAACCGCCGTTTAATATGACTGAACTGCACTTAGAATGAACGGTTTCCTAATTGCTTCTGTACTTTTTTCGTTTAACGCATGCTATCTGTTTAACCTATATAACATCCATTCAGCAATATCTCATGATAAATAACCTTTGTTTTCAATTTCAAGCAGCGTGATGTCGTCAAATACTTCAGGAATAATTTCATCAAATTTTAACTGAAATTTGAACTATTTTCACGCTCACGAGAGACCATAACACTACACTTGGTTTCTTCGTTTTTCTTTAGAATACAGCTTGAGTTTAAATTCTCATTTTTCTTCCCAACAGACTAAACGTGAAATGGCTTTTGTTTTAAAGGTTGAGTTCATGACCTTCACCATAGTGACTAGCTGAGAATTTTTCGATTGATAAATTTTCCTTATTGTGAAGGTATCTAGCACTTTGAAATGCTTACATAAATACAGGCCGTTAAAGTAAAACTGTACTTTGACATCGCAAACATTTTGTAATATTACAATAATACAGAGTACCGGATGCTTTATTTCATCCTCTTAGTTGTTTATTTTGATAAAACTCGAATGTTTTGTAACTGTGTGCGAAGGTTATCTTCTGATCATGTTCATAATACGGTCCAACTTGGCGACGGCTTATTAGGTCGTGTACGTGGAATTTCGCGGTGACTGCAGATAGAAATCATCTTATGAATCCAAGAACTATTCTATGAGCATAGACTTAGTGCATGAACGCATGGGAAGCATTCCATCAAGCAGAAGAATGTGTGAATTTATTGGTTGTTCACGTAAGAAACATTGAGAGAAGTTGGTGAATGTGCAGAAATTTGGTTTTCATGTCGTATTAAAACGACGTCTCATCCAATCCATATTGTCGTTTTTCCTTCCATTGTTAGGCGAATCCGAACGCAAAAGACGTGTGATAAACGTAGTTATGAATCATTGTTCCCATTCATCACACTGAACCCTACATTATTAATGGAATTTTTCTACTTTTGCCAACATACTCCACCATTTCATAAACATTTTTCAATTCACCCCACATTGTCGACGGACTTGTTTCTTGTTTATTCTCACTCTTCTGACTCTTTCAGTAGATTTTATTGCCTAGTTTATCTGACTCGAGCTATACTCGCAAAACATTATCTAAATGAAATAATAGTTAAAAAGGCATGTAGTCTTCAAAGTAGCATTAAAAGCAAACTAATTTTTTCATTCCTCGAACATAGGTCTTCAAGCTACAGTCATGAGCTCTCGGTAGCAGTGATGTTTATTTTTTCGGGGTTGGGTTGCTCTCTTCATGCCTATCCTTCCCTCCTTACCAGTCTTATTACTGGCTTGGTGACGTAAAGGAATGCTTCGGCCGAGGGTCGAACCCCAAGCGAGCATTCTACCACTCTGGCTCCGACGCCAGAACAAACTGACACACTTCAACAAACAGGATTGGTGAAAAAATAAGTTTGCCTTTTCGTTTTTATTCGCCTTAAAAGAAGCCATTAGTTTTAAATAGAGTGATCCCAGTAAAACGCTGGAAGTTAACCACATTTTTACCTCCTTATTTTCCCAAAATAAAGGAGCTAAGTGACCAAACATTTCTTCCTTACTTCACTCTGGAAAGCACCCATCTCCTATTAGCTTATAAAAAATGGAATGTTAATCAAATAGAAGTCAGTCTGAATGAATATTCTTTTAATCATATTCAGATTTTGAGTGAGGATAGGTTTCAAGCAAGTGTTAATCCTTTTTAAATGATTACTTGTACTTGTCTAGTCTCTTCTTGAACGATTCAACTGAGCACGTAAAACCCACCCATTTTGAAAGTCGGTTCTTAGCGTTTGTAACTCTGTGGGAGAATCAGTTTCTCAAAGTAATATGTCTCCTCCTTGGCTTTTTTAACTCTTCTACTATGTCCCATGAGATGTTTTTACCTTGTAGAAAGGAAAAATCAGGTCCATATTTATTCTTTAGAGCTTTGCACTGATGTCTTTTCTCTGACTACGGTTTGGCAAGTAGAAGAGATTCAGACAGGTGAGTCTTTCATCGAATGGTAAGTTGGTCATACGAGATAACATACTTACTGCCTTCCTTTGAACTCTGTCTAGAACGCAAGAGTACACCTTAAGACTTGGCGTAATTTTCTAGCTTTGACTTCACCAGAGATACACATAAATTAGTGGACATTTACTGTCGATTTTGGTGAAAGCCGTGATTAATGCCTATAAAGATGGAGAACTTTGAGCTAACCCCGCGTGATAGTGTACCCTCATTTTTAGGTCATGTCTTTCTATGATATATTGTTATGATAAACTGATACTGGATAGTAAGTTAGTCTCAGTTGACTGGCATATGGCTTCCGAACACGACGCTATAACCAACTGATCACTTGACTTTATCTCCCACATTGAAATAAACACAGAAGTCAAACTGGGGAAAATGATGACCGGAACGATAACCACAACAACCTTTATCTGACAAAATGTATCATGCATTGTATTCACAAAGCCTGAGAAATTCAAGCCATAAGTAGACAAACCGAAGCTGCTCAGTAGGTTTATCATATCAGTAAGTGGAAAGATTACGACTTCAAAACTAACACAGAAGATTTTCCGTCTCAAAAAACTTATTCCCATAAGCGTCTGAATCGACAACAGTAATATTTCCCATAAAAGAAACAGCATTGAGGTAACTACTATTAATATATTCTGACAGATCCGATTATAAATTAATTTGTCTTTTGGCTTGACACTATACGATGACAATAGACATAGGTGAACGTCTGTTCTAAATATCTGAAAACTTTAAATATAACTTTGACTAAAGCCGATTAGTTGTTCTGGTCTTACTATGAGTAGCAAGTTGGATTCCAAATGTTATCCAGTATGTACAGAATGGTTGAATTTCATATTAGACTGTATGGAAGAGTAGAAGAAGTTGTGGAGGTTTTATCACAGTTTTTAGCTTTATTCACTAAAAACTATTAATTCCTTCTGTAAACGAAATCTTTAAGAATTTAACTAAGACGAAACAGTTGTCGAGTATCCCCCGGCTTTCTATTTGTTGTTCCAATGATTTTGGTTAGAGAGTAAATTTAATTTGAAGTCAGGAAAATCTCTTTTGAATATAACATTTGAAAAGTTTCATCGTTTAACTAACACTAGTTTCTCATATAAGCAAAAAAGTCGAATAGTACTTCACCAGATGCAATTATTCTTCTGCCGGAAGATAATTCCATTTATTTACTCCTTAATCATGTCAATAAATTATCAGTTAATTCTCACAGAATAAAGGTTTACTAAAATTGATATGTATCTGCTGTCACATGATGTCCATGCATTTGTATGTATGTTAACCTTAGCAACTAGGATAAATAATCGTTATTATAAAGCATTCAAATGAACGAAGCTCTATCTAAATTTATGAATTCACTAAATACTACCATTTAGGTCAAGTTAAACTTTAAGCACCACTAACTACCAATGGAGTGCGACCGCACCCATGACTTTGAAATGCGTACTGAGCAAGTTAATGGAATCCGGAAAATAATAATGTCATCATCAAGTGTTAGGTTATTAAATGGGACATCTGGCAAGTTTCAGCTCAGGTTCGGGAAAGATTAAGTTATGCTTTAAGCCAAGGACAGCTAGGGTTAGGTTAACTTAATAAAAGGCGATATTAGAGTCAGTTCGAGTTAGATTACATTTAGTTTAGGGATATTTTCACGTTAGGATTAGGTTCAGGAAAGATTGGGTTTATTGTTAGGGTTAGAAGACCTATATAATTACATGCAGAGAATGTGGTTAAATTATTCTGTTGATATAAGAATAGTAATTGTGCACTATGGTGTAGTTTAATTCGATTGTGGGTAATATTTATTCTGATAAAATCTCACAATGTTATGCAGTATTAATATTTACTGATGACGTTTCGAGCACAATCTATTGCCCAGTAAATATTACTGTATTACACTATGAGACTTTACCAAAATAAATTTTATTCACAATGAAATTATACCCTGTTGATACACCAACCTAAAACTGAGAGCTATTTTTTATCACATATGAGAGAAAGATATCTTCTGTAAAACTTTTATACCATTTTTATGCATTTTTTTCATAAATACATGTATTCCATAAACAAAAATGCCTCCACGTGATTGGTGAGTTTGAGGTCATTCGCTGATTGGTAGTTAGTAGTGCTTAAAATTTAACTTTGCCCCTTTTTAAATAAATACTAAATGTTTTAAATTTACAATGGGAAAGAAATGTTTTCATTTCCGCAATGTGGATGTTACAGAAAGGTATTATACGTAACATACATGATTTCAGTCACTAAAACCACATCCGAACTACCTTTCGTTATGGGGAATGATGAGATTATTTTAATTATTTAGGATAACTTTTTGTCTTTTCGTCAAGGTCAGGATCGGGAAAGCAAGATGAGAGTTTATTATTCTCAAGTCAGTGTGAAGATTTATGGCATTCAGCGCAATTAACAAAATTCAGAATTTTAGGACTAATGTCAAGTCAACGCTTCTGTATGGTCCGAAGACTTGGTGTATCACGAAAAGCATTTTGAATGGGTTTTCAAAGGTTGGACGGTATAGACGTTCGCGAACAGTACTGAGTATATTAACGCAAGATCTTATACCAGCAACTTCTAACTTATTTAATTCTCATGTACCAAAGGCAAAGCAAAATACCACAATCGATTGTCCAAATTACGAGATATATTTTGGAACCAAATCGCGGATTAAAGCGGAAGCTAACCGAGCTAGTTATCGTGCACGAAAGTGACACGACAGAGCACCAAATGGCGGGGATGCTTGGCGGGAAGCCTTCAACGAAACAAGTCGACTCAAACTCTGAGTGTCAGCATCCAATGTTCACTGATGATTCTTATGATCACGATGTAATTCTTCTCTTAGACATAATCTATTCCTATGGTCAATAATTTTGGGGAATTATTTACCACTACAGGTTGCTGACTTTCATTATCATCATCAGCTGCCTCTGTACAGTAGTAGAGATAAGATGGTGAGAAAGGAGAAGGACCAAGGTGATCTGACAGTACAGCGAACCAGTCAACAACCTGTGACTGATCCAACAAATATACGGGAGGAAATGGAGATGGACTGAACATACAATGAAGAGTCATTCAGGTAATATCACATACCAGGCAAATCCTGAAGTGGGATCCGAATGGAAATCAATGAGCTAGGTATAAATCTGAGGGTGGCATACACGAAATCATGGGAAGAAGAAACTGAAACTTGGAGGAAGTCGTGCAACCCACTAAAAAAGACAGCAGAGAAAAGAGTGAAATGGAGATCTGTTGATGAACTCCAATGTTCCAGCTGAAGTCCAAGAGCTGAACAATAATAAAGTGTTTCTTCTCATTTTCTGGGGATTTTCTTGTTTTGTGTTGTTTGTGACGTGTAATGACTTCAAAATTTTGACTTATTGGCTTAACTAATACCCTTAAAACAGCCGCCGTCTTTTTAATTCATTCCAGCTTTTCCCGCCCCACTGATAAGAAATAATGCCACGACCAAATTCAGCTCAATCTGAACAAGAAGACAATACTGATTTACTTATGATGGAAGAATATGAACGATTAAGTAACCAGCTGAGAATATTACAAAATGAACGCCAAAAACAAAATGAAGAATTCAATGTTAAATTAGGAAAATATAAGTAATATACAAATAAAAAAATTTGTTTTACTTAAACTGATAATTCTCATAGAAAAGCTACAGAAATGCTGGAAAAAGAAAATGAAGAAATAAAATGCCTTTTAACACTTGTTGATAGTGAGCAAAATAGGAAACAAGATTTGAAGTGTATTGAACAGTTGAAACAAATTTTACAAGAACAAGATAATTTACAACTACAAACTGATGAATTAAAAACTTACGGAAAAAGATTAGACAATGAAGTAAAGCCATTTTCTGTTTTACTATATCAATTAATTAATTAGACGCGTAAAATTGAAAAGTTAATTCAAGAGAAACAACAAATACGTAAAATACAGGCAAGAAAAGAAATTGAAGCGGTTGAATTAAAAGTACAAGTTGAAAAAAAGCTTATAGTTATGGAAAATAATCTACATGAGGTAAATACAAATAATTGTTTTCTTAAAAATCTTGATTTTGTTTTATTTATTTATTTAGAAAAATATGAAATTCTGTGAAACATTAGCATATAATAATAAAATTCGTCATGAAATTGAACGTGCACGAAATGAACGAAATATTTACTATTCAATACAACAAAAATTAAAGGATAAATTAACACATTTAAACAAATTGAAGCTAAAATTAATTCAGCATGCTACTATTACTTACGATCAAAGGTAGAGTTTACTATTTGACTTTAATTTTTAATTATTATTAAAATATATAGAACAGATGCAAAGAATAAAAGTAATGCATTAAAAGAAAAGAATGATAAAGATACGGCAGCATTTGAAATTGAAATTAAAGATTTACAAAGAATTATTGATCATAATGATAAATTAAGGAAGTTTATGACCATTAAAGCAGATGAACGCAATGAATGGAAACAACAAGCAGAGACAAGAAGACGGAAATACGGTAAGTGAGTAAAACCAGATAAAACAGATTAAGACCATGGATTAAAACCCAGTGGGTGCATACTGTCGATGAGTCACGAACTAGGACGAAACAGCTGTCCAGTGTACTCTCTAGTTTTCTATGATTCTCTAACTGATATCAGTTCATAGCCAAACTTGAAAAACAAATCAAATCCCTACAAATCAGCTTTTGAAAACACAGTTAAACAAACTAATTAACAATTTCTTCTGTTGAAATTGCAATCACGAAATAGTTTTTAGGTCAATATCATTATTCCCTTAGATTCCCATTGGAACATAGGACTTCAACAAAAACTTTCCATTTCATCTCGTTCTCTACAGTTCTCATTAAGCTGACTCAACGATTGCCGGTAAGATGTCATCTCCTGCTCACAAAGTCTCCTCCATATCACCTTTGAACCCCAGCTCAACTCATCGTTCCCCATTAGGGTCCCGCTAGAGAGATGGTCTGGCGTGTGATGTGATTCAACGGCCTCAGCGTCTGTTCGATCCTTGTCCATTCCGTATATATTCTTTGGGCAATAGCTGATTAATTGATTCGTTGCCAGAGTTCCGTTTTTCTTATCCTTTCCGATGGGCCATTTGGTCTTCAATATGGAAGAAAAGCAGTTGTTGATGTATACCTACAGTTGGTTGTTAGAAATGCTCTCAGTGACACGCCAAGTCCTTTTGATCATTTGAAAGAAGAACTGACTGAATTAAGATTTTCAAAAGAATGGATACTAAACAAAGAGTACTCTTTTCGATAGCCCCTTCATCATCAGGCTCTACAGTTATATACATACATTATAGTGAATGAATGAATGAATTAGTGTTATGAACAACATTAATGTTGTTGTTTAAATAATATCAAATGAATAGTACTGAAAGATTACAGCTCAACAGCATCAACTTGACAATAAAATGAATGTCAGAAAACACATTAGGAAAGACAATATTACAAATTCATGAGTTTATAGTCTCTACTGAAGGCCGACCAGGGCAGTAGTAGTGTCTGGCTGGACTTGCTTCTTTTGAACACAGAGCACTGGTTGTTTGAGGCGGCGAATTGCAGTGGCCTCTGCTGTTTGGAGCATGTGTTGATTCGATGATGTTTTGGCAATTTATTAGGCACCCGGTAGATGATGATAGAGAGTGATTCTTCAACGCTGGCTGGCTGGCTGGCTTTGTGGCCGGTTTGCACCAGATGGTCCAATATCGAACTGTTAATGGTCTTAAATACACCTTTACTTAGCCATACTGGGAGATATTCTTGAGCGAGTACGAAAAATCAAGTTCCTAGAGCAACGGCCAATATAACTCGCTCCATCACGTGCGCAGTTGATTTGGTAGATACAATTTGAAGTGGCCAGCTAGTCTAGGTACTTCATCTTTCAGTCGAGGTAGCACCATCGATCGTGTAGAGCATAAGACGTGTAGTTGGCTAGCATGAAAAGTCCTTAGAACTGATTTCCTTAATTTCCTCGTAATTATCTCACTTGGTATATCGCCCTTGAATCGCAATAGTATATATAAAGGCTTCTTGTTTAGGGATAGTGAGTAGTCCTTCTCAATTTTCTCAGTCATATGTTTCCTGATGAATTTCTCTGGATAGCTATTTTCAATCAAGGTATCATATACAAGGCTGAATTCATCTTCAATAATTTCTTCTGAGATCTAACTCTGTGTCTGAGGGTCTTCACTAAATTTCTTTTGCACTTGATAGGAACGAATTTGCGGTAATGTGTATATTGTCAGAACCACTATCGCAAAGAATGAAGGTATCATCCATATTACGGCAATGAAATCAGAGCTTACTGATAAGGTTGTTCAAACATCCATTTTCTAGCTTACTTATAAAGAAATCAGCCATAATGAGACCAAATGGGAAGCCCATCTCCACCCCGTCCCCTTGCCTGTAAAGCGTGCCGTCAAATTTGAAGTTTACATTCATGGTACACCTTAATAACAGTTCTTTTATGATTTCAGTACCGATCCCAATGTTTATCGACTGGTTATCAGCTTGTTCACATATACAGTTAACTGTTTCTATTAGAGGTACATTTGTGAATAACGATGTTATGTCCAGAGATATCCTTGATATTAATATCTTTTATTTTGTCTACGAATTCAAATACATATTTGACGCTATATTTCACTATCTTATCATACAAAGGTTTGAGAGTATTTACTAACGATCTAGCTAGAGCATGGTAGGGCGAATTTCGCATATCAATTATTGGTCTTAATGGTACCCCTGGATTTCGCACTTTAGGTAGGCCATACAATCTTGGCGTATACGTGCCCGTTGGTCTGATTTCTTCATATAAACTTTCAGAAAATATCTGCCCCTCCCTTAGTTTTTTCAAACGTCTGGTTAATTCATTCTTTATTTTTTTAGTGAAATCTATCTTCTCCTCAAGTTTTTGAAGCTTCTGTGAGTCCTTCAATATATCATTCATCTTTTTAATATAGTCACTTCTATCAAGGAGGACTATTCCTGATCCTTTATCCGGCTTTGTGCTTATCAGTCTCTCATCATTTGTCAGTTTGTTTATCCGATTTTTGTCTTCTAACTTTATCTGAACAAATATTCTCTTTCTTGGTACCGAATACTTTGCTTTATAGATAAATCATATTGGGGTTTATCTGTGGCTAATATTAGAAGTCATATCATGGTTTCAAGACTTGATCACTTTAAGATCGGGTTTTGAACTATTTGACTTAATTTGAACAGACTATTACAGATAATCTGACTATCAAATAACAGTCTACCTCGTCCATGCTAGACCTAACTAGGCAGCTGTTGTGATGATAGGCAGACATTAAAGTTAGAATTCATGAGCCGTGACATCAGGTCCCAGTGGCTAAAATGGTATACGAGCCAGCTTGCCTTGTAGCCGGAAGGTCCTGGGTTCGAACCCCCTGTGGTGGGTGCGTACTTCCGATGATTCTGTAACTAGGATGTAACAGCTGGCTGTCCTATACTCTATGGTTTTCAGTGGTTGATCAATCCGTGATCAACTCGTAAAAGTAAAGAATCAGTCATTCTCTCAATGTTCACATTGGAATGGTGATAGTGTATTCAAGCTGGCAGAACATTGACTTCGTAATTTGGAGGTTGCTAGTTAGAATTCTGCAGACTCTAAAACTTTTATTTCTGCTTTATTTATCCGTAAAAGTCTATCAACCCAAGGTTATCTCAGATATTCTCACAATCAACTGACAGAATTATATTTAGATTTTCATTTATTCATTCTTGTCCTTATTCTTGTGAACTACAGTTTACGAAAATTTATGATTTTGTGAAGTCTTAAGAACTTTCAAAACACACTGATGTTAACTTTGGACGAAATCTCAGCACGGATACAGAGGCCTAGTTTTGCATATGCCAGTTTACGCCATCTCTGGTGTTGACATGATATTTGGCTATCGACCAAAGGGGGAGGGGTGTACTGCTCAGCAGTTCGCTCCGTTCTCCTTTATGGCTGTGAGTGAGACCTGGCCATTGAGAGTGGAAGACAAGAAAAGATTAGCTGTCTTCGATCATAGTTGCCTGCGTTCTATCTCCCGTATGAAGTGATATAATAAGGTGAGCAATATTGAGATTAGAAACCGGTGGAGTGCTAGGTAGGTGGGAGGGGAAATCAATCGACGAGGCTGTAAAATTACATCGACTGAGATGGTTAGAACATATGTTATGGATGCCTAGTCATCGCCTTCCTCGACAATGGTAAATGTTAGCTGACATAGGATCAGGTTGGAAAAGAGCTAGTGACTGTCAATCCAAAACATGGCTTCACCAGTCAATGAAATCCACAATATTTAGTTTAAGACACGTAGGAAGGTGTAGACTTCCTGACTGGTTGGGGTACTCGGAACGGTAAAAACCAGTGGTTATAAACAATTGGTGATATGGCTCAAAATCGTTCTCAATGGTTGGCGAAGATGCATCCACTGCTGTGACTTATGATTTCCAATGAAACCATATTGTTCTTTGTTATTACTATTCCTTTGTCTTACACCCTTGTTTACTGTCTCTATTATGCATTTCTTCTCTCGCTTTGTGTGTTACATGGGGTGTAGCGACTTGGACTGCTGCGCATCGGTGCAAAGTTCTATGTTGAAAACAGATAGACGGACAAACTTTGGCATTCATAAACTTATGATTAAAATAGTTCTTGAATGATAATCACAATTGATTCAATGACGATTACAATATATCGATTAAGTTTGTAGTGTAGCAGTCACTTGCATAACTGTTGTAATATTGCATTGCAGTGCCATTTAAATGTTACTATTCAACTGTTCACAAAGCGCTTAAAGTGAACGCATTGAAGTCATCACAATCCACTGAATGATAGTTACAATATCTAACCACATTATAATCAATACTTTATACATTCATACACAGATTTATTCGATATCGGAGATGTGATAATTCAAGAAAATTTAGGATATCTATGAAAAAATAAATATGTAAATAAGTCTGACTGACTGAAATACCTTTAACAGAAACGTCATTATTACTTGTGTATGATAGAAAGCTGAGGGGAAAATTTCTCGAGATTAGTTACACATAGCCTGTTTAAAGCAGTTTTTGAAGATTTTTCCTTGATAGAAATCTTACCCTAGGCTTCAGATTACCTCGACCTCCCCAGAGTAAGGAGGCGGCATAGTTGGGTCATAGATAATCTGAGAGAAATATCTTACTGTCTGTTACACTACTGTTGCCGGCAGCACGAATTAACACACACATACACACACAGATTCCCCAATATCGTGTAAAGTATTATACAGTAACCAATATGAAAAGTTATCATAAATCTATTTCACACTAATATTGTTGAAATAAAATTAGAATAAATCCGGTAAATACCGTGGAAAACCTAAAAATTTACACAATAAAACTAAATGGACAGGACAGTATACACTGTTCATAGCTTTGTTCCTCTCAAGTCCAAAAGAAATTTGATAATGGTCATCAGCTACAGGATAAGAACTATGTGTCCAGAAGATGTAACTGAATATGAATCTATGCTTATATATGACACGTTAATTAAAAATAGCTGACCTGAAAAGTTTATCATGAAACACACAACCGACAGAGTAGAAAAGAATTCTTCTGTCTGCTAAGGAGATTATATTAATATTTTCTTTAATTCCTAGAGGAAAATACGGCTTCACCCACGGGTCTCAATTGCGTTCGGTTCTCTGCCAACGTTTTCACATAGCTCCAAGTCTGCCCACATGCTTTCTTTTCCTCTTCACATGACCTCATGCATATCACCCTTGCACTCACGACCAACTCGCCGCTTCCTTTTCGGGTTACACTCGAGCGATGGCCTAGCGTGTGATGTCACTTGGTGGTTTCCTCAGCGTATGGCCAATCCACCTACATTTCTTCCTGCCTATTTGTTACACAGTCGGTTCCTGCTGGGTTGGTTCGCTCATTGCCAGAGATCCCTGTTCCTGATCTTCTCTGGTCATCTGATCATGAGTAGTATTGATCGAAGACAGCTGTTAATGAAGGTGTGTAGTTTGTTTGAGATGCTCTTTATGACTCACCACGTTTCTGATCCGTATAGTAAGTAGCACTAACTTCACATTGAAGTTGATAATCCAGATCTTATTTTTGATGCTGAGTGATGTTGACCTCCACACAAACTTAAGAGTAATGAAAGCTTGTCTTGCTTTTCCGATTCTGGTTTGATATCCTCGTCAGTTCCGCCTGTAGTTGAAACGATGCTTTCCAGGTAGGTGAAGGAGGCTGTTTCTTTCAGGTTCCTCCCATTCATGTTGATTGCTGTTGATGTTGGCCAGGAATCTTCATCACCTACCTCTGTTTTCTCTATGTTCACCTGAAGTCCTATGTTCTCTGGATGCTTCCTCTGCCAACTTGTTGCTTTTCACTTGCATATCTTCCAGTTTGTGGGAAATCAGACATATATCATCGGTGAAGTACAGATCCTCCAAGTCTTTTGTGTGAGTCCATTTTACGCCTGTTTCCTCATCGCCCGTTGTCTGTCGCATTATCCAGTCTACTGCAATCAGGAAGCTCATTGGCGACAGTAGACAGCCTTGCCTCACTCCCGTCCTCACTTCGAAGGCTTCCGTAAGTTTCCCGTTGTGGATTACTTGGCATGCAGAATTGTCGTATAGCTGTCGGATGAGATGTATAATTGTCGGGGGCACCCCGTAGTAGCGAAGTAGTTGCGAAATGACCTCTCGATCGACACTGTCGAATGCCTTTTCAAAGTCGATGAAGTCGAGATAGAGAGGTGGCTGCAATTCCAGGCTTTGTTCAATGATGATCCGTAGTGTGGCGATCTGATCAATACATGACTTGCTTCTCCTGAATCCAGCCTGTTCCAGTCGAAGTTTTTCTTCCAGAATGGCGTGTTTGATTCTCTCCAGGATGATACGGCTTTCTGTTTTGCTTGGGATGTATGGGAGCATTAGGAGAAGTCTCTATATAAATAACTGCATTTTAAAGGTGATATGCCGAGCGAATGAGTAACCAACAAGTTAAGTAAACAGATTTAAAGAACTTTTGATACCTGTAATCTGCAGCTCATTCCCCACACGACTAGATGTGATTTCTCAAATGAAAGACAAAGTACTAGACTAGCTACCTCTTCTTGTATCTATAAATTCAAATGGTCCTCTGAAACCAGTTATACTGCGTGTTGCTATAAGAACTTAGTTTTTCGTGCATGGGAGCACCTACTAGTGCGTGGCTAAATAAAAGTGTGGTGAAAATAGTCAATAGCTTAATATTAGACCAAATTGTTTAAACAAGCCATAAAGCCAGTATTGAAGAGTCATGTACGAAATAGATCGCCAAAAGCCTGCAGACTCTGAATACTTCAAACAACAGAAGCTATTGAGATTTGCTTAAAAAAAACTAGAACTTTATGTACAGTAGAAACATGTCTAACCTCTGTTGCTAACATGATCAGCTTTAGAATCTATAAACTCATAAATTCTGTATTATTTTCCATTATTTATTCGATGTTTGATCTAGTGTTATATCGATACATATTACTACCTACAGATGCGTTTGAACTGTGATCCATTCATCATACTAATTCGGTATTATTAATAACATTATTGGTATTGTTAATAACAATAATCCCTTAATTATTATGGATGTATAACTGTAGAGCTTGATGGAGATGTTATCGAAAAGAAGGTTTGTGGCCCACTGATCAGTCTTTCGATATTATAAAGTTACTCATAATAGTGCTTTCAGGGGGTGTTTATTTATAAACAAAAAGTTGAAATTGATTTGATTCAATCTGGGCATCCGATGATTTTAGCTGAAACAATTTGATGGATGATGACCAACAGCAGAATCTAGGATGCACGTTTCGTCCCATTCGGGACTCGTCATCTGGATTGGTCATCATGCTTTTGAAGTTTACTTAATAAATTCGTTTACATCCCAAATGTCTGTATAGTATAAGGTGTTTATTTGGGGCCCAACAATTCAGCGGATAACGCTTCAGTGTTTAAAAAAAGTGATGAAGACTAGGTTTGAGTCCCGGTAGAAAAAAAAAACACTGGCACACCACCAACTCAATGATTCAGTCCCTAAGATTTAGGCACATCCAGATGATGCATCTTGACTTCCAATACTTCTCACTATCAACCAAATAACTTCATGGTATAAAGCGCATTTCAACTTATCAAATGAGTGCTGTTTTATTCTAAATTACATTACATTATGATTGGACAAACATGTTTTTATTTTATGCTTAGGCTCCACTGGTGAAATAGCACGTCAACAAAGAAGTAAAAAAATTCAAGAATATGAATCAGCAATAAATCAGCTACAGACGATAACTGGAAAGACGGACATCGATAATATGACTAGATATTACAAGCGTAATGAAGATGACAATTTTACACTTTTCAAATATGTTACTGAATTAAATAACCAGGTAGGCTTGAAGACAATAATTCTATTTTAAACAAACTCTCTAATTCAATTTAATAGATTGAATGTTTAAACGATAATATTGCAAGTATAGAGAAAACAATGAAAGAATATCATGAAGAGCAGAAAATAGTTGAGAAACAAAGAAATGATAAGATGAACGAGTTGAAAGTAAGTCATTTGCATTATTTATATAGATAAAAGTGAAGATTTCGACACAAACCACTGCCAGTTAGAGGATTGTTGAGAGTGGTAAACGGGCCGTCTTCTAAACTTAAAGGTCCTAAGGTTCGATCTATCGTGTGTTTATGGATGCACTCGACTGAAGTGTCCCTAACTCGAAACAAACAGCTATCCAGTCTTCAGTGGTCTTCAGTGATTCTCTAACTGATATCAGCTTTTGACGAAATCTCCATTTAAATTAATGAAAATCAATACAAAGACAAGAATTTTCTGTATGTGATATCGGTAGCCCAAATTTCGCAGGCCGACCATTGATATCAGGTGTACGTCGGTCGGGGATCAAACCTCGGAACATGTTCATGGTCGACGAGAGTGCCACACACACACACACCAGGAGGTCCTGGGCGCGTACTGCTGAGAGTCCCAAACTAGGACGAAACACCTGTCCAGTACTCCCAGGTTTTCCAATCGTTCTCTAACCAATGTCAACTCATGATGAAATCCTGTAACCAATCAACCGAATCCCTACAAACCAATACTTGAATAACAAAGACAAAAATTGGAATATAAATATGACTGGCCAATGAGTGAAAGCCTTCATAAATCAGCATTCTTTGCGGGTCAGAAGGCCTAACATTCGATAAAAGTAGAGCCATTGTGGGAGATACTGCTCCTTTGTAAACATCGTCTCATGGTACGTATATTACACCTAAATTGCCTCCTATTCAGTTGACATCCATATCATCTTGAAGCGATTTAGATTTCTCAATCGAGTCTATACCATATATCTTCCCTGCATAGTAAGGATAAATGTTTTTGGAACAAGAATTTATTTGATTGTTGGTTTGTAGGGATTTGGTTGATTGGTTACAGGATTTCATCATGAGCTAACATTGGTTAGAGAACCAATGAAAAACCTATAGGGAGTACTGGACAGCTGTTTCGTCCTATTTTTTTGGACTCTTCAGCAGTTCGCACAAACCGAGGAACTTCTGGTTACAAGGCGAGCTCGTGTATCAAGCTGTGACAAGCAGGATGCGGCAGGTCAGGTGTGAGGACAAATACTTGCCGAAGTCATTGGCTAGGGGTCACCCTATGTCGTGAATTGGCAGAAGTTAGAATTCATAGGCCATTGAATCGGGTCCCAGTGACTCAATGGTCTACGAGCTCGCCTTGTAACCAGAAGGTCCTGGTTCGAACCGGTGTGGTGGGTGCGTAGTGCCGAAGAGTTCCAAACGAGGGCGAAACAGTTGTTCAGTACTCCCAGGTTTTCCAATGGTTCTCTAACCAAACGATTTATTTCTCTGTCAAAATCAAATATTAAATTAACGCGTTAGGCAAAGTTGGTGACTGATAAATCAGTAGAGGACCTGGTAGACAAATTTATCGATTTATATGACTACATTTCAGAGCAGGATAAAAAAGATAACTAAATGAAAAGCATTCCAAATATATGAAAGTATGTAACAACGAATACCTTACTATTATTATTATTCCCATAGGTTCCAAGTAGAATATAGGGCTTCAGCAGAATATTTTCATTTCAGTTGGTTCTCTTCAGCCGTTTCCAACCAGCTTCACGACTGACCATAAGCTTTCATTTCCTCCACACATGATTTCGTCCATATCAGCCTCGGCCCGACGCATAACTCGTTGCTTATTATGCGGGTTCCACTCGAGGGCCTGTCTGGCATGTGATTCCGCTAAACTTCTCATCAAAGTATGTTCAATCCATTTTTAATCAAGTGAAACGCAAATATATCTGTGATATTCATTGTGAATGATTGTACACGATGCCACAAAACCTCCTTCAAGCTTATTTCTGAATATTTTAATCGCTTTGAATCAAGTTAGCAATCTGTAGTATTACCAATGTACCTAATTAGCCAGCCAGAAATCAAGTGGTTCGAATTGATTTGCGTCACTGGGCCTAGTCTGACTGGGTACAACGTCGATGAACTTGGCCTGAAATGAATGACATAGCTGTCCAGTGCGTAGATCACTTCTATCTGGCTAGTTAGCGAGCACTACTTAGTTGATGTGAGTGGTATATATTACTACTCATCTCCATAAATAAGTAGTGTATGGCGTCATTTTAATCTCTCTTGTTTCTTTTTGTTGCTTTATTTGACAGATGCAAACCGATTCGGACAAAGAAGCGGCTAATACAGCTGAAAGCCGCGCCACTCATATACACACACTACTAGATCAAATTAAAGCAGAAATAAAACAATTAGCCATAAAATTAGGCTGTGATTTATCAAGAATAATTGGAATGCTTGGTGGTGATGGTGATCAAATAACAGAAAGAAATTTAATGCTTTATCTTAGTGTACTGGAACAGAAAGTGGATGAATTGTTGTCAGTAAAATGTTATGCTCAAACTAAGGTAAGCCATTACTACTATTACTACTTTCATTGCAAAAACTTTTTTTTTCTGTTGCGCTGGGATATAAAATGGGGGGGAGGGTGTAGGCGTTTATTACACCGTTTAAATTAATATTGTTAAGATTTGAGGAACTAGGAATGAGCTTTCCTAAGTAAGCTAGAAAATGAACCTTTGAACAATCTTATCAGTAAGCTCTCATTTTATTGCCGATATATGGATGATACCTTCATTCTTTGTGATAATGGTTCTGATAGAAGCACAGTAATTACTGAATTCTATAAAGTACATTCAGCTATGAAATTCAAATGTGAAGAGGAATCCCAAAACAGAAGTGCCTACCTTCCTGGATGTCCTACTTACAAGAAAACCAGATGGTCACATAGAGAAAGTACTTGGACAGGACAATATACACATTTTTATAGATTCGTTCCTATCAAGTACAAAAGAAATTTAGTGAAGGCCCTCAGACACAGAGAGTTAGTTAGAGCTATATGCTAAGAAGAAGTAATTGAAGATGAATTCAGCATTGTATATAATCCTCTGATCGAAAATGGCTATCCCGAAAAATGTATCAAGAAACACACGACAAAGAAATCTGAAAAAGACTATTCACTATCTGTAAACTAGAAGCCCCTTTATATACTACTGCGATTCAAGGGCGATATACCAAGTGAGATAATTATGAGGAACTTAAGGAAATCAGTTCTAAGGACTTTACATGCTAGCCAACTACACGTCTTATGCTCTACACGATCGATGGTGCTACCTCGACCGAAAGAGGAAGTATCTAGACTAGCTGGCCACTTCAAATTGTATCTACCAATTCAACTGCGCACGTGGTGGAGCGAGTTATATTGGCCGTTGCTCTAGGAACTTGATTTTTCGTACTCGCTCAAGAACATCTCCCAGTATGGCTAAGTAAAGGTGTATTTAAGACCATTAACAGTTCGATATTGGACCATCTGGTGCAAACCGGCCACAAAGCCAGCCAGCCAGCCAGCGTTGAAGAATCACTCTCTATCATCATATACCGGGTGCCTAATAAATTACCAAAACATCATCGAATCAACACATGTTCCAAACAGCAGAGGCCACTGCAATTCGCCGCCTCAAACAACCAGTGCTCTGTGTTCAAAAGAAGCAAGTCCAGCCAGACACTACTACTGCCCTGGTCGGCCTTCAGTAGAGACTATAAACTCATGAATTTGTAATATTGTCTTTCCTAATGTGTTTTCTGACATTCATTTTATTGTCAAGTTGATGCTGTTGAGCTGTAATCTTTCAGTACTATTCATTTGATATTATTTAAACAACAACATTAATGTTGTTCATAACACTAATTCATTCATTCATTCACTATAATGTATGTATATAACTGTAGAGCCTGATGATGAAGGGGCTATCGAAAAGAGTACTCTTTGTTAAGTATCTATTCTTTTGAAAAACTAGGAATGAGACTTTATTTAGCGCAAACACAATGATCTAATTTGTTATATCAGTGTTAATCGAATTAGAAGTGTTAAGATAAATTGTTTAGAATTACTAGCTGAGAAAGTATATGTTTAAATGTTTACGGCGGTGGATGTGAATGATCAACTCACTAGACGACATCAACATGCCTAGAGGTTGATTTATTCCTGTGTACCTTACTAGTTGACCAAAACCAAACCCATCACCATTCTCTTCTAGAAGTTATATTTTCCACCTAATAAATATATTAGAATTTAACCGGTGGATGGTGACTAGCAGTGGAATCCAAGATAACGCGCATTTCGTCCTGTTTGGGACTCGTTATCTGGATTTACCTGCATTACCCAGTGAGTGATGATATTCCCGACAAGGCTCGAACCCAGTGCCCATAGTCTGAATCGCCAAAGCGTTATCTACTAGACCACTTGGACCTCGACAGCCACCTCTTGTGCAACGGGTCGAAGCATCTGCACGAGAAGCCAACATGTCAACTTGAGACCGAGCACTTCGGTCCAATCAATCGACGAGAAAATCTAAAATTCAATTATAATAAATATGTTGATGAACTAATGACTGAAGGTGAAGCGAAAGTCTTGGTTGCTGATTCCAGGTTTCGAACCAAGTGCGTCCAAAACTATCAGTCAGATGCTGTACAAGCTGACCTAGGCGATTCAACATGTAACCACATAAATCACCACCAGTAATGAATACTCAGTTGTTAGGTGAGTGAATTACACCTTACTATTTACTTATCATGGAGGCTAAGTTGTTCAATAACAAGAATAAATTTTCTTTTGAAAATAAAAGTGTAACGACAGAAGACCATGGCCAGGCAACAGATCGTTTATTGAGAAATCAAGGGATATTTATAAATTTTTTGCACATTATTATTAGCGTTATTGTTAGAAGAGAAGCAACGTCATCTGATTGGTTGTTTTCTTGCTGAACGTTAGTTATTCTGTACTGCTTGTATCCGTTTCTCAGAAAATTAAACCATATATCTGCGAATCGTATTTTATTTATTTTTTTATTTTTGATTACAGCTTGATTCCACACTGTATTTTTGGTACAAGTATGGAATTTTCAGCATAGATATCGGTAGCCCAAATTTCGCAGGCCGACCATAGATATTAGGTGTGCTTCGGCAGGGGATCGAACCCCGGACCATGTGCATGGTCGGCGAGAGTCCTAACCACTGTGCCACCGACGCACAAAGGAACAAAAGTCTTCAACAACACATCTCCACTTTGTTCTATTTTCTGTCGTCGTCTTCAGCTGGCTAGCTCCACGATTGGCCATAATCTCTCATCTCCTCCATGTCACCATCGGACTTACGCACACGTGGTAATTTACCATTCGGGTTCCACTCGAACGATGGATGGCTTGCATTGAGCGCGATCTCATTCAACAGTTTCCTCATCGTATGCTCGATCAAACTCCATCTTCTCGCACACATTTGTTGAGCAATCGGCTCTTGCTTGCTGGTTTTTCGCCAGCCAGAGTATCTTGTTGCTAATTCTTTCTGACCGACTGTCCGGTTGGCCATTTGATCTTCAATATGGAGCCAATGAAGAAGGCAGTTGTTGACAGTAGTTCGTAACTTGTCTGAGTCCTCTTCGTCACGTGAACTGCAAGTTACAGACCTATATAGAAGGATTGACTGACTGACTTTACATTTGCTTTGAAAATCCGAATTTGGTTCTTAATACCGAGGGGTGAAGATTCCAAAACTGGTTTCAGGTAGATAAAGGCATATCTTGCCTTTCGGATAATGTGTATATCAGAAAAATGTTTTAATGCAAAATTCCAATTTAAAAGCATACGAAAAATATATAATCTGTCATTGCATAAGCACAGAAAAGGACGACGACGCTACAATTAGCCACTCGTTCATGTGCATTATTTAATCTCACATTATCCGTTAACAATTTTCAACAAATTCAGGTGCATACGTTAAGTCCTCTGTGATTGGTTGGTGAGTCCCTCAAGGTTAAGCTTTGTTACTGTTTTGTTTCTCATGACCCCGATTCGGGATGTAACATTCACGTAAATTACTGTCTACAATTTTTGGCTTGCAGCTAGCTCTCACCACAAAAGAAAACGGCATTCATATATCAGATTTCTTTGACCAATTTGAACGAAGAGCAAGAATGAAGATAGTTGTAGGATAAAAAGAGCGCATCCTGTTTCACATAGTTTTTCTCCATCTTTTAACGAACTAAAAGTTACATAAACAAGTGTAAATACACACCATAGTCCTGGCCAATGGCTACAGCAACAACAACAACAGACAACAATCACCATAAATGGGAGAAATATGAAAGAAGCAACCTCCTTCACCTACTAACTACCTACCTAACTGGGAAGCATCGTTTCAACTACAGACGGACGGAACTGACTAGGATATCGAAGCGAGGTTCGGGAAAGAAAGACAAGCTTTCATTTCTCTCAAGTTCACATGGAGATCAACAGCACTCAGCATGAAAAATAAAATCCGGATTTTCAACTAAATGTGAAGTCAGTGCTACTTACTATACGGATCAGAGACCGGCGCCACGACAAGAAGGGCACTTCGAACCACTCACAGACCTTCATCAACAGCTGTCTTCGGTCAATACTCAGGATAGATGCCAACCGGAAAAGATCAGCAGCAGGGATCTCTGGCGATGAGCGAACCAACCAGGAACCGATTGTGCAATATATAAGCAAGAAGAAATGGAGGTGGATTGGCCATACTCTGAGGAAACCATCAAGTGACATCCCTAGACAAGCCCTTGGGTGCAACCTGAAAGGGAAGTGGCAAGTTGGTCTTCAGTTAGAGAATGACATGGAGGAGGTCATGTGAAAGGGAGATTAAAGCATGTGGGCAGACTTGGAGTCAGGTGAAAACGTTGGCGGAGAACCGAACGCAATGGAGACGTTCGTCTGAAGCCGTATGTTCCTCTAGAATTAAGGGGAATAATAATAATCGTTTGGCTTTCTTGTGTTCTCTGACCTGGATGGATGGTTTAATTATGAAGCGTTTATCGTCTTTTTGAACAACATCTTCAGAGCAAAATAAAATAGGAAGTGGACATATTTAAAACATGAGCACGTGATAATATGCATGAATATAACATTAAACTGATTGAATGCCATATAAATTAGAAAACATAATACAGAAGTGATTTTTAAGTTACACAGTAGACTGGGGTATAAGTAGTGGCTAGAGTTGTTTCTTTTGTATACGGGGTTCCAGCTTGGAGTACTAGATGTCTGTAAGCCTCAAACAATTTACTGTGTGCCCGGGCAAAGTTAAACCTTAAGCACCACTAACTACCAATTATCAAATAGCCTCGAAAGCACAAATCACGTGAAAGAGGCATTTTTGTGTATGGATTACACATATATTTATGAAAAAATTGCATAAAAACTGTATAAAGTGTTAAAGAGGATAGCTTCCTCTCACATGGGATAAAAATAGTTCTCAGTCTTAGGTTGATGTATCAACAGAGAGAGAGTATAATTCCATTGTGGATAAAATTTATTTTGATAAAGCTTCATAGTGTTATACAGCAATATTTACTGAGCAATAGACTGTGCTTGAAACATGGTCATCAGTAAATATTACTACTGTATAACACTGTGAGACATAATCAAAATAATGTTAACCGCAATGGAATTAAACTATACCACAGTGCACAGGTTCTATTCTTATGTCAACAGAGTAATTGAACCACATTCTATGCATGTAATTATTTAGGTCTTCTAACCCTCTAGCAACCAATCCTCATCTTTCCTGAACCTAATCCTAATGTGAAAATATCCCTAAACTAAGTGTAATCTAACTCAAACCAAACCTACTGTCGCCTTTCTTTTTAGATTAACCTAACCCTAACTCTTGTCCTTGGCTTAGATAGCAACTTAATCTTTCGCAAACCTAAGCTGAAACTTGCCAGATATCCTATTTAAGAGCATAACACTTTGATGAGCATATTTTATTGATGATGACATTATTATTTGCTGGATTCCACTAACTTGCTCAGTGAGCCTTTCAAGGTCACTGGAGTGGTCGCACTCCATTGGTAGTTAGTGGTGCTTAAAGTTTAACTTGGCCGGTACCCAATAGATGATAGAATAAAAGATACTTCAATACTGAACTTATGACCTATGTAGCCCAGGTGATTTAACATTGAACCATTAATTGTCTCTATTACACTTTTATTTAATCATACACTGATAATGTGGTAAGAGCTGTCTGCTAGCCAAAGTTGGTAGACAGCAATTTACGTCAATATTTACTTCCCAAATCTTAGTCATGAGAAAAAACAAGAACAAAGCCTAACCTTGAGGAACTCAACATTCAATCACAGCGGACTTAGCATGGATGGATACGATTCGCAGATATATCAACGGACTATCTAAGAAACGGTAGACAAAGAGATGACAGAATAACCTTAGGCAGGAAAACAACCAATCAGAAGACGTTGCTTCTTTGCTAACAATAACGAATAATAATAGTAATAGACATACGAAGAGGTAGCTAGCTTATGTACTTCATCCCACAGTTGAGGAATCCCTACTGATCATATGGAGAATATGAACTGCAGCTTACTGGTACTATAAGTTCTCTGAATTGATTTTCTCAATTTTTTGGTCAATAGAAATTATTCGCTATCACGTGTATATATATTTTTTTGATTTACAGCTTGATTCCACACTGTATTTTTGGTAGAAGTATGGAATTTCCAGCATGGATATCGGTAGCCCAAATTTTGCAGGCCGACCATAGATATCAGATGTGCGTCGGTGCGGGCTCGAACCTCGGACCGTGTGCATGGTCGGTGAGAGTCCTAACCACTGTGCCACCGACGCATATATATATATAACTGTAGAACCTGATATAGAAGAAAAGAGAACCATCGAAAACCGGGAAGTACTGGACAGGTGTTTCGTCCTAGTGTGGGATTTTTCAGTAGTACCCACCCATGACAAAACCAAAAATCAAATGTAGGGCATTCAGGCTACAAGGTCAGCTTGCAGAATATCCAGCTACTGGGTAGGAATCTAATGACCTATAAGTTCCAACTTATGAACCACTGAGGTCATGGATGGATGATGTTGAACAGTTTCAAACTAGGAAGAAACACCTGTGTCCAGAAGTTTCTAGTTTTCGATGCTTCTCTAACTGATATGAGTCCACGATCAGACTTGAAATAAACAGTCAAATACCAATGAAAGTAACACCTGAAAAGTAAACGTTTCTATCTTGTATTATATTACCATAATTTTGTCTTTCAGGGACATGGAGATGAGCTGAGCACAGATGAGATGAAAATTATTATGGCGCCTAGTTTTACAGAAACATTGAAATCAAACAGAGATACGTCATTAACACTACCTTCCTTAATGTAAGCATATTACTTATTTCTTCGAAAAGGTTTATCACTTTTAACGAATTTATTTCATTTGAAATAATTCATTTAAATATATTTCATTATCACTCTAGACAGCATAGTCAATGAAAAGTTTTAACAACAACTCCATATAATTCAGTATAGACTTCTTCGTGAACAGAATCACTGAAAACCAAAGAACGCTAAATAGCTTTTTAGTTCCAGCCTGAGACTCTTCACTAGATTAGACACATCATCCCATTAGGGGTCAGATCCAAGACTTCCAAACAAGTCTGTTGATCGTTCATCCATTTGGTTGGAATTTGTTATAAAATCTACATTGAGTTTAATCAGAATCCAAGTCCGAAATCTGATCTTCATATATCTTTAGATTCTTAGCATTTTTTGTGTGATTTTTTAAAACTTGTTAAACAAATGAAGAAAATCAAATTCTAAGGATATCATTCATATTCACAGTGTTTTCTAGACAAAGTCCTTCAACTTCATCAGTCTTCACTGCATATGAACATTTAAACGAGTGCGTAAAGAACACTGGGAACTTTTATTAAAATGTTTGAAAAAGGCAAAGAATGAATAGGCGATGGAATATATATATATATATTTCTGGTTTCCGTTGGATGCCTTATTCACCTATTGTGAAACTTCAGTAATTGAGTTAGCTAAGCCACGCAGGCTGACTTATCGCATTCTTCTTCGAACAATGTTAATTTTTTTATTGCAGCTTGATTCCGCACTGTATATTTGGTACATGTATGGAATTTTCAGCATGTGATATCGGTAGCCCAAGTTTTGCAGGCCGACCATAGATATCGGGTGTGCGTCGGTAGGGGATCGAACCTCGGACCATGTGCATAGTCGGCGAAAGTCCTAACCACTGTGCTACCGACGCACAAATGGGGGATTCAGTAGGGAAGTGATCGGAGGAAGTCAAACAAAAATATAAAACACAAAATAATCGAGCAATGAATATCCTTTTCGATAATTTCCTCTTCTGGCTCTACAATTATATATGCATGTTTATATACACAGAATATTCTAGGTTAGTAGTTAATAACAATATTAGTGTTTTGGAAATAACATCGATTTGTAAAGTATGATCAATGCAATTACAGTTCATTAAAGATGCTTAAATAATAATAATAATAATAATAATAATAATAATAATGAAGATACACTAGCGAATAGAATATCAACTAAAATTAGGAAAATTCTACAAATATTCAGGATCATTCAGACCTAGATGGTCAAGGTAAGGATAATGTCTGAATTAGCTTCTTTTGGACGCACAAACCAGCCTTCTTAATATGAATCCTAACGACCAGCCTCAGCAATATTTAGTAGTCGAACTCTTAAGGCGAAATTGATATTCGTAGGTATGCGGTAAATAACCCTGAAGGCTTGGTTAAAATCAATCTTGTGTTCTGTATCCACAAGATGAGATAGAATAGCGCTGTGAATAGATTTTGTTTGTCCTTTGCTCAGCCACTTTACTGGGGGATGTTCGGAATTTCGACGAGAAATACGCCTAATTGTAAAGCCCATGTAACTGGTTCCACAAGAGCAGTTTAATTGGTAGATACACGTGGAAGAGGCGAAATTAGACAGTTTATCTTTTACTTCCGAACGCGAAAAAGGAGTGGTTTTGAAGATACAGCGTAATTCTGCAGCAGGGAATGCTCCTTTTACCACATTTCTAAGGCGCTGTGTTAGTATGTCGCTGGTATTGTCCCCAAAGAACTGCATTTGTAAGAATAAGGCCTTTTTTGGAACTGTTGTTAACTTGGGCTGCTTTGGTTTTAGATTCATATTCTTATCAATAAACCTTTCAGGATAACCATTTTCACTTACCAACAGTTTAATATTATTAAGTTCCTCATCAAGACATTGGTCCGAGCAAATTGCTCTTGCTCTGTGAAATATGCTATGATTCTATGGTGTATTTGACTGTTGATCTCAATCAGCCATCTAAAGAGGTATCGACTGAAGGGCGTGGGATGCTTACAATCAGTAGTCGGTGGCTGTTTGGTGTCACAATTCAAAATCGTTTACTTGATATTATGGACTGATATAAATGTGTATCTTTAATTTGAAATGTATTGAATTCTGAGCAATATAAGTTTGCACAAAATTGCACCAGTTCAGCTTGCTACACATCATAAAAGGTTTGAAAGGGTTTAAATACACTGTATCTCTCCAGAATTGAAAAGAATGGGAGAAAAATACCTACAAACGGTCTTCAAAAAGAATGGTGATCCACAAAATTTCATCAGAAAGTGTTTAAAATCGAATCACAACACCAACAAGGAACCATCATCAAAGACCAACAAGAAAATTCATCCTACCATACATGAGAAATATCTCTGGAATAACAGCTAGAATACTGAAACCGTTTGATATACATATAGCATACAAGCCAGTCAAATCGCTAAATTCGATATGATGCAAACCGAAAGATCCAACAGAAAAAGGAGATAAAATCAATACCATTTAAAAAATTGTATGACCTGTAACAAGCATTACACCGACCAAAGTGGGCATCCCTTTCGAATCAGAATCCAGGAACAAAAATCAGCCGTGAAAAGACACGATATATATTCCTGTTTCATATCAATGCATATAGACAATTATGGACATCAGTTTGATTGGGATAATGTCGAAATCTTAGACAGAGGAAACACCAAAAGTGCAGTCAGGGAATTCCTAGAAGCCTGGTACTCAAACGAATATGGAATTAACAAACACGTTAATATAGACCAAATATACCAACTAATAAAAAGTAGATCAGGTGACCAGAAAGTTTAAAATCCAAGTCAATAGAAAATGGTCAGTACATATGTGAAGATGGTTACCGGGAGACGCAATTCTATCACTCATGAAGAAATTTAAATCACTTCACTTTATGCTAAATATTGCGCTGAAGATGTTGTCCAGCAGGGGGACGGCGAAAGCTCAGCAACTAAACCAACCAGCTCAGAGAACACTATTAATTGCAAATCATAAACCTGAGATACAAATCTTCTCTATTATTTGAAACATAGTGTTTAGGTGGCACATGGCCATTGTACTCGAATCTCTGCAGTCTAACAGTTCGCTCCATGACTGCCCATAAGTTCTCGTTTCCCTTTCACATGATCTTCTCCATGTCACACTCAGACCTACAACCAACTCGTCGCTTTCCATGCGGCTCCCACTCGACGGCTTGTTTAGAATAGAATATGGTGTAAGTTGAATGTCCCCTTAGAGTATCTCCTGTCCATTTCCACTTTCTTTGGTGTATATGTTAACGAATGGGTTTTTGGCTAGCTCGTTATCAGAGTTCGTTGTTATTTATCCTTTGGGAGTGACCATCCACTCTTTACTATCAAGTCTGTCTGTTTTAGACATAAAACTTTGCACCGATGTGCACTAGTTCAAGTCGCCACACTCCCTCCTTGTACCACACAAAGTCACAGGAGGTAGTAGAAGTGCAAAACAGAGAGAGTATACAGGGATATGAGACAAAAGGAATAGTAATGTCGAAGAACAACATAGTTTCATTGGAAATCATAAGCCACAGGGAGTGGATGCATCTGAGCCAACCATTGAGAACGATCACTTTGAGCCATATCACCAATCGCTTCCAACCATTGGTTTTTACTGTCCCGAGGACCCCAACCAGGAAGTCTACACCTTCCTATGTGGCTGGCTTAAACTAACTGTTGCGGATTTCATTCACTGATGCAATCATGTTTTGGTTTGACCGCCGCTAGGTCTTTTCCAGCCTGACCATATGTCAGCTAACATTTCCCGTTGTCGAGGAAGGCGATGACTAGGCTAGGCATACGTAACACATGTCCTAACCATCTCAGTCGATGTAATTTCACAGCCTCGTGTATTGGTTACCCCCCCCCCACCTACCTAGCACTCAATCGACACCTAACCTCAATATTGTTCACCTTATTATACCACTTCACATGGGAGATAGAGCGCAGGCACCTATGATCAAAGACAGCTAATCTTTTCATGTCTTCCACTCTCAATGGCAAAGTCTCACAGCTAGCCATAAAGGAGGACGGAGTGGACTGATGAACAGTACACCCGCCCTTTGGTCGATAGCCAGCCGGATATCATGTCTTCGCCACAGACGGCGTAAACTGGCATGTGTGAAACTACCTCTCTCTATCCGTGCTGAGATTTCGTCAGAGATCAGCCCGTTGACGTTGGCTGATGCAACTTCCCAAATAAGTGAAGTGGTCAACACGCTTAACCAACCACTTTACTCCCTATTTGTAATCATGGAGTCAGTGCGGTCCAGTCCTGTAACATCATCTTACATTTGGCTGGAGTGCATCACATGCCAAACATTCGTAGATTGCAGCTCAGGTGTTCAGAAGACTCTGCATTTTGTTAGCGTCTTCGCCTAAATGGACTATATCATCAAGTGCAGAGAGGTGTTGTTGAAAGTATGCAGTGGCCTGCTAGAAATACATTTGGTGACCCTCTCATCAAGTCTCTGAACCACATAGAAGCAGTGACTTCTTCTTTCTTCTACTGTGTAGCATACTGATTTCACAGTAGTGAATGCTAATAAAATTTTAAGACTCCACATTGTCAAATCGGATCATTAAATTAGTCATTTTAATTAAATTTTTCATTTCTTTTACCTTTTTTTCTTTACCCCTCCCTTACGCATTTTTTACTTTTCTAGGGATGAAGATGACACTAATGAAGATAATGATGATGAGGCACAAGTTTCACTGCGTCCATTATCACAAGCTGAAATTATCAGTCGTGTTACACGTCAATTACAAAAATTAGAAATGAAACGTGATTCATCTCTTCATCCAACTAAAATATTCAATAGTAGAGTATCATCACCTAGCCGACGATCAAAAGTTCGAGCATAGACAGATGGACGGACAGACGGACGGGCGGATAGATGCAAATGTTGTTGCGTCATCTTCTGAAATCTACAGAATATTGATTCATTTATGTTCTAGATAACTACCTAACTTTTGATCAAGTAGGAAAAATGTAAAAAAAACTTTATTATAGGATCATGTTGATATATACTTGCTATTACTCTTATCATCATCATCATGTATACTTTAAATATTAGAAATCAATAAATATTTGTTTGAATGAATTGATTATATTAAAGCTTTGCGTTTTACAAAACTGATTAGCAAAAGCCAAAGAATACTAATATATGTATAAAAATTCGACACTGTGGTAGTAAGTAATTCAATATTAGTTTGTTTATTAGATGTATCACACAGTCAGTGAAACAGTATTATTTACTGGATGACAAAGTTCTGAACAAAATCTATTGTTCATAATCATTTCATCAATTATAATCACACAACTTCGAAACTTGAGTTTTATGGCTTTCTTTGTCTTCTCCTATTTGTCGTAGGGGCAGTAGAATTTTCCAGATGTCTGACTGGACAGGTGTTAAATCATTCCTGTTACATGCACTTGCAGTTGATTCAATAAACAAAGTTTCTGTTATCAATCTCTCCCTCCACGCTCCTGATACATTAGATTTTAAAATTGTCATCTTATCCCATCCTATTGTATAGCTTTTTGTGTGTGAACTATTCTGTAGATTTCTTATCTCATTTAGGTCAACCAATCTAGATTTTGCTAGGTTTTTATGTTCGGCTATTCTGATTGCCCATGCTCCACATGATCCTTTAACCGACAAAGCTTGCTTCTAATTGAGTTTGTGAGTTTGAATGCCGCTTTTATTCCTGGGCTTGTTAAGAATTCTTTGTAGGGTTTCCGAGGTTCCTTCCTTGTATGGAATTACTACTGATGATTTAGATTCCTTACTGTTGGTGTTGCCTTTGGCATATTTGACAACTTAGTTTATCTAATACTCAACCTTCAATGATTGTCAGGCCACATACATAGGTCAAACTAGTAGAACAAGTGCAGTCAGACTAGGCGCTTAAGGTTTCGGTTGTTTTAAGCAACTTGAAGGGCTTCTGATGTCTGGAGTATCGGGTAGCTAAAAGTCTTTGGTAATTTATTCGGTATCTTATAGATGACAGAATTATTTTTTTTTATTTTTGATTACAGCTTGATTCCACACCGTATTTTTCGTACAGGTATGGAATTTTCAGCAGGAATATCGGTAGTCCAAATTTTGCAGGCGACCATAGATATCAGGTGTGCGTCGGCAGGGATCGAACGTCGGACCATGTGCATGGTCGGCGAGAGTCCTAACCACTGTGCCACCGACGAACAGATTATTCAGTGCTAGCTAAATCTCTTTCATTCCATTATAGATAAGATTTTATTTTGCTAAGTCACACAGTGTTATACCGTAATATTAACTGATGACCACGTCTCGACCACAAACTATCGCTGCGCATGATCATATCAAACCACTCACTCACACAACTTTCTCGCTTCATTTATATACATGAGTGGAATTGATGACTAGACATTGGAATAAAAATCAATATGGGATAATGTACATTCAAAAATAATAATAATATGAGTGTTATTGATCACCTACAATCAGATTGGAAATAAGACGAGTGTTTTTCTTATAGTTATCAGTAATAAGTAACTTGTTAGAATGTTGTGATGTGCTTGAATTGAAATAGAATACAATTTGAGATTATTTATTATCCTCCTCTGATTTGACTGGTAACAATATCTTGCATGCATATCTGTGGTATTTGCATTGAGTCATTTCTGTTGAATGTGGTGTGTTGAGTGTGTAGACTCAACGAACCAGGATTCAGTAATCAACCTCTCCCTCCACCACCTAGATTACTTTTAGAATTTTAACCCTCTCCCACCATGCTATTGTGTGGTTGTGTGTTAGCGCATGCACTGCAATTGCTGAGCTTTTTTCTAGATTATTATCTTCTCGGGGTCAACCATTCTTACCTTAGCTAAATTCTTATGTCCTGACAATCTGACTACGCCTGACCTACTAGTTCGACCTATGTAGTTGACCTCACAGTCATTGCAGGGTATTTTGTAAATATTTTGTCGAATTGGGTCGACAAGGTCCTTTAACCAACAGAGCTTGTCCCTGAGTGAGTTTGTAGGTTTAAATGCCACCCTAATTCCTGCTTTATTTAAAATCCTACGTAGGGTCTCAGATGTCCCCTCCTTATATGGTATTACAGTAGATGACTTATATTCTTTCTTATTTATGTTATTATTACTAGTTTCACAATTATTTTTATTATGCTTTTGGTCTTTTTAGATCTTCCTAATGAATTTTAAAGGATAGCTATTGAACACTAACGCCTCTTCTATCTGTTTTATTTTATCATTCAGGTCTTTTTTGTGCTACTTAATGCTACTACTCGGTTTGTTAAACACTTAACTAAGCCTGCCTAATCAGTTAACGGATGGAGTTATACCCTACCAAAGTGCCCAAGTTTTATGCTTATAACATCGCTTTCATATCTATAAATTCAATTGCTCCTGTGAAGCTAGTTGTATTGACCGTCTCTCTAGGAGCATAGTTTCTCATGTTCCAAACCAGCTGCTAGTGTGGTTAAATAAAGGTGTATTATAACCCTTCAACAGTTTTAAAATTAGATCATCTGATCCAAATAGATCATAAATCCAATATTGAAGAATATTTTCTAATCATCTGTCGGGTACGAGATGAATTTCTATACGCCTGTAGGCACTGAATATTTCAAACAACAGTAGTGCCCATTGTGATTTGCTTAAAATAACCAGAGTTTTTGCACAGAAGAAGCAGATCCAGCCTTTATAGTTACTCTGACCTTGTGTAGAATCGATGAGTTCATAAACTCTGCATTATTTTTTCTTAATTTATCTACATTCACTCTAGTGTTATGCTGATGGATATTACCACTTACAGACGATTTTGAGCTGTAATCAGCACATCCCCCTGATGAGATGTTATTTAGAACATTAATGTTGTTGCTAATGTCATTAATTACTTAACCATTATGGATATATACCTGTAGAACCACATAAAGAAATTAACGAAAAGAATATTCTTTGTTCACCACCAATTAGTCTCCTTGATTTGTACAGCTGTGTTTGTCGTAAGGATATTTATCTAAAGAATGGTTGATTCTAACACAATAAGTGGTTCTCGTTGGCTTTCTCAACTTCTATGTATTTTGTCGATAAAGTACTCATTTGATGATATTAGATAGTTGGAGGCAATCGGCAGGAAGCCTCGGACGTAGGTTTCGTCCAATCAAAATACCCACTACAGTCCTACAGGAGGTCAATCGCGAGCCCGAATAACTCAGTGGCAACGTCTCTGACTGCAGCATTCACTGGGTGACGCGGGTTCGGACCTCAGAAGGGATATGAGTTCCTTCAAGGTTGCAGATACGCCTTGCTGACTGGTGAGTGCCAACTAGCAGGAAACCCAGGTCCAAGACGTTCTAACGATTGCCTTCAACTATCTAATATCATCAAATTAATGTGCACCGTGATAGCGAGCTACCTAGAATGGTGGCCACATTGAAAACTTGGCTGACTGATAGAATTCAGTCTGCACCAAAGAAAGGACTAGACACGTCACACTAGTTACTAGTGTCCAATCAAAGTATTAATTTTATGATATGGACTAACTGTGTAAGCGCTCAACTGATAGCTGGTGATTCCCAGGTTCAAACCCCGTCCCAATTTGTGACTCATATTTTGTGGTACTAAAAACATCCATTCAAAACACTTAAGGCCTAACTAATTAAACTACTGGTGCCTTATATCAACAGAATTAAGTCATACAACTTACGAATAATCATCGTAAATAAAGAAGTATTATATTGGTGTTCAAATGTAGTTTCATCACATCTTAATAACACACCCACTAAGTCTATATTTAAGATAGTCATGTCTCTTAGACACAACTGTTATTCGGCTATAGACGCACACTGACCCAGGTTACCAACCGGACGAGAACTAAAGCTTGAATAAATATATATATATATATATATATATATATATATATATATATATATATATACAACTAAAGTAACTGATAACTTTGTGAGGTGATAGGTGAGGGCAGTATTGAGATAGCAGAGTCATTACACTTTCCAGAAGAGAGATATGTACATTCATATGTTCTGTTAACAACTCACCATTATAGGCATTTCTATGATCTTTCAGAACACTATATAACTACTGTACAGCTTTGAAGTAGGATTACGAAAGGAATGGACTTTGTTGACCAATGTCTTTTTATCATTTTAAAAACAACCATAGGCAGTTAGAATAGAATTCTGTCTGTCTGTCTTCGACATAGAACTTTGCACATATGTACAGCAGTTCAAGTCGCCAAACTCCATGAACCACACAAAGCAAGAGAAGAAATGTAAAGTAGAGACAGTAAACAGAGTTATGAGGCAAAAGGAATAGTAATAACGAAGAACAAGATAGTTTCATTGGAAATTATAAGTCATAAAGACTGGATGTATCTGCGTCAGCCATTGAGAACGATTTTGAGCCGTATCACTGATTGTCTCCAGCCACTGGTTTTTACCGTCCCGAGGACCCCAATCAAGAAGTTTACTCCTTCCAACGTGGCCGGCTTAAGTTAACTGTTGTGGATTTCATTGACTGGTGCAATCATGTCTTGGTTTGACCGCCGCTAGGTCTTTTCCAACCTGACCCGTTGTCAGCTAACATTTCCCATTGTCGAGGAAGGCGATGACTAGGCTAGGCATACGTAACACGTCCTAACCATCTCAGTCGATGTAGTGTCACAGCCTCGTCGATTGATTCACCCTCCCACATACCTAGTACTCAACCGACACCTAACCTCAATATTGTTCACCTTATTATACCACTTCACATGGGAGATAGAGCGCAGGCACCTATGATCAAAGACAGCTAATCTTTTCATGTCTTCCACTCTCAATGGCAAAGTCTCACAGCTAGCCATAAAGGAGGACGGAGTGGACTGATAAGCAGCACACTCGCCCTTTGGTCGATAGCCAGCCGGATATCACGTCTACTCAGCGAGAGACGGTTGAAACTGGCATATAGGAAACTAGCCCTCTGTATCCATGCTGAGATTTCGTCAGAGATCAACCCGTTGACGTTGACTGATGATACTTCGCAAATAAGAGAAATGGTCAACAGGCTCCACCAACCACTTCTCTCCCTATTTCTAAACTAGGAGTCAGTGTAGTCCAGTCCTGAAACATCATCTTGCATTTGGCGGGAGCGAATCGCATGCCAAACATTCGTAGATTGCAGCTCCAGGTGTTCAGATACTCTGCATTTTGTCAGCGTCCTCGCCTAGAAGGACTATATCGTTAGAATAGAATTATATATCTACGAAACCTAGTCCTATTAAGATGAGCATGTCAAAGGACTCCCTTTCTGATAATCACCGCCTCCATAAAGTTGGTTGGAGTTAGTAATGATATTAGGCAAGTAGTGTCACCCTATGTATTCCAACAGATCATATTTCCGCAACTTGTGCTGTTTTGGGACAACGGGCTTGTTAAGTAGAAAGTGCACTATAGAAGTCATCTTAAAAGCTTTCATATCATTCTGGTGAATGTTTCGTGGACTAATGCGGGACCTTGAACAAAAGTATATCGGATCAAAATATCACACTTCAAAGAATCACACACAGAATAAGAAAGAGAACACAGATATAATGATACCGCAATAGAAAACCATCTGTGTCATAAGGAAAATAATTAAGTGAATGTGAATGACCAATGCTGTCTATTGATTACAAGCTCTGAGAAGCGTTGACTGGCCCACGTTACGATATCATGGAATGGAAGATAGTTGTTCTGGTTTGGCATCTGTTTATGCGACATAATTTCCCAGCATAAAATCCGAAGGATCATGTGACAAAATAGTGTGAAACGGTATTAGATGTGGTTGAGAATGTAAATCAACAGTGATCATAATGCAGGATTCTTGCTTCTTCCACTAATAGAAGGAATAGAAAGCTACTAACACTTCCTTGATTAACTTGGTGAGGATGTTAACTTGTTTTCATACGCAGTTTGTGAGAAAAATCGGTTCTACGGGGTCTTTAGACTTTAAATTTTGAACATAATCAAAGTATGCTACGGCGAGGTGCCAAGTAAATTGATATATATATATATATATAATATATATATAAGGAAATGATAATAACCTGGTGACCGATGTGACTACATAGCTTCGAAACACAATATAAATCTGTAAGTGACATGTGCAATGCTGTTACCGAGCTAGATCACAAACACCACAGAATGCGGTATCGTATTCTGTAATTCAAGTAGATGTTACAAGTGATAAGTCAATTGAAACTTCCCGACACAGACCTGTATGAGTTAGCACTCATCAACGAAAGATGTCTGAAACGCCTAAAGGCACTAATGCAGCTTCCAAAATTCTAACCTTCACGTTCAATAGACGAGTTTCTAAGGGTTACCAACAACAACGAGACCTAGATTTGATTTTGATTATAGCATGACTCCACACCGTATTTCCGGTACAAGTATAGAATTTTCAGCATGTGACACCGGTAGCCCAAATTTTGCAGGCCGACCACTGATATCAGGTGTGAGTCGTCAGGGGATCGAACCCTGGACCATGTGCATGGTCGGCGAGAGAGTCATAACCAATGTGCCAACGACGCACAGCTAAAGGATATTAGCTATCAAATAAATATAAGCCTATAAATTGTCCGAACCCGAACTAGGACAAAACGACTGTCCACCAACACTCCCTGTTGGCTTTTTTTAATGATTCCCTAACAGATACTGACTGGTTCGTGACAAAATCTACATTAAAATTAATTCAGATTCCTACAAACCCCTATAGTCTAAATATCAATATCTAGCACATTCATGCCTACTGGATAGATGTCCTGAAGCTCTACTAAGTAGTCATGACCAGTGAAATTCAGCAGTGGGTGCTCACCAAAGTCTTAGCGCTATATATCACGAATTAGCAAAGTAAGTATTCACGGATCATTGTATTCCGACCCATGTGACTGAATGGTAAACAAGCTTGGTCTGGCAACCTAAAGGTCCTAGGTTCGAACCTGAAATCCGAAGTGAGACGCAACAGCCGGCCAATGCTCCCTTACTTTCAATAATCTCTAAATGATGTTGGTTCTTGACAGAATCTAATCCAATTCCTACAGAAACCCATAATCTAAAAACTTAAAACTCAGGAGTGATGGAATTCAAAACACAACACGAATAAAGGATGCATAAATTAATTTATATATATACAATGTAATCATACTAAACATAATCACTATATAAGTATTCATACAAATATTTTTTGTTCTAAAAGAGAAAATTCTTCTACGAAGTAACTGACATTGGATGATCGTTCTGTACACTTTCCTCTTCTTCCTGAACGCCGGTGGTACTGGGTGCTGATTTGGCTTGTTGTAATGGTTTACTTCCTCGGATAATATTACCCTTGTGATCAACTATAAAATTGTAATCGACTACATCAGAATTCATGATTTCGTCTATTTTTTCATCTAAATTCTCTTCTGTAATCATTTGTTCAGATAACATCTATTTGTGCGAGGAAAACAAGTAGGAAAATTATGCGAATATTAGCAATTTAAGAATGAAATATAACGTAACTATCAGGTGGCATTTTTTTATAAGAAAATAATTTGTGTATATATGGATCATGTATAGCATTCCTCCTTCTCAAAGCGTCGGTGGCACAGCGGTTAGGACGCTCGCCGATAATGAACATGGTCAGGGGTTCGATCACCGGCCGACACACTCCTTAACCTCGCTAAGCCAGAAATAATCCTGGTAAAGAGGAAAGGTTAGGCATGAGGCTAGCAACCCATCCTGTAAAAATAATCACCACTGCTACAGAAACTTCAAGCCACTAGCTTGAAGCCCTATGCTCCACAGGGGATGTGAAGGGAAAAATGCCTCTTTCTCAACATTGTTACTGGAATTGGGTATATATATATATAGAATTCCGACCAGAAAAAGCTGGATTCAGGAAAGGTAAATCATGTTCTGACCAAAATACAACTCTACGCATCATCATCACAGAACAAAGCATAAAATGGCAATCAAACCTCCACCTCAACTTTATAGACTTTGAGAAAGCCTTCACCAGACAGCGTTGACCGCGAAGTAATTTGGAAACTACTCGAGTACTACGGCGTACCCCAAATATTCATCAACCTTATTCAACGGCTGTACGACAACGGTACATGTCGAGTGATCCACAACGGAAAACTCAGCGAGGCGTTTGAAGTAAACACAGGAGTCAGACAAAAGTGCTTGCTTATTATCACCAATGATATTCCTAATTGTGGTGGACTGGATTATGCGTCAGACAGTAGTGGGAAACGAGAAGACAGGGATATCCTGGACCGACGTGAAGAACCCAGAAGACCTGGATTTCGCGCGTGGATGATTTATGTTTGATGTCACACAAAATCGAAGACTTACAAGCGAAAACCGACAAACTGGTCGAAGAAGCAGCCGGCGAAGACAGGACTCCAAGTGAACATAGACAAGACGGAGGTTATGAAAATAACCAATCAACTAGCAACAACAACAACAGCAGCACAACACCCACCGCCAATCACCATCAACGGGAGGGATTTGAAAGAGGTTACTTCATTCATCCACTTATCTAGGGAGCATTGTCTCAACTACAGGATGTCGGAACGGACGAGGATGTCAAATCGAGCGAGAATCGGGAAGGCGAGAAACACATTCATCAACCTGAAACAACCAATCTGGAAATCTTCGTCACTCAGCCAGGATCAACAAAATTCGGTTGGATTTTCAATACAAATAACGTCAAGTCAGTCAGTTCTTCTATACAGATCAGAAACTTGGCGGGCGGGCGGGTGACAAAGAATATTTCCAACAGCCTGTTGCAGACCTTTATCAACAAACAACTGTCTTCGCTAGCTCTATACTGAAGATCAGATGGCCGGGCCGGAAAGAATCACCAACAAGAAACTATGGATGGGAACAAACAAAACAAGAACCAATCGCCCAACAAATACGCAGGAGAAAGTGGAGATGCATTGGACACTCGCTGAGGAGGCCACTGGGTGACATCACGCACGCTCAGGCCATTGCTCGAGTGGAACCCAAAAGGGAAGCGACGAGTGGGATGTCAGTGCAAGGGTGACATGGAGGAAATCGTGTGAAGAGGAGTTGAAACAGTATGGACTAACATGGATGTGGGTTAAAAGTACAGCAGAAGACAGAAGCAAGTGGAGACGTGCAGTTGAAGCACTATATTCCATCAAGAACCCAAGGGAACAATAATAATAATATACATATATAATAGGTGTTAGTTTAATCCTTTTATAAATTTTAGTTGGATTTCATGCGTTGACAAATGACTTGTTTTACACTAAATGGCTCAAAACGATCATATAGCGTAGAAAGTGAATGATTTGCGTTCAGAAATACGTCGAACAATAGTTTCCAACGAATAGTCTACATACTCATTCATGCAGAATCCCGTTAAACTGGTACATGCATGCTGAACTCGTCAATCGAGGAAACTTATCATTGGATTTATCGAATAAGTGTTCGTTTGATATAGTTCATATCTGAAAACAATTTTAACCTTGATTCATTTTTTTCAACTAATTTCATAGTTGCATATATTATCACGCATAATTACTTATAACCTCAAAAAATTTCCACATCGTTTTCAAAAGCTGCTGAAATATCATTTCTATTAATCATATGAAAAAGAGAAGACGTTCAGCGAAGAGACTCTTTTCGGTGAATTCATTCACATAGCTGTACAATCGCATTTATATAGAATTATTTGTGTGTGTACATGAGGTTTTCAAGTTTTGATAATTAATTAGGTAATACAAGAGTGATCTAATATAGAAACAAGATTAATCAGACAGCAACTAAAGTAAGATTGAGTTAGTTAAAGTTAGATGACGTAATATAATTGACTAAAATGTTTCAACCTAGGCCAGCGTAGCAACAGAGGTAATTACAGGTAGAGACTAAGTAGAAGTGGGGTAGATAATAATGCCATCTAAATTAGAACTGAAATCGAACAAATTGGATGACGTAACATAAATGACTAGAAATTGAGCGTTGTCAAGTCAGTAACAGTGGTAGTGAGGTGTAGAAATTAAATCGGGTGGGGTAAAGAACAAGAAAGTCGAAAATGCAAAATATTACAATTGAGAAGACAAAATAATACTAATGAAGACTCAGACAAAAAATAAAGATTAGGTAGAATTTACTTGTCGCGTAATAAGATAGATTACGTCCATTGCAAGTGCAGTGATTGAACGAACTTCTTCTGTATGCAGAGTTCAGGACTTAGCAAGTGAATCGCCATTGTTTCTGCAGTTTGAAGAAGTTTGATTCCTACACCTTTAGGAAGACTACTTCTTACTCTATAGACGACTTTGAAGTTTGTTTGGGGTGTAGCTTGGTGTTCGGATTTTATCAGATGTTCTAAGATCTAGCTGCGTGGACATCGTTTTTCCCCTTTGTAAAACCAAGATGGTAAGTGTTCGGTGATACGCTTGGAAAGCGAACGCTGGGTACGGCCAACATACCTGGCTCCACACGAGCAGGTGAATTGATAAATACACATTGATGAGGTCAGCAGTGGTAACTTATCCTTCACGTTCACATGAATCACAGGTTTTGTGGAGAAGGTTAGTCGTAGTTCAGCTGCGAAAAAGGTCTTCTTGAGTGAGCGCGACAGTCGATTTTTTAGTGTTTCCGCAGATATATCTCCATTGAATTGAAGGTTCATGTAGAGTAGTTTTTTCAGGACGCTAAGCATGGCGGCTTTTGCGGTCTAGGATTCATAGATTTTGTAATAAATCCTTCTGGATAACAGTTCTCGACGAGGATTCTCTTGATTGTCCAGTTCATCTTCTACGGTGTCCGGGTGCAAATTGTGCGAACTCTGTAGCTGAGTGAACGGATCAGGTTTCGTTTGGTGTATAGGGGTAACCAACTATGAAAGTTAGTAAGCTGTCCGTCCCACGTCGACTTTCTGTGGATAGATCTTTTCTATAAGTTACAAAGCTTTGTTTTGCATCACAGTTATTCACAGTGGCATCAAAATCCAAAAAATACACTTTTGTAATGCATTATTAATATGAAAGCCAGTGACGAAAGAGCAGTAGTCTTTTCTATTTCTTAGCCAATGTAAGCAAATATTTATCAAAATGAGTATCCTAAAAATTACTCTCTTCACTACAGACAACTTTTTGATTCAGAAGTAGCGCTGGAAATACCAATGAGAATGTGAAGATCAATAATGAAAAGTACAAAACAATCAGTTAAGAGAAAAGGCTTTTTTCGGCGAACTCATTTTCTCCTTCAGTTGTACAGTAGCATTTATATAAAATTTGTTGAGATAGAATAAACAGTCTTGACGAGTTGTTCAATTATTGCACTGACTCCTTATAGAGCCACTGCTGTCTTCCTGCAACCATGCGGAATGGTGTTCTTCAACCCTTTTAGATAGGATGCCCATCGAACGACTAATATACCTGGCTCCAAAGGAGCAGGTGAACTGATATATATACACATAGAAGACCTTGTTCTTCAAGGCCTGCCGCAGACAAGTGGACGAATAGAGGACACTATTCTTAGAGTTGGTGCGAAGAATGTTCTTGTCACAGATGATGGAATTCTTCTTTTAGGATATCATAGGTTAATAATCATGTAAAAGTTTCTTTTTTGGTACAAATCATGTGTCACTTCTCCGAATATTTGTTTGATATTCTTGTCGATGAATCCTAGAATCACAACGGTTCAAATCAACTATCATCGACTGTTTTCACTAATACACAAGCAAAAGTCCACAATCACCTAGCAAAGCGACCTGGAGAACAACTGAAACGATTGAGAGATAATAAGGATCTACTAATAACCTGTTCTGACAAGGGTGCTGGTGTAGTTCTTTTGGACGGGAAAGACTACAAAGAGAAAATCAAGAACACTGTCAAAGGGGATAAATTTTCTCAACCATCTGGAGAAACCCTGTCCATCCCAAGCAAAATACTAAGCCGCATAATCCTGGAGAGAATCAAACACGTCATCCTGGAAGAAAAACTTCGACCGGAACAGGCTGGATTCAGGAGAAACAAGTCATGTATTGATCAGATCGCCACACTACGGATCATCATTGAAGAAAACTTGGGATGTCAGTCACCTCTCGGTCTCAACTTCATCGACTTTGAAATGGCCTTCGACAGCGTCGATCGAGAGGTCATTTGGAAACTACTTCGCTACTACGGGTGCCCCCGACAATTATACATCTCATCCAACAGTTATACGACAATGCTGCATGCCAAGTAATCCACAACGGGAAACTCACTCAATCCTTCGAAGTGAAGAGAGGAGTGAGACAAGCTGGTTGCCTACTATCGCCAATGATTTCCCTCATTGCAGTAGATTGGATAATGCGACAGACAACGTCAACCAACGAGGAAACAGGCGTAAAATGGACACACACAAAAGACTTGGAGGATCTGTACTTCACCGATGATATATGTCTGATTTCCCACAAACTGAAAGATATGCAAGTGGAAGCAACAAGGTGGAAGAAGAAGCATCAAAGATTGGACTACAGGTGAACATAGAGAAAACAGAGGTAAGTGATGAAGATTCCTGGCCAACACCAACAGCAACAACAACAACAGACAATCAGCAAAAATGGGAGGAACCTGAAAGAAAAGACCTCCTTTACCTACCTGGGAATCATCATTTCGACTACAGGTAGACGAAACTGACGAGGATATCAAAGCGAGGACCGGGAAAGCAAGACAAGCTTTCATCACTCTCAAGTCTGTGTGGAGGTCAACAGAACTCAGCATCAAAAATAAGATCCGGATTTTCAACTCCAATGTGAATTCAGTGCTACTCTATATATTATGTACTCGTCGCCAAATTATTGTTGTGTACTGGTCGAGAATTTAATAGTCCTGACGCAAGAAAGACGGAAATCAGAAGACCACTAGGTTTGCGATGATACTTCTATTTTCCAAACACAAGGAGAATCAATATGTCACACAAGAGTGTGAGAGCAAAAATATATCTGAATGTCCGAACAAGTGTGTAAACACAAGTGTGTGAGCGAATATCCAAAATGAACAAATCAATAGACAGTCTTAACATGATTGGCTAATTATAATGGAATATCGATTCATATATACATAGCAAATATAACAGACATGTCAAACAAACACACATATTATATATAATATAAGGGGAATATACATTGTTAAAGGAGACAGGTTCATCAAAGTGAAATGGTCACAGACTAAGAGAGCAACAGAAAGAGACCACCATATATATATATATATATATATATATATATATATATATATATTATATATATATATATATATATATATGGATACATATCACTATACGGATAAGAGACTTGCACTGCGCGTCATAAAGAGCATTTCAAACAAACTACAGACCTTCATTAACAGTTGTCCCCGCTAAATACTACTCAAGATCAGATGACCGGCCAGAAAAGATTAGGAATAGTGAGGGATCTCTGGCAATGAGCGAACCAACCCAGCAGGAACCGATTGCGCAACAAGTCTACAGGAAGAAATGGAGATGGATTGGCCATACGCTGAGGAAACCATCAAGTGACATCACTAGACAAGCCATTGCTCGAGTGGAACCCAAACGGGGAACGGCGAGTTGGTCGTGAGTGTGAGGGTGACATGGAGGAGGTGGTGTGAAGAGGAGATGAAAGCATGTAGACAGACATGGAGCCAGGTGAAAACGTCGGCAGAGAACCGAACGCGATGGAGACGTTCGGCTGAAGCCCTATGTTTCTCTAGGAATTGAAGGGAATAATAATAATCCACAGAAAGAAAAAAACAGAAGTGACTGAAAAACAATTTACAGATGTCTTGAAAAAAAGAAAGCCGATTAGTTAGTTAGCTAGTATATTTGAGCATATCCAACTCATAGGTTCAATAATGTCAAGACTTTAGGGTTTGCCAAAAATACATGAAGTTGGTGTCCTACTCCATCCAACTCTAGATTTCTCAGGTTCTCATTATCATTCTGTTGCTAAATGATTGGCTGGTATTCTAGAACATATAAAGAAACATGCATGCGTATACTTGTTGCGTGACACTTTCAGTTCATCGTCTGCATACAGGGTATGACCACTACTACTGTATGACTACCACCACTGTGCGTCGGTGGCACAGTGTTTAGGACTTTCGCCGACCATGCACATGGTCCGGGGTTCGAGCCCACGCCGGCGCACACCTGATATCTATGGTTGGCCCGCAAATTTTGGGCTGCCGATATCCACGCTGAAAATTCTACACTTGTACCAAAAATACGGTGTGGAATCAAGCTGTAATCAAAAAACAAAAAAAATAACAAGAGTATTCTGTCTCTCGACAGTGAATCACTTCTCACAAATATCCACTTACGGAAACTATGCTTTATATGCAAATATCCAGAAGGAAACTCTTTAAACATTAGAATACCAACAGCGTGTTTGAAACAACTACTGATGAGGTGTACTATTCACTTTAGAACCCCTACGTGATTTCAAATTTTTCTTCGTTTCTATATGCATCCTGTAAGTATGGTATGTGCAAAGCACTGTCACAAGATTGGCAGGAGCCATTATCTGCACTCACTCTTGCAGGTGAACCGCTTGAAGTCATTGATAAGTTTGTGTATCTGGGTAGTTATGTGAGGGCTGGCGGAGGGGTGATGGATGAGATTTCCAACAGTATCATGAAAGCTAGGGTGGTATACGTTAACTTGAGCCAACTCTAGAGCCATAATGACGTTAGCTTGACTGTTAAAGATTGGGTGTGCAGTGCTTCGATACAGGCTGTCTTACTCTGCGCCTGTGAAACCTGGCCTCTCCGAGCTGAGGATGTGCGGCGGTTATGAGTGTTCGATAATCGCTGTCTCCTCAGGATTGCTTGTGTTCGATGGCACTATCGTGTGAGTAATTTTGAGGTTCGCTGGCGTGTGTTTAAACACAGTAGAGATCATCATTCATTGAGTGTCGTTATCTGGAAACACCGGCTCCTGTGCCTTGGACATGTGCTGCGAATGTCATCCCAGAAGCCTACGTACAGGTGTCTATTCGCTAGCCCTAGGACGGGATGGAAAAAGCAGAGGTGGTCAACCTATGACATTGCGTCGTGGAATGAAGGATATTTGTGTTAGTATCGGTTGGTGCGTCAAAACCCCCTGGTTGGAGTCCGAGAGATAGCTTGAATCGATATCTCGACATGGTATCGGATATGGCCAATAATAGTAATCAATAGCGAACGTGTTGCAATTCCCTTCTTTCTTCCCTCCTTGACGATAGTTGACGAATGTTGTATGAACCTATAAACATGAGGGTCTTCCTTCCAGATGAAGTTCTTCATCCGTTTACCTATATTTTTACTTTTAATCTATGTTGTTTTATTATTATTCTGTGGCGCATCCTCTTGGTGTTTGAAAAATAATAATAATATGCACCCTGACTACAACTCACTCATGAAATTATTCATTCTATTACACAAATATAATACACTTACTCAGCTTCTCTTATGCATTGACTAGTATTAACAACTACGATTATGACAGCTCATCACCTTTGCTACTACCTTCTTTCGTGAAAAAATATATATAAATGCGAATGTATAGCTAAAGGGGGGAAATAAATTCGCCGAAAAGAGCCTTTTCGCTAAATTAATTGTTTCTTTCTTTTCATTGATGCATAGAAGGGGACTGTTTACGAACGTGAACGCCCTCAAGCGGATGTATTTTTGGTACTACACAATTATAAGAAAAAGCTGTAACAGTGTCAAAACACAACTTCAGAATAACAAAATGGCTAATTCCATACATACATGTAACCATCGAAAATAATATGTACACCAGAAATCTATAATATATTGGAAGAAACAAACTTACTTTAATGGCAGCAAGATCAGCTTGTAACTTCTCTGAGAATACTGTTTCTTTATTCATAAATTCGGTTATTTTTATATTCTGCTTTTCAATTTGAAGTTTTAGAAGTTCTTCTAATTTGTCTGTAGCAGCTAACTGGGTTTCTCTATTCCAGTGTTCTGTGAGTTCCTGACGTCTATTACGCTCATGCTCATGATCAGTTCGTGAAATTGCCATCGCCTCCATCTTTTGGCGGTAGATTTCATACGCGAACAATTTGCTACCATTGAGTCAACTACAAATGTATCAAACTAACCTAGTGGCTTCATACTGTAATCGGTAATCTGTCCACCATTTCCGACAAAGCTCGTCTTCTTCTGGATCGACAGGAGTTGGTTGCCTTACTTTTAGAAGTTTGCCTAGGAGAAACCTCATTTACAAACATTATGACAAACTCTTTGCCTTTGGATATACACGCGGATTTTTCCTGAACCGTTTGTGTCCCAAATCTGCTAGTGTTTTAGCAAAAACTTCCAGTTTTGACATAACAGACAGTGTAGAAAGCTAGAATTGAAAATGGACAAGATTTATATGATATCGAACTACTAACAAACAAATCCAGTCATTCCTTAGGAAAATGACGTGAATATTGCTGCAGACGTTTTATCCGTACGAATCATACACTTAAGTTATAAGAAAAGTCAGGGTGCGATAGGATGACGCGAATTAACAATTCTCAGGATGAGAGTTAAGACATATTTTTCCCTTCGTCAACAGTTACTTCATAATTAGAAGGCTCATAGCACATATCAAACAAAGACACTGAGCATTGTAGCATAATTTAGATTAGCGCAACCAATCATCGATAGGTAAGACGACATCAGAATGAAGTCTTTCTTTAGATAAGCCGTATACAATACTAAAACACATCCACACAGATAGGACTTCAAACCACGCACTGCTCTATTCTTAAAGTGAATGACGTGCAAATTATCCGTTTATAAAGGCGCTTAATAAGTGACAAGGAACTTGCAGCTTAAGGCAGAAGCTGACAATTGATCGAAATTAGTAGTCCATATAGACCCTTTCCTCCCTTTAGTTTTACTCGGATTAAACATATAAGAACTACTAAAACATATTACCAAGAAACATGTAAAACTGATTCCTGAGAAAACCGAATACACTGAGACTTTCAATAAAAATAAAAATAGACAGCAGCACAGCAAGCGATTATGACGTATATCTGAGCTAATCCAATCATCCTTTGGGGTGGTATAATTCAAATGAACAAAATTACCGCTTGGACTGCTTCCCACTAGGAATCTACATCCCGAACTAAGTTGTAGAAATCAGAACGATATTTCACAGTTTTGAAGGTGTTTTGAGATTACCGTAAGAAAAATGAGAGCTTTCATCACAGTTGGTTGAAGGTAGCTTTACCAAAGTGGTTATGGAAAATCTGCTGAAGTGATTGGCGAATTCCACAAATCGCCGCATCGTTTAGCAGGAATGACTACGCCATTAGGGAATTCAACTATTGGTTCTCAAGAATAAAACAGAGTGACTATATACTCGCCAATGGATGATACTGCATGCTCAAAATACTCGCAACGCTATGTGAACTTCATCAGAAAATCAAATTCCCAATTAAGTCTGATTATTAACAATGCAGTTTTATTCGCACCACTATAAAGTCCTAAGTGAACTAAAGTGGTTCTTTCTCATCACAAGGCATAAGACTAGAAAACCAATGGCAAAAGAAATAAAGCGCGAGAAATCCAAAAACACAGAGAATTTAAAACAAGTTTTATTAGGAACGGCAATCAGAAAATTTAAGTTGAAATTTATAGCATTTCCCTATAACGTTCACTTTTTCTTTGAAACTGTTAACCTAAAGAAATGTAGCAAACGACTCCAGTAACGAGTTATCACACATTATCATTGAAGAAAAATACCGACAAACGCATGGCCTACCTATAAATTCACGTTAATAATGGACGAGCTATTAGTGCCATTCCGACACTGAAATAAGTACTCAAAAACCTCAGTGATGCGGAAAAAATAACTAGACGAAGAAACATTAAGCCAAACGTTTGTAACTGTGATTTGGGATAAGTCTTATGAAATAATCCAATAGCGTTTATAAATACAGAAATCAACTTTGCGGGTTGTCGGAAATAAAAGCTCCGTGAAGTTTTCGAATGAAGAATGGATAAAACTGAGGTTTCGTTTGTGCTGCTAATCAGACCATCAAACAGACTTGTTAGATAAAATCTGATAGAAAAAGATACAGGCAGATTTTGATTGGCTGTTGGCTAGCTGGCTTTCTATTGGTCTAAAATATAAGTTAAAGCGGTAATCTTTTTATTTTGACACGGAAATTTACAGTCAGTGTGATTTAGGGCTTACCTTACCATAATATAATGGCGTGTTAATTTTTTTGGTGTGATTGTAGTGTGATAGTAACACGCTATTTGGATGCATTGCTGGTGATTAAAGTAGATTAAGGTGTATGAGAATGTCTAGTAAGTGAATATAAATCAACAATAATTTCGATGCATTTACTTTAAGTCGAAATAGGATGTATGCATTTTTGATTACTAGGCGAATATAATTTAACTACAATTTCTAAAATTTAATATCCTTAATCAGTACATTAGATAAATGTATGTATTAACTAATCTACTTTTTAAGTTGTCAATTCAATGACTTATGGGATTTGTCCATACTAGGTCAGCATAAATCAAGTAAATTTCCCTTCAAACGGCTGAGAGTGACAGTTTAAAGCAAACTTTGGTTGATTATTTCGTGATGAGAGCAATTTGGAGTCAGTTATAAATTACACCGATCTGTGTCTTATTCATACGTTTTTCAGGTGAGGATTTCCGGTTCATAGCATACCCTGAATAACGGTGATTAATACGATTTATCACTTAGACCGCAGCACCACCAAGCTTAAAACAACTCGAAATTTATTCCAACCTATTCCTCGGTAATGCCTTTTCATGGTAACTGAAGATCATATTTACCCACTATGTTCTGAATGACACAGGTCGTTCTTAAAAAGATAGCTGCGTGCTGAATCAAAACTTTCCGCTCTGGAGTAACGCTAGTCCATGCTTAATATGTCCCGTGAGGGCTGGAACAACGTTGATAAGCAAACCCAATAGGTTTGATTTAGTGCCACTCATGCTGAAATATCAGCGCACAGTTTCACTGTCAAACAATGGCATAACAGAAAGGGAGTTTACTGTTACCATTATTAGCATAGTGTATGTTACTATATTGGCATAGTATACGTTAATTAGCTCAAAGAGTGCAGGTTTACAATAATCTTTGACTACCAACATAATAACTGTGAACTTCAGGCTAAAAATAAGCTAAATAGTAGCACCCAGTGACAAAAACTGACCTACACACTGCAAAACGAGCAAAACATCCAGAAAAATCTTTAAAATTCAATGGAAAACGAAATCACGAAAACATACAACTAGCCGACGCAGGAACCCATCATGACCTAGAAACTGACTGTAGCCTCTTTCATATCTACGAGCTAATCATTAAAGGCTTCTGTTAAGACCAATATAAACCTTTTCTTCACACGAGTGACCTAATGGTTATGATAAACTGAGTAAGAGCACCATGGTACCAGGGTTACGACTCAATTAGGGAGTATTAATGTGCCGACCAGGAGCTAAGCAGCACTACACTTTAAATTCACTCAGAAAACCCTGAAAAGATTTTGCAAAGCTACCTCATATATTGAGAATTCCTCGTCCAATGTCAAACGTGAGAAAGTAACGTCTACTTAGAATACACCGCTCCTCGGTCCTCCCACAATTGGACATTAGTCTGGAATTTTGCACTTCATGATTATTAGGATAGCTGATCTTTATACCTTTACTGAACTTAGGTTCAATCTCACTTTGAATGAAACTATGTGATCCTGTGAATCATTCCATTGGCGCACAATTCTACAAGAAACGAACTAGACGATTTAACCGTCTTTTCGGGACATTAAGGTGGCGCGCTCTCAACTTACCATTTATAGAGGAAATAAACAGATGGAGTAGGATAACGCTAGATCTACAATTTTTTCATTCTCAAGGTATTCATAGGAACTGCTATATAACTGCCACTGCGATTCTCAGATTGTTCATGATGTAGTGGTGGGGAATTCCCCAGAATTATTCGCCACAGCATTGATCACTGAACATTGGATGCTGCCCCTCACCGTCTCAGTCTATTTGTTTAGCTGAAGGCTTACGGTCAAGCATCCGCGCTATTTTCCACGCCGTCGTGTTACGTTCATTCTTCCGTGCACGATCCCTAGCTTAACATATATTTTCTCGATTATTAAATAAAGACTGTCCATTCGCTGAAGCGAATGGACAGTCTTTAAAATATTCAAGTTGAGTACATACACACGAAACTGAAATACAATAATACAAAAATATCAATTGAAAAATAAGCACAAAATAAAGATTCCTAAATAACACAATTTACCTTCTTAAAGGTAAATAAACATATAAACGTAAATTAGTCAATTAATCTATCAAAAAAATAATAAGTGTAGAAAAATTAGCACAGCAGCTGGTGTTAAACCCAATATTGTGTACTTTTTCTGCAGCACTGTCAGTTAGAAGTGTTTGTACATATATGTGTAATTGTGATTGATTGTTTATGTCATACGTTGATGGGGACAATATGCTCTGTGCGCGTATGTAATATAGAACAATTAGAATATATAGAACAAACAAAGTTATCAAGCATTTTAGGAGGTTAATAAAAGTATTATCGGTTCATTGAGTATATATATATATATGTTTATGAGTGTCACAATGTGTCTCATGTGTGAATTATGCCAAATGGTCGTAGAGTAAACGGTAGAAAAAAATTATTCCTATATGGCAATAAATTTACAGTATCACTGGTTCAATTCTTTTCTACGTCTGAGTCCATACGTTCCACGCATTTAAGTATCATAGATTTTCAAAGAACCTTGAATGGTTGAAATGCAGAGGCGTGAAATGTCGAAGGAGGTGAAAAAGAGTCTGCGAAGGTATTTTGCAGAGAGTTGACTGATCATCCCTCGATAAGAGATTACAACAGGAATTTGCGTGATTCTTTGAACTGTATGTCCCGTTGTAGACAGGAATCGTTTACATGTGACAGCTATCGTTGGAGCTCCGTATTTTGACATCTTCGACGCATGGCTGATGTAAATGTAGGCATTGCTGCAGACTGTTACGTCGAGAATGTATGCCACACCGTCTAACAGGATAATCATATCTAGTTGTCAGAAAGTCGTGGGCGTTGGGACACGCGGGTGGATGTAAAATCTGGTATTGGATTTGCGGAGTTTGTTGGCGATCAGCTTTAGGACGTCGTTGTGTCTCCTGCATCTGACCTCATGAGAAAGAGCACAATGCTGAAGAATGTGTTGAAGATTTTCTGGTTGACCACACCCGCCTCTGCAGTTGATGTCGACTCTAGGACGTCCCCACGCATTTCTCGTTTCTGTGCCCGAAAATCTCCACGCAGTTGAACGGCCCGTACATAGAGTTCGGGCAAGACCATTTCAGGGTTGCGAAGCCACTTGTGAGATTCAGAACATGTTGTTTTCGTCAAACCATAACCATCCGCTGATGAGTAAAGCCGTTGTGCCCAGCTTTCATGTGCTTCTTCTGCAGATGTTACTATTTGCCTGTGGGCCTGAATCGGAAGATTGCAGATCCTAAGAGAAGGCGTGAAGGTGGTGGAGGACGCTATGCTGCGTGTGAGCGGATTTCTGTTGTTGAGCAGTGCCTCGATTCTTTGGCGCCTATGGCTTGGAATCGTTGTTGAGAGATTCATGATTCCCAGGCCTCCCTTTTTGATATCAGCGTGGAAAAATGCAGTCGGAGTGTCCTTCATGAGGTGAATCTATCGGCGGACAGCTTCACGAATAAGTCTGTCCATAGTTTTCAGGGTGTTCTTGTGAGTGATGCTGAGAGTCAGTGGGTAGAGTAGACGATGAATCAGATTGTTTTTCAGGATTTTAATTCGTTGATTAGGCTTGAGGGGGGCGCGTTTCACATTGTCTAAGCATCCATTGAAGACGCCCACATGATCGAAGCAGCGCCTGCCTTTGTAATTGAAAGGAACGCCCAGATAAGTGAATTCCTCTATTGGCGAGATGGCTGGAATAAACTGGCAGTTGATATTGATGATGGTTGGAGAAAGAGCCATGATTTTACGCTGTCTGTCAGCGACTATGTTGATTGTACGGCCTTTGTTGACGCTGATCAATAATCCTGCAAGTTCCAGCGAAGCGGCTATTCAGCTGATTTTGTTTTGGAGAGCCGCAGCGTTTGGAGCTAGGATGATGAGATCATCAGCATATGCTATGTAGTGTAAAGAATGACCATCAACGTAGATGGGGTCATAGGCTTCAAGAACATTGAGTATCTTATCCATAGATATGATGAAGAGAAGCGGCGACAGTGGGTCATCCTGTTTGACCCCCGTGTTGCATGACACTTCACTTCGTGGAGAAGACTGTAGGAGTTGGAATAGTAGTTTGTAAGATATTCTCTTAGCATTAAGGACGCATCAAAAATTTCAGCCACCATTAAAATTGTTTGATGTAGGACACTATCGAAAGCTTTCGAAATGCCGAGAATAGCTATTGCGCAACTTGTAATAATAATAATTTGTATTTTCATATAAACATAAATTTACATGAAAATGCATGCCATTTTTACAGGCACGATCAAGCATGGTATAATGTCAAATCTTAAATTGTCTACAAGTTAATAATGTTTCAACAGTTAAATATTTGATACATATATATAATTACACTCATTGTCTGAACCAGGCCGTATAGTTATTGAATTGTACAGTTGTCCTCCAGGTTGAGCGGGAAAATCGACTTCGTTTCGTTTTCATCCCGTGGTTGTAGGCATACGATAACCAACCAATATTGAGGTAAGTACAACGTTTACAAGGGATTGGAAGCTGTTTTAGAAAAGTCAAAGTGCTAATGTGAATCATTAAAGTGTAATAGATTAAGTGAGTGAAATATATCATTAATAAACACATTTATATAGAAAACAGAATGGGGAAGTAATTAATCCTTAGGCCGACAACGTTCATTTGCAATGTATAATAAAACCAATATATTTTGTACTATCATGATGTCCACTTTTGGCTTTAATACAATTATTTTCAAGCCAGTTGTTTTTATTTCATGCCTTTTTGTCTATTTGGTGCACAACCGTACCCTCCAGAGAATAGGAATAGAATAAGTCGAATCAAATTCATAAAGAGCTATAAAATGTTAGGTTTAATGGAATATAATGAGGATCAAGTAAAGACGTTATTAGAAAATAAGTGAGACAAGATATTGTGAAGTGGTATTTAAAGATCTGACAATGGATAGCAAGTTAATTTATAAGATGCCCCATAAATCTGTGCAGATCCCACGTGGTCGCATCTCAACAATAGGCTGAGCGAATGGTATATATTTAAAGGTAGAAGCATGATCTGTCAAGGCGTTCATTATTATCTTTTTCAAGATAAAGATCTAAGCCCTCATAAAAATCAGAAATATCTCGAGCCTTTAATTTGTATATTGCTGTTCCTGCAGAATGGGGCGATTCACCTTAGTGACCACCACCATATCTACTGATCAGCTAGCAACACCCTCCCTCCTTTTTTGATGTTAGGCTCTGAGACTATGATTATTATGGCTACCGCAAATATATTGCTTGGTACCAGACATGTTCGTACCCCATATTCCATCTCCCTAGCTTTCTTAATGAGTGCTTCCAATAGGTCTCCACGTACATCTTTACGAACATATTATATATGTGTGCATGCATCCTGATGAACAGATTACTTTATAAGAAGTTAAAACCTTAAAGAGTAAAACGAATAGGTATTGTGAATAGTGGAGCAAGATTTAGCAGAACACTATAGTTAAGGTTCAATTTAGGTAGTATGGACTGAAGGTAAGGTCGGTTGGCAGGACTTAGTGTCTTATATATAGTAAACATCTGACATTGCAAAGTAACGTGTCTAGACATATTATAAAAAGATATTAACACAGAACCAACGAAATTTTGGCATTTTTAACAATACTGCAGTGTGTGTATACTGAAGAATGGTGGTTAGTCTACAGGGAGCCGTAGAGTAAATCAAACCATATATGATAAGAGTATAATCAATAATATAGTTCGTATATCAAATATTACACTAGGTTCAATAATTGAGTGTTATAAGGGAAACAAGCGTGGTAAAGCAAGAGAACATTTGATGCATAAATATTTTAATTATTTTAAGTATTTTAATAACCATCTAATTTAAGAATTGAACATGCATGATTAATAAGTATTATTATATTAGTATATACATATGTAAAACGTTAAAAGGTGTGGATGCTATTACAATTATTTCCAGTGTTACTTTTACCAACACAACTTAGTGAAAATTATAGAGAATAGAAATCAGTAAATTAGTTAACGTTCGCTGCGTGAGTATTAGAGTCGAGATATACGTATGTGACTATACTGAAGACTGGACTGGCCTTCAATTTCCGTTCTACCAACAGTTGTGGTCTTTTAGACGAGCTAGGGTGGACATGTTAAAGTGTCTTTCTAGGCTCCGTTTGAACCCATCAGGGTTTTCACAACATCTTATTTCAGGTGGTAGTTGGTTCCAAAGAGTGCAATATTTTATGGTGAAAAAGTTTGCCCTAATGGATTTTCTGTGGGTAGCCACCTTGACAAGGTAGTCGTGGTTTCGCAGCTGATATGATTTAATATTTTCCCAAGTTATGGATGAGTTACTGTAGCAGTGTTTCCTAATGACTTTGAAGAGTAGAAATAGGTTGCACTTCACTCTCCTTAACCACAGAGGCTCTAATTTCAGACGTACACACCTGTCAACATATTCCACTTGTTGGTCGAACCCTATTATGCGTTTCGTGAGGAATCTCTGGACACTTTCGATTTTTTTCTGTCTACAGTCCTGAGGTTACTAAATAGGAGAGCACAATATTCAAGTTTGGGACGGATACATGTCCTATATATAGCTAATCTTGCTTCTTGGGTGTAGAAGTTACGCAGTACAAAGCCAGTAAGTCGTTTACAGTCAGATACAACCTTATTTGCATGATCGGAAAAGGATAAATCTGAGTATGTTATCCCGAGATCTGTGACTGTGTTCAGTTTTGAGAGGAGCTTACCGTACATATATAGGCACATTATCGGTTTCCAGCGTCCAAGGTGGGTTATACCGCACTTGTCTGGGTTGAAAGTCAGTTGCCACTTTTCGCTCCAATCGCCTAGATCATTTAAGTCTTGTTGGATCTTGCTTTCGACGCTCATATCACCGTACCCATAATCATATACTATCTTGAGATCATCTGCAAAAAGGTATGGCTTGCCATACTTGATTACAGAGACTATGTCATTTATAAATAAGAGGAATAGAATAGGGCCAAGAACACTACCTTGTATTACACCACTGGTTATCGGCTTTGAGGAAGACAACTGGTGGTTGATTTTGACTAATTGCTCTCTTTCTGTGAGAAAAGAACTTATCCATTTGTGAAGATTTCCGGTTATTCCGTAGGATTGGAGTTTTGTTAGGAGTCTGATATGTGGGACTTTATCGAAGGCCTTGCTAACGTCAAGAAACAATGTTGTTACCGAACGCCCATTATCAATGCTTTGTGTGATGTAGTCAAAATAATCTAAGTGGCAAGTAATGCACGACCTTCTACTTAAGAAACCGTATTGGGATGGGGATAGTAGGTCATTTGACAGCAAGTACTGAATGATTTGAGTCTTAACTATCTTTTCCATTACACGTGAAACTACAGACGTGATGTTGATGGGGCGGTAGTTGTTGATATCAGCTATAGGCCCGTATTTATGGATAGGTACAATATAAGACTTCTTCCAGCAGTTAGGGTATGTCCCATCGCTTAATGAAATTGAGTATAACTTGAGTAAGAGTAAACTCATGTCATTACCACCTTTTTTCAGCAGAACGGAAGATATACCGTCTGGGCCAGTAGTGTTACTAAGCTTAAGATTTGCGACAGCTTTATCGATCTCATGTGTGGTGAAAATTATGTCACTTAAACATTCGTCTGTTTTACGTGGGAAATCCACGACTTCATCGTTCTCTAAGGTGTATAATCTGGCGAAGTGCTTGCTAAACAGTTCACATATCGCCTCATTATTTTCGTAAGCAATGCCGTCTAAGTATATTATTTTCGGATAGGGTGTTTTGGAGTTCATCAACCTACTTTTAAAAAGTTTGGCTATTTCTCCTGAGTTATGCGGTGCATGAATGGCCTGCATTTCTTTGTTTCTGAGGCCTATATTTCTCAACTCTTCAATTCTACTGAGAAGGGACGTTATGGCAATTAATGACGATAAGTCATGATATCTGTAGTATTTTATTGAGTGCTTACGTAGACTTCTTCTAAACGATGTCGGAATATAATCACTTTGGGGGAATCTGAAGTTAAGAATCTTCTCGGGTGCAATGACGTCGTGAATTGAGTTAATATTCTGATAGAAGTTGTTAAGAATTGCATCTAAGGACTGGTTCGAAAAGTACGAGTCCCAATTAGAACATCTAATTAGGTGCTGATACAAGTCCCAGTCAGCATGTGTGTACAATCTCATAGGTATCTGGCCAGCTTCATCTCTGCGTTTTGTTTCAGGAAAGATGTCAAAAGAACAAACTACTATTCTATGGTCACTACCTGGAAATTCATGTCCAACATGTACGGTAGATGGCGTTATGTTGTTCGTGAAAATAAGGTCTAGGATATTTGCGGATCTAGTGGGTGAATTTATGTGTTGTGTCCACCCTCCTGTGACGATGGAATTTATGAGATTATCGTACCTTTGGGGTCCTCGGAGTGAAGACCATGATACTTCTGGCAAGTTGAAATCGCCTCCGATAATTTTATAACTGAAAGGAAGATTGGCTGTAACATTAAAGATATTGCTAAGCATATTATCATATTCCCTGCTGGATGAAGGGGGCCGGTACACACAACCCACAAGTATAGGTTTACTTCTGACAACTTTTATTTCGACCCAGATCGAGTCATTGAGTTGTGACAGAATTGGGTTACTAAACTGGGTTGCACACATGGATTGTTCACAGTAAATTAGTGTTCCACCCCCACGACCTGTCCGTCTGTCCCCCGAAAAAGGTTGTATTTATCAATCCTTAGGCTGTCATTGGAGATTTCACTTGTGCACCAGGCTTCGGTGATCATAATCAATGACGGTCTGCATATAGAAGCTATTGTACTTAGTGCTAAATGTTTGCTTAGAACTGATCTCGTATTTACTAGGATAATAGATAAACACTGGCTATGTGGTTTCAGTGAGCGGACAACATCTTGGTAAAATAATCCGTGAGTATCCTCTATATACATGTTATCAGACTCATTTACCAATATCTTTGGATCGTAGGAAGACTTCAGGTAGATTTTTGAGGTGGTAGTCAGGGATGGGCTTACGTTTGGATATGGTATGCAGTGAGAGACACCTGTGTGATAATCAGATATTAATATTTTAGAGATATTAGTATCCGCGTTTGGTGTCGACACTGTGTCAGCTATCTCCCGGGAAATATGCCTTGCCCTAGCTGTAGACTGTTCGCTATGCCAGCAAGGAATTGATCCGATATCATGCGTGCTATATGCATGATTCCAGGTGTTTCTGTTAACTGACGCTGGTGAAAATCCTGCCCTAAGGTATAACCGATATGTGTATTCGGTAATTTGTTGCCAGTATAAGAATGAAGTGTTGGTATCTGTTTCTGGTATTCATCAGACCATGGCAAGTTTTGTGCAGAAATCGGCACATGCTCCCCACTAGACACATAAGATATATGAATGGGTTCTGTTGGCTTGCTAAATGTGGTCTGTGGCCGATGTTTGGGGTATTTTCTATAACTTTCAGTCGACAGAATATTAGAAGTGGGCTGGTTGACAAGGGGTTTACGTAGTGGATGTGCAGAACAATACCTACTACCTTGCTGTGCTGTTTGTCTAGAATTAGGGATTCGATAAAATTGGCTTTCCACTTGGCACCAATTAGGCCTACCCCTAGGAGCTTCGTCTACCATATTTGACTTTCTCTTACAAAGAAGGCCTACAGGTGCTTTCGTCTCTTTCATATCAAAGGGCTTTCTTGCTCCGGGTTTAGTATTTAATTTATTTACTTCTTTTTCCCTATCTTATGATCAACTGGCTGATGATGGCTAACAGGGCAGCCAGCACATGCTATGTAGGGTTTCTGTGGCTTGAACACCTCATGAGCTTTAGTTTTCTTAATGGAAATGGGACGTTTGTCATAACGCCTAGAAAACTTGCCAACTTGGGTGGCTACATTCGACTGGTGCTTCACAGAGTGTGGATTGTCAGACTGAGGAGTAACTGACTTATAAGGCAATGGTTGGACCACCAGTGGGATGGGTTTTGATGGTTTCGGTGTCTTGACTTTTGCGTCAGTGTGAAAACGATGTATTTCAACATTATTTCCCGTTGACTCATCTATGTCCACCATTTCAGTGTCAGCATCAATATCGTTATATAATGCTTGGCTAACATTAGCCAGTGCCTGCGAAAATGTCTGTTGCATGCCGTGATCAGATATTTCAATAGACGGAATAACGCACGGAACATCATCTACAGTTATCCTATTAGAGTTATCAGGGTTCACTGTTCCTGAGCGGCATCGCCTTTGGCATGGTGTTAAATCAGGTGCAACCCTAATGTTAGTGTATGGTGTTGAAGAGCCTATTGTCTTACCCGATTTCAGAAAATTCCTGGCTTCTTCAGTAGACCTAAACTTGAAAAGCACAGGACACGGGTGGTTTGCAGATTTCTTACGAAGACGCAAAACCTGACATTCTGTCAACGACATATTACAAGCCTTTAGACACGAATTCTTAAGTTTGGCAATCGGCTCTCTGTCTGGAATGTTATAGGCCAAGACGTTATGTGAAGACATAATCCTCTTAACAGCTTCTTCAGCCAAATAGTCAATTATGCGCTCGGATTTGATTAGTGATTCAAGACATGTTTTGTGATGGGTCACACAGTTGCGTGAGAGGCATAATGCTGTCAAACTTGCTCTGTAGTTCTGCTATTGACTTCTGAAGTGTCAGTAAATCATTTTTGCTACAAGCCGCATTCTCTGTTAATTCCTACATGATATCAGATACCATAACTCTGGGTGTGGCTGGTGTAAAAAGTGTAGAATTGTCAACGGAGCTGAGGCCTTCAGATGGCTGACTAGTATTAGATCTCAGTCTCTTAACGGTACTTACACGTTTGATAGACTTAACCATTACAGAAATAAGAAACTTCACAATTTCCGGAAAAAAAGTCTTGAGGATATAAAAATAAGATAGCTGTATTATCGAAGTATCAAAACAACAACGATAAACAGATGTATATTGCAAAATAAAAAGTCAGACTTTCCTTTACAGAGTTTGCTGTGGATAAAGTCCTGAGTTCCACGTGGTTAGATAGGGTATCCGAAGATTCTTGATGTAGATTTCACGAGTGAATGCTATATGTTGTTCCAGTTGATACAATACAATCCTTGTTGACTATGGATAACTGGATAATGTGAGGAAAGCGGCTAATTTCCAAAATATCAAGGAAAAATGATTCACGCAGAAACTGAACACCTGTAGCGCAACAGTTCAAATCCTATAGTTGGAGTGCGCTTCTCTCAAGATGGTGTGAAGATTGGTCGCTTCGAAGCAGCCATCACGTTGCAGGAAGGCAAACTGTAGTTTTTCCATTGGAAATGATCTGGACCAGCGCTTAGCGATAATCTTGTGTGGACAGCGCGTAACGACAGAAGTTATGGAGATAGGCCGGAAGTCAGTAGGGTTATCCGGGTGTGATGTCTTGGGAATGAAGGTGACCCTTGAAGCTGACAATGGTGAAGGTAGAAAAGATGTCAGCAAAAGAGTGTTTAGATACCCAGCCAGACTAGTGTGGTTAATTTTCTGGAGGTCCCTGGCAGTTATGCGGTCAACACCGGCCGCGGATGTGACCATTTCTTTTAGTGCCCATTTGATCTCTTCAGTTGAAACTGGGGCGATCAGGTCGTTATTAGTTGGAAGGTATTCCTAAACCGGTCTAGTGTCTGGTAGGGCTGGGCGCGTGAAGGTTTCTATCCAAAATTCATTGAAGCCTCCTATAGTGGAAGGCTGACATTTAAACGGGTCTCTCCATCTGCCATCAAGTACCGTGTTCGCAGCATCTTTTGGCGAAGGGTGGAAAAGCGTTTGCATGTGGGCATATAAAATGCGACGCCTCTTCTTGTTGTTTAAGTTTGATGGGAGACCGGAGACGTATCGCTGCCTAGATGGTTTCCATCTTGTGGGGAACAGCTGTTGGGCCTGCTTATCCAGAAGTTGACGTGTCTCCTCAAGAGTAATATCATTCGCATATAGTTGCAGGATAATTTATCGAGTGGATTCAGTGTCCAGCCGCTAAGATGAATTTGCCAGTTGTGTGTTGATGGCAACCATGAGGTTAGCATGTATATTGTCCATGCGGAGGCTTCTATGGAGTGTCATATTCACTAGGGGAGTCAAACCATCTTGAGTGAGTCGAGTAGTTGGCATAATTTGTCGCTGAGCTTCGTGTTCAAAGATTGGAGTGGGTGAAGTTCGCTTGGGCGAGAAGGCGTTGATAGTATAAGCTGGAACTGATTCGTCAATATCAATAGTATCCAGAAGCGGTCGGATCACTGACACAGCAGTGGGAGAATACAAAGTTGTTCTGTTGACGGTACTTATTGCATAGTGGTACTGCGGTATTTGCATTGATTGGGCGGATTCATTGAATACGGTGTAATCATTAATGACGGGAAATTGAAGGGCTCGCTGTTTCTTCAGCTGAGTCGGCATACTCGATGAGATTATAACAGTTGGAGTTGAAGTTGTTCTGCATGGACTTGTAGGAGCAGAGATTGATCTGTTGACAGTGAACACATCAATGGGCGAGGTACTTGGCTCAATTTGGCGATAAGACGTAGTTGAAGTGAGGACTATTGTTGGTAGAGACGGATTAAGTGTACGTCTGCATTTTAGGTTGTGTAGACGCTTACAAAGCGTTCCGGCGGTGCGGTCGCCAATGGTTTCAGCGACAAGAGCGAAGAACTGTTTAGGCGTGAGTGAAGGGGAGTCGAGACATCTGGCAGTTGAAATCAACGGAGTGTCTTCTTGAGCAAACCAGGTTTGAGGCCTTGAACGTATATACAGTGATGATCTAGTAGCAAGGCTTTCATGTGATGATGCAGGTGAGGATGGAGTCGAATAGGAACCAATGGTTGGTGCAGAGCGCGATGATGACGGGACAAATGTCATCCATTTGAGTTTTCGCAGACGGCGTTTGATGGCTTCAACTGAGCGATGTGGCAGATGGTCATGTAGGTGTTGATACAGTTCGGCTTTGCTGTTGAATCTATCGACTGCTGCGTCTGCTAACATCAGTAGGGTGAGTTCTTCATTTTGGGACCAACTTCGTCGTGTTCGACGGTCGTTGAGGGGGCGACGAAGAAGGACCTCATTGTATTCGACGGGGTGGATTTGGCGCAGATGTTGAGATAAACCTCTCGGAGTAGCGAAGCTTGAAGGACAGTATATACACAGGTATCTGGAGACACGATTGAGGATGAGGACTGATTGAACGCGTGGAGTGAGGTGGTGATGGCTTGGATGTGATGGGCGAAAGATGAGCTGCTGGCAGTTGGGAGATGAGGAAAGGAAAACGGGAGGCTGATGTTTGAGGATCAGCTTGAACCATGGCAGAGGCCATGGATTGTGATGAGGGTTGGCTTGACATAGCTGACATGACTGGAGAGTGCGGTATCGCAGGCTCGAGTGTGGAGGACAACCAACGGTGGACTGTTAGTTGTGCCACGGACCGTTCATAGGCCCTCACTCGTGGCTTGACAAATGGTTAAACCAAAATAAACAAAACAAACAAAAATAAAAACAAACGAAGAAAGTACTATTGTAAAAGACTCCACGTAATCATTTTGGGATTGAAGCAGAGAAGGCCGTAAATGAATGAGGGGGAGGACGTGATTTGAAAGAGACCACTTTCTAAGAAAATAAGAAGGATATGCAGCGTCAAAAAGGCTATAAATCAAAAGAGCGTGAAGAGAGGCCTTGAGAGATGCTAAGAACAACAGAAGAAGGCGAAGAAATGTGAAAGTTACATCAATTCGAGAAAGGCGACGAAATGAATACAGTGATGATGTGATGGGGGACGTCGATTTTTAAGGGTCAAGACTGTCAGAGATACCGTTTGGAATAAAGCTGTTATTATTGCTATAGAGTGTCGAGATGGGTATCAAACTAAAGATCTCGATGAGAGAAGTCGAGGAATACCAAGAACGAAGAAAAAGGTAGAGAAATGTGGAAGATACAGAGGGACCTCACAACTTTTACACAAATGATACGAGTGTGAGGATTTTCAGTCAACAGGGTGAAAAATGATGGGAGTTGTTTTGGATGGTTCACGGCAGAGATATTTGGACAAAGAAGAAAAAGGCTGAATAAATCTGAAATACTAGAGGTGAGATTAAGAGGGAAGATGGAAAAACGTCTCGTGGAGGGAAGCAGAAAGGTGATGACAGGATAAAAAGTGGCCTCGGTCTTACTAGATAGACCAAGGGAATTAAAAAGAATGATTGGTAGTGTCACTGTCACTAGATCGGAAAATTTTTTATGGAGAACAAGGTACTTTTTCGACAAAAATAGCCGAAGGCACCAAAAACAAAATGGTGTGGAAGAGAAATGAACAAATAATGGGGATAAAATAGGTACCAAAATATTCAGCTCAGCGAGCTGCAACTGACAATTACAATTTCAGAAAGTTAGAATGAGATATAAGAGAAATAATAAGTGAAAATAGTGGGAATTCACTGTTTTTCAGTCAGACACTGGAAGTTAACAAGCAAAAGTCGTGAGTTCAGATAATTCCTTGGTGAAAAGTAAATGAAAAGAACAGGTTTGGGGACTGGTAACACCGTGCTAAAATTAATGGAGAAAGAACTTATAGTAAAGATGAAACTAACGAAGAAGTAAAATTCCGAAAGTCCGAGATTAAGGTAGGTTCGGACTGTCACACAGTTGAGAAGACTGGAGATTAAAACTTCAAATTATCTCTATAATCAGCACTAAGTCAATGAAAATAAACTATTATGAACAAAAACGACAGCTATTAACTGATAATAGTCCTCCTGTTGGGACAATAAAAATGTTGAAAAGGTGGCAACTTGAGTCAAGGGTAGAGTTCGTCGAAAAAACAGAATAACCGGTAAATAACTACAGATTTAGCACCAAATGGATAATATCCGACGTAAAACTTCGAGGAATTGCACAGACTCACCGAATTGAGCCTGATATATCCCATAAAATATACATCCAAAACCTGCAGAGGGCAGGGTCAGTGAAAACAGAGTTTACACAATAATTCCAAGGCTTAAATGTATCACTAATGTTTTTCTATATCTGGAATGTGAAAATTCGAAAGTTTATAGCAGATATTGTGTGTAAATAGCTTGTTTACGGTATGAAAGAGTTCAAACACAAATGTAACGCAAGAACTGCTGCTGCGATTCTCAGATTGTTCATGATGTAGTGGTGGGGAATTCCCCAGAATTATTCGCCACAGCATTGATCACTAAACATTGGATGCTGCCCCTCACCGTCTCAGTCTATTTGTTTAGCTGAAGGCTTACGGTCGAGCATCCGCGCTATTTTCTACGCCGTCGTGTTACGTTCATTCGTCCGTGCACGATCCCTAGCTAGTTAAGCAATCATATTCACACTCCGACTTGGTCCCTAAATATACTTCGTAATTTGGACGATCAATTCTATTCTTTTGCTTCGTCTTTGGCCTATGCCGAATGAATAATTAGGAGTTGTGGATACTGGGTTCCGCATTAGCAAAAATTGTACTATCCGTTGAAATCAGCGCCTTAAGTCTTTGTAATGACATAGGATATTTGACAAGGGTTTCTCCTCATTATTATTATTGCTCCCTTGAGTTATGATGTAACATAGTGCTTCAACTGCACGTCTCCACTTGCTTCTGTCTTCTGCTGTACTTTTAACCCACATCCATGTTAGTCCATACTATTTCAACTCCTCAACTCTTCACACGATCTCCTCCATGTCACCCTTGCACTAACATCCCACTCGCCGCTTCCCTCTCGGCCTGGTTCCACTCGAGCAGTGGCCTGACGCGTGCGCGATGTCACCCAGCGGCCTCTTCACCTCTACGAGTGTCCAATATATCTCCACTTTCTCCTGCATATTTGTTGGTTGGCGATTGATTCTTGTTTTCTTTGTTCCCATCCATAGTTTCTTGTTGGTGATTCTTTCCGGCCCGGCCATCTGATCTTCAGTATTGAGCGAAGACAGTTGTTAATAAAGGTATGAAACAGGCTGTTGGAAATATTCTTTGTCACCCGCCAAGTTTCTGATCCGTATAGAAGAACTGACTGACTTGACGTTTTTGTATTGAAAATCCAACCGAATTTTGTTGTTGATGCTGGCTGAGTGACGAAGATTTCCAGATTGTTTCAGGTTGATGAATGTGTTTCTCGCCTTCCCGATTCTCGCTCATTTGACATCCTCGTCCGTTCCGACATCCTGTAGTTGAGACAATGCTCCCTAGATAAGTGATGAATGAAGTAACCTCTTTCAAATCCCTCCCGTTGATGGTGATTGACGTTGGATGTTGTTGCTGTTGTTGGTTGGTTATTTTCATAACCTCCGTCTTGTCTATGTTCACTGGAGTCCTGTCTTCCCGGCTGCTTCTTCGACCAGTTTTCGGTTTTCGCTTGTAAGTCTTCGATTTTTGTGACATCAAACATAAATCATCCACGCGCGAAATCTTGATTGCATTGAAAACTTCAGCTTTCGTTGGAGGATTGGTGTCAACTTGCAGTTGTGTGCACGCTGTTGTTAGTATTTCTGGACGGGTTGCAGGTGATGGTCGGTTCAAGAGTCCTTTGAAGTGGTCTGCTCATTGTTTAATCTGGTTTTCTTCCTTGGTAATTGGGTTCCCTTGGCTGTCTTTTATAGGTTTCGCCTCATAATAATAATTCATATTTCGTATAAACGGTTTTTTTACAAGACAAGTTATCTGCGTTCTGCTGATTTCTTCGAGAACTAACGGATATTGCGGTACCTGTGTATTGGTTGGAATGCTCAGTCCCAGGCTCAAGTGTACATCTTTGCAGGCGACCGATGCCTACAGAGTCTTTGCGACCTTTGTTGTCAAGCACAAATTGTCTTTGCATACGTTTTATGACTTTAAATGGTCCACTGTACGGAGATTCCAGAGGGCAACGTGCAGAGTTACGACGAACAAATACATGTGGAGAAGTTTTTAAACTTGAATGGACACAGACCTCTGTTAACTGTGGTCGGAGGGAAGCAGGTTTGACTGAACTCATAGCATATGTAAGCCTGCTGACGTGTGAGGCATGATCTTCTTCTGGTGGGAAGCTGGGGTGGAAACAAACCTGCACGGCAGTCGGAGTGTTGTGCCATATATCAGCTCGGCAACAGTGCAACCACCATCAGTTTTCAAGGCATTCCGGACGCCTAGGAGTGATTCAGTGCAGCATATATTATTTGCACCTGATAACCTCGCCTTCAACTGTTGGTGTAGACGCTCCAACATACCATTAGCTTTAGGATAATAGGCTGTTGTTTCACAACGCATACAACTTATGATCTTACTCAAGGCAAACAATAAGCCACTTTCGAATTGCCGTCTGCGAGAATGGGCATCCGAAACTTGCGATCCACCTTCCGATAAAGACGCGTACGACTATTTCAGCCAATATATCCTTGAGAGGTACTGTTTCAAGCCATCGTCGATACAGATTAAGATGTGGGTACATCCATGAGTTTTCGGAAGGGGTCCAACCAAATCTATATGGACGTGGTCAAAACGAGCGTCAGGGATAAGGAAGCTGCCAAAAGATCTTTTGGTGTGCCTCACTACCTTGCACCTTCGGCAAGCTAAGCACGTGTGTGCCCATTCCCTTACCTCTTTATTATTATCAGGCCAACGAAACCGACTAGTTATAAGGTTGACGGTTTTCGAATACCTGGGTGGGATAAGCCATGCAACGTATGAAGACGTTACGGCGATAACTTTTAGGCACGATGGGGCGAGGAATTCTAGTGGAAATGCCTCATAGAATAGTGTCTCTCCCCATATCTAAGGGTTTCCCGGCTAATTGTAGATTTGTTTCTGACAACTCATGTTGAAGCCCAGGATCTTCTTTTTAAAGACGAGCCAGTTTTACCAGGTCTATGCTGTCTATTTTATTGAGGGAAAAAATGCGCCATAAGGCATCTGCCACAGTGTTGTCTACTCCGGATACATGATGAATATCCTGTATAAACTTTGAAACGTTGTCGTGATTCTCTAGGTGAATACTTATCTGAATTTGAGTTCAGATAGTAAGTCAGAGGTTTGTGGTGAATGAAGACTATGAATTCACGAACCCCTACTGAATGTCGGAGGTGGCGTAAAGCGCAATGCATAGCCAGAAGTTCCCTGCCGAATACACTGTATACTGTTTCTGCTAATTGTAAGCGCCTCGAGAAAAAGGTGAGTGGTTGCCACTCTCTGTTGACTTGTTGTTGCTGAACTGCGCTGATTGCAGTGTCTCATGCATCAACCGAGATACTTAACGGTGCCATTGGATTCTGATATATAAGAAGGGTAGCATCTGCGATAGCTATTTTAGCCTAAGTTAAAGCTTTTTGTGCGTCGCTGGTGCAGCGGTTAGAACGCTCGCCAACCATGTACATGGTCCGGGGTTCGATCCCCGGCCGACTCACTCCTTTACCTCACTAAGCCAGAAATAATGCTGGTAAAGAGGAGAGGTTGGGCATGAGGCTAGCAACCTCACCCTGTAAAAATAAACACTGCTAGAGAAAATTCAAGCCACTAGCTTGAAGCCCTATCTCAATCACGTCTCAAAAACTGTTAATGCCTAGCTCTTGCTACGCCTGGCCTCTCGCTGTCCCTTGAAGCCCTTCAGAAACGCTTAGTCCTAACAGACTCGAAAAGCAGAACATCCGTTGGCGACTCGAGAATTCTTTATTCTATCACCAACACACAAGCAGCACAATAAACTAAGGTCTATGAACAAATATTACAATAAGAAATCACGATATTACTTCTGACGGCTTTTCTACGTTCTTTTTGAACAGCGACCGATGAGACAATGACTGGTGTATTGATGCCTCCGCGAAAATATAGGGAAGTTGGGTTGGAGCTAACGACCATGAATCGACCGTTCAATCTTCAGCTTAATTGACACATTATGTTCCACTGGGAACGTGAAGGAAGAATCTTTTAGAGGAAGCATTTTGATCAAACGCGACAAGTTCGATGCACTTGTCATGCCGTTGGAAAAGGTGTGTCAGTGACTGAATAAGGGAAGAACATTTAGAAATGAATCATCGGTAATAACTTAGCGAGCCTTTAGAATTAAGAAGACTTTTCACTGTCTGTGGCTCTGGAAAGTCCAGTATAGCCCCAACTTTACTAGCCGGTGAGTGAATACCATTGCGGTAAATGGTTTCGCCGAGAAAGCCGAGTCAGTCAACGCCTACCTGGCACTTTTTAATATTATTGGTAACACCATGTAGCCGTAACCTTTCGAATGCCGAGTACAAGTGACTAACGTGAGTTTCCTTGTCTGAACTGGCCGACCATGCACACGGTCCGGGGTTCGAGCCCACGCCGACGTACACCTGATATCTATGGTCGGCCTGCGAAATTTGGACTACCGATATCACATGCTGAAAATTTCATACTTGTACCAAAAATACAGTGTGGAATCAAGCTGTAAACGAAATATAAAATATAAATATATATAAATATATGATGCAGTCGTCTCAGTATGCGTATACAAAGTCGAGGCCACGAAATACTCCTTCAGTGAAGCGTTTGGATGTTTGGCATACGTAGAAATTCAAAAAGTCCGAAAGGCGTAGTGATAACCATCTTCGGAATATCTTCCAGTGCCATCGGAACTCGTCTATGTGCTCTAAATGATTCTGTTTTCGAGAAGAAAGCTGCACTGGATAATGTGACAGCAATCAGGAGTTGTTCTGAAATTCACTCGCTGGCAATCACCAGTGGGTCGCCCATTGTTGCTGTCTTTTTCGGTACCACATGCATTGGAAATACCCACGGGCTATTTGATGGCCGAATGATGACAGGGGTGAGCATATGGTCGAAGTCACTTCTAGCGAGTCGTAGTTTGTCAGGGGCAAGTCGTCGTGCCTTATGTGTTACAGGCTGTCCTGAGGCGCATAACATTGCTGGTTATTCACGGAAGATCGTCAGAGGGGCAATTAAGTTCCGGGCACTTACCAACAATCGGTTGAAGAGTTGGGCCAGCTATCTTCTTCTTAACCACTGGTAAGCTGTGACCTACATAGACAGTCTAGTGGTACCATATACCAGTAATTTCCCGCGAACATCTACGAGTAGATCATGATGTTTAAGTGGGTCCATATCAATATAGGTATTGTGACGTCAGCGAGAAGGAAAATCCATTGAATTGGTTCGCATAGACCTACGTTCAGATAGACGCATTTCCTACCAAAGGTAGCACATGGTTTTCTATTCGCAGCCTATAAGATGAAAACAGATTCCTTCTGCCGGTCTGCTGCTGTGGTAGGAAGGACGCTGACTATGGCGCCTGTGTCGCTTGAGCACCGGCTGTCATTGAATAATTCACGGATGTAAAGTAGGCGGTTACTTCCACCGGCGACGGTTGCCTCTTACGCGTACCGGCGGAATAGATTCACATAGTTCTCGAGACTCTGCGAAAATTGCCAGGTTTCGGCAAAATTTCGCTTCCTGGCCATAGTTATTGTGATACCAACACCAGTCAGTGTTATTAAGTGAACCTGGCTTGGATTTTTACCGACGACGTGAATTTCGCCATTGAGGGGAGTTTGAACAACGATAGGAGGAATTACGTGGATTATTTGACCTAAGTAATTGCTGAGAAGAATCGCATAACTCTACAACTGCAGTGTCACTACCCAAAGTCTATTCAGCAGCTGAGCATATTTCCGTGACTGGTTGTTGTGTTATTTCAAGAATTTTATAAGCAGAATTAGCTAAGTCGCCTCTTATAACACTTTTTAAGTATCACAAGCACAGCCTGTACTGACCATGGCTGAACAAGAACACCTCACTGAAAAGTCCTCATCGAACTGACGTAGGTCAATGAATTTCTGCACTCTCGTTAGCGTGTCCACAGTCTACTGGTGACAGAACTCAGTGCTGCGAAATAGATCGTGAAGACACAACCGATCCGTGATACTGTTTCTCCTCAGCGAGGTTGTTTTAAGCAACTCATACGAGTTACTTACCTCTGGGCTCGAGATATGAACAATGACTCATTTGCTTAATCCACGCTGTAGAGCGTGGACAACTGGAGAGAACTGTGAACGCTGGTCAGCGACCCAATGAAATCAGACTCTACTGTTTAAAACCATGATTCCACACTTCTGGCCAAAATGGAGCCAGCATTTTTTCAATACAATTTGATTCCACACCGTATTTTTTGGCATGGGTATGGAATTTTCAGCATATGATATCGGTAGCCCAAATTTTGCAGGCCGACCATAGATATCAAGTGTGCGTCGGCAGGGGATCGGACTCCGGACCGTGTGCACGATCGGCGAGAGTCCTAACCACTGTGCCACAGACGCATTGAATAGTATCGCTAGTTGGTGCAACACGGATGACCTAGTGCGTATGGTCACTCATGGTAAAATATATGAATTTAAAAAATAGTACAAGAACATATACAAAATGGAGTGAACTCAGTTCATTTGTCTGAGTATTTACCAGAGAAGAAGTTCGCTATATGGCTCACCAGTTTAGAGGATGAAAGTGTTGGTTTCAACGGATAGTACAATTTTTGCTAATGCGGAACCCAGTATCCACAACTCCTAATTATTCATTCGGCATAGGCCAAAGACGAAGCAAAAGAATAGAATTGATCGTCCAAATTACGAAGTATATTTAGGGACCAAGTCGGAGTGTGAATATGATTGCTTAACTAGCTAGGGATCGTGCACGGACGAATGAACGTAACACGACGGCGTAGAAAATAGCGCGGATGCTCGACCGTAAGCCTTCAGCTAAACAAATAGACTGAGACGGTGAGGGGCAGCATCCAATGTTTAGTGATCAATGCTGTGGCGAATAATTCTGGGGAATTCCCCACCACTACATCATGAACAATCTGAGAATTGCAGTGGCAGTTATATAGCAGTTCCTATGAATACCTTGAGAATGAAAAAATTGTAGATCTAGCGTTATCCTACTCCATCTGTTTATTTCCTCTATAAATGGTAAGTTGAGAGCGCGCCACCTTAATGTGCGTCGGTGGCACAGTGGTTAGGACTCTCGCCGACCATGCAAATGGTCCGGGGTTCGAGCCCGCACCGACGCACACCTGATATCTATGGTCGGCCTGCAAAATTTGGGCTACAGATATCCATGCTGAAAATTACACACTTGTACCGAAAATACAGTGTGGAATCAAGCTTTAAATCAAAAATAAAAAAAATTAAATAAAATGTCCCGATAAGACGGTTAAGTCGTCTAGTTCGTTTCTTGTAGAATTGTGCGCCAATGGAATGATTCACAGGATCACATAGTTTCATTCAAAGTGAGATTGAACCTTAGTTCAGTAAAGGTATAAAGACTAGCTATCCTAATAATCATGAAGTGCAAAATTCCAGACTAATGTCCAATTGTGGGAGGACCGAGGAGCGGTGTATTCTAAGTAGACGTTACTTTCTCACGTTTGACATTGGACGAGGAATTCTCAATATATGAGGTAGCTTTGCAAAGTCTTTTCAGGGTTTTCTGAGTGAATTTAAAGCGTAGTGCTGCTTAGCTCCTGGTCGGCACATTAATACTCCCTAATTGAGTCGTAACCCTGGTACCATGGTGCTCTTACTCAGTTTATCATAACCATTAGGTCACTCGTGTGGAGAAAAGGTTTATATTGGTCTTAACAGAAGCCTTTAAAAATTAGCTCGTAGATATGAAAGAGGCTACAGTCAGTTTCTAGGTCATGATGGGTTCCTGCGTCGGCTAGTTGTATGTTTTCGTGATTTCGTTTTCCATTGAATTTTAAAGATTTTTCTGGATGTTTTGCTCGTTTTGCAGTGTGTAGGTCAGTTTTTGTCACTGGGTGCTACTATTTAGCTTATTTTTAGCCTGAAGTTCACAGTTATTATGTTGGTAGTCAAAGATTATTGTAAACCTGCACTCTTTGAGCTAATTAACGTATACTATGCCAATATAGTAACATACACTATGCTAATAATGGTAACAGTAAACTCCCTTTCTGTTATGCCATTGTTTGACAGTGAAACTGTGCGCTGATATTTCAGCATGAGTGGCACTAAATCAAACCTATTGGGTTTGCTTATCAACGTTGTTCCAGCCCTCACGGGACATATTAAGCATGGACTAGCGTTACTCCAGAGCGGAAAGTTTTGATTCAGCACGCAGCTATCTTTTTAAGAACGACCTGTGTCATTTCAGAACATAGTGGGTAAATATGATCTTCAGTTACCATGAAAAGGCATTACCGAGGAATAGGTTGGAATAAATTTCGAGTTGTTTTAAGCTTGGTGGTGCTGCGGTCTAAGTGATAAATCGTATTAATCACCGTTATTCAGGGTATGCTATGAACCGGAAATCCTCACCTGAAAAACGTATGAATAAGACACAGATCGGTGTAATTTATAACTGACTCCAAATTGCTCTCATCACGAAATAATCAACCAAAGTTTGCTTTAAACTGTCACTCTCAGCCGTTTGAAGGGAAATTTACTTGATTTATGCTGACCTAGTATGGACAAATCCCATAAGTCATTGAATTGACAACTTAAAAAAGTAGATTAGTTAATACATACATTTATCTATATGTACTGATTAAGGATACATTAAATTTTTAGAAATTGTAGTTAAATTATATTCGCCTAGTAATCAAAAATGCATACATCCTATTTTCGACTTAAAGTAAATGCATCGAAATTATTGTTGATTTATATTCACTTACTAGACATTCTCATACACCTTAATCTACTTTAATCACCAGCAATGCATCCAAATAGCGTGTTACTATCACACTACAATCACACCAAAAAAATTAACACGCCATTATATTATGGTAAGGTAAGCCCTAAATCACACTGACTGTAAATTTCCGTGTCAAAATAAAAAGATTACCGCTTTAACTTATATTTTAGACCAATAGAAAGCCAGCTAGCCAACAGCCAATCAAAATCTGCCTGTATCTATTTTCTATCAGATTTTATCTAACAAGTCTGTTTGATGGTCTGATTAGCAGCACAAACGAAACCTCAGTTTTATCCATTCTTCATTCGAAAACTTCACGGAGCTTTTATTTCCGACAACCCGCAAAGTTGATTTCTGTATTTATAAACGCTATTGCATTATTGCATAAGACATCCTAAATCACAGTTACAAATGTTTGGTATAATGTTTTGTCGTCTGATCATGTTTGTTATTATGTTAGTTTACGAGTGATACTGCTGGCAGCATTCCTTTCTGTGTTCATCTAAACTGTCCAGGGTGATACTATTCCCTAAATGTGCAAGTGACGTCCTTCTGGCGAGTTGCGTTGCTTAATTGTTGGCTTTAGACGCTGTCAGTGGTTTTGTCTTATATATCGGCATGTAGGCTGTTTGTATTTGGTGTAAGAATAAAACTTGTGCACTTTGGTAGAGTATCATTCCATTATGGGTAAATTTTTGTTTTGATAAAGTCTCACAGTGTCATACAGTAATGTTTACTGATGGCGTTTATATTTGGTGTTTCAAGTCTGTTAAATGATTTAGTATATTGTTGGCGTTCATATATTATTTGGTCGGGAAACTGAATTTGATAGGTTTGGGTATATGAATAATAAATTCGGTTTTTCCATCCGTCGTTCGAGTTCTAATTTGTTTCTCTGGTAGCTTTTTGTTATTAGTGTTTATAGTAATCTCATTCGAAATCCTATTGCGGACACGATTTGCTTGTTCCTGTAAGTCAGTATTTTCAATTTCTATAAGGAGTTATTATATCTGGGTTGTTCACCTATTGGTGTAGCTCAGTGAGTTTCCTAAGTTGTGAATATGTTTTGGTTGTATTTGAATCTTTGGTTAGGTCGGATAGGGTATGTAAAGAGAGGTGGCGTTGTTGAAATCTGTACTCAGTTGATGAAGTTCTCAGTTGTTGGCTAGTGCCCAATAGGTGTGGTGTACTATCTGGATGAGGTTGTCGAGATACTAATTGCCATTGGATAGAGAGTGTAGGTGATATGCCATGAAACGGTGCTCATTAGTGCAGATGCATTCACTCTGTTATGTCCCAGATCGATTAAATCTTCGGGTTTTTCCATGTAGTTAGTCTTTTTCCGCACATTTGTGTGTATAACAGTTCTTTTGAGTTTTTCTGTACTTTTGTATGCTAAGGAATGTGTAGTGACTTGAACTGCAGCAATTTTTCGCAAGGTTTCACGCTGAAAACTCAATCAGTTACTCGATTTCACCAACTAACCTTGTTCCCTTATAATATGAAGATCACTTTTCGTTCTCGCTAAACGTAACTCCTTAGATTTTAAGATAGCTTGCGTAGAAAAAACTTAAAATGCGTTTGTATGGATTAAGAAAGAAAAGAAATTCTATTACTGTTCGTTACTCTTCAGTATTCCCCACAAATACAAAATCCTACTAACCTTTAGTCTGTCTTTTATCACTGAAGAAAATCTTCACTCCCGCGTTATTGTTAGTATTGTTAATGTTTATTGGTTTTGTACGTAATACACAATGACCCAGGAGTATTTCTTAAAAAATCGAGTTAATGTAGTCTTATCTGGCATAGCTATTTGAAATTTTGCCTTTAAATCTGCAAATCCTAATACTTAATATTCAGTTTTACATAATGGTATGTTTTAAGCAGCGTTGAATTTTAAAACTAGTGCAGATTTCGAGTTGTTTTTGAAACCAGTGTATTGATTTTTTCAAAAAATAATTTCAGTCACACCAGTGTACAGTTACCCTCAGTGGGGATAGACAATGCTTTCAACCACCTAATGCCTAGTGATTCTACACATGACAATATAAAAGCCAATGACAATGCAAGCGAATCTGTCTTTATCCAGTTGTCAGATAGTGATGGAAATGAAGTTGGAACGCCTATTTGGATACCTCTGGATGTCGACGTTACCAAACTTTCTGATCTTTTGAGTGATCTTCTCCAAAGAGTGAGCAATTATCCTCTTTTATATTTCTCCTTTTATCGACATGCTTTTATAAAACAAGTTGGTTGGATGCAGTTTTCAGGTTAGCCGCACCGGGAAAACAAACTGTGATATTGGTTTTTTTTTTTGAGTTTACTTTCTCATCTGATTTTGTGGGCTTACAGCTATATCATTACGGATTACAGCAAAACAGTTTAGGTTATTAATGCTTATCTGGGCACCAATCAGTGACTAGATTCATCTCTGATAAAGCCATTTCGTGACAAAACTTATTGTAGGACTAAATAAACATATTAACGAGTTAGACTACGTTCTCTTTACTAGACTTGTGGATTGGTATACTCAGTATATAAGCAGGTTGTGCAACGATTATTTCGGGTTTATGTGAGTAGGTAATCTTATCATAACTTGAATTTTTGTTCTGACACCACTTCATGTAGCAATTCTGGTTAGAGAAACTGATCTGTCATCTACATTTTTCATTTTTGTTCGTTTATTTGTCTTCATTATCTCCTCAGTATTGATACCAAATCCCTTCATTTTCCCCAACTTATCACTCTGCAATTATCAATAACTTTTCAATTTGCAACATATTATTATTATTATAAGCACTCAGACCAAACCTAAAACAGCATGGGGACCATGAAGCGCAGCACATAGATTATGTTTTTAGGATTAAAATACTACTTGAATACTAAAACTGAAGCAAATGTCTGCCTTAGAAATTAATTCTTTGATCCTTATATTTATGCTTGTCCCATAGTGGAGCAGAACCGCAGTAGGAGCTGTTTCTCAGTCAACTTAGCTCCTTAAGCCAACGGTGGTCATAAGTTTGAAATCAGAGCTTTCTAGTTTCTTCAAGTAAGCCTTCCGTATTAACGTCTCTTGTGATAAACTTCAAATAACTGCAGTCATTCTAGCTTTGTCGAAACACTGTCAACCGTGTAAAGGCAGCAATAAGACAGCCGGGAAATATCGTCCGATGACCCTGTGGATATGTTCCAAGGAAAAGACTTAGTTTCACTCACTATCTATCAGCAGAAATAATTTGAAGGGCGAACCATAACTTAGCTGAAGTAAAAATGTAATTTCTGAGTTGTTTTTTTAAATTTCATTATGAAAGTAAGTATATTTAAACCAAAAAGGAGTTTGAACCTAAACCTGTTGGTAGAATTGTTTCTATTGTATTAAGTTGTTGTATTCATTTAGCTAGATACTATAATACCAATAATGTATTGTCGTCAGGTAAGACATTTGATTTGTCAAGTCTAACAAATGTGAAAAATGTAGTTGACAAAATTCCTTTATTCCATATTTGTATGTGTAATTTATTGTAATCAGTGCACGATTGTATGTGCATCAGTGGTTCACCATGCGCATAATCCGGGGTACAATTATTGGCTGACACATTCTGAAACCTCTCTCAGCCGGTAGCATGCCCGGCAAGGAGGGAGGGTTGAGCGTATAAAGGTAACAATGACACGTCGTCAAAGCAACAGCAATGCTGCTGAAAGTCTAAAGCTTGAAGCCCTACGTTCCACTAGGAACTCATAGTGTTTGGAAAATGGGTGTATGATTTCGTTTGTATTTTATTTTGATTACAGCTTGATTCCACACCGTATTTTTGGTACAAGTATGGAATTTTCAGCATGGATATCGGTAGCCCAAATTTCTCAGGCCGACCGTAGATATCAGGTGTGTGTCAGCAGGGGATCGAACCTCAAACTATGTGCATGGTCGGCGAGAGTCCTAACCACTGTGCCACTGACGCACAGTATTGACACTAAAGTAACTAACTGACAGCGGCTTATTGTCCTCTACCGTAATTTCATGGTTTACCATAAAACGTGTCGTCAAGTGGTGTAAAATAAATTATTAATGATTCTGAACTTTGGTCGAGGTTTAACTGAATGGAAGGTAAACTTAGGTATTTTAATTTTGAATCAGTTTATCAAACAAAATGTTGGGATTATTTATCTCATTTTATCTTAGTATTATACAAATAAAGTTATTACAATTTCTTGATATGTGGCGACATCTATCCTAGTTGTAAACTTCTCACGAGAAATTTAGTGGCTTGATCAGGATAAGTTATTCTTGCTATTTACACGCTTAAATTACTGAATTGAATTTTTGACTTTCCCGTCGATTGATTGGACCGAAGTGCTCGGTCTCAGGTTGACATGTCGGGTTCTTGTGCAGATGCTTCGACGATGTCTGGTCATTTAATTAGCAGTATACAATTGGTGGATGGTGGCTAGCAGTTGCACAAGAGGTGGTTCTCGTGGCCCAAGTGGTCTAGTGGATAACGCCCTGGCGTTTGAAACTATGGGCATTGGGTTCGAGCCTCGGTGGGAACATCACTCACTGAGAAATGCAGGTACATCCAGTTGACGAGTCCCAAATAGGACGAAATGCGCATCCTGGATTCCACTGCTAGCCACCATCCACCAATTGTATACACGCTTAAAGGGTTCAAAGCAGTAATCAGTTCTTATCACTGAATTAGACGACAGGTCATTTGTATTATCATAGTAACCGTTCGTATGTATTCAGTTATTTTAATCATGTTCAATAGTTTAGGCAAACGTCATAAACAGTGCAACTTTTTAGCGGTTAATATTTATTGTATTTCTGAACATAATCACTATTTCTGACTGTAATACATTCCTTCCGACTTGGTTAATATGAAAGTAGATACATCTTTGTAGTCGTATTTAGACTAACTTACTAAACTGTAGCATACTGATTTCGTTACTATCTAACTGCTCAAATTATTTCGAACTGAGGACGTCTGACTACTAACTTCTTTGTGTGCTTATGGAAGTGGGTGGGTGGTTATTACTCCCGGGATGTTCACATTATGGAAGTTGAATCTGTGTTAGGAGTACGTGAAATAGAAAGAGCTCTAGTTTTGCTTGATCGCAGAGCCAAGAGGACGACTAATTGAGGCCGGTTACACACTGTCTATTTGAAGTGATTTTTGGAATTGTGTCATCACCGGCTATGGACCACCGCAAGTTAAGTTGGAGCTTGCAACAACCCAGTCCCAAGGTCTGAGAGACAGCATAGGGAAACACCTTACTGCTGTTTCATCCATATTCCCCAGAAGTACAACTTTACACACAGACTCTCCAACATACATTATACGATTTACACTATGATGGCAACCGCAACCAAAGGACCTTTGTGACGTAGTAGAACCTGCAGGAAGACTCATTTCAGCCAGTATAGCTTGAGTCGTTTCGATATGCAAGCTCATTCACTTCATCAAGGTAGCAACTATTGGTCTCCTACTAGCAGTATTTTAATGGATATTGTAAAAATTCTAAATAATTCTACTCAAATGACAACACGTAATATCTATCAGTATCATTATGTATGGGTGTTTTAAATAAACTGGCTAAGTGTGACATTAGTTTTGCCTAATTTTAGAAACACTTCTTTCAGTACTATAAATTAAGTAAATAATTCTGATATTTATAAAACTCAAACTCTCAAGACTGACAGGCATTTAAGAAGTCACTTCTAATTCCTCTTCCCTTTTTATCATTCCAAAGACAGATGTAAGTCCTTTGATGTACGATTTTTTCGTGGGTGATGTACAAATTTTGGATGATTTAAAAGCAGCGCTGATTCAAGCACGTGCTAAAGGCACTGATCCTTCTTTACCAACTTTTGGATCAACTGGTCTTGAAGGCGTAGTGAAAGTCACATATCAAGCTCAAGCCATTTTTCAAGTCCGTCCAGTAACACGTTGTTCAAGCAGTCTACCTGGACATAAAGGTGCTGTTCTAGTTGCACAGTTTTCACCAGATGGAAGGTAAGCTAGTTATTTGAAATTTCTTTTTCCCTTCAAGTTCCCAGTGGAAAATAGGGCCTCAATCTAGTGGCTTGAAGTTTCTGTAGCAGTGTTTATTTTCTACAGGATGGGGTTGCTAGCCTCATGCCCAACCTTTCCTCTTTACGAGGATTATTTCTGGCTTAGCGAGGTAAAGGAGTGCGTCTGTGGCCGGGGATCGAACCTCGGACCGTGTGCATGGTTGGCGAGCGTTCTAACCGCTGTGCCACCGACGCTAAGTAATAGTAGTAGTAATTAAGTTTTATTATTTCAATTACTTACGCAATATGTATTCACGAGCGATGACGATTTGCTCAGATGTGGTTCATCGGTTTAGGAAGTCAACTTTCAGCCAATGAGTCCGAGGATCGAGTTTGGCTTCAGCCTACTTCAGCTTGAGCAACTAGTTAGTATCGTTAATGCTCACACATTAAAAGTGGCTCAAAGCCCGTTATCAAGTAACTGCTTTCTACTTCCATTATGGGTAAATCTTGTTTTGATAAAGTCTCACAGTGTTATACAGTCATGTTTACTGATGACGTTTCGAACACAATTTATTACTGCTCATAATCATATTAAGGTACTCACACGACTTCCTAACTTCATTTGTATAGTTCCATTATTTTTCACTTGATTTGATTGGTAGTAGTATTTTCCATATTTCGGGTATGAGTGATGAGTCATTCCTATTGCATGTGTTTGGTGTAGACTCGATGAACAACTCGAAACGTCATCAGTAAACATTACTGTATAACACTGTGAGACTTTATCAAAACAAAAATTTACCATAGTGGAATTACACTCTACCACAGTGTACAAGTTTTATTCTTATATTAACTGCTTTCTAAATAGCTAATTGAGTAACAAACAAGAAAAATGTGTATTCTTTAGATGATGGTACTTAACAGGAGAAATGAGGGAGGGGGGAGTTAGTGATAAAATTATAAACATGTGACTGGAATAACAGGCAAATTATTATTCTAAACGGCTGAATTAAATTTTCAATCGTCTACTATTTGAGACGTATGCAGTCCTTCAGCATCTAACAAATTCAAGATATATTTAACATAAAAAAGGTAGTTGATTTTTATAGTAAACTTTTAAAACACTGAGTTCAGGTTACTAGTTAGGCATTTCTTAAAATATACCTGGTCTTTCGAATGGAAAATCAGACATCTGTTCTGTGGAACGGTCTCTCTGTTATGCCGAGTAAACTTCCATTTCTTCCTCATACGATCTCCACCCCATATTCCTCATCTCGTTGCTTCCCATTGTGGTTCCAATTGACAGGTTGATTAATTTGGGGTGTATTCTTTCTAATTGTGACTACTGTACTGTATCAACATAACGCATCCAGATTTTCAGCTTGATTGTTAGTAGAGTTATCGTTTGAAGTCTGGATAAAACTGCCTTAGCAATTGGTTCTGATACAGGAGATCCCGTAATTGTTTCTTTCATCATTTCATTATTCAGTACGATGCAGACTAAAACACTCAATGGTAAAAGAAAGCAAGATCAACACCATCTACAAAATAAATTGCATGAACTGTGCGCGGTAATCACTATATTAGTCAAAGTCGATGTCTGGTTCGACTCTAAATCTAAAAGCATAAACTAGTTGTGATTACAGAAAAAATCCCTATTTAGACATTTAGAAAACAGAAAGATTGAGCGGGCGAAGAAATATTTACTTTTCAATTAGATCCTCATCCTGGCTCTACTCTAATATATATCCATAGCATTTTTATTACCATACACAACAGTTTACCAATCAAGTGGCACTGATATGTTTGTTAACAATAATTAGTCAGTGTTAAAATGTCAATGGGGTGATAATTAATGAAGAAAAATTAATATATATAATTAAAAGGCAGAAATGGTTATAACACATGGATTGCATAATGCATAATTTTGGAAAAATGAAGAGCAATTAAGGAATGAGCGTGTGCACAGGTTGACTACATAACAGATTGTTAAAGAAAATAAAACAATTTGAACTATGATAATTTGTAACTAAAGTTGAAGCGGTCGTAAGAATAAAATAATTTTACAAGGATAACACGTAATTAAAGATGAAGTGGTGAGAAAAAAACAATAAGATAATCTGGACAATTATAATTTTTATAGTTTTTTTAAAAAATTTAGCGGGAGGGGGATGAAGTGGTCCAAGGTAAGGAAAACGGCTGTACAAATTTCTTCTGAACACACAGTTTGGCTTCTTCAGGTGGAAGCCTATTGCTTCAGCTGTATGTAGAAGACGAACTCGTAGAGCAAAATTAAGATTAGTAGGAATACGATAGATAATTTTAAATGCAGTATTAACGTCAACCTTATGCTCACTATCTACAAGGTGGGCTAAAATAGAGCTACGAATAGATCTTGTTTGTCCCTTGCTTAACCATGTTGGACGATGTTCGGGAATACGATGATGAATCTGCCTAAGGGACAAACAAGAAGTATTCGTAGCTCTATTTTAGCACACCTTGTAGATAGTGAGCATAAGGTTGATGTTAATACTGCATTTAAAATGATTTATCACATTCCTACTAATCTTAATTTTGCTCTACGAGTTCGTCTTCTACAGACAGCTGAAGCAATAGAAATCCACTTGAAGAAGGCCAAACTTGTGTATTCAGAAGAAATTTGTACAGCCACTTTCCTTGCCTTGGCCATCGTTTATACATGAATGTATAAACCGGACTACTTCGCCCCCTCCCCCTAAACCTTTAAAACTATAAAAAAAATTATAATTGTCCAAATTATTTTCTTTTTTATTTATTTCGACCACTTCATATTTAATTTACGTGTTATCCTTGTTATCCCTGATTGCATAGACAATTATTCATCACATTAGTTCTTATCCAAACATCCTGTCTATTTTGTTATTTCTACATTTCTACCCCCCAATTGCACAATGTCAGTCATCCTAGTTATTATAATGCTACTTTGTTTGTTTTATCCATCCCCCTGTTTATTATGGCATTTTAATAATTCCTAATTGTAATTTTTATTAATTTGATCCTTAACCGGAAATTATTCTGGAACTTTCCCATTCATTTTTGATATAAATACACGAATCGACATACATCCTAGATGATGACTTCGTCGAAAGGGAAATTTTCTTCGCTGCAGTTGTTCTGTTTTCTAGTTGTGATTAGATACGATTTGTATTCTTTCATATTGATACATGTAGAGAACTATGAACACCAATCTGACTTAGAAAATGTAAAAATTGTAAGCAGCAGAAAACCGTGCGTCGGTGGCACAGTGGTTAGGACTCTCGCCGACCATGCACATGTTCCGAGGTTTGATCCCCGACCGACGCACACCTGATATCTATGGTTGGCCTGCAAAATTTGGGCTACCGATATCCAGGCTGAAAAATTCCATACTTGTACCGAAAATACAGTGTGGAATCAAGCTGTAAATCAAAAATTAAAAAAATAATAAAAATAGAGAATTTTTAGAAACCTGGTACTAAGACGAATCAGTAATTCCACGGACACATTACCGTATATTAGATTTACTAACTCATAAAAAATAAGCCATATGAAAAAACACGTGAAATTCCAAGTCATTAAGAACGATCATTATTGGCTCAAACTGATAGTCAACCACGACAACGATTGTCAGGAGATAACTGGCGCCGGGTTCAGGGCGATCAAGAATGTTCTGACCCCGAGTGTGGAGGCTCACCATTGCATTTCGGTGGGTTAAGACTCGCGACGGGCCCTAATCGGATGCGCTCGGGCGTGTAGTTTTTGTCGGTGGGGGGGCCTCACGGTCTTCCCTTTATAGTGCGTCGGTGGCACAGCGGTTAGGACCGTCGCCGACCATGCACATGGTCCGGGTTTCGATCCCCGGCCGACGCACACCTGATATCAATGGTCGGCCTGCAAAATCGGGCTACCGATATCACATGCTAAAAATTCCATACTTGTACCGAAAATACGGTGTGGAATCAAGTTATAATCATTTATAAGGGAATTTCAGTAAGTTCGTTCTTCATATTAAAACATCCACTGAAGATGTTATCTGGAAGGTGAAAGAAAGCTTCGTCATTGAGTATCCATGCTCACAGAACTCAACGAAAACAAATTCATCTACGTGAACTACTAATCTTCTGTAATATCTTAAAAGGGATTGATATATGCCTAAAAAGTATCAGGCTGAACGCGTATAGATAAGTCATGAATGTCGGGCAAATATCGAAGAAGAAACATAAGAGGTCTAGCCTGAAATCACTCAATACTCTAATGTATTATTGATATAAGTATAAAACTTGGGCACTGTGATGGTAGAGTATAACCCCATTATAGTTAAGATTTAATTTTGATAAATCACACAGTGTTTGTTATACAGTAATATTAACTGATGACCACGTCTCGAGCACAAACTATCGCTGCGCATAATCATATCAAACCACTCACTCACACAACTTTCTCGCTTCATTTATATACATGAGTGGAATTGATGACTAGACATTGGAATAAAAATCAATATGGGATAATGTACATTCAGAAATAATAATATGAGTGTTTTTCATAGTCATAATAAGTAACTTGTTAGAATGTTGTGATGTACGTGAATTGAAATAGAATACAATTTGAGATTATTTATTATCCTCCTCTGATTTGGCTGACTGGTGGTAACAATATCTTCCATACAGATCTCTGGTATTTGCATTGAGTCATTTCTGTTGAATGTGGTGTGTTGGGTGTAGACTCGATGAACCAGTCAGGATTCAGTAATCAATCTCTCTCTCCACCTACTTATCTTACTTCTTCGAATTGTAACCCTCTTCCACCCTATTGTACGGTTGTGTTTTAATGCATACAGTACAATTGTTTTTCTAAATCACTTATCTTCGTTGTTGGGTTCAACCATTCATACCTTAGCTAATGGTAATTCTAATGATAAGTTGGGACCACCATTGGGGTGCACAAAATGGAATGTGGATGCGAATATTCACCGATAGCATTAGTTAGTAGCTGTGCTGCGTTTATGTTTGGAGTCTTGAGAAGTTAGAATTCATATGCCATTGAATTCCATTCCCAAAGACTATGAATGATCAACAAACTCATCTCGTAACCTAGAGTCCCTTAGTTTGTTTCAGTTGTTTGCGGAATCCTCCTGGGCGAGTAATATATAAGCGTCTGAAACTAGGATGAAATATCTGCGCAATGCCCCTCGGTTCTCATTGGTTATCTAAATGATGAAATTTACCTTAAAACTATAAAATTTAGAGTGAATGAGAGATAAATAGGTGAAACAGTTCACCTGATCATGTATATTTACATTCAGTCAGCGTGTTTCTGTTCGCTTCTCTGATTATTCAGACTATTTTTTTGGGGGATCTGAAGGCATTAAGTTATTACTTTTTTTGCTGTTTTTTTCAGTCGTATTTTTATTATGTGTTTCATTTTTCAGAAGTTTAGCCAGTGGCTCCGGTGATCAAACAGTGCGTTTTTGGGATCTCAACACTGAATTGCCTTTAACTACAGGTTCAGATGTACACAAAGCTCCTGTTTTGTGTTTAGCTTGGTCTCCTGATGGTGTTCGACTAGCATCTGGTTGTCAGGGTGGGGTGATTTGTTTATGGCGTCAGTCAGATACTAACAGTGATTGGTGCTTATGCTCAAATCGTCCGTTAATCAGACCTCAACTGGCAGCTACTCCAGCCTCATCTAAAGGACGTTGGATAAGATCTGTTGTATGGAGACCATTGCATTTGTAAGTTGTTTTGTTTATTTTGGAACTTTTCAAATATGTACACTGGAATTTGTTGAAAGTGGAAAATATAAAGAGGCTAGCTGTCTTTGACTATAGGTCTATGTACTTACCTCGTATTATGTAATGGATATAATCAGTAATAATGAGGTTGGGTGTATCGTATTAGGTAAGGAGGGAGTCAATATATGAGGTTGTATATCTGCATCGACTGAGATAAGTAGGACCCGGTGTTATGCATGCCGAGGCACCGCACGCCTTCCTGGTCGAGTGATGTTAGCTGACATAAGATATGTTTGAAAAGGAACTAAGGATGGTCAAATTAAAATCTACCATATATCCATGTAGTTTTCGATCACTAGTTCCAATCATGTAGATGTAGACTGCCCGAATGGCGATCTCGTCACTCTAAAATCCAATGTCTGAAGACTGTTGGTGTCATTGTTTGGAATTGTTTTAAACGGCGTAGATGCATTTACTCTTTCCGTCTTTCAGTTATACCAGTTATTTCAAATTCTCAAAAAAACTCACTTCACACTGACATACGTGCTGAAGATGTTGTTTAGTAGGACGGTGAATACTTCATTATCAAACCAGCTGTCTCAGAGAACATAACTACACCAAGAACTTTTCTCTTCCTATCCCTCTTCGCTCAATTACTTTGAATAATATTCATATAATATCCGAAATGATTGTAAGTGAAGTGCAAATCCTAAAGCTGGTTTTAGATGCGTATTTGTGCATACCGTTACCTATTCTCCATCAAACTAGGAACAGATGAGGAAAAGAGGGGACGAGCATATTTATGTACCGATTTGACTGTGATGAGTTTACATCCACAACAGGAAACTCACTGAATCCTTCTAGGTGAAGAGGGGAAAAAGATAACCTGGCTACCCACTATCTTCAATGATTTTCCTGATTTCGGTAGACTGGATGATGCGACAGACAGCGGGCAGCGAGAAAACAGGTATAAAATTGATCCACATAAAAAAAACTTGGAGGATCTAGACTTCGCCGGTGATATATGTCTGCTTTCTCACAAACTGGAAGATATGCAAATGAAAAGCAACAAAATGGCAAAAGAAGCATCCACAGAAGATAGGCCTTCAGGTGAACATAGATAAAACAGAGGTAGGTGATGAAGATTTCTGGTCACCAGCAACAACAACAGACAACAATCAGCATAAATGGGAGAAATCTAGAAGAAGCAACCTCCTTTATCCACCTACCTGGGAAGCATCGTTTCAACTACAGTCGAACCGAACTGACGAGAATATCAAAGCAGCGAGGATCAGGAAAGCAAAGTAAGCTTTCATTTCTCTCAAGTTTGTGTGTGGGTCAACAGCACTATTCAGCATGAATAATAAGATCCGGATTTTGAACTCCAATGTGAAGTCAGTGCTACTATACGGATCAGAGACTTGCACTGCACGTCACGAAGGCCACTTCGAACAAACTACACACATTTGTCAACAGCTGTTTTCGCTCAATACTACTCAAGATCAGATGGCCAGCCAGAGAAGATCAGCAGCAGTGAGGGATCTTTAGCAATGAGCGAACCAATCCAGCAGGAACTGATTGTGCAACAAATATTCAGGCAGAAAGGGAGGTGGATTGGCCATACTCTGAGGAATCCATCAACTGACAATACACGTCAGGCCATCGGTTGAGTGGAACACAAATGGGAAGTGACGAGTTGGTCGTCAGTGTGAGGGTGACATGGAGGAGGTGATGTGAAGAGGAGGTGAAGGCATGTGGGAAAACGTGGAGCCAGGTGAGAACGTTGGCAGAGAACCGAACGCAGCGGGGACGTTCGGCTGAAGTGCTATGTTCCTCTAGGAACCGAAGAAAATAATAATAATAATGTTCCAAGTGGAACACAGAGCTTCCACAACACATCTGCATTTCATCTTGTTCTATGCAGTTTTCTTTGGCTGGCTCCATGATTGCCCATAATTTCTCATCTCCTCACACAGTCTCCTCTACCTCACTTTTGGATCTCTTAATACTGAAGCATCCAGGTAATCAGTACGCTACCTGGCCTGCAAGTACTTATAACAAACACGAATCAAAAAGGCTCATTTATTTTAGAAACATGCTCTGAAGAGAAAAGCAATGGTAAGATTATTTAGGAGAAAGATTTTACCTCGTGTGGCTCAACAGCGGAGCGTGTTAACCAGCTTAGGGAAAAGCGCGAAATGATGTCAGAGTCTGGTTGGATGCATACCCATTAAAAGAGAACTCAAGACACCTGAAGCATCCGAAAGCGAAGAAAGCAGGCTTGAATTTTACTCAGTTAGTTTATTTTGATCCAATATGTTTTAGCCCTAGCTGTGTTTTGCTGCCATCCCAGGCATACACTACAAGTCATCGACTACGTATCGTAATAAAGAGTATTCGTTGACCAATTGTTTGGTCATTTTTTTACTGTCACTAACAGTGGCTCAACTGGACTGGTCACTTGAGCTCTTTGTGCATAGGGGATTCAGTGCTAGAATGTTCGCTAACTACGCACGTGCCATATTGGTTCGACTCCCAGACGACGTACTCCTAAATGTCTTCTAGTTGATGGCGAAACCAGTAAAGTGGGAAGACTGGGTATGAGGCTATAGCAACCTTACCCCATAAAGGTGACACAGCTGTTGCTGAAGTTTTATAGCTCATGTTTGAAGCCTTGTGTTCCACTAAGGAATGCAGTGGAGTGAGTGAGAAAAAAAAACAGATTTTAAGAATTACTGAGCTGAATTGTATTCCAGAATGTTATTTTCTTGTTTTTGTTTTGAATTGCAGGGATCCAGAATGCAGACAACTTGCAGTTGCATATCAAGATTGTTCAATTGTTATTTGGGATACATTTACAGGTCAACCGGTTCAAACAATTACTGGTCATGATAAACCAGTTGTATGCCTACGTTGGGGTGGTACAGATTTGATTTATTCAGCTAGTCAAGATAGAACGATTCGTGTTTGGCGTTCCAAAGACGGTGTATTATGTCGTACCTTGAATTTACATGGTCACTGGGTAAATTGTTTAGCCTTGAGTACTGACTATGTATTGCGTACTGGTGCGTTCGATCCTGCTTGTGCTCAATTAGTGAAAAGTGTTCCTGTATTTCCAAAGGATCCAGAGACTGGTGAGTTAGATATATTGTAATTTCTTTCTGTCCTATATTATGATTAAGGTGGTGGCTAAAGGAATTTTGGTGTCAGGATGTAACTGTGTTCTTTGAGCTGGATAGTTCTGTTGAGAAACTATCCTTTGTCTTTCCAGACAGCATCCCTAGCGCATACTTCTTCATATTTAAAACTACTCTCTCTAATTCTTTGGTGGCATGAGGAATCATAAGTTGTCTAGTTGTAGCCTGCAAAATAACCGATAGTTTAATACTCGAGGCAATATTGTGGCCAAAATTGTAGACAATAATTTACGTCAATGTTTACGTCCCAAATCAGGGTCATGAGAAAAAACAATAACAAAGCCTAACCTTGAGGAAGTCAACAACCAATCACAGAAGACATAGCGTGTGAAAATACGATTCGCAGATATATCGCCTGACTTTCTAAGAAACGGCCCCAAAGAGATGATAGAATAACCTTGAGCAAGAAAACAATCAATCAGAAGAGGTTGCTTCTCTGCTAAAATTGCGAATAATAATGTACATAAAAATCTATAAATATCTCTTGGTTTTGTCAATAAACGATCCGTTGCCTGGCCCTTGTCTTCTGTCGTTACAAAATGACTTAGGATTATATATATATATATATATATATATATATATATATATATATATATATACTGTTCGCCGTTTATATACTGTTACTGTGTATAGATAAATAATCTGTTTGCAGAGAAAAATTAAATTTTTTTTAGTTGGTAGTGGCTGTCGGTGGAATGCGTAGTGAGTGTGTCGTCCTATTTGGGACTTGTCAGTTGCATATATTTGTTTCCCTACTGAGTGAGTGAGTGGCGATGTTCTCACTGAGAGTCGAACTTAACACGTATCGTTTCAATCGCAACAGTGTTATCCATTAGACCACTGGGGCCACGAAGACCGCATCATGTGCAACGGGTGCCAATTCTTATTTGTTCAGTCTAATTTTGTATTTCACTATGGAGTAGATTTTATTTTGATAAATCACACAGTAGTGTTATACAGTTATATTAACTGATGACCACGTCTCGAGCACAAACTATCGCTGCGCATAATCATATCAAACCACTCACTCACACAACTTTCTCGCTTCATTTATATACATGAGTGGAATTGATGACTAGGCATTTGAATAAAAATCAATATGGGATAATGTACATTCAGAAATAATAATATGAGTGTTAATGATCACCTACAATCAGATTGGAAATAAGACGAGTGTTTTTCTTATAGTTATCAGTAATAAGTAACTTGTTAGAATGTTGTGATGTGCTTGAATTGAAATAGAATACAATTTGAGATTATTTATTATCTTGCTCTGATTTGACTGGTAACAATATCTTCCGTGCATATCTCTGATATTTGCCATTGATTGATTCTGTTGGACTGGAATGTTCTGTTTCTGTCGATACACGTCAACTTCTAGCACAGATTCTTCAATGACTTCTGATTATTAACATAATATTCTTTGGTGCATAGTGACTACCAGTGGAACCCGAAATCCACACTTCATCTTATTTGGGACTCGTCAGCTGGATGTACCGGTATACTACCCAGTTAGTAATAGTTTTCCCTCTGTCACTCAAACTCCATCACCAGACATTACTATTGTCTAGTAACAGTCGACAAACGAGAAGGATATTGCTTATTTAAACATAGAAATCACGATTATAATTGCAGGGCAGTACTATATATATCCTTACTTTAAAGTTTTTGTGTCAGCTGTCAGCAACCTAAATTCAAAAATTTACGATAACTGTTTGAACTGAAGGCACAAATTGTTATGGAGGAATAGGAATATAACTCTGATTCAGCCTGTCTGTCTCTCTCTTTACGACATAGAAATCTGCAACGATGTTCACCAGTTCAGGTCGTCAAACTCCCTCCTTGTACCACACAAAGCAAGAGAAGAAAGTAAAAGAAATGCACAATAGAGACAGTAAACATAGGTGTGAGACAGAGGAATACTCATAACGAAGAATAATAGAGTTCGATTGGAAATCATAAGTCACAAGGAGTGGATGCATCTTCGACAGCCATTGACAACGATTTTGAGCCATATCACCAATTGTCTCCAGCCTCCATTGGTTTTTACCGTCCCGAGGACTTCAACCAGGAAGTCTACACCTTCCTACGTGGCCGGCCGCCTCAAACTAACTGTTGTGGATTTCATTGACTGCTGAAGCCATGTTTTGGTTTGACCGGCGCTAGCTCTTTCCCAACCTGACCCTATGTGAGCTAACATTTCCCATTGTCGAGGAAGGCGATGACTAGGCATGCATGCGTAACACATGTCCTAACCATCTCAATTGGTGTAACCTCGCAGCCTCGTCCATTGATTTCCCCTCCCACTTACCTAGCACGTGACCGATGCCTAACCTCAATATTGCTCACCTTATTATGCCACTTTACACGGGAAATAGAGCGCAGGCACCTATGATCAAAGACAGCTAGTCTTTTCATGTCTTCACTCTCAGTGGTCAGGTCTCACAACCATAAAGGAGGACGGAGCGGACTGATGAGCAGTACACCCACCCTTTGGTTAATAGTCGAACATCTCGTCTACGCCAGAGTCGGCGTAAACTGGCAAATGCGAAACGAGCCCCTGTATTCGTGCTGATATTTCGTCAGAGATCAACCCGTTGACATTGGCTGATGGTACTTCCCAAATAAGTGAAGCGGTCAGCGTGCTCTACCACTTCACTTCCTATTTTTAAACTAGGCGTCGATGTAGTCCAGTCCTGTAACATCATCTTGCATTTGGCGGGAGCGAATCGCATGCCAAACATTCGTAGATTGCTGCTCAAGGTGTTTAGAAGACTCTGCATTTCGTCAGCGTCTTCGCCTAGGAGGACTATATCATCTGTCTGTCTGTCTGTTTCGACATGGAACTTTGCACAAATGTGCGGAAGTTCAAGTCGCCACACTCCGTGTAGCACGCGAAGCAAGAGAGGAAAGTACAAGAAAAGCATAACAGAGACAGTGAGCAGAGGTGTGAGACAAAGGAGTAATAACGAAGAACAAAACAGTTTCATTGGAGATCATAAGTCACAAGGAGTGGATGCATCTGCGCCACTGAGAACGATTTTGAGCCATGTCACCAATTGTTTCCAACCATAGATTTTTACCGTCTTTTATTTGTTTCTTTTCTATAAGTACTAAGCTCTCTCCTATCTTCGGTTCATTAACCGGATTGCTTTGTATATTTTCATTCAGCCTCCACCTGTCATTATTTATTTATTTATTTAAACAAAAAACTTAGTGAAGTATTGGCGCCAAAACATTTCTCGTAAGAAAGCAATATAATGATGACATAAAAAGGAGCGAAGAAGATATCCCAGTGAACATTAAACGATAGCGTGTGTATCGCTTTGTATTTAATTTAACATGGGTACTTGACTCATTAGCAATCGCGATGGTGGTGGAATATAGTCAGTAATACTGAGGGAAAATCAATAGACGAGGCTATAAAGTTACATAGACTAAGATGGCTAGGTCACGTGCTGCGCATGCCTAACCACCGCCTCCCCCGACGGGCATTGCTAGCTGACATAGGTTCAGGTTGGAAAAGAGCCATTGGTGGCCAAACAAAAACATGGCATCAATCCATGAAATCCTTGACAGTTAAACTGAGTCAGGTAGGGAGATGCAGACTCCCGGGTTGGGGCCCTCGGACTCTAGGAATCAATGGCTGGAGACAATAGGTGACATGGCTCAAAATCGTTGTCAATAGCGCAGATGTATTCAGTCTCTGTAATCTTTCATATTCCTTCCTACCATTACCCATTCTGTTTCACTCTTATACTTGTCAAACTCTATTGATTCTCTCCACTCATCTTCTTGTCTACCTCTGTGTGCTATTTGGAAGGTGGCAACTCGAACTGCTGCACTTCGGTGCCATGTTCTATGTTGAATCCAGACAGACAGACAGTAATACTGAGGTTTGACGTCGAGTATTCGGTAGCGGACTTAGAATATGCAGATGATACCCCGACCGAAAGCTGCTACCTTGACGTGGTGGTCGGGCTTGAACACCGCAATGATCTATTCAAGCTATACTGGCTGAGACTTATGTCTCTTGAGGTCCTACCATGCCAGGCAGGTTGTTTGGATAGCGGTTAAACAAAAAGCAGCTACCCAATCCAACATCATGATCAATACAAAATCACAAAATTTCATGCCGGATCGGCCGTGGCCCGGATTAACAACGACCGCGCTTCCTGCTGCCGTGTCACAGGGCAGGAGTGATAAATATGCTACTGAGACACACAAAACAAAAAGAACAAACAAAAACAGGCCGCGTGTGACCGGCCTCAAGCAGTTGTCCCCTGGGCTCTGCGGTCACGCAACCAACTTCCACGGTGTGGGCAGCCGGGAAGTAACAATCGCCCTCACAATCCGAAATGCACACGAAACCTCTCTATTACTCACTCATCTTTGTCTTCATCTTCATCTCTATCATCTTGCCTTCCTTCCACTGATGCAACTCCTCGACTTGATAGCTCTCCACTTCCTCTCCACTCTGCGTCCACTAAAAACGATGGAAGCCAAAAAACCACCACCGACAGCCTCTTAAAGCCGCGCCACCAATTTCATATAGGAGCTCTTAATGTTAGGACACTTTGCCAAATAGGACAACAAGCATCACTAGCCAAGACCCTGGCATCACGAGCCATTGATGTATGCTGTGTTTCAGAAACACGCATACAAGACCCAAGTGTGGTTATTCACCTAACCCCACCTGGCCAACAGGTTGAATCTGCAAAATTCACCTTGAGGGTGTCAGGAGATGCCACAGCTAGTTCACGAGGATTAGCTGGCGTAGGGATAGCTTTGAGTACTAGGGCAGAAAAGACATTGCTTGACTGGATCCCGGTAGATAGCCGAATGTGTGCTGTCCGCCTGAACGGATCAGTAAGAAGGAGGAAGGACTGCACTACTCGCCGATGCCTTTTCGTAATCTCCGCCTACGCCCCCACTGACTGCAGTTCAGATGAAACGAAGGATGAGTTCTACCAAAAGCTGTCTAGTTTGGTGCGAAAGGCTAAACGCTCAGACATAGTCGTTCTAGCTGGTGACTTTAACGCTCAAGTAGGGAAATTGTGTCAATCTGAGAAGGATGTCGGTGGCACCTATGGAGTTCCGTGCCAGCGAACCGACAACGGTGACCGTCTCCTACAGTTCTGCTCTGATAATCATTTGTTTCTTGTAAGCACTAACTTCAAACACAAGGAGAGACACTGTTTGACTTGGAGACCCCCTTCATCAAACCAACGCTGGACACAAATAGACCACATAGCAATAAGCTATCGTTGGCGTGGGTCGGTAGGAGATTGTCGCTCCTTCTGGAACACGTGCGTAGATACCGACCATGCACTGGTCCGCGCTCGGGTGTGCTTACGACTGAACGGACGTAGGAAACAGCTGGCGGTAAAACCATCACGTCCCCAGCTCGATCAGGAAACTAAATCCGTATTTGAGGAAGAACTAGCTAAACACATATCTGTGTTCGACAGCTGTGCTCACCCTGAAGAAGCTTGGAAAAATATCCAGGCAGCCATAGATACAGCTGTAAAAGCTGTGAATAAGGTAAACCCAAAGGTGAGTAAAAACCACTGGATCTCCACCGCCTCATCCGAACTGATAGATGCTAGAAGACTTATTCCGGCGAGCTCCGAATTCAATGAGGAGCGAAAGCTGCACAAGAGGAAACTTACGAAAAGTCTCCGCAAGGACCGTGAACAGTGGTGGGCGACAAAAGCCAAAGAGATGGAGAAAGCTTCGAGGATAGGCAACACCAGGCAACTCTTTAGACTCATCAGGGAAACGGGTGGGAGAAGACAAATCATTAGTGAGACAATCTCGGAAAAAAATGGCACTATAATTAGCTCCAGGATAGACGACTGGATCGTTGGAAAGAGCATTATGAGGAGCAGTTTAATTGGCCCACAGCCACGCTCAACCTTCCGAGCATCCAACACCTCCCTGAATGGGATATAGACACAGGTCCTCCGTCACTAACTGAGGTTACTAAAGCTGTCACCAATCTGAAACTAGGCAAAGCAGCGGGACCTGATGGAATGACTCCAGAGGTATTTAAGTACGGTGGAGACAGCTTACTGTCCGGATTAACTGAGGTACTAGGCAGCGTCTGGGAATCAGAAGAAGTCCCATCGGGTTGGTGTAAGTCACTGATTATCCCCATATACAAGAAGGGAGACAAGTCTTCCTGTGATAATCACAGAGGGATTAGCTTGACTAATATAGTATCTAAAGTCTTAGGCTCAATAATCATGCGTAGACTGAGTGGTGCTCGGGAAGCACAAACACGAGAGAGCCAGGCAGGCTTTAGACCAGGAAGAGGGTGTATTGATCATATCTTCACCCTCCGACAGATTCTAGAACATAGGCATTCCTACCGGCGTCCAACAGTCATTATATTTCTTGACCTAAAGGCAGCATTCGACTCTGTCGATCGGGAAGTTCTCTGGAGATGCTTGGCTGTAAAGGGAATTCCGAGAAAATATATTGCACTGATTAAGGCACTCTACTCGTACTCATACAGCCAGGTGAGGGCTTACGGCGAGCTGTCATCTGAACTGATGACGACCAGTGGTGTCCGTCAAGGATGCCCATTATCTCCTTTTCTATTCAACTTCATCATAGATGTGTTAATGGACTTAACCCTAGGTGACTTCAGCGACTCAGGGATTGACTTGCTACCAGGGAATAATCTCGTTGACTTGGAATATGCAGACGATATAGTCCTTCTAGGCGAAGACGCTGACGAAATGCAGAGTCTTCTAAACACCTTGAGCCGCAATCTACGAATGTTTGGCATGCGATTCGCTCCCGCCAAATGCAAGATGATGTTACAGGACTGGACTACATCGACGCCTAGTTTAAAAATAGGAAGTGAAGTGGTAGAGCACGTTGACCGCTTCACTTATTTGGGAAGTACCATCAGCCCGCAACGGGTTGATCTCTGACGAAATCTCAGCACGAATACAGGGGCTCGTTTCGCATTTGTTAGTTTACGCCGACTCTGGCGTAGACGAGATGTTCGACTATCGACCAAAGGGCGGGTGTACTGCTCATCAGTCCGCTCCGTCCTCCTTTATGGTTGTGAGACCTGGCCACTGAGAGTGGAAGACATGAAAAGACTAGCTGTCTTTGATCATAGGTGCCTGCGCTCTATTTCCCGTGTAAAGTGGCATAATAAGGTGAGCAATATTGAGGTTAGGCATCGGTCACGTGCTAGGTAAGTGGGAGGGGAAATCAATGGACGAGGCTGCGAGGTTACACCAATTGAGATGGTTAGGACATGTGTTACGCATGCATGCCTAGTCATCGCCTTCCTCGACAATGGGAAATGTTAGCTCACATAGGGTCAGGTTGGGAAAGAGCTAGCGCCGGTCAAACCAAAACATGGCTTCAGCAGTCAATGAAATCCACAACAGTTAGTTTGAGGCGGCCGGCCACGTAGGAAGGTGTAGACTTCCTGGTTGAAGTCCTCGGGACGGTAAAAACCAATGGAGGCTGGAGACAATTGGTGATATGGCTCAAAATCGTTGTCAATGGCTGTCGAAGATGCATCCACTCCTTGTGACTTATGATTTCCAATCGAACTCTATTATTCTTCGTTATGAGTATTCCTCTGTCTCACACCTATGTTTACTGTCTCTATTGTGCATTTCTTTTACTTTCTTCTCTTGCTTTGTGTGGTACAAGGAGGGAGTTTGACGACCTGAACTGGTGAACATCGTTGCAGATTTCTATGTCGTAAAGAGAGAGACAGACAGTTTGGGCAATGGAAATGGGGGTCGGCTTCCTGTTGAAAGGACCTCGGTGTCCTCAATACCAATGAGTGGCAACTTTCGGTGATAGGACTCAAATTCGTTGTCAATGGTACAAGTGTATTCACTATTTGTGATCTCCCATATGTATTAAACCCTTTTTTTCCCTCATGTTACTTTTCTTTCTGCTTCAGTTTTGTGCTCATCGTCGTCCTTTTTGAACCCCTCTTTTCTGCCTTTGTATGCTACATTAAGTGTGGTTACTTGAACTGCTGCACTTCTTTGCGAAGTTCTGGGTCAGAGGTGTTCGATTATAGCCGCTTTTAATTGTGAACGAGTGCTACTGCTTTCTAGTCGTGCTGAGTGGTATTCATTAAGTTGTTTTGAAAGGAATCCTCTTTCATTACTTTATTTGAGAACTTTCATTTTTGCTTTTAATGTATTTAAGAAAATTGGTAAATTAAGTTTTTTCCAAACTTTAGGTTTCTCTATGTAGATAAATAACTTCAGATTTCAGAAGAAACATCAAATTTCTTGTATGTTAATTTCCCTCTCTCTTTAAATTTCAGCACTGAAAACAGCTGAACTGGCGAAATCCCTGTATGAAAAAGTCAAGGTAATCGTTTTGCTCATATCACCTAACACATGTGTGCTTTTCATTCTCTGTTTTCAGCAAAGGAACTTAGTAGCTCTTAGATCCTGTGCATGTTTTCTTATTCAACATACACTGAATTTTGTAACGAAGATTTTCTCTCACTGTTTACCATCCAAAAGGCTAATATAAATTAGAGGACCATTGAAAATTTGGGAGTACTGGTTATATGTGGTCATGGCTGTGCACTGATGAAGAGTCCTCAACTAAGACGAAACAACTATTCACAACATCCTTGTTTTCAATGGTTGCCTAACTTGTATTAGTCCGTTATCGAACTAGAAATTAATCAAACCCCTGCAAACCAATACTTGAAAATATCGAACTTAAAGTTTCTTGTTATGAGTTAGGAACTAATAACCTCCTGCTGAAAGTCACCTAATTTCTAAACTAATGAAATTTTATAGTAATTACCAATGTCAGTTGGTTATGTTATCCAAGTCCTGACCATCTTGGCAGGGTTTCAAAACGTGATATATTTTAGTGTTCGTTTTTAGAGATTTGATTGGTTACAGGATTTCATCATGAGCTGACATTAGTTAGAAAACTATTGGAAAACCTGGGAGTACTGGACAGCGGTTTCGTCCTGGTTTGGGACTCTTCATCAGTACGCACCCACCACACTGGGATTCGAACCCAGGACCTTCTGGGTTATAACCCCAGTAGGATGGGTGCGTACTGATGAAGAGTCCCAAACTGGGACGAAACCGCTGTCCAGTACTCCTAGATTTTCCAATGGTTCTCTAACTAAGGTCAGCTCATGATGAAATCCCGTGATATATTTTGTTTAGGTTAATTTTTACGCCGCTGATTGATTAGGCCGAAATGTTCGCTCTCTATTGGCATGTAGACCCTTAGTACGGTCGCTTTGACGATGTCTGAAGACTACCATTGATGGTATTTTAATTTATGGTAGCTAGCAGTGGGATTGAGGATGCACATTTTATCCTGTTTCGAACTCATCGACTGGATTTACTTGCAATTATCAGTGAGTGATGATGGCTCTCTGACTAAGCTACTAACCCAGCATCATCCATGGTTCCACTGGTTTCCGCTTGGACCATAAGAGCCACCTTTTGTGCAATGGTTATCAGTTGTTTTTTTTTTGTTTGTTTATATCAATTTGTTCGAGCAAGAGGTTGCACTCGTGACCTAATTGATCTAGTGGATAACATTTCGTTGCTTGGAACGGTGGATGATGCTGGGTTCAATTGTCAGTGGAAACCCACCATCACTCACTGAGGATTGCATGTAGATCCACTTGACGAGTCACAAATAAGGTGAAATGCGCATCTTGATTTCCAGTGTTAGTCACCATCTCTGAAATAAAACCTGGCATACTGTTTAAAACTTGTCTGCTGAACCTATGAACAACAGTAATTATTATTATTATTGGCATTCCATGCTTTGTTCTGTGATGATGATGTGTAGAGTTGCAATTTGGTCAGAACATGATTTACCTTTCCTGAATCCAGGTTGTACTGGTCGGAGTTCTGTATCCAGTGCGTCCTTTATTCTCTCCATGATGATGCGACTACGAATTTCATTTGGCGTCGACAGGAGCATGATTCCTCGCCAGTTCTTGCAGAGTCCTAATTCACCCTTCTTTGGTAGTTTCACAAGGTAACCTTTCCTCCAGTCAGTAGGCACCTTTCCCTCCTTCCAGACCTTTAGAAATAATAGAGTCAGGATATCTGCTGTCGTCTCTGGGTCCGCTTTCAGTGCTTCACGGGGTATTCCATCTGGTCCGGCTGCTTTTCCAGCTTTCAGAAGCTTGATTGCATTGAAGACTTCAGCTTTCGTTGGAGGATTGGTGTCAACTTGCATTTGTGTGCGTGCTGTTGTTGGTATTTCTGGACGGGTTGCAGGTGGTGGTCGGTTCAAGAGTCCTTTGAAGGACCTCGCCTAGATCACCAGCTCGCTAGTTTTCTAGCCGGTCCCAAGCCCGGATAAAGACGGAGGGTTGGGGCGTGGCGCTAGCAACTCCACCCCCAAAACTTAATCAAATCGCTACAGAAAATTCAATGCATAAATGTTTTATCATGATGATAATCATACTAGAAGGAATATCTGAAGATATCTGAACACCCTTTTTGCTTCACTTAAACAATCTCATATTTGAATTAAGTACTGCGAAAATTTACTGAATTCTTAACCCTTTGTTGTTATTTTAGAGTTCTCATCCTGAAAGACTAGTTGCAGGATCTGATGACAATACACTGTCGTTATGGCAACCAGAAATTGATAAAAAACCGCTTGCTCCTCGTATGACAGGTCATCAAGGTGTAGTCAATGATGTGAAATTTTCCCCAGATGGTCGTCTCCTCGCCAGTGCAAGTTTTGATCATTCTGTTAAAATATGGGATGGTTTTACAGGACAGTAAGTATTAACTTGTTAAATATTTTATTTTGTAAATATCATCTCTGATTAGGTGCGTCGTTGGCACAACGGTCAAGACGCTAGCTGACTATGCACCTAGTCGTGGGATCGATCCCCGGCCGACTCACTCCTTTACCTCGCTAAACCAGTAATAAGACTGGTAAAGAGGAAAGGTTGAGCCTGAGGCTAGCAACCCCGTCCTGTAAAATTAAACATTGCTACAGAAACTTCAAGCCACTGGCTTGATATCATATGTTCCACTGGGAACGTGAGGGAAAGAAAAAAATCTCTGACTAGTGTCATGTCAACTAGATTTCAAGTCATCTATTCAAATGTCTATCAATCCACTGCCAATACTCATTACCTTGCACGTCGTTGTCCTGAGTTTTACTGTGTAAAGTCGTGATACATGAGGTTCGTTTTGTGTACATTTCTTTTTTCTGGTATTTTGTGTATCTTTCTCCTGAGTGTGTGGTTCTGGTGAGAGCTGTCTGCTAGCCAAAATCGTAGTCACCAATTTACGTCATTGTCATGAGATAAAACAATAACAAAGCCTAACCTTGAGGAACTCAACAACCAATCACAGCAGACTTAACGTGTGCAAATACGATTCGCATATATATTGCCTGACCATCAAAGAAACGGCCCCAAAGAGATGACAGAATAACCTTGATCAGGAAAACAACCAATCAGAGGACGCTACTTCTCTGTAAAAAATAACGAATAATGTACATAAAAGTCTATAAATATCTCTTGATTTTCTTAACACACGATCAGTAGCCTGACCCTTGCCTTCTGTCGTTCCCTGCTGACTTGAACTGGTTCACCTTTTGTGCAAAGTTCTACGTTAATAAGTTAATCAGTCGGATCAGATTCACCGAGTTGAATATAAGATTAATTACCCACCAATGATCTAAAATAATGGGGCATTATTTTGCAAATAGGCAAAATGTTTCAAGTGATGTAACATTCAGTTCCTAATCAGTAGCTTAACGTTAAGATACGCCATAGAACTTCTAATGTTTCTGTAGTTGAACCCTCATGAGATCTTGGTTGTATCCTGATTAATAATAGCCTGAAATAATGCCAAAACATCTGCCCAGTGCTCTTTGTTTTTGCATTGATTCCCCAGTCGACTCCTAACCGCTAACCGCCTACTCAACAACCACATGCGTTTAGGTGCGGGTGGCAATGAACCACACATCCAGGTTGGCTATAAGGACAAATACTCATTGATGACCCTAGTTGGAGATGGCAGCTATTATTATTATTTCCTTTAACTCCTAGAGGAACATAGGGCTTCAGCCGTGCTTCTCCATTGCATTCGGTCCTCTGCTAGAGTTTTCACCTGGCTCCAGGTCTGCCCACATGCTTTCATCTCCTCTTCACACGACCTCCTCCAAGTCACTCTTACAATGACGACCAACTCGCCACTTCTTTTTCGGGTTCCACTAGAGCAATGGCTTGTCTAGTGATATCACTTGATGATTTCCTCAGACTATGGCCAATCTATCTCCATTTCTTGCTGCAGAATTGTTGCACAATCGGTTCCTGGTGGGTTGGTTCGCTCATTTCCAGAGATCCCTCACTATTATTGATCTTTTCTGGCTGGCCATCTGATCTGGAGTATTGAGTGAAGACAGCTGTTAATGAAGGTTTGTAGTTTGTTTGAGTTGCTCTTATGACTCACCAAGTCTTTGATCCGTATAGTAGCACTGACTGACTTCACATTGGAGTTGAAAATCCGGATCTTATTTTTGATGCTGAGTTCTGTTGACCTCCACACAGACTTGAGAGTAATGAAAGCTTGTCTTGCTTTCCCGATCCTTGCTTTGATATCCTCACCAGTTCCGTCCACCTGTAATTGAAACGATGCTTCCTAGGTAAGTAAAGGAGGTTGTTTCTTTCAGGTTCCTCTCATTTATGCAGGCTGATTGTTGTCTGTTGTTGTTGTTGCTGTTGCTGTTGGCCAGGATCTTCATCACCTACCTCTGTTTTCTCTATGTTCACCTGAAGTCCTATGTTCTCTGGATGCTTCCTCTGCCAACTTGTTGCTTTTCACTTGCATATCTTCCAGTTTGTGGGAAATCAGACATATATCATCGGTGAAGTACAGATCCTCCAAGTCTCTTTTTAGTGAGTCCATTTTACGCCTGTTTCCTCATCGCCCGTTGTCTGTCGCATTATCCAATCTACTGCAATGAGGGAAATGATTGGCGATAGTAGTCAGCCAGCTTGTCTCACTCCTGTCTTCACTTCGAAGGACTCCGTAAGTTTCCTGTTGTGGATTACTTGGCATGCAGCATTGTCGTATAACTGTCGGATGAGATGTATAATTGTTGGGGGCACCCCGTGGTAGCGAAGTATTTGCCAAATGACCTCTCGATCGACGCCGTCGAGGGCCATTTCAAAGTCGATGAAGTTGAGATAGAGAGGTGACTGCCATTCGAAGCTTTGTTCAATGATGATCCGTAGTGTGGCGATGTGATCAATACATGACTTGTTTCTCCTGAATCCTGTCTATCTGGAGACATAGGTATTTCATGTACAGCAGGTTATTATGGTATCATTGGTGATGATTCTGCCTAGTTCCTTGGGCTGAAGTAGTTGGGGCTCGATTGGGACCCGAGAACGCTTTTCTGATAGCCGAGTACTTTATCCAATAAGTTGCGTCTTCACATGAAATCTGCAGCTTTTATTACTTGTTTAATAGTTGAATCTTCGGTCCAGTCAATCGACGGGAAAATCTAAAATCCAATTCAATAATTAATATGACCCGTTGCACACGAGGTGGCTCTCATGGCCCAAGTGGTTTAGTGGATAACGCTGTGGCGTTTGGAACTATGGGCACTGGGTTCTAGTCTTGGTGGCAACATCATCACTCACTGAGAAATGCAGGTACATCCAGCTGGCGAGTCCCAACTACGACGGAATGCGCGTTGTCCTGGATTCCACTGCTAGTCATCATATGCCAATTAAAATTCTAATTACATGCCCAGACATCTTCGAAGCATCTGCAAAAGAAGCCGACATGTCAACCTAAAAAACCCAGCACTTCGGTTCAATCAATCAACGGGAAAATCTAAAATTCCTTGGTTTTCCAGTGGAATTTAGGGCTTTAGCAGCACATTTCCACTCCACCCTGTTCTCTGCAGTTCTTTTTTTTTTAGCTGACTCCACAGTTTCCCATAAACTCTTATCTCCTGCTCACACAATCTCTCACATATTACCCTAAAACCCACGCCTAACTCATCGTCTGACATTCAGGTTCTACTCGAAGACACATAGTTATGAGATTTGAACATTATAGACAAACTGCCTATCAACATAAAAACTATTTTCTTTATATTAGCTTGAGACCACACAGTATTTTTGGCACAAGTATGGAATTTTCAGCATGTGATATCGGTAGCCCAAATTTTGCAGGCCGACCAATTGATATCAGGTGTGCGTCGATAGGGATCAAACCACGGACTGTTTGCATGGTCGGCGAGAGTCTTTATCGCTGTGCCACCGACGCTGATACTCTAGATAGTCTATTCTGAGACATAAAGCGACCTGTTCACTAAGGCTACAAGTTTCAGTCAAATAAGATGTGTATATGTATACGCTAGACTACGACGACATCTATAGCTTAAAGGTGGAAAGTGAAATAGTTGAGCGTGTTGATCTTTTGGATAGCTAATGCCTCGGCTATGCCCAGATGTCTTAGTTTCACTCCCTTTGATAGGTTTGATTGAATCTTGTATATTACTCTGAAGCATTTTTCGAAAGGCGCTGTGAATACCCATGCTTTGTATCTAAAAGAAATATGTCCAACCCTTGTCCCTACCGTGGTCATCATAAATAGGTAATTCTTTTAGTAATGACAATCCCATCGCATTTCTTATCTTACCTGAACTTCCTGTTTATTCATAATATTTTAAAGTTTTTCTTAATCCCTGTTTACACTACCATATTTTCATATACAAACTTCCTGTTTATTTTGTCATTTTATCATTTCTACATATTTAATCCCTGATTGCATAAACAATTATTCGTCACATTAGTTGTGATCCCACTAGATTTTTAATCCAAACATCCTGTCTATTTTTGTTATTTCTACATTTCTAACTCCTCAATTGCACAACATGCCAATCTTCTTAGTAATTGTGATGCTACTTTGTTTGAGTTTTATCCATCCCCCTCCTGTATATTATGGCATTTTAATAATTCGTAATTGTAACTTTTATTAATTTGACTCTTAACCGTAAATTTTTCTGAAACTTTCCCATCCATTTGATATAAATACACGAATTGACATACAGCCTAGATGATGACTTCGTCGAAAAGGAAATTTTCTTCGCTACAACTGTCCTCTTAATGGTTCTTTATATCTTGATACTCTTTTGTATGTGTGTGTGTGTGTTTATCGAAATTATTTTTCTCACTTGCATCTTTGACAGATTCTTAGCCACTATGTTTGGACATGTACAAGATGTTTACTTAGTCGCATGGTCAAGTGATAGTCGGCTAGTTGTCTCATGCTCGAAAGACTCGACTGTTAAAGTTTGGTCTATAGCTGAAGTACGTCGTTGGAATCAAGAAGCTGCCACCGTGTCAAAACAAGAGAAAAAGAAGCAGTTGTTTGCTAGTGATATAGCTGGTAAAAATAAGAAATCTACAACAATCCATCAGCGTAAACGTCACCTAATTTATGATTTGCCTGGACATGCAGATGCAGTGTATGCATTGGATTGGAGTCCTGATGGACAGTATGTTGTCTCAGGTGGTAAGGATAGACTATTAAAAATGTAAGCCAGATATTTTCACTTATGTACTTGTGGATAACTTTTTCTTCGCTTATATTGGTATTGTGTTATCTGTAAATTCAAAGTTAATTTTTTTAAACTACTAACTTCACTGTTATTTCTATAACGAAACAAAATCAAAATTACTAGCATGAAGTACTGAAGGGACATTGTCATTATTTATTTATTTTATTTTTATTTTTGATTACAGTTTGATTCCACACTGTATTTATGGCACAAGTAT